>OX411554.1:13367930-14110794 GCA_948146395.1 Fragum whitleyi
ATTGAACGTGAAAAAATACAACGCCCATATTTTAGGGTCAATCAAAATTTCTTGAACAATTTAGGAAAGGTTCACCCAAGAAACATTCCTACCAAGTTTAATTGAAGTTGGCCAAGTTGGTTGGGAGAAGATTTTTTAAGTTAGAATACGCCTTACCCTGCCACGCCCATACTTTGGGATCAATCAAAGTTCCTTTTACCACCTAAGGATCATTTCTCCAAAGTTTCGTTAAAATCCGCCCATTGGTTCGGGAGGAGAATATGTTTAAATAAAAAAGTCTACTTACGGACGCACGGCGGACACTCCGCCATGACAATAGCTCGCTAGCCTTCAGCAAATCGAGCTGTTAATTTGAAAAGCTTTGAGGAAAGCTCGGATCATTATCACTTTGATGCACAATGACCGAAAATTCTTTGAATTATGAATGCCGAAAATTGTGCCCTCAAAAAATGATGCTACAAGTAATAGGTTTTTTTTTATACCCCCCAAAACGAAGTTATGGGGGGGGGGGGGGGTTATACTGGAATCAGGTTGTCCGTCCGTCCGTAGACATAATTTTGTGTGTGGCCTCTTCTCCTCCCACGGTTTTGGACTCATTTTGCTGAAATTTTATCAGGTTGTTTCTTATGATATGAAGTTGTGCTCCTGCAATCTTCATCCTGATCCAGTCATTAGTTTCAGAGTTATGCCACTTTGAACTTTTTAATGAGCCGGGGAGTAGTCCAAATTTTGTGTCCACTTTTTCTCCCACAGTTTTGGACTAATTTTGCTGAAATTTTATCAGGTTGTTTCTCATCATATGAAGTTGTGCACCTGCTATTTTCATCCTGATCCAGTCATTAGTTTCAGAGTTATGTCACTTAAAAATTTTCAAGGAGCATGGGAGTAGTCTTAATTTTGTGTCCACTTCTCCCACAGTTTTGGACCAATTTTGCTGAAGTTTTATTGGGTTCTTTTCCATCATATGAAGTTGTGCACCTGCAATTTTCATCCTGAGCCAGTCATTAGTTTAAGAGTTATGCCACTTTTAACTTTTTAAGGAGAGGGGGGAAGGGGGGATTTGTCAAAATTTAAAATTGCAAAACTCAGTAGCCATAAGGGGAGTTACCAAATTCGATAAGTAATCCCATCATATGAAGTTGTTCACCTGCAATTTTCATCCTGATCCAGTCATTAGTTTCAGATTTATGCCTCTTTGAACTTTTTTAAGGAGGGGGGGGGGGGAGTCAAAAGTTAAAATTACAAAACTCAATTACCATAAGGGGAGTTTCCAAATTTGGTAAGTATGTCATCTTGATGTTATCATGTTGCAAAAAGAACATGTACTAAAAGCACTTATTCTGGGACATAGCCCCGGTAGGATAATGCCGTAGTTGGGGGTATGAGTCCGCTCTGCGACAGTTGTAGTTTTTTTGGGTTTCTTTTATACGCCGCCGGAGGCGGACGTATATTGGCGTCATCTTCTCCGTCTGTCCGTACGTCCGTCCACTTTTCTTGTCAACGCAACTTCTCCTAAGTTTCTGGCTGGATCTTCTTGAAACTTGGTCAATGTTATCACCTCAATTGGTAGATGTGCATGAAGGAAGGATTTTACGGTTCGTTGATTTTTGCCTGAGTTATGCCCCTTAATAACTTAGTCTCTGGGTCCACTTTTCTTGTCAACGCAACTCCTCCTATGTTTCTGGCTGGATCTTCTTGAAACTTGGTCAATGTTATCACCTCAATTGGTAGATGTGCATGAAGGAAGGATTTTATGGTTCGTTGATTTTTGCCTGAGTTATGCCCCTTAATAACTTAGTTTCTGGGTCCACTTTTCTTGTCAACGCATCTCCTCCTAAGTTTCCGGCTGGATCTTCTTGAAACTTGGTCAATGTTATCACCTCAATTGGTAGATGTGCATGAAGGAAGGATTTTATGGTAGGTTGATTTTTGCCTGAGTTACGCCCCTTAAAAACTTAGTCTCTTGGGCTTATTGCCTCAGCTATGCCCCCTGAAAATTTAGTCTCTGTGGGCTTATTGAAATTGCAGCCTTGTGAATGCAACTCTTCCTAAGTTTCTGGCTGGATCTAAATGAAACTTGGTGAATGTTATAACTGTATCTAGGGCTTATTGAAATTGCAGCTTTTTGAACGCAACTCCTCCTTACTTTTTGTCATTATTTAAATGAAACTTGGTCATTTTTAATTTGGTTTTGTCAAAATAAGTAGTGTCTACAATTATTATTGTGAAACAGCAGCAAAGTGGCGGCGTATTTTGTGACGATGGCACTCTTGTTCAAAAATAAGGAAAATGCAGAGTAATTATAAAGTTATCCATATCATATCGTATTTACCTCTAAAACCTTTGAATTCGCCTTCATCGTGAAAAGTCCGATTTTTATCATCGTATCTTTAAATTGAGGTGTTGAGTTTATCCCGGGAGCACTCAAAAATTGAAAAATATTGAACTAAAATATGGTAATTTTTACAAATTTCACATTTTAACCAGTTTGTGTTTCAAAGTAACGTACCTTTTTCATTAAAAAGGGTTTTCTCAAATCATGTTCGAGATGCAACAATTCAGGCAAGTTTGATCAGGATCCGTAACTGTGCATGCGGCAGATATGTTAGTGCTTACAGAGAATGGCTATTAAAAAGTTATTTTTTCCTTTTTGATACACCTTTTTTACAGGTCTAACATACGCAATATTTTATTTGTTTATAATTATGTTTGTTTTACCATGGATCAGCACAGCATTTATGTTCCTGTCCCGTCTGTAAAGTAAAAAAAAGGTGGCTGTTTTAGGACTACTTTCATTTTCTCTGACCGATGCAAAGCTTTTATGTGTTTCTGTATGGACTGTCCTATGTAGAGTAACTGCCTTGTTAGAGTGACTGCCTTGTGTATGTAGTTTCTAAAGACATTCTTTTATTCATCTTGCTTATCTTGGTAAAAGATTTCGAAAACAGATCTTCCCGTTTCAAATTATCTACTTTTGCTAGTTGTTATTCGATTTGCCGTCTGCTTCACCCCCTTCTTCTTAGTTGACTCTTCAGTCTAGGCATGTTCCTCATGTAATTCTCGCCCCTATCTCATATCCTCTTTAGCCGCAAGCCGCCGTCATAGCGCAGTTGGTAGCTCGTCGGACTGTCAATCTAGAGGTCCGGGGTTCGATTAACGACGGTGGCACTCATTCTTTCCGACTATTTGGGTCTCACCAATGGGTTGATAATCGTAGACCTATGTGAAATAGCAGCTGGAGGCTAGGAAAGGATGTGGTGGTGTACTGCTGAGAGAAATACCAGGAAACCATTTTTAGGTTCTCCAGCCGCCGCCATATAACTGAAAAAATGTTGAAAGCGGCGTAAAATTCCAATCAATCAATCATTCTCTAGCCGTAGGGCTATTCTATAGGTCAGATCCATTTTATTGTGCGGAGGATGACAGGATGTATCATTTATATAAATCTGCGTGTCTGTTGGCTTAACATACAGGTCCGTATAAATATGCCCTTTATCAATCTTGACTGTTGTAGCAAGGAAATCAATATCAGTTCTACTTTATCTCAACTCAATCATAGTATTTAACTAATTTTGTGATCCAGTTCAAATTCCATAACCGTCATCAATAAAACGTTTTATAGAAAGTAAGTCCTTAACGGATGCGTCATTAGCGTTTAATCCCACTTGTGCATAAAGGAACAAGCGGAGTTCTTTCCTAACTTTGAGCCTATCGCGACTCCCTCATTTTTATGCCCCCGTATCGAGAGATCAGGGGCATATTGTTTTTCTCATGTCCGTCTGTCTTTCTGTCTGTCCGAAAACTTAACCTTTGCATTTTCTCCAAAAGTATTTGACATACAAGGCTCATATTTGGCATAATGATAGATCTCAATGATCCGCATCTGCTGGTACCAAAGTCAATGTCATGTGACAAGGTCAAGGTCATCTATCAAGGTCAAACTTTGAAAAAAATGCTGTTCCGGGGGCATTCGTGTTTCACAAACACATCTTGTTGTATACAATGTTCAATGCCGAGACATTTTATTTAGGCAAAGTTTTATTATCTAATGGGTTCTTTCATCTTCATAACGTGAAGATCCTTAACAAAGTAATAACGGGGTTTGATCAGGGAAATTAATGGTAAAAATAGCACTCCTGTTAATGACCTTAAAAATGGAAACATTTCAGTAGAGTCCCCTCAAGATATTGCAGACACCTTTGCTCAAAAATCATCCTCGATAAACAGTTCTGAACTTTTTCAAAGGTTCAAAACAAGTGCAGAAAATAGAAAAAAAAAATTCATTTTCTAATTCAGAGCATTACAATATTTTATATCATTGAAAGAATTCAAGACAGCTTTGAATAAATCCCATGATTCTGCCCCTGGCATCAGTTTTTAAAAAATTTGCGGAGAATTCCTCGTGTCGTCGCGAGAAGTTCTGGTCATTCCTATTCCAATGCCAGGAAAGGACGCAAGCAAACCATATAATAAACGAACAATAATGCTTACTAGCTCTCTATGCAAGACACTTGAAAGAATGGTAAATGCATCTCGTATGATTCCTTCATGAAAAAAGTCTAAAAGCGGATTCCGTCGACAACGCAGTACTTTAGATCATCTTGTCCGTTTTGATCCCTTCCTCAGAAAAGCTTTCATAATGAGACAGCATGGAGTGTCGGTCTTTTTTGACATTGGGAGCGTATACGAAATAAACTGGTAATACGAAATTCTAAATGATTTGCATGACTTCGGCCTTACAGGACGTTTCCCTATTTGTAAATAGAAGTTGTAACGAAATTAGATTTATTGGTGTTATCTTTGACCAAAAGCTTTCTTTCCTTCCACACATTTCTGCATTTAAAAAAAAGGAACTGCAAGAAAACTTAAATCTTTTAAAAGCCGTGGCACATTCTGACTAGGTTCCCGATCGTAAAGAGCTTTTTCGAATTTATCGATCTATTGTACGATCTTAGTTAGACTACGGATGTATAGTGTATTGATCCGCCCGAAAATCTGTCATCCACATTATTGATTCTATTTACCAAGACGGTCTCATCTTGGTATTGGAGATTTAAAACCACTCCTGTAAATAGCCTCTATGTAGATGCTAATGAACCTTCACTGACTTTACGTAGAAAAAGCTGCCCTCCAACATTTTTAAAGCTCAAATCTAAAGCTTCTATACCGATCTATGAAACAAACCTAGTTGCCAAGCATTGCATAGATATAGAATCTAGCTGTCTCCCTGGACACAAAACGCGCAGAATACCGATTTGATCCAGCTAACGACAAAAAGTCGACCACAGAAAGAACAACATTTTACTATAAATACTGTGAAGTGAAAGAAGTTTACTCTTTCGAACCATTCTTTACAGAAAGATGTTCCGTTAGCTTCCTAGTCATGTAGGCATCAAAGGCAATGAGCTGGCTGATAAATGCACTAAATCAACACTTTCTTTTCCTATAACAGGGTTTAAAGTTCCATATACCGTTTTTAAATGTTCAATTTTATACCGTACCCTTTAGTCCAATCCCAGTAGGATGCAGATATTCATGATAAACCTCATTCAATTGAACCGAGCCTCGGTGAATGGAACACCTTTTACAGGATGTTCGTCGAGTAAAAGTAATAATCGTGGTCTTCGAATCGGTCAATCACGCCAGACGCATTCCTGGCTCTTTATTGGGGAAGATCGTCCTGAAAGCATTCCTCGCAGTGCCCCATTTTCAATCCAACATATTTTGATGGACTGCAGTCCACCAGTGCACTGGTTTCAATTCGTTCCAGATATTTTGATGCTAACAGTGTCAAAGATCTGTTTTACACTGTACGTATGGAAACAATTATTGTAAAAGAGATTGGCCTTTATAATCGCCTATGATTTTCTCGGCCTTTCTAAACGATAACAATTAATTAATAGTATGCTCTCTTTGGATAACTCTGATATCTTTTGAAGCTTCATATCACTTTATACAGATATTTAACTGAATGACATATACAATTTTTTTTTCTTCTTTCCTTTGAGTTTTACTTTAAGGCTCAAGAATGTTATTTAGTTTTTGCGCAAGTTGTGTGAAGGGATGTCGTTCTGGGGTTCTTTTGACGTTTTTTTCCCGATCTTTTTTAACTTTTGATATATTGCCATTTTTTTTGTATCATTTTTACAAATATGTGTATTTCTTATGTCTATCGCGCTTGCGCCCAAAATTACGATGGTTGTCGATGGACCATAAAGCACCATTAACAAAAGAGAATGATTTAGCTTTTCCTTTTCTCTAGTCCCTCTTTACAGACAGCTAGTGCCTCTTATCTTTGTTTGGATGGATAAGGTTTATATACATCTAAACAGAACAAAAATTGCATCCTTCGGTACAGGCTTCTGACTTGCTGCAATATTGAAGTAAAATCTGAAGTCCCTCTGATAAATGATGGCGAAGTTACTACAAACTCGTTCAACTAATACTCAGCTACCACCGCAATTTCCTCTATAGATTTTCAAATACCATTCACTATAGTAGAAAATGGTCCATCATTTTTAGCTCAACGAGCAAAAAGTGCTCCAGATAAGCTTTTGTGATCATCCGTCCGTCCGTCCGTCAACAATTTTCTTAAACATCTACTCCTCGGAAACTACTGGGCCATTCAAATTGAATTTTGGCGGGGATTTTCCTTGGATGAAGCTCTTCAAAAGTTGCTAAAATATTCTAAATTTATAAAAAAAACACCTCTGGTTGCCAAAAACTAAATGGCCAAAAATTGCGAAAATCTTAGTAAAAATTCTTCTTCTCCTTAACCACTAGGCCAATCAAGCTGACTTGGCAGAGATGTTCCTTTGGTGAAGTTCTTCAAATGTTGTTTAAACAATTTAATTTCACTAAAAACTCATTTTTTTTCATGGTAACAGGGCGGTTGAAAAATAGTAAAAAAATTCCGAAAAAAAGAAAAAAATCTTCTCCTATACCACTAGGCTAATTAAGCAGAAACTTGGTAGGGGTGTTCCTTGGGTCAAGCCCTTCCAAAATTGTAAAAATAATTTTATTCAATCAAACTCTCTGGTTTCCATGATTCGGAAATGTCAAATTATTACCAAAAGTCTCAGAGAAGGTTATTTTGGCCTTAACTATTTGGCATATTTTTAACTTGGCAGGGATATTCTTAAGGTGTAGATATACTAAAGTTGCTGAAAGAAACCAAGTCCATCAATGACTTTGTTTGTCATGGGAAATGAAAAAGAACATCAAATTGCTGTAGGAGTCTGTTTCTTTTAAAACCACCTGAATAAACATCAAACAATCTCTGGTACATAACATGGTTGACAAGTTATGAGTTGACTTTCTCGGGTGAGCGATATAGGACCATCATGGACCTCTTGTTATGTAGCTTAGAATTGCCTTTCAGCGAGCCAGTTTTAGGATTCCAAAAGGTCAAGTAATTACTCATATTTTTCATTCCGTAATTTATTTATGTAGTTTATTTATTATTGTTATTCCTGAACCATTATCTGCTGGTGAATTTTCAATCTTTTTCAGAAGCAAGTTATTCCTTGCCATAAAGCAAATGCTTTTTTAGCTCACCTGAGCACATTGTGCACAAGGTGAGCTTTTGTGATCGTTGAATGTCCGTCGTGCGTCGTCCACCGTCAACAATTTAAGTGTTTACACTCTAGAGGCCACAAATATGGTCCAATCTTAATGAAACTTGGTCAGAATGATTGTCAGGTCACAAGGATGAACCCTATCGAAAATAGGAAGGATCTGTTCCATATCACAGGAAAAGGGGCCTTAATAACAATTTTCTTGTTTACACTCTAGAGGCCACAAATATTGTCCAATCTTCATGAAACTTGATCAGAATGTTTGTCAGGTCACAAGGATGAACCCTATTGAAAATGGGAAGGAACCATGCCATATCAAGGGAAAAGAGGCCTTAATGACAATTTTCTTGTTTTCATTCTAGAGGCCACAAATACGGCTCAATCTTCACGAAACTTAGACAGAATGTTTGTCAGGTCACAAGGACGATCCCTTGTGAAAATGGGAAGGATCCATGCCATATCACGGGAAAAGGGGCCTTAATGACAGTTTTCTTGTTTACTCTCTGGAAGCCACAATTCTGTCCAATCTTCATGAAACTTGGTCAGAATGTTTGTCAGGTCAAAAGGATGAACCCTATTGAAAATGGGAAGGATCCGTGCTATGTCACTGGAAAAGGGGCTTTAATGACAAATTTCTTGTTTTCACTCTAGAGGCTACAAATATGGTCCAATCTTCATGGAACTTGGTCAGAATGTTTGTCAGGTCACAATGTTGAACCCTTTTGAAAATGGAAAGGATCAGTGCCATATCACAGAAAAAGAATTATGACCTTTGCTTGAAATTTGCTTATTAAATGAGACAAAGATACGAAGGTGAGCGATATAGGACCATCATGGTCCTCTTGTTTCAAAATTATTTTAGATCTGGCTACAAGCAGATCTTGTCTTCAACAACTTTTTGGCTGAAAAATATTTTGTTCCTCATGAAATGTTTGAAGGATCCTAGGAGTCTACCAGAATCCTAACATACGAGTACTTTAATTTTCGCATTGAATTGTTTTAAACTGATCTAAAGTTCAATTAAGACTAAAGGAAGAGGACCAGATTGGCCCTAAACCGCTCACCTTGATTTTAATGGTCCAGTGGATGTCACCCATGCAACATTCTTGTAAGGAATCATTGGAAGGACAAATGCCTTAGGAGGATATATCTTTCATAGAAATGAAAGTGAAAAAATGCTATGCTATACTTTGCAACTTTTGAAAGGCTTATGATTATTTCCAAACAACAAATTTGGATAGGGTCACCCAAGTTAAATTTTACAAAATTTACTGAAATTTGCCCAATGTATTAAGAGCAGATGTTGTTGAGGAGTGCAATTCAAAGTTTTCAGACTGAAACAATGACACGAGCTTCCATGCCCATATTTATACACCAAACAAATTGCTATAAACAATTTCTGAAAAAGGTCAAACCAAGGAACATATTGGCAAAGTTTCTGTGAAAACTGCCGAGTCGTTCTAGAAGGGATGTTATTCATGGAATTCATAGTTAAGAAAAAAAAATCAACACCCCAAATTATGGGCCAATCAGAATTTCGCGAACATTTTTGAAGCGAGGCACTCAAGAAACATTGTTGCAAAGTTCCATTAAATTCAGCCCAATTGTTCAGGAGGGGATTTCTTTCAAAGTTTATATAGTGAAAATTGCAACGCCCATATATAGAGGGCCAATCAGCATTTCATAAAATAATTGAAAGGGGGTCACCCAAGGATAGTTCTGGTAAAGATTTATTGAAATCAGCCCAGTCGTACAGGAGATGTATTTCAAAGATTTCTGTTTTATATGGCTATCGAAAATCCTTTCATTTGACCCTTTATCTGAATACATCCACTCCAGATATCTCTTCTTAATTTTTGGGTAATACATTGCTCAAGAAATACTTTGAACGTTGAATTTTGATTCATGGTATACACGTGCAATTTCTTCTTAAGGCAGAGTTTTTCTGACAACTGTATTTCTTGGTGTTTCTAAGAGAAATAGTTCTAAACTCAATACATCAAAGTTGTGACTTTCAATATGTGAACTGATAAAACAAGAAGGCCCTTGCTCTGGGACGATGACCTGAGAAAAAGGCTCCAAACCTTTGCCTGTCTGTGCAATCCAAGAAAAAATATTCACATTACCAAACAGATAAAATTTCAAAAAATGCTTTTCATCCCTTTCCAATACCGGAGACGCCTTCCCCATAACTTCTCCCTTGGTCTAGTGATTAAACTTCGTTCATATGTTCAATGAGCAGCTAATCTTTGCCAGATATGCAGGCTGTCAGAATTCTGGCTATACCTTGATAGAACTGAGATTCCACGGTGTTCTCCCCTGATAGGTTTTATCTGTTTTCTACCTGATAGGTTTTTTCTGTTACACGTACTTATATGAAAAAGATGATCCAAGCCAAATAGAAGACTTTATGTGTGTTTAGTAAAAGAAAGTCAAAAGATATTTATAAATACCCTGGGGCCTACAACCTCCCTCGGGTTTTCTACCCCTATTTGCTCACCAGTTATGATTTTAGTTATTTAAATCAAGGTTGATGGGCTGATAATCCATGTCTATAGTGAATGTTTTGGAACTCCTTGTTAAGTAGAAATATCGTAAACCCTTCTTGAAAAATTAATTTTGTTTTCACAGATTTCAATTCTGTTAGTTACATTGTAAAGGTACCACAAAGGGGGAACATTTCTGAAAAATTGGTGTTAATTGACCCATTTGTTTATACGGTGTCATTTAAAAAAAATGTATGCAGCTACGATCGAACGTCGCGTGCTCACAGTAGTTATTTTTAACAAAGGTGAGCTAAAAAATCACAGGTCAGAAGGACCTGCATAATAGCCAACTTACCTCCTTTAATGTTTGCTGAACAGAAATCAGTTTTAGGTATTGTTTTGAGACATGTTGGTTTGGTTAGGAAATCACGTTGGATCAGTTCTCTGTGTTGGGGGTTCAAGGCTGATTCGAAGTATAATACGCCACAAACTATTCCTTCGGGTAAAACGCCGCATTAAGACACTTCGCATATCATAATAAGAAGAGATACTTGACAGAAACTAGTCAAGTTGATCACTAGTAAATCTGCCAAAAACCTAATACTAAACATTTTTGTCGGTCCTTTCCTTTATAACAGCAACAAAAAACTTATCATTAAAGTTTGTGTAGAATCAATACATTTACTCAAATTTCCTCAAGCAGATTTACAAAAATTGAAATTAATCATTAAGTTGTTTTTTTTAGGTTTTTGTTGTAAAATCAAATTGTTATATAATCTTATCACCTATGTTTCATTTAGTTTTTTCTTAGATTTTGTATTGAAAACAAAATAACTTTAGAGATTATAAAAAAAATATGAGTTTTGCGAAACATAACAAATTTAACACCCGTCCAAAGAATAAACGAATCCTAATAACAAGTCACCGATTTATCGCACATAATCAAGACAGACTAGATGAGTTTAGCACTTAAAATGCAAAAGATAACATCACATGGCAGATCAACAGTGCATTCAATCTTTAATCAGCATACAGGTGAAAATTATAGATATGGAGAATACCATGTTAGTGTCTTAAAATATCAATGTTATCTGGTCAAGGTTGGGAGACTTTATCATGACAAGGTTTTGACTCGTCATGATTATTTCTCGCAACCGAGACGGGATAACATTGATATTGTAAGACACATACATGTTTTTAGCTCACCTAAGAACAAAGTACTCAAGGGAGTTATTGTGATTTATCAATATCCGTTTGTCCGTCACGAGCCGCCTTCATAGCGCAGTTGGTAGCGCGTCCGACTGTCAATCCAGAGGTCACGGGTTCGATCTCAGAAGGCGGCACTCATTCTTTCCGACTCTTTGGCTACCAACAATGGGTCGCTTATCGAAGACCTATATGAGATAGCAGCTGGAGGCTAGAAAAGGATGTGGTAGTTGTACTGGTGAGAGAAATATCATATGGAAAAGGGGCCTTTATTACAATTTGCTTGTTTACACTATAGAAGCCACAAATATGGTCCAATGGTCATGAAACTTGGTCAGAATGTTTGCCAGGTCACAACGATGAATTCTATGGAAAATGGGAAGGATTCGTGCCTTATCATGGGAAAAGGGACCTTAATGACAATGTTCTTGTTTACACTCTAGTTGCCACAAATGTGGCCCAATCTTCATGAAACTTGGTCAGAATCTTTGTCAGGTCTCAAGGATGAACCCTATTGAAAATGGAAAGGATCCGTGCCATTTCAGGAGAAAAGGGGCCTTAATGACATTTTTTTGGATACACTCTAGAAGCCAAAAATATGGTCGAATCATCATGAAACTTGGTCAGAATATTTGTTAGGCACGAGAATGAACTCTTTTGAAAATGGGAAGGATCCGTGCCATATCACGGGAAAAGAGGCCTTAATGACAACTTTCTTGTGAGAGCTCCAGACGCCACAAATATAGTCGAATTAACATGAAACTTGGTCAAAAATAAATGGGAAGAATTCACGTCATATCACCGGAAAAGGAGTGTGATGTCCTAGTGATCATAGAGACTCAGGTGAGCGATCTTGGACCATCATGGTCCTCTTGTTCTATTTATCGTGCAATCATTTTTAACACGTTATCATTATAAACCCTTTAAACCAAAGAAATTCAGCTGAAAATATATGCAAATTGTTTCTGAAAATATGCTTCCTGATTTCATGTAGTGTTAGACAGGTGATATCAGGTCAATACAGGCTTCATTGCATTGCTTCATTGCATTCATTGCATGATAAAAAACCTATCATTTCAAATAACAAACGTCTTAGAACCTTTTGAATTAATATTTTCAAAACAAATTGCTTCTTTGGAGAGGGCATTCTTATACAGGAAGGTAAAATTGTCATGCTAAAGTCATAAAATCAGCGATATGGCCATGGATGCTCTAAATGCACAATGACGATCGTTCCCATTCGCATGACGGATCACCTACATACATATAAGATCTGTCATGAGATTTTTGATTGAGACAATCTGATCTTCACCGAGTCTATTATTGAAATGTTATTAAGTGAGCTTTGGCTAGCTTAATGATATTTTTTACTTTTCTAGAGGTTTAATCAGCTTGTCTCAAACAAAATCAAGCAATAGATTCTTTTTCTCATAGGAACACATGTTAATGGCATTTAAACCCACTTTTGGAACGTCCAAGTGATAAAAGTACCTCGAAAACGTGCGATATATAACGTTGTGATGACGTCTTTTAGAATATGCTCGTACACATGTGTTAGATTGAGGATATTGAATGAGTGGTCATGGAATACCGAATTTATTAAACTCGTCATCTATAAACAAATAAAAACGAGGCTGTGTCGAGTTTTTATTTGTTTATAGATGACGAGTTTAACAAATTCGGTATTTGATGAGCACAAAGTTTATATTCTATTTACAATATGGCCCGAATTTTGGTGATCAAACGAGAAAATTATGATATTTATTTTATTCCGCAAAACATATAACGCCGTTTTCAAAATGACGTCAGCAGGTCCATTACGACGTCACTCTCCTAACAAAAATATAACGTTGTTCTTCGTTTTTAGCTCATTGCATAGTTAATCCTCTAGTGTAATAACACCCGTTCGTTCGTTATAGATAGCAAGGTGAGCCAAGTGAGAAATGTATACCTTACTGTGTGCATATGCAGAACGCCAATCGAATTTCTGTTCCAAGGAGTCAGCCCAGGCTTGTTCACTTTTATTTGCCTAATACTTGAATTTGAATGGAATTTTACGCCGCTTTCAACAAAGTTTCGGTTGTATCTCGGCGGCTGGAGCACCTAACAATTCCTGGTTTTTCTCTCTCCAGTACTACAATTACATCCTGTCCTAGCCTAAAGCTGCTATCTCACATAGATCTGCGGTTACCATTGGTGATAGAATTATAGTCGGAAAGGACGAGTTCTACCATCATAGACCAAACCGGAGACTTCTGGATTGATATTCCGACGCGTTACCAACTGCGCCATAACGGCGGCTAAAAGGCCAAGTCGTTTAGTATCTGCATGGTATTCATTTTTTTTCTTCAATACTTGATTTAAAGCAAAGAGCCTCTATCAAGAAGGATTCTACAATTGAAGAAAAGTGGTATTTCAATGATATTCGTTATGCTACAGAAGACAATTATTTGTTTGAAGTGTAAGATCGGTTAAATTCATTAAGCGAAACAAATAAATTCTTTGATTTTAAGAGTGGCGATGCCACATGTGATAAAAACCTTTGTCGTTAATGGAATGAACAATTCATCGATCCGACATGAAAAAAATCGTATGTTCTATTTCTTTTGTGAAACGAAAATGAAATTTGACAATTTGATACACATTTTCTTAAAGCGCGTCATTTTGTATGTGTTTACCTGGTCGCAGCATGACGTCAATTATTCATTGGGTTCCACTTAACGTCCAACTAACGACTAAATAAGGGCTAGAGTTCTCTTAGTTTGAATTGAAATTAAATCTGGTGATTCTTTCGTGCAAAATGCAATACCTAGTCATTCAAGCAAAGTATTGTTTCATGAATATTTAATTTTGTTAATTTCGTAAAGCTTTCACATTGTTATAAATTTCAGTTTTATCGATTATTTCAGCACAACATTTTCGTGAAATGTGGAACAAGATAATTTTTTCTCTCTCTCGTCTCTATTTTTGTTTCTATCTGCATTTCTTATTTTATAACAATGTGAAAGCTTTTCGAAATTAACAAAATTTAATAAGTTTAACAAATTTAGGTTTGTTGTTGGGACGGTCAAGCAAGAATGCTAAAATGTCTAACATGTGTTACATGTTGTCATTTGTACGTTCGTGTTGACACTGCAAAAAGTGTTTTGAACGCAACTGTAGATTAGTGTAAAATTTCCTTAGTACCAATTATATCCGGTATTTCACAGGTGATCAATATGTTTACAATTCATCTACAAGAACAACTGGGATTTTTTACCTACAGATGATTATCATGCCTGTTTGAGACGAGAGTTTTTACAATTGATAGATCGGTATATGTATGTTAATATTGATTTTATGTTACCTAATGACAGCCAGATATTAATATAGATGTTCGTTTTGACCAGGAAAAATGGTACTCGTGTTACATCCATAACCCAATGTATCATTGCCGATGATATTTGCCGTGGATGTTATCAATGTTTTACGGTAAGACTTTGTCAAGGTCCATTAATAATGTGCGTTGTTGTTGACATTAATATGCTGAGTGGATGTCAGTTTTGAGCATGATGCGTCCACAACATATTTATTGTACAACAGATGATATATTTGATTCTCTTTGCTAAATTTAACAGAAAAAAATTATATACTTACCTGTAAAAGTAATCTATAGAGGACTGATAGAAGTTAACAAGATTGATACAACATATGGCAATGTAGCAAACGTATATTACCATTGACAACTTTAAAATTGGCTCGTTTATATTCAATACAATATATCTTTGGGTTTATGACTAGGTCCGACACAATCCAAGCATTCATCCACAGAAGATGGCTACAGGCTTGATTTTTTGGATTTGGAAAGTAGAGGCATTGTAGTGTCTATGTAGTGAAAACAAAAGCGATTGGCATCAGCTTCGAGAGTCTGGTTTTCTCATTAGGCGGCTAATTAGGTCATGAAAAGAAAAAAAATAACAATATACAATTTTAATTATTTTCTACATGACTCTTTTTGTGGACTATACTGAACATATATATTTTTGTTAATTCTATCAGAAACATCTTCGAGAGAGGGTACTGCTCATGTCAAAGAGCACCATCGCTGACACCAGCAGAGAGAGCTGCGGAGTAAGAAATACTGGAGATCCAACTTACCAAATACCACACAATGACAAGTTTAAATGCCACTGATATACACTTTTGAAAAACATCACGGAAAAATTTTCTATTTCCCCAAAATTGTAATACCATATGTTTTTTTCTGACTCAAATTTATGCAGTTGTTTCATATAAAAAAGTTGTCATCTCTAACAGCTTATAATTTGGACCATTCCAATCTTTTGTTGTCTTGTAACTTTAGACTTGTTTTACTTTCACAGCTTAGGTCATATTACGGCGGTCAGTGCACCTATCCGTGTGGTTCCTTGATTTCTCACATCGGTGATGACACAACTTTCTTTCTAACCTACTGACCACTTTCTCACATGCAAACAGAGTTGGGAGGCGAAAAATCGCAGGATAAAAATTTTGCCGCGACCGGGTATCGAACCCGCAACCTCCAGGTCACGAGTCCGATACGCTAACGACTGAGCTAAACCCGTCAGGCTATATACAGTGAATCGCACAGTGATAAGATCTTTTGATTTTGCCCATTTTTCTCTTGACCCATTCAATACGTTCACTTAACTCTTCAATTACTGAAGACGCATTTATGTGATCTGCAGCAGACGACTTTTGAAAGCACTGAGTCTTAATCAGAAAATGCTCATAATGAGCAGGCTTCAAAATGGCAATTCTTTTCTGTATTTTACTACATTATTTAAACGTGGCTGCTGTAGGATGACTAAAGGGGTCTCTAGGCACTGAAGAGTAAAAATCTTATTATACTCCTGCAAAATAAATTTTATCAGGGCGTATACTTGGATCAGCATGTCTGTCCCTTTTCCGTATGTCTGTTTATATCTGTGTACCAAATTAATGTAGCATTACATTATGTTACGATCTCCTGCTACTATTCTGTTGAAACGTTGAAGGTTTATTCATTGACCTTGTATTGAAGTTTGAAAAGTCTATTAATACACACGATTCCTTAATTGAAAGTGAGTGTCCTTAAATTGAAATGCATAACCAACTGGCTTCATTATGCCCTCTGGTAGAAGAAAGTGTACCACCCGGGAAGTGCCCTAGACTCCCACACAGATGGTAGAGGGTTCCACCAAGCAGTTTTATAAACCCAATGCAGAATCCAGGTGGTTTTTTTTATTTCAACAATTTATCTCCAGCCATGTAGTTTAAGCTGGGCATAAAAAGGTTGTACTAATGAAATGATATTAATGCAATTTTACGGGCTTGACGTAAGTTGTCATTGGACATCTTACTCAAATTCGAGGTGACTGTCAATTTCAACAATTTATCTCTTAGTCATAAAGTTTTACAATGTTATTCTTGTCATAAAATTTAAGAACGTTATGTAATGATAAAATTAAGAATGTTATTCAATGTTATTAAATAGGTTTACACTTTAATTTATGTGTATCTTGTCTTTTAGAGCGGAATTAGACAGTCTCGGAGGTGTTTGTAGTTCGTTAACGGAAAATGAGCTTCCTCGGGGCCCCTGGTAGAAAGAAGAAATTGTACCATCCGCGAAAGTGCTGCAGGCTCTAGGAACTAATAATGCTTAAAGTTTCTCTGAGTTGAAAACTTTGTGAAAAAGGAGACATTACTCATTATTAGCAGTGTCTCCTTTTCCCGCAACGCTTTCAAAAAAGGTAAATTTCAGGTCTATGAAAACCCACTTCCATGAGGGAAAGGGTTAAATAGGTTTTCACTTTAAATAAGAGAATCTTGTCTTTCTAATGGCAAGTAGGCAGTGTCGCAGATGTTTGTAGTTTGTTAGAAAGTGTGTGTCCTTAAATTGATGTACCTGACCAACTTGTTTCCTCAGGCCCCCTGGTAGAAGAAAATGTTCCCACCCAGGTAATGCTACAGGCATCCACATAGATAGTAGTAGTACCCCATTCAAAAATTATGTATTATAGGGATGAGTGTCTTTTTCACTGCGTTTATTAGGGTATAAAGTGCAATTGCCTTAGCACATGGCATATAACGCCCTACGGGCGTGATGATTAAGCCATGTGCTAAGGCAATTGCACTTTATACCCCAATAAACACAGTGAAAAAGACACTCGTTCCATATAATTGTAATCATCTAGATCGAAGAAACTATTGAAATACTCAGCCAAACATTTAAGCTTCAAGTCTACTTTCTGCGCGTATAAATTACACGATCTATTTTTAGATCGTGTATTGTTTATCTCGCTATCGAAGAGAAATGTCATATAGTAAAACAAATGATACACAAATAAAAGACAACATTGAAATTCGTAGAGGTACTTATCATGACAAAAAAGCTTGTTTCTGCCAAGTTAGTCTGTATTTTTAAACGAAAACGGTGTGGTCGGTCTTAGTTGAGAGGGTTGCTTGAAGGTCTTCGTCGACTCGCTGTTTTGTAAGTTTAGGCCGGCTCAGAATCAGAACTGCATGCTTTTAATCGTAAATTCTTTCGAAAATAGATTAATTTATAACAGTTCGAATAGCAATGTTGCGTTGATGATCGGGATCTAGGAAAATTCGAGTTCCTACAACACAGGACTTGCAGATCGAATTTCGGGGGTTTCCCAAAAGACCTATTGCATTTTATACAGAAATAAAGTGCAATGGATTTCCCCACGTGATGCGATTTAAACCAATCAAATTTCTTTATTTTATTGGATTGCAATTATACATGTATGAACACCAAGCGATAGGTAAGAACATACAGCATAGTAATGTAAAGATTTTCAAGCATTATTTCTAAACAACTTCTTGGATTATTTTTTCAAGATGAAGACCTGTCCTCGTGCAGCCGCCTGTCTAGACCTGACCAAGTTCAGAAGTCCTGACATGACATGTCCTAATGTCTAGTGTTTTGTGCAAACCTTGAATGGAACATTTGTTATAGACACATTGTTAGTCCCCTACCGGTGTTCACACCGGAGGGGACTATAGGTTTGCCCTCCGTCTGTCCGTCCGTCTGTCCGTCCGTCTGTCCGTCCGTCCGTCTGTCCGTCCGTCCGTCCGTCTGTCCGCTCAAATCTGGATCCCGCGATAACTTAATAACTAAGCAAGCGTTTTTGATGAAAGTTGGTATATGATTAGATGGCAATGTGTAGATTATGCACATCATTTTATTTTTGTTTTTCGACTTAAATTGAGGTTGCTATGGTTACAGAAATAGTGAAAATATGGCCAAAAATGGGATCCTGCGATAAGATAATAACTAAGCAAGCTAGTTTGATGAGACTTGGTATATGACTATATGGCAATGTGTAGATTATGCACATCATTTTATTTTTGTTTTTAGACTAAAATTGTTGTTGCTATGGTTACGGAAATAGTGAAAATATGGCAAAAAATATTGGATCCTGCGATAAGTTAATAAGTAAGCAAGCTAATTTGATGAGACTTGGTATATGACTAGATGGCAATGTGTAGATTATGCACATCATTTTATCTTTGTTCTTTGACAAAAAGTGCGGTTGCTATGGTAACGGAAATAGTGAAAATATGGCAAAAAATGGTTCCTGCAATAACTTAATAACTAAGCAAGCTAACTTGATGAAACCTGTTTTAAAATGTAGAAAAAATTATAAGCCATGTTAGTCAGGGTGGTGATGCAGCAGTATTAATCACCTCCAGTGAAAGTTCTCATTTCTTACCAACAAGACTGAAGAAAAACATCTTGGATCAGACAAGGTAACTGTTATTGATACTATTTCTTGCATCTGTCTATTGCTTCCATGAATTGTATAGTGGGCACAGCAGAGACAACAACTCATGTAAGTCTTGTTTAACCCTTTAACAAGACCTGGTTTTGACGTCCCTGATAGAATTGGCGTGGGAAAACATTGAGACAAACAAAGCCGGTAGGGGACTTATGCCCATGTCCAACATGGCTCTTGTTTGATCATATTATGCCCCCTCCCACAAACAAAAAATCAGGGGAGCATTTAGTTGGCATTTTTTGTGTTCTTCTGTCCAAGATAAGATTTTGTGACTACCTGTCGTTCGCGGAGCACAACCACTTGTTTTCAAACTACTTCAGTTAATTAAAATCCTTAGTCAACAATTCAATCAATTAAGATATAAGTTTGTTTCATTTAAGCTTAACGTCCAACTGGACGAATTTCGGTTATATCGGGGCAGGGCATTTCTGCTATACTACTACTACTGATGTTGTATTAAATAAACATTATTTTGTCTTGTATTACATGAAAAAAATATTATGCAATTCAATTTAAATTGTACATGTACAGTATTGTATTATTGAAACATTGAATTGGTTACAAATACCCTGTGTTCATCTTTCCTGAATCCCAAGGTCACCTTAGTCCAGTGTTGCCTTGTTAATAGCTGAAATGGAATACAGTACAATATCACTCACCATGCAAGCTATGTTACAAGTAGAAAAGCATGCTGCAGAGGGTGACTAATAGCTAATTGGTGCATAAGAAGGAGTCAGAGAGAAAGAAATGATGCTGAGGTTATTGCTTAAAAAAAGTTGATTGGACGTTATTTGACATTTTTAAGTCAAAATGACAATGCTACCGTTCATCATATTTTAAGTTATAACAGCAATATATTGCCACGGGAAAATCAATAAATATATAAGTTGTGATAAAAAGAAATGTCGAATCACAAAGGCCTCCTTTTCCATGACGCAGTATTATATCACACAATAACAAAGAAAGCTCCTACATTTGACAACATTGTGAAATTGACAAGATGAGTGATGTTGGAATGATTTTGGAATGAAATTGAATGAGTGTGTGGATCGAGTTTTGAGTGAAATTAAAGAGAGATAATCCAATATTACTAATTTTGTTCAAGATGAACAAATTAGCAATATAAATTACCTCCCTTTAATAAAATACGCGTAATTTTTGTTTGTTTGTCATTGTGGACCAATCAGACACATTATAAAATCCACACCAGTCAATAAAATCGTAGATTAATTTGATGTATTTGAATAAATTGTTGATCGTCTTGAACGATTTCGAAGCGTTTTTAAATTATTTCGGACCGTTCTTAAGTAATTTGAGTGAGTGTTATGAATGAATGATTGGAGCGCTGAGCGAGTGCGTTTGAATGTTTTTGATCGAGGTGAGTGTCAATTTTACGATGTGGTTAACTGTAGAGCATGTCCTAAAAATCTTTCTTCAGATGTTTTGTTGAATTCTGACCTGTTGTTTCAGAGAAGAAGATTTCTTTTATTTCATCATATGGGACCTTTATTCGATGATGCAACAGCCCATAGAGAAAGGCCAACCAACCTGATCAAAATTTAACAAAGAAATCTGAAGGAGTGTTCCCGAAGTATCATTCTTGTGAAGTTTTGTTGAATACTTGCCAAAGGTTGCACAGCAGACGATTTTTCATTTATGAATAATAAGGGACTTTTTTTCCGTAACGCTGCAGCCCACAAATCCCATCTTGTCAATACGATAAGAATTAAACAAAGAAATCTTAAAGGCTTTGGTCTAAGAATGATTCAGGTAAAGTTTTGTTAAAATCTGAACAGTAGTTTCAGAGAAGATTTTTCTATATTTCGTCTTTTGGGACTATTTTTTTCCGTGCCGCGGCAGCTCATAGAACCTATGCCATAAGTCCGATCAGAATTTCACTAACAAATTTGGAAGAGCATGTTCTAAGAACCACTCTTCAGAAATTTAGTAAAATTTTAAAGATTAGTTTCAGAAAAGAAAGTTTTTGTATATTTTATCTTATAATATGACATACGTCGCGTGAGTGAAATAAAACCGTTGAATAATATTGATATTCCACGAGTGTGATTACACTAGTGGAATAGCTATGCAAATGAGCCCAGAGCGAATAGCAACGCTATTTTGTAACCGCGAAAATGACGTCATAATGTGTATATTGTGACGGCAGTTTTAAACGGCGTTATAGGTTTCGCGGGAAATAGAAACTTTGAATTTCAAGATTTTTGACGATTTTTGGCAAAATTTCGGGTCATATTATAAATAGAATATAAAATTTGTGTTAATGAAATACAGAATTTGTTAAACTCGTCATTATTAAACAGGTAGAAACTCGGCGTAGCCTCGTTTTTATCTGTTTATAGATGACTCGTTTAATAAATTCAGTATTCCATGACCACTCATTCACTATCCTCTATATATGGGACCATTTTTCGGTGACGTGGCATCCCATGAAGCCTATGTCATCAGCCAGATTAGTATTTTACGAACAAATCTGAAAGAGCATGTCTCAAGGAGTATTTCTATGAAGTTTTGCTGAATTCTTAACAGTAGTTTCAGAGAAGTATTTTTTTCTATATACATTTAATCATATGGAACAATCTTAAGATACGCGGCAGCCAGTAGACCCTATGTCATCAGCCCGATCAGACTTTTACGAACAAATCTAAAAGAGCATGCTATAAGCATCTTTTTGTGAAGTTTGGTTGAAAAAAGGTGGTATTTCAATCGTAGAATTCAAATTAATCATTACAATTCTGTTTACACGGTAGTTTTCCTTAGGAGGCGACTTATTGCCTTGTCGACAAACCTTTAAGAAATCGTTAGGCTACAGAAGACAATTATTTGTTTGAAGTGTAAGATCGGTTGAATTTATTGAGCGAAACAATAAATTCTTTAATTTTACGAGTGGCGATGCCACATGTGAAAAATATCCTTTGTCGTTAATGAAATGAACAATTCATCTATCCGACAAGAAAAAATTGTACGTTCTATTTCTTTAGTGAAAAAATGAAATTTGACAATTTGATACACATTTTCTTAAAGCGCATCTTTTTGTTCGTGATTACCTGGTCGCATAATGACGTCATTTATTCATTGGGTTCTGCTTAACGTCAAAATAACGACTTAATAAGGGCTAGAGTTCTTTTAGTTTGAATTGAAATTAAATCTGCTGATTCTTTTTTGTGAACTTTGGTTGAATTCTGAACTGCAGTTTTAGAAAATAAGATTTTTCTATGATTCATCATATGGGATAATTTCCAGTGACGCGGCAGCCTGTAGAGCCTATGTCATCAGCCCAATTAGAATTTGACAAACAAATATGAAAAGCAGTCCAATTAAACCAAAATTATCTCCAACTTTTAACGTTTCGTCAGTAATTTATCGATTGGAATTTATTTTTAACGAAATGTTCCCTCATATCGGTCGATATTATGGAGTGATTTGATAAATAAATGGAGCACTGAGTGAATGGTTTTGGATGATTTTGATCGGAAGGGGTGTCACTTTAACGATGTTCTTAACTGTATGGCTTGTGAGGCGGGCGCTGAATACACTTTGTAATATCATTCTGACTTGTGTCCAGATCAGAATTGCGACTATCCGACAAAATGATTTAGGTTGTCATGTATGTGAAACCTCGTATCTAGGCACTTACGACGTTTAACCACTGCTACATTTAACAAAATCGTTAAATTGACGACGTGAATTATTTTTGAATGATTTTGGAGTGAACAACTTGAATGATTGTATGGATTGAGTTTTGGGTAAATTTAAAGGGAGGTACAGTCAAACCTGTGTTAGCGGCCACCTGTATTCAGCAAGCAACCTGTCTTAAGCAAGCAGCCACTGAGTTCCCAATTGAACCAATTGCACTGAAATTGACTTGTATTAAGCAAGCACCTGTCTTAAACAAGCACTTTTTGAATGTCCCTTTGGTGCTTGCTTAAGACAGGTTTAACTGTAATCCAATGAAGCTATTTTTTTCAAGATGAACAATAAAGCGATATTTCTTACCTCCCTTTAATAAGATATGGATACAATTATTCTAAATAGCTTCCTATTTCTTCAAAAAAATATCCTACGAGCATGATGCAACTATTTAAAAGAAATTGCGACTTTTCTCCAGCTACATTATATATTTATTTTTAATGTAGTTGTTGAGTTTATCTGCTTTAGTTATTTTGGAGCGTTTTTTAATGGTTTAAGTGATTGTTGGGAGTAAATGATTGGAGCGCTGAGCGAGTGATTTTGAATGGTTTTAAGTGAGATAAATGTAAATTTTACGATGTTAATTAACTGTATGAGGTAAGCAATGAAGAAAATACTATGTAACTCAATCTTCTTAGGCTCACAGTCTAAAGGAAAAATCATGATCTGCAAGGAATAAAAGAATTAGAATCAGTTCTTGCCTTTTAAAAACTTCATTACTTAAAGTCCGATTACAACACGGCGGTTGTCTGCGATTTGAGAGGTTTATCAAGAGAGCCGCTGACTTGATGCCCTTGAGAAAATTTACCGTTGATCAATCACAGAGATAATGGATTATCCTTAAAAAGTTTCATTATTTATAGTGTTTTGTAGATAAATAGCAATATATCTTCGTTCTAATAAGTGGACAATGAATATGAATAAAGATCATTTTAAAACATCGTGAAATGTACACGAATGATTTTGAATTGATTTCCGAATGGAATGAGTTCCGAGGATGCCCAACAGATTACAGCAGAAGTGTAACAGATACAGTAAATAACATCAAGAAATGACAGTCATTGCGATCAAAACTGTTTTAAATCGCTAATTCAGCGCTCCATTCAATCATTCGTTCCAAAAAATCAACCAAACCATTCAAAGACACTTTAAACTCACTAAAATGATAAGACCAAAGACTAAGTAAAATTCTCTGGGGAAAAGAAACGCGATATCACTGACGACATTGAATAATGGAAGCGTATGATAGTTTATTACAGACAAAAAATCTTTATATAGGATCTGAATGCATATTTTATTTAAGGGAGGTAATAAATATCGCTATTTTTGTTCATCTTGAACAAAATAAGCGATTTTGGATTACCTCTCTTGAATTACACTCAAACCTCGCTCTTTCAATTACGTTCCAAAATCAGACGGACGCTCGACATAAAGAGTGAATGCACTGAGTATGCGAAAGGTAAACAACATATTGATAGCGTTTTTTCGGCGGATTTACAGTAAATAAAATCCACAAGATAATGATTTGTCGATTTTATTTGGATTTCTTCCAGTGATTTTGATGAAATTGAACGATTGGGAGGAGCTAGTGTGAATGAAATCAAAGGGAGGTGATACATGGAAATTATCGCCTACGACGTCCATTCAGGCGAAATAAAAGATATTTTATAACTCCTTTTGAGTTATTAAAATCTGCGCCACTGTGATTTTGTGTCTTTACAGACCGATTAGACATTTTAGCACTCTTACAAGCCAATAACCTCGTGGGAAGTTTTTATCAATTTGAATGAAACGATCGATTTGATAGATTTCGAGGTGTTTTTGAAAGCCTTGAGGATGTTTTTGAAAGCCTTTTTGGAACGAATCGAGTGCAGAGCGAGCAATTCAGTATGACTGATTGAGTTGAAGGTCAACTTCCTGGGCTCAAGTTTATAAAACTTTTCTCATTCTCAATTTATCTAAATATAAAATTTGAGAAAATTCTCAGTTGAGCCTGAGAAAAGTTTTATAACCTCGGACCCTAATATTACTACCTCTGAATATGTCCATGCGCTTTATACCATAAAAGTACTGGTATCCGTAAGTGCAGTGTGAGCAGACATCTAGTTTCTCGAAAAAAATCTAGTTTGAACCGAGCTCAAGAAATAATTTGAAAATAAACATGAATAAGGATTAATCTTATCATATGTACAAGTTAATTTGATCAGTACTAATAGAAGACCAGAAAACACTAACAAATACAAGGGGGTCTCGAAAAGTGCTATCTTCAATTATTCTCAAGATTTCGTTCTTTTATCATAAACGTTACTTTAAACTGATGAGATATTAACTTCAAAGCCGGCGAAATGCAAATGAAATTCCGAACAAAAATAGTTTTATTAATGGACAGCTCCTCAGTTGATACAAAAGCACATTAAACATAGTTTAACCTTTTCATATTTCACATACTAAGTATGTAAGTTGAGAAACTAAACAGGGGCATCGTTTAATATTAATGATGCTTTTACACGTGATGAAGAATCGATATTCCATTTAGATAAAAAAGGTAGGAGATTTAAACGATAAGAAAATTACGAATATCAAATATTTTAAAACCTTTAGGAAAAAAGTTAATTGCTTTATTGGTTATATGTCACGGGTAATTTCTTGGTTGGTTGATTAATTGATGACTAGATCCTCTTGAGAAGAAGACGGTTTTCAAATGAATATTTTTAAATGAATATTTTTTTTTAAATGAGCCAGTGCGTGACCTTTCCAATGATACCGAAAGTGCGAAACGCAAAGACAAAGATAAGCCCGCGCATTTGCACAGTCTGATCAGAGACTTCACGATGCACAGAACAGATATTTCCAGACCTATACAGTTAAAAACAATGATCATTCCGATCAAAACATTCTAAACGCTCACTCAGCGCTCCATTCATTAAAACTAACACTCTCACTCAAATCGATTAAAAACGCTCCTTAATCTTTAGAAAGGATTTCGAAATCGTTCAAACTATCATATTTAATTAAAACACACACACAGAAAGTACGAATATTTTATAAAGGGGAGGTAATAAGTATAGCTAATTAGCAAAATTGAACTTCTTCTCCTTTAATTTCGATCAAAACGCGTTCCGCATACCCCTTCAATTTCATTCCAAGACCATTCACCTTGTCAATTCACGACGCTGTTAACTGTAGTCGGTATTCAAAATCGCAGATCATTTTAAACACACTGTGTAGATGTACAGGTTGCTCGATGACGATCCATGACGCAAACTTGAAACAATTTCTTTATGCTTTTAGGTGGAGAGTCGAAATAGCGTTAAACTATCACTTGATAAATTCACCACCAAACTAGTGAAATAAACGAAAAATGATACTCTGCTTCGTTCATTTTTCCACTTTTGGTGTATTTTTTAGGAGCCAAGTAAATAAGTGACGCCATAACGTTGCATAGCAATATATGCCAAATGACCCGCTTTTACAAAACGTGTTCCAAAGTGTTCATCTAATTTTAAGTTTATCGAAGCAGAATAATCGTTTGATTTTAAGATCGATATGGGTGTTTTCTAAACTGAGCTCTGACGTAGACGCCGAGTTCAATACCATGGATATAAAAAGCTATACTTTCACTTCAATTATGAAAGTACATGTATGTGTAAACATTACAATTTAAGACAAAAAATAACTTTCGCTTGAAAGGTAAATTGTAACTTTTTCAATGTGTTTTTTTTTCAATCTGCTTTATTTTTTCGGATAAATGGCACGGGAATCTTACCGTTAAATGTAGATTTCACGGCTCAATGGGCATAATCTACCTATACATGTTTTATTTTTATTTGTTCACTCAATGAAAAATAACGATCCTACCCTCTAAACCAAGTTTCATTATATATACCTATTAAATGACACTGTGAAGAGTAGATACTTGTCATTGCACGAGGAAATATTAAAGAATCAGAAGACGAAAGACAGTGGTTCGAGTCACTATGACAGCATATTTATTTTTCCTCTAGGTTTCAATCCATTTAGATTTTTTTCTTTTGAATAATGGTGAATACCACTCGATTATCAAAGAGATTTGATGTATGTTATAAACTACATGTATTTGTTTTTTTCTATTAGTTTCTTTTTTTATTTGTTTGAATGGGTTTAACACCTCTTTTTATATTTTTTCGGTCATATTGCAGGGGGGGGGGGGGGGGGGGGGCGCTTAACAATGGATGCCTGGTATTTCTCATACGAATTCTACCACGACAACTCTTCCGTGACTCAAGATAGAATGCGATGAATGAAACGGGCTGTGCAAAACAGTTATTGTCATTCAAAAACGAGATAAATAGTCAAATGGGGGCCAACAGAAAAAAAAAAGAAAATAAAATAAAAATGAAAAAAAGGGGGATGGAAGCAGATTCGAACTCATGATCCCTGAACCTGTAGTCATCAGACTAGACCTCTCGACCACACAGTCAAACTGTGTGTATTGGAACTATTTGAACTATTACACTTAACAAACATTTTTAAAACCCATACACTACACGGATTGACGATGTTTATCGAAAGCTTGCGACTTCCCTCGATAATAAATGTATTCATCGGTTAATTTATTCATTCATTGCATAAAGGTCAAGTCATGTCAATAATTTCACACTATATCTATAGAAAAATGTGGAAGCAAATTGACCTAAACCTGGCCTTTGTGATTTTAATAAAATTAAATATCGGTCGTTTCCCTGCGGCAAAACACGACTTACCTGCGGAATTAAATCGTAAAGTTGAGTGCACGTGTTTGCTCTGTTAACCCGTTATAGCCCATTCTTTTCACTGTAGTCAACCTCATGAACTAGTGAATCGTTAGACGCCTTTAGAAATAATACAAATTTTCAAATTTCTTTTAATTCAATTTATGTTTTTTGACAGGAAAAAAAATTGAACCCCCCTCACAATCGCATTCGACCAGCCCGATTAGCTCAGTTGGTAGAGCACCGGACTTCAAAACCATTGGAGTTCGGCGGCGTGGGTTCGATTCCCGGGCTGGAACACTAATAAAAACTAATTGTCTTTCGGATGAGACGTTAAACCGAGGGCCCCGTGAGACGGTGCTTTACACCGAGCACGTTAAAGAAACATGGCGGATCTCGGCAGTAGTTTCATCATGTATCCTTGCACTATCCCCCGTAACAACTAACCGTCTTCTGGGGGCGTCGCTCATATGGGCATGTGCTACGGTAGCGACGATAAATAAACGGAAAAACACACACTCACAATCGCACACAAGTAGGAACGATTGTTTTTGAAATTGATCGTCTGCTCCATAACAAGATGCCCTGTATACCGGTATACTGCTTAGTCCACGCATACCTGTAATTTGTGCAGTATTACGGCATGTCCATGCTTGATTGCACCGTGCCGAATGTCTCCGAAATTGATATCATGAGCCTAATTATTTATTCTGCATAAAGGGCAGGTTCAAGTTAATATGCGCGCGCTCTACCTTTGAATTGTACAACAATTCAATAACGGGCCCGATTTTTTCGTTTTGATTTGGATATCAATGTAATATTTTCTGCGTGAGTAAATTACAGCAAAAAATAATGAATCATCATCATAAAGAACCTCGGCTTTTCTTTAGTCAATGATTGATTGATTGAATGGAGTTTAACGCCGCTTTCAAAATTTTTCAGTTATATCGCGGCGGCTGGAGCACCTAACAATGGTTTCCTGGTATTTCGCTCACCAGTACAACCACCACATCCTTTCCTAGCCTCCAGCTACTATCTCACATAGGTCTACGATTATCAACCCATTGGTGAGAGACAAATAGTCGGAAAGAATGAGTGCCGCCGTCGGGGATCGAACCCGGGACCTCTAGATTGACAGTCCGACGCGCTACCACTGCGCTATGACGGCGGCGCCTTTTCTTTAGTCAAACACGCATAACTGCAATCCAATAAAATAAAGAAATTTTGTTGGTTTACACTTGTGTCACTTGAGGAAATCAGTTACACTTGATTTATGTATAAAAAGCAAACGGGGTAATTTTGGCGGTAGTTTAATTTTTGCTATGTTGGCAGTCAAGCTCTGATGCGCCGAAAAAAATCCACCGCCAAATTGTCATATCTAAAAGATAAAATTATTCCTTTTGTTGACAATGTAGTTTCGCGTGATGACTTAGTCAACGGTTATGGACTCTATATGTACAGTTAAAAACATCGTGAAAATGAAAAGCTGTATGATTTTGGAATGCCTTTGGAACGTAATTGAATGAGTGTATGGAATCACACCAAAGTTATGGAATATATATTGCACCAAGACCCGGGATTTCCTTCCATTAAATGATTTTGATCGCCTACTGAGATAAGAAATTTGTCTTGTTATCTTTTATTCGACAATTGATTGATAATCAGTACGAGGCGCAGATTGTTGGTATTTAAATTGTTTGATTAGTGCTTTGCCTTTGAGATTCCAATCTTCAGATCAAATTTCTTGCTGTTTGGATGTTGCTGGACACACTCACAAATTTACTATTTGTAAAACATTTTGTCAGTAAACTTCCATAGCGAGATACTAAAACACTTTCATGCCGATCTAAAGATATATATTGAGCAATGATCTACGAGAAGAAAGTAGAATTTTACCTTTATTGTAAAGCGGAGTAATTTAATTGTTTCTACGATCTAAAGGGTTGCAATGAAAAGGGCCGAGTATAAACTTCATGCGATTATTGGAGTATAATCTGTAATCGCCCAAGCACTTGGCTTAAACATAACGCCATACGGGCGTTAACTGTCCTACACTTTATGGCAACTACAGAGTATACGTAAACAAATGTAATAAAAAAAATACACCCATCCTTATAATAAATGATAAATTACACTTGAAAATACCTTCAACATTTCTGCACCTTCTCATAAATCACTCAAAGCATGTAGTCAATCCACGACGTCTTTGGATGACCAGGGATTGGCGTCGTGCCTGCATAATTCAGGACCTGACTTGTTACTACAATTAACTGCGCCATTATCGTTGTACAATCGACATTTCCCTATTCACTTGTTTAAATGATAAAATTAAGATAAAACATTTTTATATAAAGAGCTGACTATTAAACTCCGTAATTTTGCACCACGTTGTTTGAAGTCTGTACTTTGTGTGTTTGTTGATTATGCGGGCGCACCTAACCATGGTTTCCACTTCAACCAAAATATTTCACCCGAGCCACCAGCCGCTTTTCACACTTAGGCGTATTACTGATCATATTCCCATTGGTCGGAGACAAATGACTCGTATCAATAGGCTTCTGTCACCAGACGGATTAAAATTGGCTTAGCCAGCATCGAACTCACAGCCATGAATTTCTTTTCGTAAACGGGCGACTAAAAGGAGAAATTGAATAAGCTGTAGTAACGGCGTTTATAATCATTGATGGACTTTTATTTTTAGCTCACCTGAGCACGAAGTGCTCAAGGTGAGCTATTGTGATCGCAGAATGTCCGTCGTCCGTCGTCAGTCGTGCGTCGTCCACAATTTCTTTAAACTTCTTCTCCTCCTAAACCACTGGGCCGATCTTGATGAAACTTGGCAGGGATGTTCCTTGGGCCAAGCTCTACCAAAGAAATCCACCCTTAACTTTCCCGTTACCCTTAACAAAAAGGGTGAAAATATGAAAATCTTTAAAGATCTTCTTCTCTGAAACCAGAAGGCAGACAGCTTTCATATTTGGTATGTAGCATCATCTACTGGACCTCTACCAAGATTGTTCATATCAAGACCATGGGGTCATATTTGGGCTTTGCCCGGGCCCAACCCTTTTTACATAGAATCAAAGAGCGAAAATCTTTCAAAATCTTCTTCTCTGAAACCAGATGGCACACAGCTTTCATATTTGGTATGTAGCATCACCTAGTGGGCCTGTACCAAGTTTGTCCATATCAAGACCATTGGGTCATATTTGAGCTTTGCACGGGTGCATCCCTTTATCTTTTATGAGCACGAAGGGTAAAAAACGAAAATCTTCAAAAGTCTTCTTCTATGAAACCAGAAGGCAGATAGCTTTCACATTTGGTATGTAGCATCATCTAGTAGACCTCTACCAAGTTTGTTCATATCAAGACCCTAGGATTATATTTGGGCTCCATCCGGGCAGAACCCTTTTAACATAGAATCAAAGAGCAAAAAGTCTTTTAAAATCTTCTTTAATCGAAACAAGAGGGCACACTGCTTTCATATTTGGTATGTAGCATCATCTAGTAGGCCCCTGCCAAGTTTGTTCAAATCAAGACCCTTGGGTCATATTTGGGCTCCATCCCTTTCAGCTCATCTGAGCACGAAGGGTGAAAATAGGAAAACCTTCAAAAGTTTTCTTCTCTGAAACCAGAAGGCAGACAGCTTTCATATTTAGTATGTAGCATCATCTTATTGACTTCTTCCAAGTTTGGTCATATCAAGACCCTGGGGTCACATTTTGGGCCCAGCCGGGTGCATCCCTTTTTACATAGAATCAAAGAGCAAAAAGGCATATCTGTCTTGCTCTTCGCTGAAAATGTTCCATGGTATCGATCTTAGGCAAATATCTTCTTTTGACATCTGCCTATCTAATTAATGTGATGTCCCAGGGGTCAAAGAGACTCAGGTGAGCGATCTAGGACCATCTTGGTTCTCTTGTTTGTTCATTTTCATACCTCGACCAAATGCATTCTAAATCGTTCACTCTGCGCTCAACTAATTCATTCCAAACATTCATTCAACCAAACCATTCAAAATTGCTCCGAGTTAATTCAGAAACACTTCAAAATCGTTCGTGAAGATCAAAATTTATTGATGAATTTATTCCACGATTTAATTTGGCTTATATGGATTTTAAATTGTCTGATTTTCTAACAAAATTAACGATATAGTTTTTATCTTCTTTTGATTTTCATCCAAAACTCACTAATGGTACTCAGTCAATATCATTCCGAAATCATTCCAAAATCATTCACTTCGTCAAAGATGTTCTTAACTGCATGTGGTAGAGATCAGAGGGTGAATGTGCAGAAGCCTTTTTTTAGCGTACAGTTAGTAACATGATGAAATTGACAATAATCTCAATCAAAAACATTCTAACCCACTCACTCAGGGCTCCGCTCATTCATTCAAAGACTCACTTAAATCGATCAAAATCTCTCCAAAATGACTAAAAAAATACAATCAACAGCTACATTCAAAATAATTCAAATAGAAAAATTCGCGATTTCACGGACTTGATTGAAATTGTGAGCATCTGCTTGGTTTTTGAAGAAATATAGAACTTGTATGCATATTTTATTAAAGGAATGTAATTTATACCTCTAATTTTGTTCATCTTGACAAAATAGGCATTTTTGGTTCACCTCCCTTTAATTTCACTCAAAACTCATTCATCGCACTGTTTAAATTTCATTCCGAAATAATTCTAAAATCATTCATCTTGTCGATTTCACGATGTTCTATACTGTAGAATTATTTAAGGGTGAAGTGCGGATCAATGTTGTTATCTTAATTATAGGCAATGGTTTCATAATTAAATGACGCGTTATAAGATTATCCTTAATCTATACACGAATTAACCCGTGCATTGTATTACGTTTTTCTCCGTTTATTACTCTTAACCTCGTGAGACTTTATTGTCTATGCATGCAGTAAGCCAGTATAAGATAAAATTTTATGTGCACAATTGATATCTAAAGAATTATGATTGAAGTTTGTAGCTCCACTGGGCGCAGTTGTGTGTCCGTCAATGTGTGTGCGTAAACTTTTACCTTATTCTGTCTCATACTACTGGGCGGAATTAAAACAAACTTTATTTAACAGGTTCTCTCCCTGATTACTTCGTTTATCCCTTAAAAGGTTTATAAATCAAAGTACTGAAAGTACTGAAAACTAGCAAAGCATAGGTTTCTTTGTAATCTTCCTTTTGAAAAAATGTTATGATACAAAATCAGGGTTAAAATAAAGCGAGAAGTTAATAAGCATACTTTCGAATGGGTTCTTATTTGAATGTAGTTCATCCAAGTGACCTTACAAGGTAGTTGTGCATTCCCTTAGAATGTAAAGAAATAAATGGCAACAGGTATCCTTTTCTCGTGTTTTCATATGGAATATTTCAAATTTTAATTCATACGATTCATCTCAATCGCCTGACAAACATAAATTTCCAATATTCATGAATTGTCGCCCCTAGAGACAATGACGAACGACCTACGAGGGATATCTAATTATCACACAGCTCACCATACTGAAGCCCGATTTGTCCTTACGAGCTTAATAAAGTATGAGGGGACCGAAACTGCAGACTTACAGTGCTCTCAAAAAGGGCCTAAATCAGGAAATTTTGTAAATCAATGTTTGAATTTCAGGATTTTTTTAACAAAGTAAGGAGTTTTTAACCCCCTACCCCTCACTCACACTTTCATTTTCCTGCACACTTTGTAAATGCTTGTTTCCTTATTAAAAATAAGTTTAAAATTTTGCTCCCAAATCCCATCATTCTGGGTAGTTCTTTAAGAATAAACGACTTCCAAGCGTCTACATTCTAGCTTTAACTTTAAGCTGTAGGTACGAACTTTGGTTGCAAATCACATTTAATTACTTTCAATAAATTAATTATAATAACTGATATGATAAACTATGGAGTTTCTATTTGGAATCGGTCCTTAGATGTATCTTGCGCGTCGGGCCTAGGAAATTCGGCTTACTCAAATTTAAGTTACGATGTTTTGGCATCCGGCGATATTACGGAAACTGATGATTAATGTTATCACACTGTCGTTCCAGTATCGGAGGGTAGCGTAAATGGGACAGGTTCACCAGACTAACATTGCGGGAGAACTACTTTTTATGGCGAAATCATTCATGTATTTAGTGGTTAAGCCGCCGAGGGCAGTTTGCACTCATTTGAACTTTGAGGCTTCCTCAAAATTGTGTATGTTAACATAAGCCAGCAAAGCTGGGGTTTTGCTACCTAAAAAGAGATATATCGGTTGGCGATTCACCAAAAAAGTACCCCATCTGAAGAAATATATATATATATATATATATATATATATATATAGACGCGGAAAATACAGGTTCGGCAAACGCCGGCCCGGCAAAAGTATAAATACGTGAAAAAATAAAACTTTGACTTCACACGCCTTTGATTAACTATTTAATGAAGAAGATAATATATAAATCCAAACGCGTTTGGATTTATATATTATCTTCTTCATTAAATAGTTAATCAAAGGCGTGTGAAGTCAAAGTTTTATTTTTTCACGTATATATATATATATATATATATATATATATATATATATATATATATATATATATATATATATATATATATATATATATATATATATATATATATATATATATATATATATATATATATATATATATATATATATATATATATATATATATATATATATATATATATATATATATATATATATATATATATATATATATATATTAAAATTCTTCCGCCTGATCGGGCTGATGGCATTGTCTCTGTTGAGTGCCGTGTCACTAGAATTGTCCGATATGGTAAAATATAAAAAAATATTTTCTAAGACTACTCAGTAAATTACAAGAAAACTTCTCAGAAATGAATCTTGCGACATTCTCTTTTAGATCCATACGTAAAATCCATTTAGGGCCGAAATCATTGGCGCTACAGCTGTCGAGTCACTAAAACGCCTCATTTGGTGAAATATAAAGAAATCTGTCTCTATTTTCATAATTCAACCAAATTGCACAGGACTGATTAATTGATTATCTGGAAATGCTCATTCAGGGTTTTTTTTTTTTTTTTTTTTTTTTTTTTTTTTCAAATTCTGATCGGAATGATAAGATTGGCGCTACCCGCTGTTGATTCACCAAAGAAATTACCATGTGCACGTTGAAATGGTCATGCTTTGACTTGCTGAAACACATCTACATATATGGAAGAATTTTCATGGAAATCTCAAAAAATTGTTTTGTTATGTACTTATGAGCTTAGTGTGGCTGTTTGGCCATTCGCTGGATATATTTGCCATTTCGAACTGTTCCATACTTAATTGTACAATCCGTCACGTGACAGGGCAACACTATGAACTGTTTCATCCATGCGCAGTTAGCACCGAACTGTTGTCCGCCTATGAAATGACGTCATTATATTGCGCGTTAAATAAACGTGTGTAGAGACGAGCAATTCTAATTTTGTCCTAAAACGGTCTTCTTCTCTGTGACCACTTATTGTAACATATTTTTGAATGAATTTCAAAACAATAATTAGGAAGTAAAATAGTTATTTTATTGTGATTCGTGGTACAGTGAAAATCTATTTGCCTCGGTGTCGGGGATGATATTCCGAATTTTTGCCCTCTGCCTTTGTCATCCCCTCCATCTCGAGTCAATAGTTTCACTGTTAAACGAAACACCATGTACAGTTAACCACATCATAAAATTGACACTCACCTCGATCAAAAACACTCAAACGCACTCGCCTAGCGTTCCAATCATTCATTCATAACACTCACTCAAATCGCTCAAAAACGCTCCGAAATAATTTGAAAACGCTTCGAAGTCGTTCAAGACGATCAACAATTTATTCAAATGCAACAAATAAGTCTACGATTTTATTGACTGGTTCGGATTTTATTAAGTGTCTGATTGGTCCACAATTGCAAACAAACAGAAAAATGCGCCTATTTTATTAAAGGGAGGTAATTCATATAGCTAATTTTGTTTACTTGAACAAAATTAGTAAAATTGGATTATCTCCATTTAATTTCACCCAAACTCGCCCAACACACTCATTCAATTTCATTCCAAACTCATTCTAAAATCACCCATCTTGTCAATTTCACGATGTTGTCAACTGTATACTTTGTCACATTTTCGATTTGGATGCTTTTTTTCCGTTATCCAGCCACAAAAAGTCCAGATAAGGAACCCGAAGGCGGCACTCTTGTTACATGTAAATATGTTTTGACCAATATCTTGGCCTCTGATGATTATCAACTTACAATAAGATAATATCATAGGTAACGTCAAAGCTAACTGTAATGAAATTTAATGACTGATATTAATAAATCTGCTCTGTAAAAGGTTCCAGCTGAGCGATACCGGCACTCTTTGACCCCTTGTTTTACAAGGGTTATGATTCTCAATATCCAACCAGAAAGCGTGGCCTTCTTTAATTATTCAACATCTTTTTTTTCAAATGATTTTTATGGCCATTGTTTTTCATGCGTTAATGACATCACACTGTGATAAAACGTTTTTTTTTTATTTGTTCGCAGCTATTTATGATCATAGTCCATGTAAGTTTTTATTACTTTTTTGATTTGTTTTGTTTTGTTTTCATTGAATCTTTTTACGAGTATCGGTTTATAGTTAGATTGATAGGGAAAAGTTCATATTTTGACTCCGTTTATTTAACATTTCAATACACATTTAATCAAGAGAAAAAGAGCGTATTTATTGACGTCATGGAAGTATGAATGTAATCTGCAAGAAGCAGTATCGAAGGATTCACGTACATTTTTGTGGTTTTAAGAGATTGATAAAAGGGAAATCTAGTTGATCAATTTTGCATATCTAGATTAAAAAAATGTTTAGGTAAATTTAATTTTCGAAAGTTATGAGTAATTGCACGATTTGCCCATGTTGTTACGGTAGTGGACCCGTATTAGTTCCGCAACATTTCGGAATACACGGTCTTTCACAACGTTAACGGAGGTTTCCCAATGAAAGTCATTAGGAAACCTCGGTTAACACTGTTAAAGTGATTACTTCCGAATCGTTGCGAAACTTTTACGCGTCCACTACTTTGAAGATGGGCTTGCAACTGTTATATATCTTTTGCAACACTGGTTCTACTAAGTTATTTCCAATTGTTTCTTTGACCATATTTTCAATATTTTATTGTAAACGTTCAGTGAAGTTGAGGTTCGTTAGGTAGGGTTATAACCCTTTTCAGACTTGGTTATTCTCGGTTAAAGCTAAACGTGCAGCTTCCATATATCTGTCAGGACTCTATTTCTCATGATTATCATTTTATAAAGGGAGGTAAAATATAGCGCATATTCAAAACTCACTCTTATATTGTGACGCCTGAAGCATTTAAGATAGCGGACTTTTTTTCAATTTCTCTTTTACACAGATGGGATCGAACAACATAGAGCTATAACTTCCAATCCAAAATTGAAAGTTACTGTTTATAGATTTTGTGCATCATTTCGAAACAATACCAAAATCTGAAAACTCTATTGTCTAGAGAGTTATCTAGAATAAGTCGTTCCCTTATCTTACACGAGGTCTTACAGTAAAGGGGTCATTTCTATTTAAGGTAATACTTTCAATCATTTTTGCGGAAAACACGAATCAATATTGAAGAAGCATAAAATGAAAGTATCTGTCCTTGTTTGAGTGGAAAATGTTTTTTTAAAGAATAGCCTATTCTTTTTTGTCTATCGAGAAGAATCTCAACAAGAGGTCCGTGATAGTCCTATAACGCTCACTTGAGTACAGTTAGTTACATCGTGAAATAAACATTGAATCTCAATCAAAACCATTCTCAATCGCTCATTCAGCGCTCCATTCATTCATTCCAAACACTCAAACCATTCAAAAACGCTTAAAATGACTAAAATATCAATATCTCCATTCAAAATGAATAAAGCATGAACGAAATCGCGATTTTACTTACAATTGTGAAATTCTAAGCGCCTAGTTGGTTCTTTAAGCAATAGGAAAGTATTTGTAGAACCTTTTTGCATATTTTATTAAAGGGATAATTGCTCAAAATTTTCGTTTCCGGGGCGTGAAAATGATTCATGTTAAACACCTAAAGACGTTGCTCTTCATCCCGCGTTTAATTGTGTGCCGTCATAAATTCACTAAGCAACATCGGTATGAACAAAATGGACGATGAAATGCATGACGCAGTTGTTTCGACATAATAGTAGGTACTTCGCACTCGGGCGTTAAACCATGTAGTTATAGTTCTATATGAAAGTCACAATTTTCAAAGTCATTGTTATGAAAATCACAATTGCTAGTGATAACTATTCACATCAGTTTATTTAACAACTAATCGGTTTTTCTTTATTGATCACATAATGTTAATTTTTCTAGGTTGTTAATGATAACTGTTCATTCAGTTTATAATTATAACCTATCATTATATGTTCATAAATGATCTCTGCATATGTTTACACACTCCAAAACGTGAATTGACTCTATAGTAGAACATTTAAGAATGAACGTTTCTATAAATTCTTTTGACAGATAAATGAGTAACAGTACCACACATTTTGAAGATTTTATGTCTTAAGGTTAAGACTTTCTATCACCTCTATCTTTAATATGACCCTACAGCATAGGGCTTATTTCGATTTGAATGTATTAATTTCAGTCCTTATAGCAGAAAACATTTTTCAATGCTAAGGCGACATTGAAATAAATATGGCCTAAACGTTTTAAGAAAAGAATATAAAAAACTTTCTCTTTGATATCCGTCTAATGAAAAGAATCCCAACAGCATAGGCTTAATTTTTATCTGAAAAAATGACCGTTTTTTTGTTCTAAGCTATATGGCATATAATAATTATCTAGGCCAAGTTTGAAGGATGTAGAGTAAACAACATCGTGAAATTGACAAAGTGATTGATTTCGGAATTATTATAGAATGAAAATGAATGAGCGCGATGAGTGCATTTCGAGTGAAATTAAAGGGAGTTTATCCAATATCACTAATTTTGTTTAGGATGAATGACACTAACCTATATCAAACAATTCCAAATCGCTACAATAGCGCAATCCATTCATTCATTCACATCACTAACTCAAACCATTCAGTCGCTCCAAATTTTCATCAACAGCAACAACAAGAAAAAAAAAACAAATAAAAAAAAGAAACACTTACAAAACGTTTTAACCATAGCCGTTTTATTCAAATCGACCAAATGTTTCCAGGATTTTGATGGCTGGTGTTGGTTTCAGAGAGTCTCCATTTGGTCCGTGAAGGTACGCAATCAGAAAAATACTTTAGTTTCATAAAAGGAGGTACTCCAATATCGATAATTTCGTCCCATTAGACGAAATTAGTGATATTGGAGTACCTCCCGTCCGATTGGACGAAATGAGTGATATTGGAGTACCTCCCGTCCGATTGGACGAAAATAGTGATAATGGAGTATCTCTCGTTCGATTGGACGAAATTAGTGATATTGGCGTACCTCCCGTTCGATTGGACGAAATTAGTGATATTGGAGTACCTCCCGTCCGATTGGACGAAATTAGTGATATTGGAGTACCTCCGGTCCGATTGGACGAAACTAGTGATATTGGAGTACCTCCCGTCCGATTGGTCGAAATAAGTGATATTAGAGTACCCTTCGTCCGATTGGGCGAAATTAATGATATTGGAGTACCTCCAGTCCGATTGGACGAAATTAGTGATTTTGGAGTACCTCCCGTCCGATTGGACGATTTAAGTGATATTGAAGTACCTCCCGTCCGATTGGACGAAATTAATGATATTGGAGTACCTCCCGTCCGATTGGACGAAATTACTGATATTGGAGTACCTCCCGTCCGATTGGATGAAATTAGTAATATTGGAGTACCTTCTGTTGATTTCTTCCAAAACTCGCTTTTCTAACTCATTCCATTTCATTCAGAGTATTCTCCAATACCAATCACCTTGTCAATTTCACAATGTTATGAATTTCAGATGAGATAAGGAGGTCAATTTGAGAAGATGACTACGAGAACATTTTTGACAATTATTCTTTGGACGGTGCTTTCGAGTCGAAGCGATGGCTTCATTAGAACTATGCAGATTAACCAATTGCAAGGTGACGCTACCCTTGATGGTTTAGCTTGCGCAGTATCTGAATATAAATCTGCACGAGGTATCGAGTTCGAAACTTCAACCGAGACGTGTAGAACACTCAACAAAACGTGGTTTGCAAACACAAGCTTCCAGGCCGGCCACAATTACTATGAACTGATCAACGTGAAAGAAAAAGTTAAAACGGTAATATTTTTGGCTTATCCGAAACATTTTTGCCTTATCGCGATGTATTTGTTGCTTTATTCATTTTGAAGGGAGTCGTTGATCGTATCTAATTTATCATTTTGAGCGTTTTTGATCGATTGGAGTGAGTGTTTGGAATTAATCAACGGAGAGATGAGTGAGTGATTTAGAATGGTTTTGATTGGGATGATTGTCAATTTCACGATGTCACAAATTGTGTGCACCATTGAAGGCCAGGTTCACTTGATAAGCTCAAGTTTAACCTCGAAAGATTTGCCGTCTCTTGGGCATTCTCAACGGTGGTCAGAGATATATTTGTCTAACACGTGTGTATCATTACATTATATATGACGTCATCACGCAGGCGTCTCGCGCACAATATCGCGGTATCGTCATCACCTGTTCCTGTATGTAAGAAAATGAATCTGCTACAGTTTATTTGTTTGTATGAATGGGTTTTACGCCGCTTTCAACAATTACGCAGTTATATCGCGGCGGCCGGAGCACCTAACAACGGATTCCTGGTATTTCTTTCACCTGTACTACCATTACACCCTTTCCTAGCCTCCGACTGTTATCTCACATAGGTTTACGATTATCTACCCATTGGTGAGAGACAAACGTCGGAAAGGATATTTGCCGCCACCGGGGATCGAACCCACGACTTCCAGATTTGAAGTCTTATGCCTAGCTAACTGCGCTATGGTGGCGGCCTTGCTACAGTTAAAAACATCCTAAAATTGACATTCATTTCAATAAAAACCATACTAAATCGCTCAATCAGCGCTCCATTCATTCATTCCAAACACTCACTCAAACCATTCAAAAAAGCTACAATTTCACTAAAAAGGATAAGGTCAACAACTTCATTCAAAATGAAACTTGTTAGAAAAAAATCGCTTATTTTACTGACGTCATTCAAATTGTAAGCGTTTGACAGAGTCTTAAATAGATAGGAAGTTATTTATAGAACTAGTATGCATATTTTATTAAAAGAAGTTAATAAATATCGCTAATTTTGTTAATCATGAACAAAATTTGCGATGTTGGATTGCCTTGCTTTAAATTCACTCAAAACTCGCTCCAAACACTCTTTCAATTTCATTCCATTATCATTCCAATATCACTCTCCTTGTCAATTTCACGATTTTGCTAACTGTACCCAATTTTGTTTGAGAAAATCGGATCTTTACCTCATCTAGTAAAAAGTATATTAAGAGACCCTTTCATTCTTTTCCAGACTCGGTTAAAAAAAACTTGTCTTAAACAAAATCACAGATCCTACATTTCTCGTTTCGAATTTCAGGTAACAAATGTAAATATGCCTTTACCTGGCAACTCCCGGATTGGTGATTCCGTAGTGTTGTTTTTCGAGAAAAAAGCAAATGTTACTGGGACGTAAGTTCTTTTTCTTATGGTGATCTACGGTCCGTAGATGGCCGCATTTTGGGAGCTAGCGCTTTAAACGTGAGAAAAAAAAATATTATGTAAACATTCCTAAGTACACCCATAGAGCTACCACACAATGGATTGTCGAAAATTGTACCTCAAAAGAATAGTCGCTTGATACAGTAAGCTCACACAAAAAGGGATACTGTTAAAATAAAACTATGGAACTCCCAACTTCTTGGTCCGATACTCCAGAAAGGGTATTTTCAATCCGAACACGAATAGTACGTTTTTCGAAAAGGAAAAAAATAGGGAGGCGGTCGAAATCATGCAGTTCATTTAAAAAAAACCCGATTATTTCAGATGATATGCCAAAATGGGAAGCCTTCTCTAGGCCATAAAAGACCGATACGTGTAATGTCATGATAAAAACATCCCTGAAGATTTCAAAACGTATAAAATTCTCTAATAAACCGTGTTGGCGACGGAAACCGCTCTGAACCTCAAGTACAAGGCGATTTGTCGCAAGGAAACACACGAGGCATTCATTTATCATTCTTTAAAGAGACAGCTGGTATATGTAGGCGGTATTGGGCGGTAATTGGATAGTTTACTTACCCCATTTCCTGGCTAAGGAATGAGAATGAAAAAAGCTTGAAGTTTGTAGGTTTGGATTAAGTCAGCCCGAGATCTTCTGTACTCGAGTGACGGAGTGACGAACTTCTCCAATCTCTCTGGATAAGACTTATTTTTTAAACTTTTCGCCATTCTGGTTGTCCTTCTCTGAACATTCTCGATTTTGATGGTATCTTTTTTATATTTGGGATGCTAGATCACTGATGCATATTCCAGATGTGGTCGGATCGTTTCGTCCATGAATGTAAAGGATTTGTAGATCAACCCAAGATTACGAGTCGCTGTGTTTACTTTAGTGTAAATATTGTTTTCGAAGCTCAACATGCCGTCTATTGTTACACCTAAGTCCTTTTCAGATAAGCATTCTTCTATTTGCATATTGCACCTTCTTTATCTTTCATAAAAGATTCATTACTAAATTTTCAGGGGTATGTCTTTTCACGAGCTCTTCGTGCATAGTATCCATGCCGAATCTACATTTTGGCTACAGGGTAATCACTTCCGAATATTTACCCTTCTTCGTGCAAAAAGAAAAAAATGAGGTCAACATGTTTAATATTCTAAAAAGGAAAAATCATTAGCAAATTTCGAATTGTATATAATTAAGCGCCAAAAAAGTTGCATGGTAAACAGAATAACTTGTTTTTGCCTTAAATATCAATGTTATCTAGTTTCGGCAGTCAGAAATTATCGTGACGAGCCTTTCCCAACTTCGACAAGATAACGTTGATATTTTTAGACACGAATATATGTTATTCTATAACATGACCTACGTCCCGGGAGTGAAATAACCCCGTTTAATATTTTTGATATTGCACGGTTGTTATTACACTAGTGGAATAACTATGCAAATGAGCTAAGAACGGAAAGCAACGTAATACGTTCGTTATTTGAAAATGACGTCATATAATGCGTTCGATGACGTTATTTCGCAAACAGCGTTATATGTTTCGCGGAACAACTCGAAAGATAAATATCTGGAATTTCTTCGTTTTATCACAAAAATTCAGGTCATTAAATAAATAGAATATTAAATTCGTGATCATTAAATACCGAATTTATTAAACTCGGTCATCTAAAACAGATAAAAAAAAACTCGGCGCAGCCCCGTTTTATCTGTTTGCTGATGACTCATAAATAAATTCTGTTTTCAATGACCACACAGTCAATATTCCCTATCTCCATATTTGTAATTTATAGTAGATTTTGTCTGAATCAGGTGAAGAATCGAAAGGTTAACTCGAACCTTATTTGAGTTCTGCATAAGTATAATATAGGATAATCAACTGTTTATGTCTGATATGAAAAATATTTCACTGGAATGGGTTATTAGGCGTAAAAAACGAATCCGTAGGATATCTGGGCCCGAGGTTATAAAACTTTTCTTTGGCTCCACTGAGAATTTCCTCAAATTTAAATTAAAATAATTGTATGAAAATAAAAGATAATTAAAATGGGTATTAAAACAGAATAACGGCTTAAATCTCAAATTAAAATTTGAGAAAATTTTGAATTGAGATTGAGTAAAGTTTTATAAATTCGGGTCCTATTCCATTAGTGAACGGGATAATGCGCAAACTAAATAAAACTCCATTTTCTTTTGAGTGACTTGATCGGGTTGACTTATCGTTTATTTTCAGAGTTAAAATTCAGGTTGATTTATTAGATGGCGATGCTGTTCTTGGAAGGTTTGGTGTCAACGACCACATCTACCTTCATACTAACAATATCAAATATCCGGGCTATTTGATGGTTAGCTCCTTCATCAACGGTGGGTGGTCCGGTGAGCATTCAATAACAGACCCATTCACAGGCAGAACAGGAAAAATGGAATTACTGGTTTCAACAAATCTGGTTGAGGTTAGTTTTCAAATGGTACAGTTAACAACATCGTGAAATTGACACTCATTCCGATCAAAATCATTTTAAATCATTTACTCAACGCCCTATTCATTCATTCATAACTCTCACTCAAATCGATCAAAAACGCTCCAAAATTGTTAGAAAACATTCGAAATCGTCAAAGACGATCAATATGTAAATCAAATCGATCAAATTATTCTATGATATTATTATTTAGTGTTGCTTTTAAAAAGTGTCTGATTGGTCCACGAAGAAGCACAAACAGAAAAGTAAGTATATTTTTTAAAGGGGGGGGGGGGGGTTAATAAATATCTCTTATTTTGTTCATTTTGAACAAAATCAGCAATTTTGGATTACCTCCCTTCAATTTCATTTTTAACGCGCCCGAAGTACTCGTTCAAGTTCATTCCAAAATCATTCAAAAACCATTTACCTGATCAACTTCATGATATTGTTAACTGTATCGGTTGGAGGCAGGAAATGGATGTTATGTTAGTAATGTTACGAGAAACACAATGAATCAATTCAAACTCCATCCGAACAAACATGAAATATTGCTATTGTATTATATGGAAAAACAGATTGCGTTCAAACCGTAGAGAAACTCTATTTCAATTTAAAAAAATAACGGTAATCGCATTAAATGTGCGATGAACGAGTTTTGAATGAAAATAAAGGAAAATTATCCAAGAGCGCGTATTGCCCAATTTGGCGAAATAAGCGATATTTTATCCTCTGATTTAAATTAAATCTACGTCCTTTTGTGTTTGCGTGGATTCATAAACCAATCAGTCGCTTTTAAACCAACGCCAGCCAATATAATGGTAGAAAGATCTCGTCAATTTGAGTGAATTAAAGATTAATTCTAAACGACTTCGAATTGCTTTTTGAACGATTCAAGGGCGTTTTAATGGTTTTGTCTAATTTTGGAAAGAACAAATGGCGCACTGGTCGAGCGATTAAAAATGGTTTTCATCAAAGGTTATGTCAATTTTACGATGTTACTTACTGTATATTTTCTGTTTCTGAACATATTGGAAAACCAGTGTTGGTGTCTGTCGTATAAATGGACGGTAACGCAATGCTTTACACCTTAGTTGGGAGGATGAAAATGCGCAGATTAAGAAGTTTGAACCGTCCTCCGACTATTTGTTTTTCCCTTAGTGACATGTATCCGATTGTTTATTTTAAATTAATTTTGACCGGAACCTCCGACAAAGATTGATTTGAACAGTCCTCCGACTATTTGTTTTTCCCTTAGTGACATGTTTCCGATGTTTATTTTAAACTTATTTTCATCGGAACCTCCGACAAAGATTGCTTTTCTAAACTGTTACAGATATTAAAATCACGAACTTTACACACACTCCGACCAAAGTCATACTATTTTTCTCGCTTAACGCTTCATTCATAAAATTACAAACATTCGCTCAAATCGATCAAATATGTTTCGAAATTAGAATAGTTAAGAAAAGTCCTCAACTTTATAATTGATCGAATCTTTTATTCCGTTTTTACCTGATTTTGATTTGAAAACATCAGCGAAGACAGACAGATCTATTATAGTCAAGAACGTTGACTTTTGTAAAACTGGCCCAACCCACTAGTTCAATCTCATTCCGAAATAATTCCACAACCATCCAACTTGTCAATCACACGATGTTGTTAAATGTGATCTTGCGTGTCCCACCATTCTGCCTTGTGCATCGTCATAAAACATTTACTGTCACTCGTCTGGCAAAAGAGGACATTTCATGTAAGTACGAAAGTATTGCCTCTGGTCAGTTTGCACGGGCTGCGCAGACTACCCAGAGTCGAGACTTTTCGTTATTAACAGATTGTCTACAGATTACAGAATAATCAATCTCTTTTTCTTTAGTAAACACTTTATTAATCAACTTCTAGTTAACCTTCCTTTTTTACAAAATTGTTTTCTATTTTGTCTTTTTATTATTAAGGTAGAAACATGAAATTTAAAAGTTGTATTAATTCAGTTGCTTATTTAAAAGAAAAAAAGCAGTGAATGAGTGTGTGGAGCGAGTTTTGAATTAAGTCAAAGGGAGGTAAGCCAATTTCGTTAAATTTGTTCATCTTGAAGCAAAATAAGCGATATTTGTCACCTCTCTTAAATAGAATACCAATACAAATTCTATAAATAGCTTCCTATTTCTTTTAGAACCAATCAGGCGCTTACAATTTAATTATGTCAGTGAAAACTAATTGTAACTAAGCTAAACCACTCAAAACGTTCCAAAGTCCTTTAACATTTCATTCAAATCGATCAAATCAGAATAAATAATTCTATAATCGAGTGTTGATTTCAACGCGCCTGATAAACCCTGATCACCACTCTTACAATATCATTCCGATGTAATTTCAAAATCATTCACCTTAGCAGTGCTGGAATTAAAGTGGCATTACGGTGCATAGTGGCATTGATCTTATAGCTATACAAATATCCGTGTGATAACATCCCATATGATATTTTTTGTGATATCACATAGTTATTTTTAGAACAATGATATAATATGGTTAATTTTAGAAACCTACATTTCAGTTAGAAACATCAACGAAAACAAGACAAATAGAGCTTATAAGATAAATATAATACATACTTAGTGTATTGTATGGAAAAATATTTAACTCGGTTGTGGGAATTGATAATTGTCTCGGCAGAGCCTCGACAATGATCAACTCTCCCAACCTCGTTAGATATTTTTTCTCATACAAATTACTAAGTATATATTATCTATATATATCGCTAGCAAATTAAAAGTATAAAGACATCATCTGAGAAGACAAGAGCCATGCCGATTTCAAAATACATTTTGTGTATTTCATTCAGCTGTCAATTGATGATATTTATGTTTGTTTCAGGTGTACGTGAATGATGTGTCCGTATTTAACTACAGTACTCCAGTGAGGGACCACCTTATCCTTCTGTCTCATGGTCCTAGCGAAACGGATACTTATGAAACCCATCTTCTGTACAGAAACTAATTTGGACATTGTAAAGAACATACGTAATACATGTACAATTATTAATCGTACCAACGGTATGCCCAGGGTGACCATAACGTTTCGGAAATGAAATAGCTCCGCTAAATATTATTTGATATTATATGATTGTTATAACATTGGTGAATTATCTATAAAAATGAACTCAGACCATATTGCAACGCAATTTGTGTACGCGCATATTGCAACGCTATTTGTAACCGAGCATCTTACAGCGCAACTTCTAACCGCGAAAATGGCGTTATAGTGCATCAAATGACCACATTTGACCTTAATTCTGGGTTTAAATATATGTCGATAAATAACACATAACTAGTCGGGATATAAATAGAATATCATACTTGTGTTCATGAAATATTAGATGCATCTCATACAATATAGGCTAATCTATTTAGACATTGGTGCATCCCATTGCATCCTGTTAGTGTTTTTGTAGACATAAATTGCCTACAAGCACATTCAATGAGCTTTCAAACAACTTTCGGGGTGTTGGTACACGTTCAAGAAATATTGTTACAAACGTAACTTATAGATTTACGCAATAGTTATAGTTCATTTCTGACAATTTACGTCATATAACATAAGCGGAGCGCAAGGTTATACGCGTAAATTGTCAGAAATGAAATATAACTGTTTTACCGATCGACTTATATTTTCGTCGAATAATGCTAGGTCAAATGAGTTTAGTGTCAATAAATGATGTTATTCATTTATGTTGCGTCATATATTCTTCCATCAAAACGAGGTAAACAAAAAGTTGGAGGAGCGAATTTAATCACAATCGGGTTTCTGTAAATATTTTATTATTTGGCGAGTCAAAATCAGTTGAGAACGTTCGGTGAACAAATCCTCGTGGTTGCAACTAATGGATTTTGTATTCTATTAAGTAAGCTTTTCGCGGACACCATGCCTCTTTGTTATAAGGATTTTGTTTTTTTAGAAAAAGTTATCTATCTCAGCATAGTCAGACGCGCAGTTGGTGGCACGGCGGCCTTTCATTAAAAGGGTACTGTATTCTATTCCCCGACGGCGACACTTTTCCTTTACGACTTTTTTTCTCCCAGCGATGGATCGATAATCTTAGATGTGGGATAGCAGCTGAGGGCTAGGAAAAAGAGTTTTGGTAGTACTGGTGTTGAACATACCAGGAAGCCATTGAAACTTGCCACAGCCTATGCGATAACACTAAAAGATTGTTGAAAGCGGCGTCGAACCCAATACAAACAAAACCACTGCATAATCATGGCCAATAATAAAATTTTTGGAACAAGCAACATAAATAACGCATTGAAAAGCTGTAGTTACCACGTTTTGATTCTCCACCGATACTACGTCAAAGTTAAACGGATCACAAAAGCTGTCGATATTGGTCAGCTTTCAAAGGTCTAACATACTTCGAATCGCTTTGGGTTTTTCAAATATCAGAATTATATAAGTAGCCCTTTTGTAAATTGTTCTGCAATTATTTTGCCTACATGTACTTTTCCAAGTACTTCCATTTAATATACATGTCTAAAGTCGTTTCCTTTTTATTAAATCTACTCTGTTCCCCCTTCTTTGGCAACCTTTCACGTGACTCGTCGTAAATGGACCTTTTATCTCGATCCTCTACAGAACATTTGATCGCATTATTACTTAAAAACGGGAACTTTGCAGAATTATCAAATTAAAATGCCGTTAAAAAGATCCAGAGTATTTGTCATTGAATTTTTCCAAAGTTTCAAAACGAGGGTTTCATTTGATAGGATATTTTATCTAAGGACAAATTCATGAAACACTTAATGAAGGTCACCAATAAGAATACAACACGTAATTATTTGAGTCCTGTTATTTTCATGAAAGTCACTACTTTTGTCTCACTTTTGTGTTTTTTTTTTTCTATGCAAAACCTACTTAATAACAAGACTAACAAGACAATACAATTCATCGATGATGTCATTTTTATTCAAACATATATAGTACATTTAAAAAAAAACAGTTCAAGCAAACAATACAGAAGAAATACAGAATTGAAAATATCAAATTTACGAATTATCAGTCGTTTAGGCAGATGAAACACGGTTTATCCTTTTCGGGACCAATTATCCATTTTGACATTGTTGCTGTATATTCGACTTTTTTAACAATAATTCCTAATTGAAAGCAAAACAAAAGAAAAGAAATTCGGCCTTTAAAACGACCCAGTTCGTAAATTTACTAGGTTTCAGTAATTTATGCCATTCAACATTAGTTTATCTTTTAAATGTGCTACTTTTTGTTACTGTTGTTTTATATAAAGATATTTTAAAATAAAAGACGAATGAGATATAAAATACAATTACATGATTCAAGATATGATTAAAGACATAAACATTCGAAAAGTTCTTAAATAAACGCAATTATTTTCCTATTGAGATATTTTGAAGTTTGTAGACTAACGAAGTATGACAAAATAGTTTCTTATAATTGCGCCTTCATTCGGCGATGATAGCAAAAGTTCGTAAATTTACGAAGCCTAAACAAGAATATCAATATGAACCATAATTTTCGAAGCACCCACTGATATTTTGAAATATCCCTTTTGACTTCAATTTATTTCAATCGTACAGTACCAACATGTAAAACGTGTTTTTTTTTTTCAATGATATACTTTTGAAGTTCATAAATTTACGAAGTAAGAAAAAATAATTTGTTTATGATTGTGCCTTGATCGAAGAGTATTTGGCTAAATTTGGTAAGTTTACGAATTCAAGACATGAAGAAAAATATCGCATATGTACCAAAACTACGAATCATCTTTGAGATATCATTTCTGGCTTCAATTAATTTCTTATGAATTAATCAAAATTATTAAATTTAGTTAATTTACGAACTTTGTATAAGTTTCATGTGCGTGTGTAAATCAGACGATACAGTTTCTATAGCTTCTTAAAGTAGCAAGATATATTTTTAGAATCACTGCTTATTCAATTTTAAGAGCCAACCGTCCTTTTTGAATTTTTTGTAACATATTCAACTCTTTTTTAAGATGTTTTCATTTTTCAAAAGAAGAAGGCATAGTTGCAAAAATATCTTTTAGTTAAATTAGGACGAAATAAGCGGTAATATATTCATTTTTTTATTAGTATCTGCTTCATTTTGTGTTTGTGTGCAATTACGGACCAATCAAGACGTTTTAAAACCAAGACCGACAAATAGGGTTTGATCGATGTATATGAAGTTATGGTTATAATGAACGATTTCGAATAAACTTTTCAATGAATTTTGGGCGTTTTAAAATGGTTTGAGAATATTTTCGTGATTAATGAATGGGGCGCTGAGGGAGCGATGTAGAATAATCTTGATCTTGGTTAATGTCACTTTCACGACATTACTGAGTTACGGAAATTTAAAATTTGGTTAAGATTTTACTATGTCTCCCACCTTTCTATGCAGGTTGATAACATGACAGTATCTTAAAATATCAATGTAATCTGGTCGGCGTTGTGAAATTATCATAACTCGGCAAGGCCCCGTCATGTTAATTTTCACAGCTGAGACCAGATAACATTGAAATTTGAAGACACTAACACTTTATTCTATTCATAATGATTTTTTACAGAGCTTAAGAATGTCATAAAAAGTTAGAAAAAAAATCAGAAGAAAGATTTAAAATTCATGCGCACATAGTTATTTTCATGGCTCTTTCTCGAAACAAATATGGAGTTTTCAGAAAGAATAGCCCGAGCTCTAGTTAGGATTTCAGGAAATTTGTATTATAAAATATTGAAAAAAAAAAAAATCAATATTACCAATACCTACTCGAACTGAATGTGAAAGTATTTGTACAATTATCCGCCTCTAGGTAAAGTTTCGCTTCAAACAAGCATAGGCCTACTGTTTATCTTTTACATTCACAAACCGTTCGGATCGGTAACGATTCAAAAATCTTATTCGCAATTTCCTTAAGACACAATCTTATTTTTCAAACACGAACATACGAACCACGTTCAGACTTAAAAAATGCCAAGCAATTTAAAGTCAACTTCTGTTTACACGTCTGTGTAAACAATATTGGAAAGTGAAGGACAAGTAGAAATAACGTAATGTCTGAAGTATACATTTCAATTGCAAGTAATCTTAAGTAAATTTACATTCTTTGCAAATGAAAAGAATACATCAGACATTAGATATTTAAATGTTATCTTCGGCCAATTTTAAACAAGAAGATAATTGGTCCTAGCAGTTGATTCAAAAGCCTTAGCAATACAGAGATTCTGAGACCGGCAAGAGAAAATTGGTTCAGGTAAAGGTCATATGAATATGCATTTTTCAAAAAATAAATTGACCTTCCTGATATCATTCATGGCACATGTGATTCAGGTCAACTCAGGCCTAATTGCAAGATAAAATACTTATTGTATTAAAAATAAAGCGTTTTAACCTTTATTCCGAATTTTAGCAAATGCAAAGAGATGGAAAGTAAATTGTATGTTTGTTTCTGGACGCCCGACAAGCATTCGATAGGGTGTGGCATGAAAGGTTGTGCTACAAATTGCATAATGAATTTGGTGTAAATACCACACTTTTATAGTCCTTCACGAAAATATGCAAAGCTCAGTATTCTTTTATGGTTTTAATTCGGCATGAATTCCCATTAAACAGGGAACCAGACAGGGAGGTGTTTTGTCACCCTTTTGTACCTATTATACATTAATTCATTGATTGAATTATTGGTAAAATCTAAATTAGGATTTCAAATAGAGGGTAAGTCTTTTTGTTCACCGTCGTTCGCGGACGATATGGCACTTTTATCCTTGTCGTGTAATTCTCTTCAGTCGATGATTGATTTGTGTTATCAGTACTCTCGGAAATGGAGATGTCAATACAATTCCTCAAAATGTTCGGTTGTAACATTCAAGGAATCAAAACTTTCGACCAAAATCAAAGTGCATCGGTCAAGACCAAATCGAAGAAATTGATTGTTATACACATTTGGGTATTTACTACCACAAATATAGCAAGCTTTCTTACTCTGTAAAACTGATAGATAGAAAATTAAGGGGTACATTTTATGGTTTAATCAAAGATGGTTTGCATAAAAATGGACTGAATCCATCGACTGTTCTTAAAATATACGAGTCTATAGTTATACCAAAAGCCCTTTTTAGGGTGTGAACTTTTACCGCTTCTTTCCGAACGTGATAGTCTGTCGTTGGAAAGGTCACATCGATTATGTTAAAAACAAATTCAAGGCTTAAATCTAAGATCAAGGACAGATGTTCTTGGTGTCATAAAGTCTCTACCGATAGAGTCACAATTCATAAGAGAAAACTTGCCTTTCTTGGACAGCTTTGTCGATTGGAAAGAAGCTGTCCTGTTACAGAAATGTTTTTATTCCGTATGTGTGCCTATTTATCAGGTTTGGCTAGGATCAGGTTTATTCCCGATATTGTTCTTTTATTGCAAAAGTATGATTTTCCTCATATATTATCTGATTACTGTTCGTCTTTTCCATTTCCAGGAAAAAGTATGTGGAAGAAATTGTGTTGTGAAAAAATATCTAACCATTTCATTAATGAATGGGATTCTAGAACTTCAACTGGTCATTTTTCTATTTTTTTAGCTAATTCAAGGACAGTTTAATACAAATTTTATTTGGCATTATGCTTCTGGCATTATGCTTCTAGTCATCCCAATTTATTAAAAGCATGTTTTTCAGTCGCACAGCTGATTGTCTTCCTGACACACTTTGAACAGAAATGCTCACGTTGTGGAGCGAACGACATTCAGGTGAGCCTAACTGAGCATATCTTAACTGAATGTGTAAGGGTTTATGACTGCTCGGTGCAATTCCTACAAAAAATGAGATCTTTATTCCCTTCAGACGTTACGCAATCTCTTCTGTCAATGAATTCAAAAGATTATATACATACCTTGTTTGGAATTAACTTACAGTTTTATCTTGTTCTAGGAGACAATTTTAGGTCATTCTACTGCACTGTTGTATGGTTTTTATATAGAGCGTGGTTGGATTATAGAAAACCAATCTGAAATATTCAATCTTAGATTGTCAGCCAAATTGGTTTAATTCAGCTCACATAAGCTGTAGTTATGATCATTGTGGTCGACGATTTATACTGTCTTATGAAACATCATAAATAATCGATAAAAGTCATTGATCGATGCTTTTTATTTCGTTTCGGTTAAGCTTTGGCGAAATAATGACACATTAATTTATTTATTTTCATTGAAATAAATGGTGACCATAACATCACACAAACAGTCTTGATGCGCTGTATTGTGTTATGTAATGGTAGCCAAATAGCATGACTGAAACCTATTATAGGAGGAGCTTTCTGCTTTGACTCGTGGATCGAAAACAAATGTTCTGAATTCGACGGTCAAATAGCGTGTTTTGATAGATAAATATATCTCACAATACAAAACTTTAAGTTTTATCGCATCTTCATGGATGCTTTTTCCATATAACCTAGTATTTCTTCTATAGTTTTGTCTTTCTTCGTTTATACACTCTCTTCGTTCAAATGTTTTTCACATTTCACAACTTTGTTATAAATTTGATGCATATTTGTTCTAATAAAAAATAATAATAACAAAGCAGCTCACACATACACAAAACAGTACGTTTTTAGAGGATATAAGTTTATGTTAGATGTTTTAGTAGCCAAATTCTTATGTATATTTAATAATATTCCTGAACATCCAGAATTATGAGATTACTTTTAAATAACTCAGTGATTTGTTTGAATCATGGCTAAATTGAATCATAAAAGAAAAGAGATTGAATTAGCTAAATAAACTTTTGTTTTTTCAGCTTTATCTTTTTACCGAATAATTCTAACGAAGGATATTGACTTCCTTTGTTCTAAAACTTTTTTTGACGTCTAATGTTACACACCTATTTGGCTAACTAGATTTAATTTCTTGGCTTCTTGGAAAACGTTTTAAAGCTTTTCAGGTGTAAGCCATATTTGTTATTATTTAGCGCATGTGAGCGCGAAAAACTCAATGTGAGAGCTATTGTGTTCAATCAATATCCGCCGCGCGTACGTCTGTCTTTCTGTCCTTTCATTAACAATCATAACCAGAGTGGTCGGAGACTGATTATGATACCCGAATCAGGCTTTGTCACAATATTGTATGTCATAATTGGACATTGCTTTTTATGAAAGCAACTTTAGATTGAATGTTCTGCTCACAAAAACGTCTGATAAACATTGAATGAATCTCAGGGCTGATTCTGCAAATAATGTTTTTCAAATAACGATTACAAGCTAATTATTAGGGTTTTACACACAAAGCTTGAAAGTCATTGCTACATCTCGTTAAGAGATATACTTTGAATACTTTTTTTGAAGAAATCTACGAACAATTCATGTGGTCAAGGGTTGATTATATTTCCCTGATCATAAATATGTTGTTTTTTACAATAAAAGATATCAATGAGAAATGCCCACATACAAATATGGTAACTCTTACTTAAGTAGTCTTATTTAGTCTAAAATAGGCAAAATATAAAAGCTACATGACATTGAGCCTCTTCTAAGCATGATACAGCTTTAATGAGTCCTATAGACAGGTAATATTTTTCCAGGATACCTCTAGAAGTCATTTTAGGGAGGCCGGAGAAGTAATGCAAAGTGATACGGTGATAGCAGTTCATCAACCTTCGCTTATCAAAACCTGCTTTCGTCTGCAGTCGCAGAAATGGCTTTTATGCAAATTACAGTGGTCGAAGGTCATCAAGTGAATTTTGGCAATAACAGCAATATATCACTGTAAACTGACTGTAAGACGTCTTAGTTTAATAAACTTTTGACTGAAACATTTAATAATGGTTCAAGTTTTAAAAACAAAAGTTTACACAAACGCAAAGAAGCGTTTAGGAGTCTCTTTTGAAATCAAGGTATTAAGAGTACTGATATTATATGCATGAAAGTTTGTTTGTATTTTGTGTTACAAAACTGTCTCAAAACACATGTATTAATTATTTTTAAAGAAAGTTAAAGTGTTTAAGACAATATAAATTTGTTTTTATCATTTGTAATATAAGCTACTATCATTTTATCCCCCCCCCTTCAAAGAATAGGGGGTGTACTGCTTTGCACTTTGTGGGGTCGGCCGGTCCTTCCACAAATCTTTTTTGACCGGAGCATATCTATAAAAAGTATCCAAAAAATCATAAAACTTCACGGGTATATAGACCTTATTTAGATGAGGTGCACTGGAACCGTAACTATACTAGTCCTTTTATTTGAGTTATTGCCATTTGTGAGATTTACAACTTGACTTTGGCCGGAGCATGTCTCAAAAAGTACTAGTAAGTTAGTTAGAATTATGAAATTTCTCAGGTGAAAGATCTGATTTAGGAGAGTTGCAGTGCACAAGAACAATAACTCTACCCGTCATATTTTCTACGTAAACGCCCTTTGTGAGTTGACATAATTATATCATCTACCTGCTCTTATGAGGCCATACCTTTTTTTTTACAATAATCTCTTGTTTGTTCATATACATATGCATGTCTTTATTATATTCCAAATATATACAAATACTGACATTGTCGTAGATGACGTCGTTTCTTCCCACTGAAGATATGTCTTAAACCAATTAAGGAAAATAATCATAGAAAATATACAAAACCTATTTTCCCTACTTCCGACACTTTATGTTCATAAATTACTAAGCGCTTTCGAAACTTAATATTTCTTCATCATGGGTACAATAAGAACCAAAATGAGAATGAAAAATGAATCCTATTATAATAGGCAACCTGAGAATATGCAGTTTTATAAGGAGGTTAATATGCAAGTCGAATTAGCCCTTCATGATAATATAAGTTTAGTTTACAGTCTGTTTTCAAACCGATGATTCGCTGAATAACTTTACACTTTATGTCTTTTTTGTTTATGGTGTTAATACGCCTAATCCAAAAGATCTTCCGTGATTTTCGTTGTTTTTGAGACCACTTGGTGGTTGCTTCAATGCTACAAACGTTTAGTATCTGGAGACCTAATAAATCTACGAGGTTTCTTCAGTTAGATCGGTGCAAATTCATGTGCATGCTTTGTTTCGCCAACATATTACTTGTGGCATATCGTACATGTCATGAGGTACACAGCATTTGATGTTTTGCTGTACTGTGAACATCTAATTGCAGAAACAGCTCCAATGTGCGACTCAAAGGTGAATGTCTTGTATGATATTGCGCGCTTAACACCTTTTAATTTAACACGTTTCAGAATTTCAAAGAGAGTCATTGGTTGCAGCCCTCACAAATGTCTTTAGTCTTCAGTATGCCACAAGGTAAGTCAGGATGATACGTCAAAACGAAAGGGATTATGTTTGATTTGTTGCATAATGTTGATACTTAACAATACTAGTTATACGGTTTCTTGCCGGTGCATATGACGATTTATTCCCGGCTGGATAAGGTGTTGTCATCCGAGCATACATACTGTTTCTTGCCGGGGTATATGACGATTTATTCCCGGCTTCAAAAAGTGATGTCACCCGAGGCCCGTCATATACCCCGGAGAGAAACCGAAATTTATTATACATCAAAGTTTTAGGGCTAATTATCTGTCTTTTGCCTATTTAAGGCCTTGGTATAAACCGAATTCGTTTGAACCAACAATATCTCTTAATGCGCCCCTATGAAAAGTTAACATTTACACAGTGACGTCATATATAGTTGTGACGTCACACTACTAAACCCCTCGATGTTGTAATATGAAAGCGGTTCTTGGCTGAAGCTGAAGAAAATTGGTACTCTATATGGACAGTTTTGTAAAATTTTTAGGTATTTTTTGACATCTATATCATTTTTTATTTGCTCATTATTAACTGACATATTTTTTACTGTGTATTTTTTCTAATGTGTATACTCGGGTCAAGTATCAGCTAAGCATGAGAATGGCTGCTATTACCGTTTCGATTTTTTGTCTATGTTCACGGCGAGGCGCCTTAAGGAAATATGGGAGTGGCCATAGATATCATATTTTGTCAGGTCAGCATTAACCAATGAAAATGCTAGAATTTTCTTTGCAGTACAATTAGAGATTACTTCGATTGGTATCAACAGCTCTTGCGACCAAGGAGAAACTGCTTCAGGTATCCTCTCTTTTGTAAGTGCTGCGAAACAGTAAAAGCTTTACAGTGTTGTTCAAAGGTGCCCTCAAGTGTAAGTTTAAGTGTACAGTTTCTAAGGACCCGAATGAACTGGCTGTAAGGGATGTTTCTCCAAAACAATTTAGGTTGGCAGCCAGTAGGAAGCATGTATTGATGATTGACTGTTGGCTTTTGAGGCGCCTTAAGAAAACTCTGCAATTTCTTGTCCAATTATGCTGAAATTTAGAATAATGCAAGATCTTATGGCAATCAATATTATGTCGAAGTTTCGTCTTGATTTGTCAATATTTGTGTTTGTTAAAGGCAAAACAAAATGAAAAACAGCAAATTTGTGAGATTCTAGTTTAAATACTCATAAGTTTCTGATCTCGTCTTACCAATATTCGAACTCATTTGAGATACTATGGTCACTATCATTGTGTCTAAGTTTTGTCTTGATTTATCTTCACTAAACTTAGTCAAACATGTATGAACATAAAGTGAATATTTGTGGTTGTCAGCGTAAAAACCAAATTTAAAAAGCAATTTTGTCAAATACAAGGGAAGATAATTCATGACTTTCTGATTCGATCAGTCAAAAATTCAAACCCATGAGAGATCGTATGGTCAAAAACATTGTGTTCAAGTTAAGTCTAGATTAGTCAACAATTGTAGATGCTAGAAGGTAAACAAAGTGGAAACAAGACGAAAGTGACACTTTTGTCAAATTCAAGGGTACATAACCCATGGCTTTTTATCCGATCAGTCCGAAATCTACGCTAATGTGAGATGTTATTGTCACAAACATTGTTTCATAGTTTTGTCTTGATGAGTAATTGATTGCAGATGCTGGAGAGTGAACAAAGTGGAAAACAGTCGGAAATAGAAATTTTGTCAAATTCAAGGGCATATAACAATTACTTCAGAGTGAAAATGAAAGTAATTTGAAATCTAGTAGTTCCCAATGTTATGTCCAATTTTTTTCCTTATTTGTCAATAATTGTAGATGCTAGAGCTTAAATTAAGTCGAACATGGTCAAAGACGACAAATTTTGTTAAATTAAACGGCATATAACTCTACTTCCTAGTTTGATCAGACTGAAAATCAAATTTATCTGTGATCTTTTAGTAAATTTTTTCAAAGTTTTGACTTGGATGTTAAATATTTGTAGATGCTTGAGTGTAAACAAAGTCTAAAATAACTATTTTCGATGTTCAAGGGCACACAACTCCGTACATCCAGGTTCGATCTGACCATAAATCGTGTTTATTCGAGAACTTATGGTCATACATTTTCTTTCCAAGTTTGATCAAGATTGGTCGATATTTGTTAGATGCTCGAGTGGTAACACCGAACTGTCGACATACGGATGGACGGACTGACAGACAAAAAACGACCACAATAGCTCACTTCGAGCACTTCATGCTCAGGTGATCTATTAATTCTAAAAATTTTGAGAAAGTCTTAAAAGGCGATATCTCGTTCAAAAACTATATGGCACCGTCGCTATGCCATGAAAAGGGGGCTGAGCTAAGTTCCCGTCAATTGTTGTTGTTTTTTTTAAGGAACAAATTTAGTATTTCATTTGGCGGGGTATAAATCGAGAAAATCTGGTTAATCTTTATCAATCTTATTTAATTGTTCCTACACGCTCTCTCAGGATGTGCTGCAATGAATTTCACAGATTTTATAATGTATACAGTTATCCTGTTACAAAACAAATGACTTTTTTCATGATAAAAAAGTCAGTATTCATTCCCCATATATATATGCTTCAGAACATGTACTTGTAGATTATTTTGAGAAATTCAAAAGGTATCTTAATTTACTTTATTCGAAGCTCACAGTGGTGTAATAACTATATATCTTTCTCATTGCCTGTCTGAATTTCTTCATTCAGGTAAAATTTGATAATATACTCTTCAGCAAAAAATGTACACAATCGAAAATTTGTATCAAGCAAATGAGAAGCAAGAAAATTTTAATGACATGACTTCTTGTTTAGTTTGTCATCTGCAGGAGTCAGATTCCTTATTAAATTATAAGCTTTATGTAAAAAATGGAGAATATTTATGTTAATACATAAATGTACAAAGAAAACCCTTAATGAAATTTTAACTGTAGTAATTATGGACGAATATAGAATTGTTTTCACAATTTCCCCCTTTATTAATTGATGTACTAGTTGATTTTTTTTTCAGATAGCTCTAATCTCTCAGCGTCAGGCAAACATTTAAATATATTGTGGTTAGACAGCATTTGTCAAAATGCATAATTAGTATTTGATCCATCACTCAAAAGAGGACATCTGGGAACAAATAAAAAAATATTCAGAAGAAAATGCTACCAGTACATGTCAAACGGATGTCACGTAGTAAATTCGTTCTCAGAAAGGTAAATTTATCATACAAGATTCAGAAAAGCAACTTCCCAGATAGTCCCTTTTTGCTTGATGGGTTACATATAAAACCAGTATGATGTAATGTTTGATTGGAACAATGGACAGGTATAAAAAGTATACATTTGTCTGTGTTGGTCTACATTTGATGGATAATGCTCAGTTCTTAGGTATTCAAATGACTGTTCACAGTATTCTCAGAAACATTGAATAATCAGTTCTACTCAGTCCTTCCTCCTATGGATGGTTCATGGTTGAAATAAAATGATGGGAATCGAATTCAATTTCCTAGAATAAAAGAGCTGCTTATCAGCTTCATCAAAACATTTATTAAAGTTATCTTGATCTTTATAATCCCATATGCGCAAGATAACTGTAGGTCCACATTTACTGCTACCAGCGCAGTTGTGTGTAGCATCATCGTCAATACTAGTCCTGGACATTTGTTTGAACCCCATCCAAGTTTCGGTACTTCCATAACAGCTGTAGCAAATAGCGATATATCAGCTGGTTTTGTTGCAGTCTGGCCTGAAATAGACAGTTTGATGATGGACTGATCTAAATATGAAAGCAATTCAATGTAACCTCTGATGTCATATCGAAATATAACAGTATTAGATCATGCAGTAGTAATCTTTATTTAAATAAGATCCACCTTAAGGTAACCTCCTGTTATGACAGAAGTGCATTACCAGGAGTTTGTCTGCCATACGGAGTGAATAATTTTGTTGTTAATATTCACAAATATACACAATCTTCTTGAAACTAGGTCAGAATGTTAGTCCTCGTCAGAAGGATGAACCCTACTGAATTAAGGAATTCTATCACGGCAAGTGATTTTTTTCTATACAAAGTGCATGCATCGTGGTTAAATCGACACCAATCGTCGAAATAAGCGACTCGTGCATATCCAGATCAACAACCTACAATCCAGCGATCATAGATAACCCTACGTAGATCCAGTAAAGCTATGATATCTTCAATTGTTGAAAGTGCTGTACAACTTAGGACCAATTAAGATGACCAGTTGAAGGAGGAGCCATTTCCACCTATCAAGTGTACAAGGTGATGATGATTTTTCATTTGTCTTACTACATAAACAAGAGGCCCATGAATGCACGAGTTGCTCTACTCACACAAAAGGTCTAGGGGTAGGCCGTAACAATTAAAGTTTACAACCTTGTTGGAAAAGTATAGAAAATGTTATCATGAATGTCTAAAATAAGATTTGAAATTTCTAAAAATTGTGTAAAAGGTCACACACAAGGTCAAATGTGAATGAAAATGGTAGAACAAGAGGCCAAGGTGGGTCTGTATTGCTCAACTGGCATTAACATCTCTAGACTTTCATTAAACAACACTTTCAAATCTTTTTAGAACTATTTTATAATGATTTACATGGTCTGGACCACATTGCACCAAAATACTTGATCACCGTTAACCTGCATACTCTTTATCCATCTTATTACAAACATAAAGGTGATTGAATTTAGTAGACCATTCATTAGTAGAACAATTTTAGTTAAGAGTCATTCATGTATACTAAGAGTTAATCGATTGGGAGAGGTCTTTTTTGAGATTTAAAAGGTGAAAGTTGGCATCTGTCACATGCACATTAATGGACCTATTAAAATTTCAAGTAAAAGTGTAAATGATCATTCGTGCCTAGTTTAATTAAATTGACCCTAGGAGAGGGTAGAAGAATTTCAAATAATTAAATGTGAAAAAAAGCCTCCGGCTGCCAAGTCCATATTTGGATGAAATAAAAATTTCTTGGACAATGAATGTCAATGGTCATCCGATGATGATCATAATGGTCATCCGATGATCATTCTTGAAAAATTTTGTTGAGATCGATTGGTTTGGGAGGAAAAGATTTTAATGATTTCAAAGTGAAAATAAGCATTTTACAAACGGGCGGACGGACGCAAGACGGACACCACCATGATAATAGCTCGCTGTCTTTCGACCAGTGGAGCTAAAAGATAGACCTCTGCTACTGTTTTATTTCTAAAAATATTCAAGTTAATTTTTAGAGGGCCCCTTTTCCTGTGATACTTGATTGACTGGAGTCTAACGCCGCTTTCAGCATTTTTCAGTTGAATCGCGGCGGCTGGAGCACCTAATAATGTATTTCTCTCACCAGTAAAACCACCAGACCCTTTCCTAGCCTCCTGCTGCTATCTCACTGGTCTAAGATAATCTAACCATTGGTGAGAGACAAATAGTCAGAAGGAATGAGTGCCGCTGTCGGGGATCAAACACAGGACCTCTAGACTGACAGTCCGATGCGCGACCAACTGCGCTATGACGTTGGTCTTAGCAGATGCTTACAATGATTACCCGGTGTTTCGCACAGCATTACTATAATTACAACATTTCGTAGTCTCCAGCTGTTATCCGACAAAGATCTACTTTTCAATCCATTGGCGGGAGATAAATATACATTTGAGTCAAACAATAACGGCCTCTAGAGTGCATGCTGAATTTAATACCCACTATCTATACAAGGGTTAGATGAAGAAAATGAAACCTCTTTGGTTGATCTGATAAAACGGCATGTAAATACACTAAAAGGACACAGTGAAGTTTGCAAATTACAGCTTCAACCATTTCGTAGATTTATTCGTAAATACCAAAGCAGAAACATAAGAGATACTACTAATCTGGAAGTCAATTTTTTACCGTTGATGATGATGGTACTAGGAGATAATTTCTGTATCGCCTGTTCAAAGAAATCACAGGAGAGAAAATGTGTATATTCCAAACAACACAGTGCTTTGACAATGACATACTATGTTGCCAAACTGAAAAATAACGAGTATTACTTGGCTGGTCGTGCCATGGCAACAGTCTTGATACATGGCGGCCGAAGCATTAGTATCTTTACACCAGCATTGTACAACTTTTTAAGTGTTGGTTTTGATGAGGCTGTAGTGAACAGTACTGACATACCCTCAGCAGTTGTGAGCTGATTTATTGAAAAGGTGAGAAAAAAACCTTTATAGAACAACAAATGAGAATCACGGAACATGAATGCAAAACTTTCTATCCAATATGCCTACTTTTCGGGGGAGATTTTTACTATTCTAATATATCTATATTTAAACCATTTTTAAAGGATATAGTATTTTAACTGTTCACAGAAGGATAAATAGACAGACTTCATATCAAAAACTTCTATCTGTAAAAACTAGAAGTTTTGCAAAGCAGGCTAAATGTCTCATCAGTTTTTCATAAGTTATTTTCAAGGGAAACAACTGTGCCAGGCTAATTAAGTGGTAGTTTAAAAAAAAAACTATGTACATTTTTTTAGCAATATGAATTACTCCAAAAGAACCTCCCACAAACACAGCTTCTCTCAATAGCTTAACAGTTATCACCTAATTATAACTTCTTTTTATTTCAAACATGTGAAATATTTTGCACGATATTTAAATAGATGGGATATAATAAGATTCTGCTGAAAGAAATAAAGTGGAATAATGCAATGTTTATTTCATAAGCTAAGCTACTTTGTGACACTAAATGTCAATTTAATGATTGGACTATTGATTTAAACTATAGATTTTCGCTAAAAATACTACACAACTAGAAATGGTCATTATAAAATTAACAAAAACTTAATTATTTGCATGGAAAGGTATTTTTACAATATTAAGGGAAAATATGGCTTATAAACATACCGGAAAATAAGCAAAAGTCATAGGGTTAATTTTTCAGAAATAGACCTTTTTGGGCATTTTAACTCTTTAAAAAATATCCAAAATAAGAGCCTTTTCAACTTTTGAAGGCACATTTATTATAAAATCAAACAATACATTTGGAAAACAAGCACTTGATGTTGTTTTTCAGGTCAGAAGCAGAAATTGTCTTTAATTGGACGTGGCATTGCCAACCTCATCTAGGACATTCCCAAGTCTTTAAAGTCAATATTTGCCCCTGGAAATGTACAACCATTGAAAGGAACAATAAAACTATGTATGTTCTTCCCAATATTCTCTAATGAAGGCTCAAACAAACGTGAGAAGGAGGAAACTATTATAAAGCTTTGGGCCATGTATCTGAGCTACATGGACAGAGGTAAAATAATTATTCTGTAAACATTACGTTTCCATCACATTATATAACTGAGCTGAGGTTAGAATACAAGAGTTACATGATGGGCCTATATTACTAACCTTTATCTTCTTCTCAAATTCAGTAGGGTTCATCCTTCTGACCAGTTCTTAAATTCTGACCTAGTTTCAAGTAGATTGGGTATATTTGTGAATATTAACAAATAAATTATTGACTCCGTATGGCAGACCAATTCCTTGTAATGCACTACTGTCACAGCAGAAGGTTATCTTAAGGTGGATCTTATTTAAATACAGATTTGTACTGCATGGTTTAATACTGTTATATTTCGATGTGTAGTGTAGTCGGAGGTAAATATTCAAAGAATAAAGGCAAAGTGTGATAACTTTTATTACATTGACTTGCTTTAATGTTAAGATACATCCATCATCAAACTGTCAATTTCAGGCCAGACTGCAGCAAACCCATCTGATTCATTGCGATTTGCTTCAGCTGTTCAGGAAGTTCCTATACTTGGAGTTCAAACAAAAGTCCAGGACTAGTATTTGACCATGATGCTACACACAAATACCCTGGTAGCAGTACCTGTGGACCTACAGTTATCTTGCGCTTTTGGGATTATAAAGATCAAGATTATTTTAATAAATGTTTTGATGAAGCAGTTAAAAGTAGCCCTTTTATTCTAGGATACTAAATTCCCATCATGTTTTTTAACCATGAACCCTCCATAGGAGGAAGGATTGAGTAGAACTGGATGCTCAATGTTTTCTGAGAATGCTGTGTCATTTAAATACTTGAGAACTGAGCGTTGTCCATCAAATGTCGACCATGCCTTTTATATTATATCTGTCCATTTTTCCAACTAAACATTACTTCAAAAGGGGCCATCTTGGAAGTTGATTTTTCTGAAAAATAAATCAACATTTCTGAGAAGGAGTTTTCTTTGTGACATCCGTTTGACATGTACTGGTACCATTGTCTTCTGAATATTTATATTTTGGTTTCCAGGTGTCCCCTTTTTGAGTGATGGGTCAAATACTGATTATGCATTTTGACAACTGCTGTCTAACCACAAAATAATTAAATGTTTGCCTGAAGCCGAGAAATTAGAGCTATCTGAAAAATTCTTTCAACTAGTGCATCAATTAATAAAGGGGAAAATTTGTGAAAAACAATTCGATATTCATCCATAATTACTTCAGTTGAAATTTTATTATGGGTTTTCTAAATACATTTATGTATTTACATCAATATTCTAACTTTCTTCCATAAAGCTTATAATATAACAAGGAATCCAACTCCTGCTTATGATAAACTAAACAAGACGTCATTTCATTAAAATTTTCTTGCTTCTCAATTTTTGATTGCGTACATGCAGTGACGTAGCTGCCATATACGCACGTGCGTACAAGTTTGGACCGCAATTATGAGTTTGAATGATGATTAATTCCGTGCGTACAAATTTGACTCTGAATATTACCACGAGCTTTAATGGCAAAATCCATGTTTTCCTAAATTTACTAAATTTTAAATTTTCTGTTCGTTTTTTTAAACTTTTACCCTTTGTAGTTTAAGCCTTTCTCCTGTGTGTCTAGATTAGTTCCATTGACGTTTCTAATGACGTTATTCTTGTATATCCTGAACCCATTTACGATGGCATACATAAAAGAATTTAATTCCAAGTAATGTTGATTTCAAATTGAGGGTTTAAAACCGTCCCTGCCTGCCTCAAAATTCACCACATTCCAAAAGTCAATCAGATCAAAGAAATTCTCTGCTCTCATCAGCACAACATCGTCGAAAAACATGTAAGCAACAATACAAAAAGCCTACTGCTAGTAGTTATACCTGCAGCAAAAACACCACAATACAACCACTCATTCTTTGTAAACACCACTATCTAGTGGAATCACCTGCCAAATGCAACAGTGCATGCAGGCTCTTTAGCGGCCTTTAAAATGGCCCTCAAACGAGAGCCAATAACATGGCAACACACACTTACGTATAAAAGCCTTTTAAGGATTCTACAACGTACACATACAGATACAGAAATATAAGCACATGACGGTTTACGCGTCATTCGGGTATCATACGATCTAGTCGATACCCTAAATTGACAGATGTCACAAAGGCCTAACGCGTACCAATCATGTTATATAAAACTGTTAGACATTTCTTTCTATTTAATAAATAGAGAAGGTAAAAGAACACTTGACGATTTCAAGTCCACGGTTGTAATGGAGACTTGGTGATTTTATATAAGATCTATTAGCGCAAAATAGGTTCATGACGCTCGATACACAAGGAGATTCGGAATCTATTTTTTAAAGAGATTCATTATGTCACTTATACGCTTGCGAGATGTTTGCTAGTTTAAAGAAGAAGCTTGTTTAAAGACTCGATTGATCGTTTTCAGAAACACCACAAGTACTGTGCACGTTTTTATTGCCTTATAAAAAGCCTCAAACAGCTTTCATACAGAAACGCAACCCCCTCAAAAGCGTTCGAGTTAGATGCTTCGTGGCGAAGGTAATGCATATTATCAGACTTCCAGATCGCAATCCAGAAACACTCGGATGTAACCCTATGTTTACGTTAAATGTTTTCCCTGGTCGTCCATCGGCTCATCTGTCTTTCGGTCCAAGGTTAATGATTATAAGCCCCTTCGGGAGTTCATGCGCCGCTCTTCCAAGCTCTTGTTCCGCCCTTTACCTCATTCTTTGTGATCAAAAAATTGACAGAGCAGCATAGACATTTAGATAGGGCACCCATTGCTTCTCGATTGACAATCAGCACAATAAAGGTGAATCGCAACTATAGTTTTAGAAGTTTTGGCTTGTGGTTATTATGCTTAAATCAAGCTTGTTTTACCCTTACCACGAATGTCTTACCACGAAGGACTCGTTGTATATTATTTTTTTTTACTTTTCATACCATAGCTAACAGGCTTCTTTTACATTATAGTACGGTGTCCGCACTGTTTTGATATAAATTATCGCAAAATCCGTGGTGAGACCTTGCGGCGTTTGTTGTAATCGCTCGGTGAGAGAAATCTGGCGCCGTAAGGGATTCGTCTATATGCTAAATGATAATAAGGTTTATTAATCCTTAGTTGGTTATGATACTATCATGACGAGACTTGTTAACTTCGTGCCGCCATCTAAGAGCATATTTGACACCAATTTAATTTATTTCCGTCTTTCCTTCCTGAAGGGCATTACCTCTTGTTACCTATGAGGAGCCCTGGTTCATTCTCCCTCGATGGGAGAGGACCCCAAAACACCTTCAATTATGCGTACTCTGAAAAAGGCCCCTGCTACGCCACTGACTTGATATGCTTAAGAGTACTCCTATCAAATTTTGCCTGAATGATGAAATTCAGACAGGCAATGAGAAGGATAAAGAGGTATAATACCACCGTGACCTCTGAATAGGGTAAAACAAGATACCTTGGGAATTTCTCAAAATAGTCTGCAAATATTTGTTCTGAGGCATATATTCTTAGGAAATGAATACTGATTTTAACATGAAAAAGCCATTTGCTTTGTTACAGGATAATTTTGTTTGTTTTTTTTGTTTTTGGTGAAATTATTTTTGACTGGTCTGGTGAAGAGGGGCTATATGAAACATATAATGAAATCAAACCTCTGGAACACTTGTACTGATACCAATCTCCCTTTTTCAATTTTTTATATCACATTTGTAAAAACTGTACTCAAGTGTATCCAATTAAAATATATGCTTTAGATGTTGCTGTTTTCAAGTGCTGTTTCTGTAAATATCAAATATTTTCTCAAAAAGTTTGACTTCTAGTTTATGATAAACAAGAGGAAATAACTAAAAAAATTGGCTACAAAGAGTTTCTGTTCTTTAGCACTGCCATGAGTCAATATAATCAAAGGATACAAGATCCTCTCCCCTTGCTTATCTGTAGCCCATTGAAAGGAGACATTTCTGACTTCAGATCATGGACATGTCATTTGAGAAGGAATATGTTTGAATAAAATTGTTTATAGTTGAAAAAAAAAATGCACATGAATTGTCAAAAAAGATAATTCCTATAAAGTTTGATTGAATTTCGTACAGTTCTTTCTAAGTAGATATTTTCTTTAATTTACTAGTAGGCCTTTTTTTCTGATGACGTGACAGACCATAGTCCACCCAATAGCAATTTACCAAAGTAATTCGAGGGAGTATATCCCAAAGAGCAGTCCTGTGAAATCTGATGAAATTCTGCCGAGTAGTTTCAGGGAATGTGTTTAAATGAAAAGTGTATGTAGGAAGTCCAGTCGAACTTAAAATAATTTACAGCCCATTTTCCCTGAGGAGAAATCAAAACATACTTTCCCTGAAAGCCCCTTTTCCAATGATATTCCAACATATCACCTTAAAGAAATGGAAACTGTGAGTGTTCCATCCAAAAAAATATATCCTCACCAAAATCATCAATATCAAACAATTTATTTCAGAGAAGATTCTATTATATTACCCATAACGGGGCCGCTTAAAAGTTTACAGACAAAAGTTTACAGACAAATGCATGAACAGAAAGATGGATGGACAGAAACATGAAAGACAAAAGGTCATGACAATAGCCTGGCTAGACTATGCCCAAATGAGCTAAAAGGGCGACTATCAAACAGTCACGATGTCACCCTTAATATGATTCACATAATAACAATTTAACATGTACGGATTTTCAAATACTTTTTATTACTGATTTCGAAGTTTATTTGCAGAAACAGGTTAATGTCGTGCAAGTTGTCATCTGAGAGTGGTTCAATCTCTGACAGAAGATGTTGAAAGTTCTCATCAGATATAGATAGATAAACCAACATCTGGTACTTCGACGTGGTTATTAGTTTGTAGAGAAGGCAATGGGGCATCATCTTCAAGTTCAACAGCATCTTCTTGTAGCAGGTTTGAATTTAGCACCATCCTTTGCATCTACATCATTTTCGGTACGTTGTTGTTACAGGTTTTAATCGGGTGTTTGTTTCACTGAGCCATACATTCTTTCAGTGCTTGATTTATTCTTGGACAGAAAACATACCTAATTGCAAATACAAAAGAGGATCGTACCTGTCCCCAATTCTCTCATTCTCCATTTTGATAAGAAAGTCTGAAACCATATAGGTGACACACTCATTTTCATTCCCCTAAAGCCTTTCATTACTTTTATCTAGGGTTGAAAGTTTAGCAATGAAACTAACTCTGTTCAGCCCTCGGGTATTAATCAAGAATTGAGCAACCTCAATATTTTCCTTTCCATGACCAGCGCGAACACGATATGGACAACCATAAACAACAACATCTTCTCTGAATAAACTGAGAACTGCTTCAGCTTTGTTAGAGATGGCACAAAGAAGATAAACAGACAATCTTGAAACCCCGTCTATGCCTCCATGTATGACGAAACCCTCATGGTTCCCATGAATATGCTTGAAACAAGAAAATTTGGTTTAAATGCGAGAGCCAAATTTCCTAGCCCCCTTTAACTGTTTCTTATTTGTCCAAAGAATGACACCGAAAAAATATTCTGGCAGTTTGGTATACACTGCACTTTCTCTTGTTAAGATCTATCCACCCATGAGGTTTCGTGACCAAATCTATTATACTTTCTGAAATATACTGCGGACAAGAATGATTAACTGACAGACCACCAACAACTGCAAAGCATTATACCCCCACTTTTTCGAATGGGAGCTTAATAAAGCTCTGTCCCGCACCGCCCATATTTTTTGGGGGAGGGGGGTAATCAAAATTCCTTTAAAATTTCAAGTAGAGGGTCGTGGGTACAGATGCCAAGATTTATTTAGACAAGCTAAAAAGTTTAGGAGAAGAATTTTAAAGTTTTTAAAATATGCCACGTCCATATTTAGGGGTTCAAAAGGAACATTTATGGCCTTTTCTATCATTTTTTGAAATGTTAGAATTTGATGTTCAGAAATAATATTCAGCATGCGCCCTCATTTTCGACGCATTACTTTGGGAAAGGTTTAAATAAGGATTTATACCTTCTTATGATTAATTTCATTTCTATTTCAACGCAAGACATATTGGTTTAATCATTTTCACAGAAAAAAATCAATATTTTATCTCAATGGGGGTAAAAATCAGTTAAATGTTAACCATATCTTCATTTGGAAAAATTATCTATCTTGCAAAAGCCATTTATCGAAATAAAAAAAAACTAAGTTCATTCCATTTCGCCCTTTCCAGTAAATGGAAATGAGAGAGATTACCTAAATATTACTTTAATGAGACTTTCAGGTTATGCAGGTCAGGTCTAAAACTTGCCAAATAATATAGAATCACAACACTTATGTAACGTAACGGCAATGAAAAGTGTTACGGAAATGGTCTTACAGCTTCAACCAATTCGTAGATTTATTCGTAAATACCAAAGCAGAAACATAAGAGATACTACTAATCTGGAAGTCAATTTTTTACCGTTGATGATGATGGTACTAGGAGATAATTTCTGTATCGCCTGTTCAAAGAAATCACAGGAGAGAAAATGTGTATATTCCAAACAACACAGTGCTTTGACAATGACATACTATGTTGCCAAACTGAAAAATAACGAGTATTACTTGGCTGGTCGTGCCATGGCAACAGTCTTGATACATGGCGGCCGAAGCATTAGTATCTTTACACCAGCATTGTACAACTTTTTAAGTGTTGGTTTTGATGAGGCTGTAGTGAACAGTACTGACATACCCTCAGCAGTTGTGAGCTGATTTATTGAAAAGGTGAGAAAAAAACCTTTATAGAACAACAAATGAGAATCACGGAACATGAATGCAAAACTTTCTATCCAATATGCCTACTTTTCGGGGGAGATTTTTACTATTCTAATATATCTATATTTAAACCATTTTTAAAGGATATAGTATTTTAACTGTTCACAGAAGGATAAATAGACAGACTTCATATCAAAAACTTCTATCTGTAAAAACTAGAAGTTTTGCAAAGCAGGCTAAATGTCTCATCAGTTTTTCATAAGTTATTTTCAAGGGAAACAACTGTGCCAGGCTAATTAAGTGGTAGTTTAAAAAAAAAAACTATGTACATTTTTTTAGCAATATGAATTACTCCAAAAGAACCTCCCACAAACACAGCTTCTCTCAATAGCTTAACAGTTATCACCTAATTATAACTTCTTTTTATTTCAAACATGTGAAATATTTTGCACGATATTTAAATAGATGGGATATAATAAGATTCTGCTGAAAGAAATAAAGTGGAATAATGCAATGTTTATTTCATAAGCTAAGCTACTTTGTGACACTAAATGTCAATTTAATGATTGGACTATTGATTTAAACTATAGATTTTCGCTAAAAATACTACACAACTAGAAATGGTCATTATAAAATTAACAAAAACTTAATTATTTGCATGGAAAGGTATTTTTACAATATTAAGGGAAAATATGGCTTATAAACATACCGGAAAATAAGCAAAAGTCATAGGGTTAATTTTTCAGAAATAGACCTTTTTGGGCATTTTAACTCTTTAAAAAATATCCAAAATAAGAGCCTTTTCAACTTTTGAAGGCACATTTATTATAAAATCAAACAATACATTTGGAAAACAAGCACTTGATGTTGTTTTTCAGGTCAGAAGCAGAAATTGTCTTTAATTGGACGTGGCATTCCCAACCTCATCTAGGACATTCCCAAGTCTTTAAAGTCAATATTTGCCCCTGGAAATGTACAACCATTGAAAGGAACAATAAAACTATGTATGTTCTTCCCAATATTCTCTAATGAAGGCTCAAACAAACGTGAGAAGGAGGAAACTATTATAAAGCTTTGGGCCATGTATCTGAGCTACATGGACAGAGGTAAAATAATTATTCTGTAAACATTACGTTTCCATCACATTATGTAACTGAGCTGAGGTTAGAATACAAGAGTTACATGATGGACCTATATTACTAACCTTTATCTTCTTCTCAAATTCAGTAGGGTTCATCCTTCTGACCAGGTCTTAAATTCTGACCTAGTTTCAAGTAGATTGGGTATATTTGTGAATATTAACAAATAAATTATTGACTCCGTATGGCAGACCAATTCCTTGTAATGCACTACTGTCACAGCAGAAGGTTATCTTAAGGTGGATCTTATTTAAATACAGATTTGTACTGCATGGTTTAATACTGTTATATTTCGATGTGTAGTGTAGTCGGAGGTAAATATTCAAAGAATAAAGGCAAAGTGTGATAACTTTTATTACATTGACTTGCTTTAATGTTAAGATACATCCATCATCAAACTGTCAATTTCAGGCCAGACTGCAGCAAACCCATCTGATTCATTGCGATTTGCTTCAGCTGTTCAGGAAGTTCCTATACTTGGAGTTCAAACAAAAGTCCAGGACTAGTATTTGACCATGATGCTACACACAAATACCCTGGTAGCAGTACCTGTGGACCTACAGTTATCTTGCGTTTTTGGGATTATAAAGATCAAGATTATTTTAATAAATGTTTTGATGAAGCAGTTAAAAGTAGCCCTTTTATTCTAGGATACTAAATTCCCATCATGTTTTTTAACCATGAACCCTCCATAGGAGGAAGGATTGAGTAGAACTGGATGCTCAATGTTTTCTGAGAATGCTGTGTCATTTAAATACTTGAGAACTGAGCGTTGTCCATCAAATGTCGACCATGCCTTTTATATTATATCTGTCCATTTTTCCAACTAAACATTACTTCAAAAGGGGCCATTTTGGAAGTTGATTTTTCTGAAAAATAAATCAACATTTCTGAGAAGGAGTTTTCTTTGTGACATCCGTTTGACATGTACTGGTACCATTGTCTTCTGAATATTTATATTTTGGTTTCCAGGTGTCCCCTTTTTGAGTGATGGGTCAAATACTGATTATGCATTTTGACAACTGCTGTCTAACCACAAAATAATTAAATGTTTGCCTGAAGCCGAGAAATTAGAGCTATCTGAAAAATTCTTTCAACTAGTGCATCAATTAATAAAGGGGAAAATTTGTGAAAAACAATTCGATATTCATCCATAATTACTTCAGTTGAAATTTTATTATGGGTTTTCTAAATACATTTATGTATTTACATCAATATTCTAACTTTCTTCCATAAAGCTTATAATATAACAAGGAATCCAACTCCTGCTTATGATAAACTAAACAAGACGTCATTTCATTAAAATTTTCTTGCTTCTCAATTTTTGATTGTGTACATGCAGTGACGTAGCTGCCATATACGCACGTGCGTACAAGTTTGGACCGCAATTATGAGTTCGAATGATGATTAATTCCGTGCGTACAAATTTGACTCTGAATATTACCACGAGCTTTAATGGCAAAATCCATGTTTTCCTAAATTTACTAAATTTTCTGTTCGTTTTTTTAAACTTTTACCCTTTGTATTTTAAGCCTTTCTCCTGTGTGTCTAGATTAGTTCCATTGACGTTTCTAATGACGTTATTCTTGTATATCCTGAACCCATTTACGATGGCATACATAAAAGAATTTAATTCCAAGTAATATTGATTTCAAATTGAGGGTTTAATACCGTCCCTGCCTGCCTCAAAATTCACCACATTCCAAAAGTCAATCAGATCAAAGAAATTCTCTGCTCTCATCAGCACAACATCGTCGAAAAACATGTAAGCAACAATACAAAAAGCCTACTGCTAGTAGTTATACCTGCAGCAAAAACACCACAATACAACCACTCATTCTTTGTAAACACCACTATCTAGTGGAATCACCTGCCAAATGCAACAGTGCATGCAGGCTCTTTAGCGGCCTTTAAAATGGCCCTCAAAACGAGAGCCAATAACATGGCAACACACACTTACGTATAAAAGCCTTTTAAGGATTCTACAACGTACACATACAGATACAGAAATATAAGCACATGACGGTTTACGCGTCATTCGGGTATCATACGATCTAGTCGATACCCTAAATTGACAGATGTCACAAAGGCCTAACGCGTACCAATCATGTTATATAAAACTGTTAGACATTTCTTTCTATTTAATAAATAGAGAAGGTAAAAGAACACTTGACGATTTCAAGTCCACGGTTGTAATGGAGACTTGGTGATTTTATATAAGATCTATTAGCGCAAAATAGGTTCATGACGCTCGATACACAAGGAGATTCGGAATCTATTTTTTAAAGAGATTCATTATGTCACTTATACGCTTGCGAGATGTTTGCTAGTTTAAAGAAGAAGCTTGTTTAAAGACTCGATTGATCGTTTTCAGAAACACCACAAGTACTGTGCACGTTTTTATTGCCTTATAAAAAGCCTCAAACAGCTTTCATACAGAAACGCAACCCCCTCAAAAGCGTTCGAGTTAGATGCTTCGTGGCGAAGGTAATGCATATTATCAGACTTCCAGATCGCAATCCAGAAACACTCGGATGTAACCCTATGTTTACGTTAAATGTTTTCCCTGGTCGTCCATCGGCTCATCTGTCTTTCGGTCCAAGGTTAATGATTATAAGCCCCTTCGGGAGTTCATGCGCCGCTCTTCCAAGCTCTTGTTCCGCCCTTTACCTCATTCTTTGTGATCAAAAAATTGACAGAGCAGCATAGACATTTAGATAGGGCACCCATTGCTTCTCGATTGACAATCAGCACAATAAAGGTGAATCGCAACTATAGTTTTAGAAGTTTTGGCTTGTGGTTATTATGCTTAAATCAAGCTTGTTTTACCCTTACCACGAATGTCTTACCACGAAGGACTCGTTGTATATTATTTTTTTTTACTTTTCATACCATAGCTAACAGGCTTCTTTTACATTATAGTACGGTGTCCGCACTGTTTTGATATAAATTATCGCAAAATCCGTGGTGAGACCTTGCGGCGTTTGTTGTAATCGCTCGGTGCCTTTAAAGGGGTTATTGAATTTTTAACGATATCTAGTTTCGATCCTATGATTATCGTATGGAGACCATAACTCGCCTTCTAATACCTTTGCAGTGAATTTCAAGAAAAGGAAACATGGCAGGGAGGTGCGATGGTCTGATTTTGATAGTTTGGTGTCTTTACAACGGTATTTACGATCAGTCGTCCTACGGCCGTGAGTTTGCTTCGGTTATAGAAATCACAAGTTCTAGAGCGAAGTGAAATTGAGCTTTGATCAAAAGGTCACCCTATCCCACATTCGAGTTTTGCTCGATTTTATGATTACGGAGAGAAATCTGGCGCCGTAAGGGATTCGTCTATATGCTAAATGATAATAAGGTTTATTAATCCTTAGTTGGTTATGATACTATCATGACGAGACTTGTTAACTTCGTGCCGCCATCTAAGAGCATATTTGACACCAATTTAATTTATTTCCGTCTTTCCTTCCTGAAGGGCATTACCTCTTGTTACCTATGAGGAGCCCTGGTTCATTCTCCCTCGATGGGAGAGGACCCCAAAACACCTTCAATTATGCGTACTCTGAAAAAGGCCCCTGCTACGCCACTGACTTGATATGCTTAAGAGTACTCCTATCAAATTTTGCCTGAATGATGAAATTCAGACAGGCAATGAGAAGGATAAAGAGGTATAATACCACCGTGACCTCTGAATAGGGTAAAACAAGATACCTTGGGAATTTCTCAAAATAGTCTGCAAATATTTGTTCTGAGGCATATATTCTTAGGAAATGAATACTGATTTTAACATGAAAAAGCCATTTGCTTTGTTACAGGATAATTTTGTTTGTTTTTTTTTGTTTTTGGTGAAATTATTTTTGACTGGTCTGGTGAAGAGGGGCTATATGAAACATATAATGAAATCAAACCTCTGGAACACTTGTACTGATACCAATCTCCCTTTTTCAATTTTTTATATCACATTTGTAAAAACTGTACTCAAGTGTATCCAATTAAAATATATGCTTTAGATGTTGCTGTTTTCAAGTGCTGTTTCTGTAAATATCAAATATTTTCTCAAAAAGTTTGACTTCTAGTTTATGATAAACAAGAGGAAATAACTAAAAAAATTGGCTACAAAGAGTTTCTGTTCTTTAGCACTGCCATGAGTCAATATAATCAAAGGATACAAGATCCTCTCCCCTTGCTTATCTGTAGCCCATTGAAAGGAGACATTTCTGACTTCAGATCATGGACATGTCATTTGAGAAGGAATATGTTTGAATAAAATTGTTTATAGTTGAAAAAAAAATGCACATGAATTGTCAAAAATGATAATTCCTATAAAGTTTGATTGAATTTCGTACAGTTCTTTCTAAGTAGATATTTTCTTTAATTTACTAGTAGGCCTTTTTTTCTGATGACGTGACAGACCATAGTCCACCCAATAGCAATTTACCAAAGTAATTCGAGGGAGTATATCCCAAAGAGCAGTCCTGTGAAATCTGATGAAATTCTGCCGAGTAGTTTCAGGGAATGTGTTTAAATGAAAAGTGTATGTAGGAAGTCCAGTCGAACTTAAAATAATTTACAGCCCATTTTCCCTGAGGAGAAATCAAAACATACTTTCCCTGAAAGCCCCTTTTCCAATGATATTCCAACATATCACCTTAAAGAAATGGAAACTGTGAGTGTTCCATCCAAAAAAATATATCCTCACCAAAATCATCAATATCAAACAATTTATTTCAGAGAAGATTCTATTATATTACCCATAACGGGGCCGCTTAAAAGTTTACAGACAAAAGTTTACAGACAAATGCATGAACAGAAAGATGGATGGACAGAAACATGAAAGACAAAAGGTCATGACAATAGCCTGGCTAGACTATGCCCAAATGAGCTAAAAGGGCGACTATCAAACAGTCACGATGTCACCCTTAATATGATTCACATAATAACAATTTAACATGTACGGATTTTCAAATACTTTTTATTACTGATTTCGAAGTTTATTTGCAGAAACAGGTTAATGTCGTGCAAGTTGTCATCTGAGAGTGGTTCAATCTCTGACAGAAGATGTTGAAAGTTCTCATCAGATATAGATAGATAAACCAACATCTGGTACTTCGACGTGGTTATTAGTTTGTAGAGAAGGCAATGGGGCATCATCTTCAAGTTCAACAGCATCTTCTTGTAGCAGGTTTGAATTTAGCACCATCCTTTGCATCTACATCATTTTCGGTACGTTGTTGTTACAGGTTTTAATCGGGTGTTTGTTTCACTGAGCCATACATTCTTTCAGTGCTTGATTTATTCTTGGACAGAAAACATACCTAATTGCAAATACAAAAGAGGATCGTACCTGTCCCCAATTCTCTCATTCTCCATTTTGATAAGAAAGTCTGAAACCATATAGGTGACACACTCATTTTCATTCCCCTAAAGCCTTTCATTACTTTTATCTAGGGTTGAAAGTTTAGCAATGAAACTAACTCTGTTCAGCCCTCGGGTATTAATCAAGAATTGAGCAACCTCAATATTTTCCTTTCCATGACCAGCGCGAACACGATATGGACAACCATAAACAACAACATCTTCTCTGAATAAACTGAGAACTGCTTCAGCTTTGTTAGAGATGGCACAAAGAAGATAAACAGACAATCTTGAAACCCCGTCTATGCCTCCATGTATGACGAAACCCTCATGGTTCCCATGAATATGCTTGAAACAAGAAAATTTGGTTTAAATGCGAGAGCCAAATTTCCTAGCCCCCTTAACTGTTTCTTATTTGTCCAAAGAATGACACCGAAAAAATATTCTGGCAGTTTGGTATACACTGCACTTTCTCTTGTTAAGATCTATCCACCCATGAGGTTTCGTGACCAAATCTATTATACTTTCTGAAATATACTGCGGACAAGAATGATTAACTGACAGACCACCAACAACTGCAAAGCATTATACCCCCACTTTTTCGAATGGGAGCTTAATAAAGCTCTGTCCCGCACCGCCCATATTTTTTGGGGGAGGGGGGTAATCAAAATTCCTTTAAAATTTCAAGTAGAGGGTCGTGGGTACAGATGCCAAGATTTATTTAGACAAGCTAAAAAGTTTAGGAGAAGAATTTTAAAGTTTTTAAAATATGCCACGTCCATATTTAGGGGTTCAAAAGGAACATTTATGGCCTTTTCTATCATTTTTTGAAATGTTAGAATTTGATGTTCAGAAATAATATTCAGCATGCGCCCTCATTTTCGACGCATTACTTTGGGAAAGGTTTAAATAAGGATTTATACCTTCTTATGATTAATTTCATTTCTATTTCAACGCAAGACATATTGGTTTAATCATTTTCACAGAAAAAAATCAATATTTTATCTCAATGGGGGTAAAAATCAGTTAAATGTTAACCATTTCTTCATTTGGAAAAATTATCTATCTTGCAAAAGCCATTTATCGAAATAAAAAAAAACTAAGTTCATTCCATTTCGCCCTTTCCAGTAAATGGAAATGAGAGAGATTACCTAAATATTACTTTAATGAGACTTTCAGGTTATGCAGGTCAGGTCTAAAACTTGCCAAATAATATAGAATCACAACACTTATGTAACGTAACGGCAATGAAAAGTGTTACGGAAATGGTCTTACAGCTTCAACCAATTCGTAGATTTATTCGTAAATACCAAAGCAGAAACATAAGAGATACTACTAATCTGGAAGTCAATTTTTTACCGTTGATGATGATGGTACTAGGAGATAATTTCTGTATCGCCTGTTCAAAGAAATCACAGGAGAGAAAATGTGTATATTCCAAACAACACAGTGCTTTGACAATGACATACTATGTTGCCAAACTGAAAAATAACGAGTATTACTTGGCTGGTCGTGCCATGGCAACAGTCTTGATACATGGCGGCCGAAGCATTAGTATCTTTACACCAGCATTGTACAACTTTTTAAGTGTTGGTTTTGATGAGGCTGTAGTGAACAGTACTGACATACCCTCAGCAGTTGTGAGCTGATTTATTGAAAAGGTGAGAAAAAAACCTTTATAGAACAACAAATGAGAATCACGGAACATGAATGCAAAACTTTCTATCCAATATGCCTACTTTTCGGGGGAGATTTTTACTATTCTAATATATCTATATTTAAACCATTTTTAAAGGATATAGTATTTTAACTGTTCACAGAAGGATAAATAGACAGACTTCATATCAAAAACTTCTATCTGTAAAAACTAGAAGTTTTGCAAAGCAGGCTAAATGTCTCATCAGTTTTTCATAAGTTATTTTCAAGGGAAACAACTGTGCCAGGCTAATTAAGTGGTAGTTTAAAAAAAAAAACTATGTACATTTTTTTAGCAATATGAATTACTCCAAAAGAACCTCCCACAAACACAGCTTCTCTCAATAGCTTAACAGTTATCACCTAATTATAACTTCTTTTTATTTCAAACATGTGAAATATTTTGCACGATATTTAAATAGATGGGATATAATAAGATTCTGCTGAAAGAAATAAAGTGGAATAATGCAATGTTTATTTCATAAGCTAAGCTACTTTGTGACACTAAATGTCAATTTAATGATTGGACTATTGATTTAAACTATAGATTTTCGCTAAAAATACTACACAACTAGAAATGGTCATTATAAAATTAACAAAAACTTAATTATTTGCATGGAAAGGTATTTTTACAATATTAAGGGAAAATATGGCTTATAAACATACCGGAAAATAAGCAAAAGTCATAGGGTTAATTTTTCAGAAATAGACCTTTTTGGGCATTTTAACTCTTTAAAAAATATCCAAAATAAGAGCCTTTTCAACTTTTGAAGGCACATTTATTATAAAATCAAACAATACATTTGGAAAACAAGCACTTGATGTTGTTTTTCAGGTCAGAAGCAGAAATTGTCTTTAATTGGACGTGGCATTGCCAACCTCATCTAGGACATTCCCAAGTCTTTAAAGTCAATATTTGCCCCTGGAAATGTACAACCATTGAAAGGAACAATAAAACTATGTATGTTCTTCCCAATATTCTCTAATGAAGGCTCAAACAAACGTGAGAAGGAGGAAACTATTATAAAGCTTTGGGCCATGTATCTGAGCTACATGGACAGAGGTAAAATAATTATTCTGTAAACATTACGTTTCCATCACATTATGTAACTGAGCTGAGGTTAGAATACAAGAGTTACATGATGGACCTATATTACTAACCTTTATCTTCTTCTCAAATTCAGTAGGGTTCATCCTTCTGACCAGGTCTTAAATTCTGACCTAGTTTCAAGTAGATTGGGTATATTTGTGAATATTAACAAATAAATTATTGACTCCGTATGGCAGACCAATTCCTTGTAATGCACTACTGTCACAGCAGAAGGTTATCTTAAGGTGGATCTTATTTAAATACAGATTTGTACTGCATGGTTTAATACTGTTATATTTCGATGTGTAGTGTAGTCGGAGGTAAATATTCAAAGAATAAAGGCAAAGTGTGATAACTTTTATTACATTGACTTGCTTTAATGTTAAGATACATCCATCATCAAACTGTCAATTTCAGGCCAGACTGCAGCAAACCCATCTGATTCATTGCGATTTGCTTCAGCTGTTCAGGAAGTTCCTATACTTGGAGTTCAAACAAAAGTCCAGGACTAGTATTTGACCATGATGCTACACACAAATACCCTGGTAGCAGTACCTGTGGACCTACAGTTATCTTGCGTTTTTGGGATTATAAAGATCAAGATTATTTTAATAAATGTTTTGATGAAGCAGTTAAAAGTAGCCCTTTTATTCTAGGATACTAAATTCCCATCATGTTTTTTAACCATGAACCCTCCATAGGAGGAAGGATTGAGTAGAACTGGATGCTCAATGTTTTCTGAGAATGCTGTGTCATTTAAATACTTGAGAACTGAGCGTTGTCCATCAAATGTCGACCATGCCTTTTATATTATATCTGTCCATTTTTCCAACTAAACATTACTTCAAAAGGGGCCATTTTGGAAGTTGATTTTTCTGAAAAATAAATCAACATTTCTGAGAAGGAGTTTTCTTTGTGACATCCGTTTGACATGTACTGGTACCATTGTCTTCTGAATATTTATATTTTGGTTTCCAGGTGTCCCCTTTTTGAGTGATGGGTCAAATACTGATTATGCATTTTGACAACTGCTGTCTAACCACAAAATAATTAAATGTTTGCCTGAAGCCGAGAAATTAGAGCTATCTGAAAAATTCTTTCAACTAGTGCATCAATTAATAAAGGGGAAAATTTGTGAAAAACAATTCGATATTCATCCATAATTACTTCAGTTGAAATTTTATTATGGGTTTTCTAAATACATTTATGTATTTACATCAATATTCTAACTTTCTTCCATAAAGCTTATAATATAACAAGGAATCCAACTCCTGCTTATGATAAACTAAACAAGACGTCATTTCATTAAAATTTTCTTGCTTCTCAATTTTTGATTGTGTACATGCAGTGACGTAGCTGCCATATACGCACGTGCGTACAAGTTTGGACCGCAATTATGAGTTTGAATGATGATTAATTCCGTGCGTACAAATTTGACTCTGAATATTACCACGAGCTTTAATGGCAAAATCCATGTTTTCCTAAATTTACTAAATTTTCTGTTCGTTTTTTTAAACTTTTACCCTTTGTATTTTAAGCCTTTCTCCTGTGTGTCTAGATTAGTTCCATTGACGTTTCTAATGACGTTATTCTTGTATATCCTGAACCCATTTACGATGGCATACATAAAAGAATTTAATTCCAAGTAATATTGATTTCAAATTGAGGGTTTAATACCGTCCCTGCCTGCCTCAAAATTCACCACATTCCAAAAGTCAATCAGATCAAAGAAATTCTCTGCTCTCATCAGCACAACATCGTCGAAAAACATGTAAGCAACAATACAAAAAGCCTACTGCTAGTAGTTATACCTGCAGCAAAAACACCACAATACAACCACTCATTCTTTGTAAACACCACTATCTAGTGGAATCACCTGCCAAATGCAACAGTGCATGCAGGCTCTTTAGCGGCCTTTAAAATGGCCCTCAAAACGAGAGCCAATAACATGGCAACACACACTTACGTATAAAAGCCTTTTAAGGATTCTACAACGTACACATACAGATACAGAAATATAAGCACATGACGGTTTACGCGTCATTCGGGTATCATACGATCTAGTCGATACCCTAAATTGACAGATGTCACAAAGGCCTAACGCGTACCAATCATGTTATATAAAACTGTTAGACATTTCTTTCTATTTAATAAATAGAGAAGGTAAAAGAACACTTGACGATTTCAAGTCCACGGTTGTAATGGAGACTTGGTGATTTTATATAAGATCTATTAGCGCAAAATAGGTTCATGACGCTCGATACACAAGGAGATTCGGAATCTATTTTTTAAAGAGATTCATTATGTCACTTATACGCTTGCGAGATGTTTGCTAGTTTAAAGAAGAAGCTTGTTTAAAGACTCGATTGATCGTTTTCAGAAACACCACAAGTACTGTGCACGTTTTTATTGCCTTATAAAAAGCCTCAAACAGCTTTCATACAGAAACGCAACCCCCTCAAAAGCGTTCGAGTTAGATGCTTCGTGGCGAAGGTAATGCATATTATCAGACTTCCAGATCGCAATCCAGAAACACTCGGATGTAACCCTATGTTTACGTTAAATGTTTTCCCTGGTCGTCCATCGGCTCATCTGTCTTTCGGTCCAAGGTTAATGATTATAAGCCCCTTCGGGAGTTCATGCGCCGCTCTTCCAAGCTCTTGTTCCGCCCTTTACCTCATTCTTTGTGATCAAAAAATTGACAGAGCAGCATAGACATTTAGATAGGGCACCCATTGCTTCTCGATTGACAATCAGCACAATAAAGGTGAATCGCAACTATAGTTTTAGAAGTTTTGGCTTGTGGTTATTATGCTTAAATCAAGCTTGTTTTACCCTTACCACGAATGTCTTACCACGAAGGACTCGTTGTATATTATTTTTTTTTACTTTTCATACCATAGCTAACAGGCTTCTTTTACATTATAGTACGGTGTCCGCACTGTTTTGATATAAATTATCGCAAAATCCGTGGTGAGACCTTGCGGCGTTTGTTGTAATCGCTCGGTGCCTTTAAAGGGGTTATTGAATTTTTAACGATATCTAGTTTCGATCCTATGATTATCGTATGGAGACCATAACTCGCCTTCTAATACCTTTGCAGTGAATTTCAAGAAAAGGAAACATGGCAGGGAGGTGCGATGGTCTGATTTTGATAGTTTGGTGTCTTTACAACGGTATTTACGATCAGTCGTCCTACGGCCGTGAGTTTGCTTCGGTTATAGAAATCACAAGTTCTAGAGCGAAGTGAAATTGAGCTTTGATCAAAAGGTCACCCTATCCCACATTCGAGTTTTGCTCGATTTTATGATTACGGAGAGAAATCTGGCGCCGTAAGGGATTCGTCTATATGCTAAATGATAATAAGGTTTATTAATCCTTAGTTGGTTATGATACTATCATGACGAGACTTGTTAACTTCGTGCCGCCATCTAAGAGCATATTTGACACCAATTTAATTTATTTCCGTCTTTCCTTCCTGAAGGGCATTACCTCTTGTTACCTATGAGGAGCCCTGGTTCATTCTCCCTCGATGGGAGAGGACCCCAAAACACCTTCAATTATGCGTACTCTGAAAAAGGCCCCTGCTACGCCACTGACTTGATATGCTTAAGAGTACTCCTATCAAATTTTGCCTGAATGATGAAATTCAGACAGGCAATGAGAAGGATAAAGAGGTATAATACCACCGTGACCTCTGAATAGGGTAAAACAAGATACCTTGGGAATTTTTCAAAATAGTCTGCAAATATTTGTTCTGAGGCATATATTCTTAGGAAATGAATACTGATTTTAACATGAAAAAGCCATTTGCTTTGTTACAGGATAATTTTGTTTGTTTTTTTGTTTTTTGATGAAATTATTTTTGACTGGTCTGGTGAAGAGGGGCCATATGAAACATATAATGAAATCAAACCTCTGGAACACTTGTACTGATACCAATCTCCCTTTTTCAATTTTTTATATCACATTTGTAAAAACTGTACTCAAGTGTATCCTATTAAAATATATGCTTTAGATGTTGCTGTTTTCAAGTGCTGTTTCTGTAAATATCAAATATTTTCTCAAAAAGTTTGACTTCTAGTTTATGATAAACAAGAGGAAATAACTAAAAAAATTGGCTACAAAGAGTTTCTGTTCTTTAGCACTGCCATGAGTCAATATAATCAAAGGATACAAGATCCTCTCCCCTTGCTTATCTGTAGCCCATTGAAAGGAGACATTTCTGACTTCAGATCATGGACATGTCAATCGAGAAGGAATATGTTTGAATAAAATTGTTTATAGTTGAAAAAAAATGCACATGAATTGTCAAAAATGATAATTCCTATAAAGTTTGATTGAATTTCGTACAGTTCTTTCTAAGTAGATATTTTCTTTAATTTACTAGTAGGCCTTTTTTTCTGATGACGTGACAGACCATAGTCCACCCAATAGCAATTTACCAAAGTAATTCGAGGGAGTATATCCCAAAGAGCAGTCCTGTGAAATCTGATGAAATTCTGCCGAGTAGTTTCAGGGAATGTGTTTAAATGAAAAGTGTATGTAGGAAGTCCAGTCGAACTTAAAATAATTTACAGCCCATTTTCCCTGAGGAGAAATCAAAACATACTTTCCCTGAAAGCCCCTTTTCCAATGATATTCCAACATATCACCTTAAAGAAATGGAAACTGTGAGTGTTCCATCCAAAAAAATATATCCTCACCAAAATCATCAATATCAAACAATTTATTTCAGAGAAGATTCTATTATATTACCCATAACGGGGCCGCTTAAAAGTTTACAGACAAAAGTTTACAGACAAATGCATGAACAGAAAGATGGATGGACAGAAACATGAAAGACAAAAGGTCATGACAATAGCCTGGCTAGACTATGCCCAAATGAGCTAAAAGGGCGACTATCAAACAGTCACGATGTCACCCTTAATATGATTCACATAATAACAATTTAACATGTACGGATTTTCAAATACTTTTTATTACTGATTTCGAAGTTTATTTGCAGAAACAGGTTAATGTCGTGCAAGTTGTCATCTGAGAGTGGTTCAATCTCTGACAGAAGATGTTGAAAGTTCTCATCAGATATAGATAGATAAACCAACATCTGGTACTTCGACGTGGTTATTAGTTTGTAGAGAAGGCAATGGGGCATCATCTTCAAGTTCAACAGCATCTTCTTGTAGCAGGTTTGAATTTAGCACCATCCTTTGCATCTACATCATTTTCGGTACGTTGTTGTTACAGGTTTTAATCGGGTGTTTGTTTCACTGAGCCATACATTCTTTCAGTGCTTGATTTATTCTTGGACAGAAAACATACCTAATTGCAAATACAAAAGAGGATCGTACCTGTCCCCAATTCTCTCATTCTCCATTTTGATAAGAAAGTCTGAAACCATATAGGTGACACACTCATTTTCATTCCCCTAAAGCCTTTCATTACTTTTATCTAGGGTTGAAAGTTTAGCAATGAAACTAACTCTGTTCAGCCCTCGGGTATTAATCAAGAATTGAGCAACCTCAATATTTTCCTTTCCATGACCAGCGCGAACACGATATGGACAACCATAAACAACAACATCTTCTCTGAATAAACTGAGAACTGCTTCAGCTTTGTTAGAGATGGCACAAAGAAGATAAACAGACAATCTTGAAACCCCGTCTATGCCTCCATGTATGACGAAACCCTCATGGTTCCCATGAATATGCTTGAAACAAGAAAATTTGGTTTAAATGCGAGAGCCAAATTTCCTAGCCCAGTAAATGGAAATGAGAGAGATTACCTAAATATTACTTTAATGAGACTTTCAGGTTATGCAGGTCAGGTCTAAAACTTGCCAAATAATATAGAATCACAACACTTATGTAACGTAACGGCAATCAAAAGTGTTACGGAAATGGTCGAAATCAACAGTATGGAAAAATAACGGTAACAATTCATTGACAAGAGACAATATGCAACCAGGAATCGATTGCTAGGTGCTCAAGCCGACATAACTGAAAAAAGTTTAAAGCGGCGTGAAACGCAATTCAATCAATCTAAAATATACCGAAAACCTGAATTCAATAATGAAATCCGTGACAAGAAATTAATTCGAAGTCCATAATTCCCATATATTTTACCTTGAAGAAATGAAATGAACTTGACTCTGACAGATAACCTTAAAGGTGGTACCACAGAAAGATCTGGTCCCATGTAGTAGTCATGAGAAATGTGAAGGTTTAAATTCACCATTCAAGGACATTGCAAAGGTTATATTTTTTTTTCTTTTGGACAAAAGGAGTAACATCCAAACATACAGTGCAAATACAGTATGCTCCGGATCTATCGTTTCAGAGCTTTACTCTTAAGAAATGCTTCCGGGGTTAGCTTCCTGTTTAGTCTGGATAGTTCTTATTATGGTGAACTCAAATGCCTAGTTTCATGAAGAAATCATCAATAACAAAATAGATATGGCCAAGGTTGACCTCCGCTTTTTGACAGAGTTGTGGAATTGAACATAGTTTCCTGGTATTTCTCTCATCAGTACAACCACCACATCCTTTCCTAGCCTCCAGCTGCTATCTCACATAGATCTACGATTATCAACCCATTGGTGAGAGACAAATAGTCGGAAAGAATAAGTGCCGCCGACCTTTTGATTGACAGTCCGACGCGCTACTAACTGCGCTTTGACGGCGGCTGAACAATTGATTCATAACATGTCGAGAATCAAACTGAAATTGTTTGAAAAAAAGAGTTAAGAAAAACTTTGAGAAAACTTAGGGTTTTTGGAAGAAATGTCTGGAAACATTTATTTCTTTACTGAAAACAAGATTTTCAGATAATACTTTTTTAAACGGTGCTGTCGGCTTTTCGAAAGTCAAGTACTAAATTTATGTAGATATTTCGCATGTACACTAATTTTGCCACCAGCATGAAATTTGGGAACTGTTAGTCCTAAATATTACAGGTCCTCCTTCATAAGAACAAGACCTGCATAAAAGCCAAGTTTGATGTTGAACAATTTAAGAGATGATTTGCAAGGAATACATTATTCTTAAATGATAGATTGCTTTTGACATGCAGTTTCTTCTTTTTCTACATTTGATTCCATTCGGTAATGCAAATTTTAGTATTGGAAAGGCAATTATTTTTGAAAACAAAGACAAATTTGAAATACTAAGTACTGCCATTTACTACAGGCATGAAGAACCTGCAGCATGGTACATGTAACATCTATCAGTCCTTTCCAAAGTCATTGCGAGGACTCATGTTAGTGTCGATCTCTGATCCCCCGTGAAACAACCTAAGATTTAAAGTCTTAGTCTGTAAATAGTCCGATTGATTATTCTTATATTGGTACAGACTGTAAATAAAGCTTGAATCGTCATGCAAACAAGAGGGCCATAGTGGCCTTAAATCGCTCACCTGAATGAAGTGTCTGAATTTTTTAAAAGTAGGTTTAGAAAAATAATGATGAATGAATGTCACTAAGCTAAACAATGCTGCTGTTCTATTCAATGAGAGATTCCATTTTTACAATTTTTAAGTTGACTAACAAGGTTTTTCCTAGATTTGACTCCGTGACCTATTTTTGACCCAAAATGATCCAATTTCAAACTCATCCAAAATTGCACCAATTCAATCATTCTGATCAAATTTCAGGTTGATCAGGCAAAAAATGTGGCCTCTAGGGTGCATACAAGGTTTTTCTAAGATTTGACCCTGTGACCTAGTTTTTGACTCCACTTGACCAAATTTCGAACCCGACTGAGATTTCATCAGGACAATCATTCTGACCAAGTTCCAGGTTGATCAGAAAAAAATATGTGGCTCTAGAGTGCAAACAAGAATTTTTATAGATTTGACCCCGTGACCCAGTTTTTTACCCCACTTGACCCAATTTCGAACTCGACTGAGATTAATCAGGACAATCATTCTGACCAAGTTCCAGGTTGATCAGGCGAAAAATGTGGCATGTAGAGTGCATACAAGGTTTTTCAAAGATTTGACCCCGTGGCCTAGTTTTGGACCCCAATTGACCCAATTTCGGACTTGTCCTAGACTTCTCAAGACAAATATTTTAACCAAATTTTAGGTTAATCGGGCAAAAAAGTTGGCCTTTAGAGCGCATACAAGGTTTTTCTAAGATTTGACCCGTGAACTATTTTTTTTACCCCAGTTGACCTTGATTCAAACTGGTTCGAGATTTTGTCTAGACAATCATCCTGACCACATTCCAGATTGATCAGGAAACAAATGTGGCCTCTAGAGTGCAAACTAAGATTCCTAAGATTTGACCCCGTGACCCAATTTTTGACCCCAGTTGAACCAATTTCAAACTGGTTCGAGATTTTATCAAGACAATTATTCTTACATAATTCCAGGTTGGTCAGGCAATAATGTGGCATCTAGAGTGTTTTCGTTAGATTTGACCCCGTGACCTAGTTTTTTACCTCAGTTGACCCATTTTCAAAGTAGTTCGAAATTCCATCAAGACAATTATTCTAACCAAATTTCAGGTTGATCAGAAAAAAATATGTGGCCTCTGGAGTGCATAAAAGGTTTTTTAAAGATTTGACTCCGTGAATCAGTTTTTGACCCCAGTTGACCCTATATTGAACTCGGCCGAGTTTTCATCAAGGCAATTACTCTGACCGAATTCCAGGTTGATCAGGCAAAAAATGTGGCCTCTGGAGTGCATACAAGGATTTCCTTAGATTTGACCCCGTGACCCAGTTTTTTGACCCCAGTTGACCCAATTTAGATCTTGTCCGAGATTTCATCTAGAAGTGGTTGTACGCAAGAAATTTGATATGAAAACCCCATTTCCAGATCAGATTTCATGAGCAATGTCAGGTGACAAGGACAATTTTTTTAAATCTTCATCCAAATCGGTCCATAAATGGGGGATTGATAGTGTTTACAAGAATTATTTTATGAATCTCTTTTCTTTTTACAATTACGCAGATGAATTTCACCGAAGCTCAATCCAAAACGGCCCAAAAAGGATTGGTGGTATTTTGAATAAATTTGAAAGAAAAACCCCTATTCCATTACGCGGATAAATTTTACCAAAACGTGATAATTTGCGTAAAACCAAATGACAAGGATTATTTTGTGAGTTTTTCATCCATATCGGTCTACAGGATATGGACGTATGGTCGAAATTTAGTACGTACGTACGGACGGACTTACTTACTTCGGTATAAAAGGACAGACTATGAAGATGATATCAATGTAGGCCATCTCTCGGTGTCGATTAAACATTTCAAGATCGTTCAGCGACCCAGGCAAGCAATAACGTCAATTTCGCAGTACACCACAAAGGCGCTACAGTTAAGATGCTTCTTTACCGAGCGGGTTTCATCCAAGCATTTTACTGGTTAGAAACTTATTCTCGCCGAGTATCAGTTCTCGGTAAAGACAGAAAGGAAGTCCTTCTAAATTACAAATTATATAGACAAAACTTTCTTTTATTCATTAAATGATTTCTTGTAAATGAATATTGCGTTTGTACTGTGAAATTTGTAAGGCAAGAACTGGTATAAGGCGAGAATTGGTCACTAACTAGTAGTCCTTAAATTATTCTGTTTCATGCTTACGATAGAATAGATCGTTAAGCTTTGAAGTCCACATGTCTAATTCAGGATGGTGTGTTTAAGAAAATCAAGACGGTCACTTGATGAATGGATCTTGCTCAACAGGCTAGTCTTCTAAAACAGCTTTTGTTCTGAAAATAGGAAATAAGTGTCCATCGAAAATGGGGGAAGAACAGGGTCAAATTTAAGTATATGGATTAAGACTTTCACCAGACATTCCGATTTTGGACATTTTGAGAAAACTAAATAGAATAAGAAGACTGAAATTCTTTTGTTCATTTGTGAAAATCTCGCTAGGTAACTTTTCGTTATTTAAAGCTGTATCAAGAAAGACTTTTCAATCGTGTACCACCGATTTATCTAATATACATCTACGACGTGTTTACATTATTATCGTATTAAGTGGGTGCCAGAAAAGTTCAATGTCCCACACTCAGCCGACGATAGAATCCAGTCCAACTCAGCGTTCAGGAATCATGATGCAAAACCTGTTGTACGTCTGTTTAATATTTAAAGCCAGATTTGCAAAGTCTCGTAATCACAACTTTAAACAGGGCCTAAAGTTACAAGGTTTTTCAATAATCCATGCCGAATTTGACGACTTTTTGACGGGATCCAAACAAAAATGTAATTAAAATAATAAACTCCTCAAATTAACCTCGAACGGCACAGCTAATGAAAATCCAGAATTCAACTAGGATTAAACTAGAGTAAACAAGAGGACCGTTGGCCCTGGGTCGCTCACCTGAGAAAAAAGCTTCATTACCTAAGTATGTCCATGCAACCACAGAAAAAGAGATTTTCACTTATTCAATAAGATAACATTTGAAATAGTCCTCCCCCTCTGCTCCTCCCCTGGTCATTATTTATTTAAGTTTTTTCCATAAAAGGTCTGTGATCAGCTAATCTATGCCAGATATACAGGCTGAGTCTGAGACTTTTAAAGTTTTCTTTAATGAGTTGATCAATCCATGTCAAATATAAAGGCTGTAGGGATTCAAAATTCTGAACAAAGCACTCCCCCCCCAAGATGCTGTGCACCTGGTGAATCTACAGTCATGATCTTAGCTCATTCAATTAATGTCCATATGCTTATCATCCATACCAATATTGAAGTCTGTAGGGCTCCTGGTTCATTAAAGGATGAAGGTTAAAGTTACAAAATTTTCATAAAAGTACTACCCCCTCTCCCCTGGTGCTCTGCACTTGGTGGCATTACAGTCATGATTTTAGCTATATTTATTAAGGTCTATGAGCGGATCCTCCATGCCAATTTTCAAGTCTGTAGGGCTCTAGGTTCCGAAGAAGAAGAAGCTTAAAGATTACAAAATTTACCCAAAGTACTACCCCCCCCCTGGTGCTCCGCACCTGGTTGCCCAAAAGATATGAGTTTAGCTATTTATATTAAGGTCTATGAGCGGATCCTACATGCCAATTTTCAAGTCTGTAGGGCTTGTGGTTCAGAAGAAGAAGAAGGTTAAAAATTACAAAATTTTCACAAAAGTACCACCCTCTCCCCCCTGGTGCTCCGCACCTGATGAATCTACAGTTATGATTTTTGCTATTTATATTAAGGTCCATATGCTGATCATCCATGCCAATATTCAACTCTGTCAGGCTCCTGGTTCAGAAGAAGAAGAAGGTTCAAGATTACAAAATTTTCACAAAAGTACTACCCTCTCCCCCCCTGGTGCTCCGCACCTGGCAGCCCAACAGATATGATTTCAGCTATTTATATTAAGGTCTATGAGCTGATCATCCATGCCAATATTCAAATCTGTAGGGTTTGTGGTTCAGAAAAAGAAGAAGGTTAAAGATTACCAAATTTTCACAAAAGTACTACCCTCTCCCCCCTGGTGCTCCGCACCTGGCAGCCAAACAGATATGATTTTAGCTATTTTTATTAAGGTCTATGAGCGGATCCTACATGCCAATTTTCAAGTCTGTAGGGCTTGTTGTTCAGAAGAAGAAGAAGGTTAAAGATTACAAAATTTTCACAAAAGTACCACCCTCTCCCCCCTGGTGCTCCGCACCTGATGAATCTACAGTTATGATTTTAGCTATTTATATTAAGGTCCATATGCTGATCATCCATGCCAATATTCAACTCTGTCAGGCTCCTGCTTCAGAAGAAGAAGAAGGTTAAAGATTACAAAATTTTCACAAAAGTACTACCCTCTCCCCCCTGGTGCTCCGCACCTGGTGTATCTACAGTCATGATTTTGGCTATTTATATTAAGGTCCATATGCTGATCATCCATGCCAATATTCAAATCTGACAGGCTCCTGCTTGGGAAGAAGGTTAAAGATTACAAAATTTTCTCAAAAGTACTACCCCCTCCCCCCTGGTGCTCCGCACCTGGCAGCCTAACAGATATGATTTTAGCTATTTTTATTAAGGTCTATGAGCTGATCACCCATGCCAATTTTCAAGTCTGTCGGGTTCTTGGATCCGAAGAAAAAGCAGCTTAAAGATTACAAAATTTACCCAAAGTACTACCCCCTCCCCCCTGGTGCTCCGCACCTGGTTGCCCAAAAGATATGAGTTTAGCTATTTATATTAAGGTCTATGAGCGGATCCTACATGCCAATTTTCAAGTCTGTAGGGCTTGTGGTTCAGAAGAAGAAGAAGGTTAAAGATTACAAAATTTTCACAAAAGTACCACCCTCTCCCCCCTGGTGCTCCGCACCTGATGAATCTACAGTTATGATTTTTGCTATTTATATTAAGGTCCATATGCTGATCATCCATGCCAATATTCAACTCTGTCAGGCTCCTGCTTCAGAAGAAGAAGAAGGTTAAAGATTACAAAATTTTCACAAAAGTACTACCCTCTCCCCCCTGTTGCTCCGCACCTGGTGTATCTACAGTCATGATTTTAGCTATTTATATTAAGGTCCATATGCTGATCATCCATGCCAATATTCAAATCTGACAGGCTCCTGCTTCATCAGAAGAAGAAGGTTAAAGATTACAAAATTTTCAAAAAAGTACTACCCCCTCCCCCCTGGTGCTCCGCACCTGGCAGCCTTACAGATATGATTTTAGCTATTTTTATTAAGGTCTATGAGCTGATCATCCATGCCAATTTTCAAGTCTGTAGGGCTCCTGGTTCCAAAGAAGAAGAAGCTTAAAGATTACAAAATTTTCACAAAAGTACTACCCTCTCCCCCCTGGTGCTCCGCACGTGGTTGCCCAAAAGATATGATTTTAGCTATTTTAATTAAGGTCTATGAACTGATCATCCATGCCAAGTTTTAAGTCTGTAGGACTACTGGTTGAGAAGAAGAAGAATTTTAAAGATTTTCTTAAAATTTCACCTTTTGTTGCCATAGCAACCAGAGTTTTCATGGATTTCAATTCTTTTAGCTATTTTTGAAGGGGACCACCTAAGCAACATTTCTGTAAAATTTGGTGTTAATTGGCCTAGTAGTTTAGGAGGAGATGTCGTTTAAAGAAATTGTTGACGGACGACGACCGACGACCGACGGACGGAGGAAAGGTGATCACAATAGCTCACATGAGCACTTCGTGCTCGGGTGAGCTAAAAAAGCAAATTTTACTTATTTGCAGCAACGTACATATGGACCTAAATAATCTAAGCTAGTAATTCACAAGAAAAAAAACCTCAAACCAACTAAGTAAACGGGTAAAATTAACGGGAATTTTTTTTTTCACTGACTATATTTACTTTATTTAATTATCAAAATTTATATAATTATTTTGGGTGTGTTACCTGTAGTGGAGATTATAAACGTTTGTTTTGTACGGAATAGGCGCGTATTATGACGTCATATAACATATATGACGTCATCGATTTTGCGGTTACGTTAGTCTTGAAAGGCCACGTGAATATTGAAGTTATTATTATAATTTTTAATCTTTTTTTAAATCTTTAAGGAGCGTTTAATTGTTTTGATGGGTTAATGAAGTTTGTTTTTGATATTTTTGCGTCTTGATGCCTGTTATCAAGTAGAAGTGATTCAGATTGTTTTGATGTGATGATAAGGTTTTGGGATGAAGATTATATGATTTTATGACTCTTGAATTATAACAATGTCTTGATGTAGTTTTAATCATTTTGATTGAATGATAACAATATTTTGATGGTACATTCATATCTTTAATATTTTCCGCTGTGGCATTTTATAGAAAATATCAAGTTTTTCACCTTACAGACATTTCAACAATGACTGGCTGATAACAATACACGTAACTCGAGAAATAGTCGAGGTTATAAAATTCCAAAATATAATTGCTTAAAAAAGATATCTTTTTTGAAACCCCTTTCCCCCCTATCGTTTGTACTTATAGAAAGTTACTATGAGTACTAGCCATATTCAGTCCTTATTTCTCGTATGATGTAATACGGAACAAAATACAACTAATCCATTCATCAAATTTTCGCTTCTAAGAAGAGAGGGTTCACTTATTAAAGCCTGTTCATCCAAAAAACTTTCGTCAAGAAAGATATAGATTGGTATCAATGGTCAAGATTAAAGTTACGAAAAATTAGCTACTCTGGGCGTTTCACAAACACTTCTTGTTAAGAAGAAGAAGAAGACACCTTGATGAAGAAAATGATATTTAGTTTAGATATTTACTGCCAGATACCTTAACCAGCTGTGAGACCTATTTCAGCCGAATAACTAGTTCCAAAGATAGAAAGGCCAAAACTTAATAACAGACGCAATCATAGACCACATACAACAACACTTCCTGGACATGCAAGCTGTGTGGTCTTTGGAGTGATGGTGCTACATTAATGAATGGGATGAAAGGGTGTGTAGCAGCTCTACCGATGGCAGAAGTATCTCACCTTCCGTACTTGAAGAAGTTAAAGGCCATAGTAGAGCAGCAACATATGTTATACCAATACAGCCCTTTTAGAACAGCTGCCATCCATGGTATCCAAGTAAATTTCTTAAGCCTATAAAATCCTTATTTTGAAAATGTTCTAAGTACAATCATTTTTAACAGAGACAAACCATTAAACTACTTTTCTGTATTATTTTAGTAGAACCGAAAGATGTTTTTTGTTTCTAAATTCAAAGAAATAAATACCGAATGAGTGAAATGGAAAAAATAACTATTTTTCCTACTTAAAAAGGGTAACCTGGTTATTATCATGGCAAAGAATAACCATGACAAAGTTTGAGAAAGGAAATCTAGCTCTTGGCCATTTACTCCTTGACCTAGTAGTTTTTTTTATTTTTTTGTAACCTGTGAAGATGTATGTCTCTTCTTGTAAACTGAGACATTTTCTCTTCTATTTAAATGGAGGTACTGAATGACCCTAAAGTCAAGGTTACTCAAGCCAAAGAAGTAATGTTGTTAAGCCACGTCAAAACCATTCACTCAATACGAAAGACATTTGACATAGTCCTTGTGAGCCTTGAACGAGAAGCACATGAGAGATTTGACGTACAAGCTATGGGTATCTCTGTGTTTCTCCAGACTTACAACTTTGAAGCTGTCATGCTGATGATGTGTTATGTCCTGTCTGTACTTTCACAGCTCTTCAGAGCTATGAAGGTAATTTATAAGATTAAAAATACACTAATTACGTCTTTTAAGAATTGATAAAGTAAAGTTAACTTTCAATGCTTTTCATGGCATATTTCTTCTGCTCACATTTTTTTGAAGATAGGGGTAGACTAAAATTAGCATGCAAAGATTTAGTCTGATCTTAGCACATACTGTTTACAATCTACATAAGGGTTGTTGGAAAAATTTGAGCCAAAATTGTTGAAATTTGCAACTTGTTTGTACATAATCTACACTTAGCATAACAGTTAAATTTTTAGAATTTGTAGGTTAATTATAGATAATGTAGGTTAATTTGTTACAAAAATGTAGTAATGTAGCAATGAAATGTTTGAAGAAATGATAATGATATAAACTTATATTTAAAAAAAATCCAGGAAAGAGTCGTAGACTACTCCTTGGAAAAGCCCCGGTATCTGCTACGATCAACACCAGCTCAACACTCAAAACGGCACCATAGATGAAAGTACAAAGAACTCTCACAGACGCCTTACAAATTTAATCAGAAAGAATACCAGAAAAAGAAGTTCATGGCAGAAGTAATTACAATACTGTGTTTGTTCGTACCGTTTTGTCACTGAATCGTAGGAAAAAAGAGAATATTTTTTTTTATTTCAACATACTGAAAATGACAGGTCCTTGTAGAATATGAGAATAAAAACAAACATTGTAACTGCAAATGGTCTTTAAGTTTGTTCATATACCTTTTTACCACTCAGGTGTACCTGCCCTTTTTAGACCAGATAGTTGAGAATTTGGGAAGGGAGATTCCCGGACCTTCCACTCATTAAATACTTCTCTTTATAATATGACCGACGTCGCCGGAGTGAAATAATCCCGTTGAATATTTCTAATATTACACGGATGTTATTACACTAGTGGAATAACTTTGCTAATGAGCTCAAAGCGAATAGCAACGCTATATTGTAACCTCGAAAATGACGTCATAATCTATGTTTTGTGACGTCATTTTGAAACGGCGTTATAGGTTTCGCGGAAAATTGAAACATTGAATTTTAAGAATTTTGACGATTTTGCGGTAAAATTCGGGTCATATTATAAACAGTATATAAAATTTGTGCTCATAAAATACAGAATGTATTAAACAGATAAAAACTCGGCGCAGCCTCGTTTTTATCTGTTTATAGATGACTTGTTTAATAAATTCAGTATTCAATGACCACTCATTCAATATCCTCTATCTCTTCGACACCAGCCAGAAGATGAAGAATAGAGCGCAGCTTATGGTCAAGGTTCTTCAATGGTAAACACTTTCTTCCATGGTAAACACTTGATGTTACTAATGTGTTTTTGATATTTTGAAAGAAGTCAAGTCAACAACAGCTAGTAACTTGATTTATTATAAACTTTAAAATCATTTGCTTCCTTGTTACATTATAGATGATTAAAGTATAAGTATTATTGTTTATATAAATAATGTAATTTCATACTTGAGTATAATATAATTGCAGAGACTGTCAGATCACTTCAACTGTCACTTTGAAGAGACTAAGGGAGAGTGAATGACAGTTCTCCAGTTCATGCTTTCACAGGGATCGCAATCACAATATTCTATCATGAGCAGTTAGCAAGACAATATGACAGCTTTCCAAATACTGGCAAAATAGCAGCAGCTGGACTTTTGGTCCATCCATCAACTGCTGGTAAGAGTAACTCTATTTACTTATCTTTTTCTGTTGAGTATAATTAATCATACAAGCAGAAGTTAAAAAATGAAAGTCTAGATATCATGAATTGTTAAAAGTCTTGCAACCAACTCCATGGTACTTATGATCAATGGTTGCCGAGGTAGCATCCAGGGTTATTATTCAGGAAAAGATAAAAGTGTGAACTGTGTACTTCCAGTGGAAAATTTAGTTTTTTATTTATATTTTCAGACTTTGAAGGGTGATTTTCTACACTGAAAAGAGTAAGAACAGAACTAAAAAATAACTCTTTAAATAAGATTCTGAACTGCCTTCTGGCTTTTTCACTGGAAGGGAAAGACACGGATACTTTCGAAATTGGTGAATATGTGAACATATTGAGTAAAGACAAAGAAAAATACAACTTTCAGAATTGTTGTTACTATGTAAATAAATAAAAATTATCTTTTCTATTATTTTCAGATCAAATGAAAACCTTTGGCAGACAGTACAAACTTAGAACAGCCTGCACAGACAATAAGTCTGATCTTGGACTATTCTATCTGCTTTGCACTTGATAATTGTGTAGAAATAGTTTTAAGCAACCCCTTCCATTCTGTTCAGGACATTTGCAAATCTTTTGCAGCCATTACAAAAATCACCCTGCGCAGACAAGCAATCTAATCATGATCTATTCTGTCTGCTTTGCACTTGATAATTGTGGAGATAACAAGACTTGTGGTGTTGTCCTGAAAATTGGCAATTTGTTATAAAAAAATAATAGCAGTATAAGCGTAAATATTTCCAACAATTTGACATATGCGTGAAGGGCCGACATTAACCAACCTTTACCGCCACGAAGTATAATTAGAAGTTTGTCTGACTTGCTAAAGACAGTTTTTTACCCTTTCTTACTCCAAAATGCAAAAGTGGTATTGTTTTCGTTGGGTATTCATAATTTCAATTTTTAAATTACTTATAAAAAGTGTAGCAACAGTTATATTCTAATCACTTCCCATTCTAACTTGATATAAAATTGGTTCTGAACTTTTTACCGCAGCCCCATCCAACGTGTTTTGTGCACTCGAGCGCGAGGTAGCACTAAGCCATCATTTTAAGCTCAACTGAGCACAAAGTGAGCTATTGTGATCGTACAATGTCAGTCGTGCGTCGTCCACAATTTCTTGAAACATCTTCTCCTTAACCAGTGGGCCAATCTTAATGAAACTTGGCAGGGATGTTCCTTGGGTTAAGCTCTACAAAAGTTGTTCAAATAAATGAAATCAACCCTTAACTTTCCCTTTACCCTTGACAAAAAGTGTGAAAATAGGAAAATCTTTAAAAAACTTCTTCTCGGAAACCAGCTTGCAGACAGCTTTCATATTTGGTATGTAGCATCATCTAGTGGGCCTTCACCAAGTTTGTACAAATCAAGACCCTGGGGTCATATTTGGGCTTTGCCCGCGTACATCCCTTTTAGCTCTTCTGGGCACGAAGGGTACAAAAAGGAAGTCTTCAAAAATCTTCTTCTCTAAAACCAGAAGACAGACAGCTTTCATATTTGGTTTGTAGCTTCATCTAGTAGACCTCTACCAGGTTTGTCCATATCAAGACCCTGGGGTTACATTTAGGCTCCACCTTGGTGCATCCCTTTTTGTATAAAATCAAAGAGCGAAAAGTCACATCCTTCTTGCTCTTGGCTTAAAACATTCCATGGTATAGATGTAATGTAGATATTATCTCCTTGTTTACATCTGCCTATTCAATTAAAGAGACTCGGGTGAGCGTTCTAGGACCATATTCCTCTTGTGTTCCTGAGGAGAACCTTGGTATCGCTTTGAGTTCCTTCATGTATCTACTTTCAAAAATAGACTATTTTCGAGACTCAACATTTTCAAATCTAAATTTTTCATCATACTCACCAACTATTAATCACAGAATACTCAATTGATATACAAGATTCAGGTCCGTTGGATACTTCCTGTTTTACGGCATTGTTTATTTTTCAATATTAAATGGTACAATACAAACAATTCTTTTCAAATTTCAGAACAAATTTGAATAACAGCAATTCTAAACATGGTATTTTGTATGAGATAGAGGTCTTGTTTATTGCATTCTGAATACAGGTCAATCAGATATTTACTTCTAGTTTTATGATAAACTTTATGTTTGACATTACATGTTACAGAACCAATGTTGTTCATGACACTTTTCTAAGCAACATTGAATCACAACTTCAATCCTGTCATGGTGTTTTAGTAAAATATCATAATATAGAGCTAACCGAATGTAGGGTTATCAGCTATAAATCATATATGTTTCTTACTTGAATAGTATTGTGGGTATTCATGACTGTGGCACATTTATTTGATAATGATTAGGATACACGCTCTTACAACTAATATCAATCTCACTTGATTCTTCTTCCTAGAAATCAACTTCTGTTACGCTTAAAAAATGACATAGTTTTGGAAGGGCGTGATCCCAAAATTTTCTTACAGTTTGTGACCCTTGGGCGACCGTCACTATAATGGCCTTTTACAAATAATCAGAAGACACTTATTGGTCTTAATTTCTATCATTTGAACTCGTTTTATAGTTTAATATTATACTTGTTAGAACAGCAGATGGTGAAAAGCTTAAACGTAGAAATAGTTCATTACTGACTTTAATATATACACAATAAAACGAGTTCTGCTGGTAAATAAATAATTACTATGTACATAGATCATTGTTCAGTCGGATGCATGTAATAAATGATATTAATGGCTTGAGATGACAGAATTATCCGACGGGAGCACGAAGGTACAACGGCTCTAACCTGATGATTAGCCACACATTGACAAGTTCCCCGTCGGAAAATTATAATTATTTTGGGTAAGGAAAAGTGGAAAGTAGAAATTTCAAATAGACTGTCAAGTAGGGTCGAGGATTGTGAGTTTCTTTTAATTAAGCAATGATTGTTTCAAAACCGACAATGTCAAACAGATCTTTTACACTATCAGCATTTTAATGTCCAGAACGAATTGGTTGAAAATCAGAGATCGGATATGTTCTATAATCGTTAACTTAAATCACGGTGCGGAACTTTTAAGCCGGATACAGAAAAAACGAAGTGCTGATTTAGCAGACTCATCAGCCAGCCCATTTCATCTGATGCCTACGTGACTCGGGAGTCTTTCAAAGAGAAGAGAAATGCGCTCGAGATGATCGCAAAAAAGAGGATTCTAATACTTTTGGTTCATAAGAGCCCGTAGAACTGACAAAGAATCCGAGAAAATTGATTAGACTTTAATCTTTAAATATATTTGAGAGACAGCTTTTCTTTCCGTAAGGCCAGTGAAGGTTCATTGGCCTCTACGTATAGCCTATTTACAAGGGAAGTTCTCAAAAGTCCAACAGTGAGACGAAGACCCTCGTGGTGGATGGAACCAAGGATTTGAAGGATAGATTTACGAGCTGATCAATATACTACACAACCAAAAAACAGCTTCAATCGAACAAGAGCTCGGTAAAGTCGCAGGAGGACTTTACGATCGGCACCCCAGTCAGTGTGCTACAATTTTTAAAAGGGTGAAAGCTTTTTAGCACTTCTTTTGAGTGCAGAGATGTGCGGAAGAAAGGATAGCTTTTTGTCAAGGACGATACGAAAAAAATTGAATTCAGAGACCACTTCTTTCCTGGTCTTGTCAAGGAAGAGTTCAGGATTTGAATGTACACCGCGAAGGTAGCGGATATGCATGCATTTTGTCTTCAATTTTGATATTTTAAAGCCATTCTCAGCTGACATATTTTGCAATTTGTTAAGGCATTGTTGAAGCTGTCTCTCAATAATATTCATTTTTCTGGATCTAAAGCAAATGACAAATAGTCAACATAAAGGGAGCAGTTCACGCCTGGAAAAATAGCTTTGGCGATGTTATTAATTTTCACACTGAATAGGGTTATTGATAAAATACAACCCTGGGGAACTCCCATTTACACAGTGGTGAAGATCAGGTTTTCTTTTTTATAAGATTTTTCTCAGGGAAAGCCTTTCTAAAAATAGCACATGATTCAGCAAATTCTGAAAAAGTATCATAAAAGGGTTTCACTTTATCTGTTTTGGGACGATAATAATCATCGTTGACCATTTTGTTTGACCCACCAATAGCACTCTGAAAAAATTGCTTAGCCAGAATAATTTATCTGATCACTTTTTAGTGGAAACGTGACTTACTTGATCTCCACGAATCGCATTCTAATCAACAACCATCACTGTACCTGTTACGCGTTGGGTTTCTCGAGATATTGATTTATCCGGTTTGATGTAGATGCTAACAGATGAACAGGATTGATATTTGTGGCAGCAATCTGTGTTATATCAAGTAAAAGATAACGAACTGAAAGTGCAAGAAACGACAAGCTATAACGTCTCATTATGAAATACGTTGTCAAAAACCTTAGGTCCTATTGTTTATAGGCACTTACATGCATAGATAACGTTTTTATATCCTTTTTGGTGCGTCATCATAGAAATTGTCCATGTATCGATTTTTCAATATATATTTTTCTCTCTTTTTTTGTACAACTACATACATTAGTCAATATCATTTATAATTAACATATTTAAATATGTAGGTTCTAAATCAAATGCAACAAGCGATGAGTTCCAAAAAGGAATTACCGGCTTCAGGCTACCGCGCGAATCTGTATCCGGAAGCTTAGGGACCTTTCAACTGGTGTCATGTTCAATACCGAAAAGCTAGTTGAAGATCACTGCAAAAGGACTAGACTTTATGTTCTCAAATAATGATATGAGTTTAAAGTATCAAAATCTTCTGTGAACTGAATGAATATGTTCACACAGCAATGTACATAATTCTGTGCTGTCAGGAATAAGAAATTTTTTATATCACATATAAAACGAAAAATCTTATAAACGTAACAGTTTATTTTAAAAATAGAAGGTTTTTCTTTAGGTTTTTTTTATTTCAAAGCTTGCATTATGAAATCTCTTCGGCTCTTATATACTTCCAACAAATAAACAAAATCACCGACCACAGGTACCAAAACGAAGCTGCAGCTGCTAGATATTGCAAAAGTCTAAGTCCAAAAAAAAAGACTCATACAAAATTGCTTCCTTAGTTTTCCCCACAATCTGGGTAGGTCTTGTGAAGATGAAAACACATGCCAAGTTTTGGATGATATAATTAATAACAACATAAATATAACCAAGGGTAAAGGTTTGTCATGCAAACGTCTACAACAACAACGCAAAACAGCCGAGCTAATAAGAAAACCAAACACACGACTCGTTATCTTCAAAGCCAAGTTTTAAGAAGGATTTGATAAAAACATATTTTTATATGTTTTCTGGTGCTCGTTGGCTTGGTGGCGATAGAGTCATAATCGGCTATTGGTAAGGTAAAGTCCTACGAAAACCGGGTATATATATATATATATAGGCAGGGTATTTCACAGACAAACTCTTGGTCTATTCATCCCGTTACATCTTTATAGAACTCTTGTCATCTCAACACCTTTAAGCAACCAGGACAAACCAAACCAAATAAAGTTGAATCTAAGGGCAAAAAAAGATTATTATCAAAACCTCAGTTTAACTCATTACGAACCAATCTCACATAGCAACTACAATGATTAATGGTTAAAATATTACAGAAAATATTGTTAAAAATAATTAAGTCGGCCACATGATTTATATTATTGATAACGATCAATCAAAATATTTATCAATCCCCAGAATCGTACGTATGATCAATTACATCTGTCGTAAATTGAAAAAAAGATTTGAAGGTACATGGTCTATTCAATTATGTATTATGCATTATGTATCATGTATCTTTGAATAGTTGGTCTTTTTTAAGCTCACCTGAGCACAACGTGCTTAAGGGGAGCTTTTAGGAGCAACCTGAGTGCGTCGTCTATCGTGCGTCGTCGAATATCTTCTTCTTTTTTCCGACTAAGCCGAATTCAATGTAACTTCACCAGAATGTTCCTTGGGTGACCCTTTTCAAAATTGTACGCGAAAATTTGATTGGTCAGTAAATGTGGAAGGGCGGGGCTTATTTGAGCCCGAAATCTTTGAAAGTCATCCCCCATCTGAACCACATGACCAATTCCAATGAAACTCTACCAGAATGTTCCTTGTGTGATCCTCTTCAAAATGTTGTTCGCAATTTTTTTTATTTTCCCATAAATATTGGCGTGGTATTTTAAGCCAGAAGTTTTTGAACTGCATCTCCTCATTAACCACCGGGCCGATTTCAATGGAAGTTCCCTAAACGGACCTCTTTAAAAATAGTTCGCAAAAGTTTGATTGGCCAATAAATATAAGCGTCTCAGGGCGGGTTTTTTAAACTCCTCAGTAATAAACGGTTGGGCGTTTTTATTGTAGCTTTTAATATTTGGAATAACATCTCCTCTTCAACAATTAGGCAGCTTTCAATAAAACTTTGCCAGAAAGTTACTTGGAAGATATCAACTGGATCAATAACATTCAGTTAAGCGAGTTTCTTTACAAGAAGGAATTATAGCTAGGCCATGATAAATTTAATTTATTTCATACTTTTTGACAGTTTATCGTTGAATAATTGCAGATTATTTCTTGATAAACTCACTGTTCTGAGCAGTGAGATTATCATTTTGATAAACTCACTGACCGGAATTACTTTTTTCCCCTCAAGTTACCCAAATGCAAATTGAGTTATTTTCCTTGGTAATTACTTCCCTTGAATAAATTGTAAACAAACAATGACGTCATAGGCCGTCTGCTAGTTGTCAAACTGTCACAATGTCAGTGTTAGAAGAAGAAGAAAATACAATGTCAGTGAGAGAAGAAGAAGAAAGAATCCATTCTTAGCAGACATTATTTCTGTCTTCCAGAGTGAAGACCATGGGCAATTCAACCTAACTGACCCTGATACTGATAGGCTGTTCAGGTGCATAGACCCTGATATTTTTTACAAGAAAATCAGAACAAAAACACCAAAAAGAAAACGGATAGCGATGTTAAATTATTCCACGAATTTTTGCTAAGTAAAAATGTATCAATACACGCAGAATTATTGGAGCCTGATACATTGAACGAGTTACTGTGTCAGTTTATATTAGGCGTCACGAAGAAGGATGGGACAGAGTATGAGCCAACCACTATCCGAGGCATGATTTTCTCAATTGACAGATACCTGCGAAGTACAAACAGCAAACATTTTCAAAGATATTGAATTTGCTAAATGTAGGGCAGTCTTGAAAAAGAAACAGCAGCAGCTGAAATGTTTAGGTTTCGGAAACAAGCCCAAAGCTGCAGAACAATTAACCGAAGACCATATTGCCACCATGATAGAACGTTGTACTCTTGGGGACAGCACTCCAGGGGCACTGCTCCATTCATTTTGGTTAATTTGCACCTCATACTTTGGAATGAGAACTGGGGAGGAATGTCATGACTTGTGCTGGGGTGATGTACAGCTGTGTGTAGATGAAACCAACGGCACGGAGTATCTAATATATGACAAAGAGCGCCAAACGAAAACAAGAACTGGTGTAAATCCAAGGGATACTCGAAATGCATTCACCCCAAACGGCAAAATTTTAGGGGGTCCATTTCAAAAACTGCCACAAAAGACAAAATTGAAGTTGTTAAATATAGGATTTGTGTAAAATATGGTAAAGAATATATCGAGAAAAAAGGAGAAACTGCTGGTAATCAGCAGTTTCTTCTTTCATTTCAATGTTTTTCTAAGGCTTTTCTACTAGGGTCCTCAAAACCAGGTCTTGTTTGGGAAAGGGTTAATAAATTGTTTTCTATTTCTTATTTTTTGATGGTTTATCGCGAATAATGGTAGATTGTTTCTTGATAAACTCACTATTTTGAGCAATGAGATTATTATCTTATATGATTTAACCCATTACCAAATAACAAAATTTTAGCCTAGCCAAACTCATAGGTATTGCAGAAGACAAGTTCCATTGAACAAAAATTAACATTTTTTGTCCTTATTGGTAGATAACATTGTGGGAAATGAAGAAATTGCTTGTCACAATTTTGTGGGGCGTCCAAATGTGTCATGTTCACTCTGATGTTCACTCAATGAAATAAAATAAAAAAATCTTATAATTTATCAATTACCTGCTCATCATTTTGTTTATAGAGGTACAAACATTTTTCCTTGCCAAAAAGATATCCATTTCCTGATATCAGAACAAAGCTAAATATTAAATTATTATTAGTATGAAATCAAAGACTTTTAACAAAACACTTTGAGTTTCTTTCAAATTCCAACAGTCAAAACCGCAAACATTTGCTCTAACCGTCTTAGCTATCCGGCATGATGGTTTGAAGATTTAAATGTATGTAGTACTCTTGTTTAATTCTGCTCATAAATTATATATTTGGTTTCATTTTTTTTTTTTTTTTTTTGCAAAAATTGATATATCTTTCATTAAGTGAACAGTGAACCCCTATTTTTTAGGAGTGGGTTTTAGTTTTTCTCATTTTGCTTAGTTTCTATGATTTACCCATTTCAATACAGGATACTAAAACCAAAAGCCTTTGCCAACCCTTCATATACTAAGAAAGACCCAGTCCTTCTCTACAAACTGTACAGAAACAAGAGACCCCAAGAAAAGCAGCTCATTTTTCCTGACGCCCGCTGGAGTTGCTCACAAGTGTTGGTTTAAGAATTCGGCAATGGGCATCAACAAACTATACAGCATAATGAACGAAATCAAAGCAGATTCGGGGATAGAGAATAACCCCATATAGGTGTGTGACTGACCCCATACACTGATATTTATAAATAAGAGGCCTTGAAAATGTTGAATGTTCACTCACATCAATGTTTATTTTATTGCAATAGAGAATAAGCATTTGTTTCAGTGCAAGATCTATTTATCAAAGCAGTCAGGTAATGGATAGCAATACTGAAATGTATGAAATGCATGACATACTGAAACGGATTATAATTACCAGAACACATTTCGAATACATGTCAATTTTCCATACAGGTAATGGAAACACATGCGTACAGTAATTAACGAACCTGTGTATCAAATGTTTTTATTGATCTTCCGTAAAGTCAAATACGTACTTTATCCTTTCCAAACAGAACATTTTTGCCGCATATATATGCTTTGCTTTGCTTTGCAAAATACCTATAGATTATCCTATTACCACAATATTTTCTGCATAATTTCCCATAAAAACCTTAACTTGAAACTCTTTATACTATGTCTGATATGATATTTTTCTACAATTCTGATACAGGAAATGCTGTTCCAGTTTTTTCATGTTGTCTGTTGCAGCTTTTTGGTCAAACACAATTTTCATAACGTTCCGTGTAAAGTGATACACCTTTCCAAAATAAATAATTCATCTCGTGCGTTACAATTATTATCGGTGTGTTTTGGTAATTACTAGTTTGTTCCAGTGTTTTATGCATCTTGGTATTTCTACCTTCCACAACAGTGGGTTTACCATTTTGCTCATTTTACTAGTTTGGAATGAAATAACCAGCTGATAATCTACCTAAAACTCAATAACCTATTAAGTATTTTATTATATTGAAGAAAATGACTAAGTAAACCAAAAATGACTAAGTTAAACCTTTACTTAACAAGACCTGGTTTTAACATCCTTAATAGAAAAAGCTTGGGAAAACATTGAGACAAAAGAAGAAACTGCTGATAACCAGCAGTTTCTTTTTTTGTCTCAATGTGTTCTGTGCCATATTGTACATGAATCCTTTCCTTTTTCACATGAATTTAGTCGTCCGTAGCAGCTTTGCAATTAGATCACCTCAAATTTTGTTGTTTGGGAAAGGGTGAAGAAAAGGGAATGGCACTTTCATTTTGTGGTTTTTGCTGTTTCAGCTCCAGGAAAAGGTTTATCCAGACCTTACAAGATGAGGTGTTCCGGCAAACCAAATAGTCCAAGTATCCGGGCACAAGAATGTCAACAGTATTAACAATTACAGCCGTATAAACAATCAACAAGCTAAAGAAATTTCATCTATTTTGTCTAATGATAGGCCTCAGAGCTGTGAGTTGCCTTTACAAGTTGTACAACCTGGGGTAGCTCAATGTCATTCAACCCCTTCTCAGACAGCAGGTTTCGGTAGCGAACAAAGCGGAATTCATCGCGGATTCTTTCCTAATTGCCATTTCCACGGACCAGTTACACTAAATTTCAATAGCAACATCTCCGAAACACAAACCCTGTCACAGGTCGCCACAGTTCATGTGAATGCAGTCAGCTCCGCCTCCGGCCAAAACCCGGTCGTTGAGAGTCCATCTCCGGTTCGCAGACCATTTAAACGAATAAGTTACATGTCTGATAGCGACTAAGATGTCTTATCCTTTGTTCTATATTGTTAAATCCAGTTTATCCTTGTTGATTAATCCAATTCAAAGATCACACTTATTCACAAATTACAAATGGCGACCTTCAGCTGTCAGATAGAAAACTATTGCGGAGGAAAATATGAATATACAGGTGATTTACCTAGGAATAGTTGTTAACTTCCTAAATGAATAAAAGTTGTGGTTTTAAAGAGGTTCCGCAATCAAATATGATTGCTTGTTTAATGCATCGAATATACTTTTAAGATGACAGTGAAATAATTCCGGTTAAAATCCGTTGCCTAGTTATCGAGTTATTTAGCATCAAAGTATTGATTTTTTACCTGTAAAAAGTTTGTTAATTAAGGTTTACCTAAACTTCCGGTTTTCCTAAAGAGGTGCGCGTGACGTCATCAGATTGAGTGATAAAGACAACAGGCAATCCTGCTGGTTTATATTTATAGTTAATTTGGTTGTTTTTGTAACCAAAATCTTTTTTTTTTTTTTTCTTTTCCACATAAATTTCCAATTGAACGAGTTGAATACAATCATTATAAACACAGGCGAGCAAGTATCTGTAACAGTTGAAATATTTCTATCAGTTGTGAAGTGTCTTAAGATTTAAAAACCCATTCCTGAACAGAGAATATTGGCTTTCAGATGGCAATTGCAGTTATTATCGATTTTTCGCTTGACAAGCCCTTATTTAATTATAACTTTCGAATTTGTAAACAACGGAATGCTAATTGATTGACGCAATGTCCTTTCGTAAAATATAAAATGTTATATAAAAAAAGAGTGGAAATACTATATAGAAGTGACGTAAAAATATTTTCACTATTAGGACCAATAGTTTTAGATCGAGAAGCAGATTGATAAATTGACGTACAATACATGCGTCAAAGTTGAAGTAGACAGTGTTTAACAGATGTGCCTTGTAAAACAAAAAATGAGAGTGTTATCTGGCGGTCTGATTCTCGTGACTGAAGTTACAGCATTCGGTCGACTTCTAACACTTCTTCGGTGACTAAAATGGACTCGTTTACAATCTATCCCTCGAAACATGAACACATTTTCTATATCTTAAGTTTTGGATACCCGGATGTATTAAACTTCCTATTACATATGTTCCAATATATAAAAGATTTGTTCTGTTCTGTCCTATTCTGTACTGGTGAAAAGATATTCAATTAAAAATGACCGATTCAAAGAACGAACGAACGACTCATGACTGAATGGATGGATGGATGGATGGATGGATGGATGGATGGATGGATGGACGGACGGACGGACGGACGGACGAACGGACGGACGGACGGACGGACGGACGGACGGACGGATGGATGGATGGATGGATGGATGGATGGATGGATGGATGGATGGATGGATGGGAGGGAGGGAGGGGAGATATATGGATTGATATATGGATGGATGAATGGATGGGTAGATGAATGGATGGGAGGACGGGCTGTCGGGCGGCGAACTAATGAAAGATTAAATGAATCAAACAATGACTTTAAAAGAATAATTGTATTGACGGATGGAAGTCTTACTGTATTGACGGATGGACGATTAAATCGAATGACAGACAGATTGATGCTCAAAAAGTCAGTTTTGTGACATTTCAAAATTACTACTTCATAAGTAGGTCTTGGAATCAGTGTAACGTCAGTTTTTACATTTAATTAAAGCCTTTGAGTTTTCTTTTTTTGCGACTAACAGCAAACAGTATAACAACGATGTGCAAAATTAAATTTCACGCATTCTTGCATGTTGATTGGAAATAGTCGTGTCAAAAAGATAGGCATAATCAGTGGCATATCACATGGGTAATTGATTTGTGCATCGTCACGGTCTGATCAAAGAAAATTTGGCACGTGGTATTGACCGTTGCGTAAGAATTGGCTATCTTTATGAACCTTGCAAGTGTGATTAGCGGCTAATGTTTTGGCATAGATATAGATAATGCATCCTTATGGTCAGATCAAGGAAAATTTGGATTGTTAATGGCGCAATGTTTCAAAAACCCTGATGAAAGTAAAAACTTTAAAACACTTGCCTAGCGGCTAATTTGATAATCCGTGTGTTGATAAAGCTTTTGAGAGGATTCGAATAATAAACAGTTATGATCTTAAAAAGTTGTATCATGTGAATTGTTTGCGATCAGTAGCACACCAAACTTTTTTCTAATAAATCTGGGTATTTTTTTATTTTTTATTTATTTTTTTTTTTTTTTTTTTTGAAAAAATAAATAGGAAATAACATTATTTAATGGTGATCGGTAAGATTGATAATTTAAACTGATTAAGTTCAAATAAAAATGTGATTTTCGGTGATCGAATGTAACTCGTAGTTAGCGGAATAATAGAGGATTAAACCTTAGATTGGAAAAGTACACAGTACACTCGTAAAGGTAAGATATATAATTTTTGTTCATGAGGGACGAAAATGTCGTAAATACAGATTTTTTTCAACCTGATTTCTGAAATTTGGGGCGCTCAATGACCTTGTCTAGTTCCATATGCCTTTTCGGCTTTCATTATTAAATATATATTATTTTTCTATATAATCAATATATTGATAAAAGTAGTATCATGCTAGGATAAATGATTCAAAATTAAGATGCATTTGTCACATTTGAAGGAAACTTAGAAATGCGTAATCCAATCACTTAGAAATTGAGAATTTGCCCTTTTTTAAGTAACAATCCCATTTTTTTATGATCATCATTGATAAATTCCCCGAAGTTCCCTATAGAACAATATGATCCAAAGTTATTGAATTCCTTTTGCTAACTTTCACAAAGTTGACCCGCTGTTGTTGCTGATTATGTTCTTTCGGAATCACGTGGAGAGATTTTCATCGGCTGTTAAGCAACCAAATCCCACACATGATTTTCGTTTCACAATGATTTCAAACTCTTCACCCCCTTACGATTGTGACATATTTATCCTAGATTAATGAACTGAAGATAAAAATATGTTTCTTTTATTAAATTATATGATCCAATACAGATAAATCGATTAAATTAAGTCAAATCATGTACAATGTAAACTGGTCGCTAAAAACGACTCAATTTGTTGACGTCACTTCCGGTTTTACCTCGCGTTTGATAAAATCGCCCAGGTGAGAAAATAGGTTTTTTGTAAATAACAATTGGTGTTTACTTTTTTCGATAAAAACACTTCATTATATGGATATTTCAAGCCTTTATCTTTTTAGAAATATCATTGTTGTGTTGCATTGCAGAATCTCTTTAATAAATGTTTTAAATTTATCTTTTCCTGCGTTTGCTATCTTTTGGTTATTGCGATAGTAAACGTAAAATTATTACGGGACTATTGTTTGGTGAACTTGTATAACCAATTAAGTTGAACTTCGGCTAAGAATGGGGTCTCCAGTGGGGAATAATTTTACAAAATCATTGTTAGGAGACAAAAAAAGCGTTAGAAGTATGAATTAAATAGAATATTTGTTGTTTTCGGTGAAAGATCGATATTTATTTCATCGAGTGAACATCATACGGTTATATTTTCACGAGTGGAGAATGTTTGTTGTTTTCGGTGAAAGATCGATATTTATTTCATCGAGTGAACATCATACGGTAATATTTTCACTAGTTGAGAATGTTTGTTGTTTTCGGTGAAAGATCGATATTTATTTCATCGAGTGAACATCATGCGGTAATATTTTCACGAGTGGCTACTAATAAATATCGATCTTTCACCGAAAACAACGTAGCCACTCGTGTAAATATTACCGTATGATGTTCACTCGATGAAATAAATATCGATCTTTTACCGAAAACAACAAATACTCTCTATAATTCTTCAATTGGTTATAATGCCACGTTCATTTTTCAAGTTATAAACGAAGGCTGGAGCACCTAACATTGAACTCCTTGTAATTCTCACACCAGCACTACCATTACATCGTTTCCTGAAGCTGCTTTTTCACTAAGGTGTACAACCCTTTGGTAGGAGACAAATAGTCGGAAAGGGTGCGTGCTACAATCTTCATTATTTCTAGGTCATTGTCAAAATAGAAAATGTGATAGACTGACGTGATACATTCAGAGTAAAGTATCCTCAACCCTAAATGGGACGACTCTGCCTATATATCTTATCATAAATCATGTATCTCAAGTTTTTTATTAGCTCTACTGGCCAAAGGCCAGCAAGCTATTGTAAAGGCGGAGTGTACATCGTGCGTCCGTCCGTCCGTGCGTTAACCTTTTCTTTAACCAGCTTCTCTTTCCTAACCAATGGGCGGATTGTTAGAAAGCTCCTTGGGTTACCCTCTTCCTTAATTGTTCGAGAAATTTTAATTGACCCCCAAATATGGCGGTGGCAGGGCGTGGCATATTTTCATAATAAAACCTTTTTTTTAATATCGTTTCCTCCCAAACCATTGAACCAATTTCAATGAAACTTGGCATGGATGTTTCCAGGTTGACCTTTTACTTAAATTGTCCAAGAAATTGTGATGGCTCCGTATATCAGTGTGGCAGGCCGTGACATTTTTGCACATTAAAATCTTCTCCACCAAACTAATGCGCCAATTTCAATGAAACTTGGCAAGGATGTTCCATGAACGACCCTTTACTCAAATTGATCATAAAATTTTGATTGATCACCAGATATGGGCGTGGTAGGGCAGGGCATTTTTTTTATAATAAAATCTTTATAAAATCTTCTTCGACCGAACCATAGGGCCATTTTCAATGAAACTTTGCATGGATGTTTTTTGGTTGACCTTTTACTAAAATTGTCCAAGAAATTGAGATTGCCCACCAAATATGAGTGTGGCAGGGCGTGACATTTTTGCACATTTAAATCTTTAAAATCCTCTCCACCCAAACTTATGCGCAAATTTCAATGAAACTTGGTACGGATGTTCCATGAATGACCCTTTTCTTAAATTGTCCTTGAAATTATTATTGACCCCAAATCTTTATAAAATCTAAAAATCTTATATTTTTAGCAAAAAAAGTATTAACAACTTACATTTTGCATCCAAAAATGACCAACTCAATAGAATAATCTGCAAATGGCAGACAAAGAGTTTGTTTACAAATACTATTCCTGCCTTTAATAATGTTTCATTCATGAAAAGAAAGTAGACCTTCCCATTATCTAAGGTGGCCCATTTAATGTTATATCGTGATGTTTAAGGAGCTGAAGATACTCAATTTCAATAGATGATAAATTAAAATATCAAAATTTTATTAAATGTTAAAGAAATTTTCATTGAACCCCTTATATTGGCGTCGCAGCGTTGGCTTGATTTCTATATTTTATCTCAAAAATCATCTTCCCAAAATCAATTTAATTTATATGAATCTTGTCATAAATGTTCCATGTATGACCATTGAGTAATTCAGTGCAACGGGGCTAGGACCAAGTAAATCATAACCAAATTGTTCTAAAGAGACTTCAAAGTCTTGTTTTCTATCAGTCAGCTTTGTTTATTGAAAGTATAAATATATTACTTTTAAGCTCACCTGAACACGCAGTGCTCAAAGTGAGCTATTGTGATCGTAAATGTCCGTCGTCAGTCGTGCGCCGTCCACAATTTCTTTAAACATCTTCTCCTCCTTAACCAGTGGGCCAATCTTGATGAAACTTGGCAGGGATGTTCCTCGGGTCAAGCTCTACCAAAGTTTTGACAAATAAATGAAATCCACCCATAACTTTCCCTTTACCCTAAACAAAAAGGGTGAAAATATGAAAATCTTTAACAATCTTCTCCTCTGAAACCAGAAGGCAGAGAGCTTTCATATTTGGTATGTAGCATCATCTAGTGGACTTTTACCAACTTTGTTCATATCAAGACCCTGGGGTCATATTTGGGCTTTGCCCGGGCCCAACCTTTTTTACATAGAATCAAAGAGAGATAATCTTTAAAAATCTTCTTCTCTGAAACCAGATGGCATCCAGCTTTCATTTTTGGTATGTAGAATCATCTAGTAGGCCCCTACCAAGTTTGTTCATATCAAGACCCTTGGGTCATATTTGGGCTCAACCCGGGCGCATCCCTTTATCTCTTATGAGCACGAAAGGTAAAAAAATGAAAATCTTCAAAAAAATCTTCTTCTATGAAACCAGAAAACAGACAGCTTTCATATTTTGTATGTAGCATTATCTAGTAGACCTCTACCAAGTTTGCTCATATCAAGACCCTGTGGTCATATTTGGGCTTTGCCCGGGCCCAACCCTTTTTACATAGAATCAAAGAGCGAAAATCTTTGAAAATCTTCTTCTCTGAAACCAGATGGCACACAGCTTTCATATTTGGAATGTAGCATCCCCTAGTGGACCTCTACCAAGTTTGTTCATTTCAAGGCCATTGGGTCATATGTAGGCTTTGCATGGGTGCATCTCTTTTGAGCACGAAGGGTAAAAAAAATAAAATCTTCAAAAATCTTCTTCTATGAAACCATAAGGCAGACAGCTTTCATATTTGGTATGTAGCATCTTCTAGTGGACCTCTACCAAGTTTGTTCATATCAAGACCCTAAAATCATATTTGGGCTCCACCCGGGCGCAACCCTTTTTACATAGAATCAAAGAGCGAAACCTTCTTAAATCGAAACCAGAGGGCACACTGCTTTCATTTTTGGTATGTAGCATCATCTAGTAGGCCCCTACCAAGTTCGTTCATATCAAGACTCTTTGTCATATTTGGGGGAAGCCATCGTTATTCCAATACCTAAACCAGGTAAAGATTCCACAAACCCTTCAAATTACCGCCCTATTGCTTTAACTAGTTGCATCTGTAAAACCATGGAAAGAATGGTTAATGATCGTCTTGTTTGGTTTCTTGAAAAGAACCACCTTATTACGCAAGTCCAAAGTGGCTTTCGTAAACAGAGAAGCACTCTTGATCATCTTTTCGCTTCGAGACATTTATTCGAGAAGCCTTTATATAGAAGGAACACGTTGTTTCTGTCTTTTTCGATCTCGAAAGTGCTTATGATACCACTTGGAAGTAGGGAATTATGAACGACCTCTATGATTTCGGTATTCGAGGTCGCCTTGCCTTTTTCATCTCAGCTTTTTTAGATGAACGTCAGTTTAGAGTCTGTGTTGGTGATGCTTTTTCTGATCCCCATGAACAAGAAATGGGTGTTCCCCAGGGGAGTATTTTATCGGTGACACTATTTAGTGTCAAAATAAACAACGTTGTTAAAACCGTTTGCCCTGGTGTGGAATGTTTTCTCTACGTTGACGACTTTTGTATCTGCTACAGATCAAAACAAATGCATACAATTGAAAGACAATTGCAACAAGTCTTGAACAATCTTTCAAAATGGTCCAATGAAAACGGTTTCAAGTTTTCAAAGACAAAAACTAAATGTATGCATTTTTGTCAATCGAGAAAAATGCATCTTGATCCAGATTTAAAGTTGGATGGAGTACTGATTGAAGTTGTCAAAGAATTTAAGTTCTTAGGACTCCTTTTTGATTCTAAACTGTCGTTTATTCCACATATTGATAATTTGAAAAATAAATGCCTAAAGGCACTTAATCTTTTACGTGTTGTATCCAGTATGGATTGGGAACCGATAAAAAGGTTCTATTGCGCCTTTATAGGGCACTTGTTAGATCAAAGCTAGACTATGGCTGTGTTGTTTATGGTTCTGCACGCCCTTCATACCTTCGCAAACTTGATACTATTCATAATCAAGGATTGCGTTTGGCGTTGGGCGCATTTAGAACGTCACCAGTTAACAGTGTTTATACAGAAGCAAATGAGCCTTCCTTAAATTTACGCAGGAAGAAGCTTTCGATGCAATATATTTAAAATTAAAATCCAATCCCGATAATCCTACCCATAAAGTTGTTTTTGAACCTAAATATAGGGAGACTTTTGAAAAGAAAAAGAACCCAATACTTCCTTTTAGTTTGCGCTGTGAAGCCGATGTAAGCTCTCTAGATTTTGACCTAGAGGACGTGGCAGAACATATTGTTCCTGATGTTCCTTTGTGGACATATAAAAGTCCAACGTTTCTTTATGACCTTGCTTCAAGCAAAAAGGATACAACAGATCCATCTATTTTTCAAACCAAATTCTTGGAAGTCAAAGAAAAATACACATCTTATGAAGAAATATACACAGACGGTTCAAAAGATGGCGAAAAAGTTGCTTCAGCCACTATTTTAGATGGCGAAAAATATCAATTCCGCCTTCCCAATAACTCTTCTATTTTTTCAGCCGAGCTTAAGGCCATTGATCTAGCACTCGATCATATGATCGCAGAACGTCTCTCTCGCTATATCATTTTTACTGACTCTATGTCAAGCATGCAAGCGATTGAGCACGAAAAAACTGACAATCCCCTTATTGTAAGGCTACTTGATAAAATAGCCAAGCTTAATGATGTTGATCTAGTTTTCTGTTGGCTTCCAAGCCATATTGGTATTCGTGGTAATGAAGAGGCAGATAAGGATTCATTATCACTTGAAATTTTACCATTCGAAGTACCTTTTACCGATTTCAAACCATTAATTCATAGTTTTACTTATGATGTCTGGAGGAACTGTTGGTCAGATCCAGCTAACCAGAATAATAAATTATTTTCTGTTCGACAAGACCTCGGCGATTGGTTGCCTGGTTACAGGTCATGCCGTCGCGAAGAGCTAATTTTAACTCGATTACGCATTGGTCATTCTCACTTAACACACTCCTACCTTTTAAAAGGAGAAGAGATGCCAATGTGCATTCCATGCAACGCTCCTCTTACTATCAAACATATTTTTATAGATTGTATTGATTTCTCTTTTATCAGAGACAAATATTTTAAAGTTGATAGTATGAGGCAGCTGTTTGAGTATGTCAAATTGGAATTGATTTTTGACTTTCTTAAGGCAATTCACTTATATAATAAAATCTGATTTTAGGTTCTATTGACCGTTTCTTCTATTTTTTAAAATGTTCTATACAATTTTACCGTTTTCAATAGCTTTTTTGGTTATTATTTCTTTTATAATTGGAAAATTCTTTTGGATTTATTAGTTTACATTGATTTGTTTTATAACGTTGTTAATTTGAATTTTAGTACACGCCTGAATGATCACTAATTTTAATTTTCCGGTCGGGTGGACTCGCACATGGGCCGTTCTCCTGATCTGGAGAGAGTCCATGTGCTTTCGTGCTCACGTCGGATTATTCCAGTTTTATACATTAGTGTTTGCGCCCAACATGACCTTAGTAGTAGACGGGCCGTAAAGGAATATTCATTCATTCATTCATTTGTCATATTTGGGCTCCACCCGGGCGCATCCCTTACAGCTCATCTGAGTAGGCAGGCACCTTTCATGTGTAGGATGTAGCATTATCTTATGGACCTCTTCCAAGTTTGGTCATATCAAGACCCTGGGGTAACATTTGGGGTCCAGCCGGGTGCATCCCTTTTTACATAGAATCAAAAGGCAAAAAGGCATATCTGTCTTGCTCTTCGCTGAAAATGTTCCTTTGTATTGATCTTAGGCAATTATCTTCTTTTTGACATCTGCCTATATAATTAATGTAATATCCCAGGGGTCAAAGAGACTCAGGTGAGCGATCTTGGACCATCTTGGTCCTCTTGTTAAACATTTAAGTGTGTTCAAAGAGTTGTTAATATAGTGTAAGTGTAGGCATTTTCGAATAGATACATAAGGATCCAGATAAGGTTGGGTAAAGCCTGTCTAAAATTGTATATTGCCAATGTAACTTTGTTGTTGGTACTCATTTGACTCGTCTTGATGAGACATTGCAAATGAGTACCAACAGCATTGGATTTAAGTAAAGCGCCGCCGTCATAGCGCAGTTGGTAGCGCGTCGGACTGTCAATCTAGAGGCCCTTGGTTCGATCCCCGACGGCGGCACTCATTCTTTCCGACTAATTGTCTCTTACCAAGGGGTTTAAATTCGAAGACCTATGTGAGATAGCAACTGGAGGCTAGGGAAGGATGTGGTGGTTGTACTGGTGAGAGAAATACCAGGAAACCATTGTTAGGTGCATCAGCCACCGCGATATAACTGAACAAATGTTAAATGCGACGTTAAACTCCATTCAATCAATCAATTTAAGTTAGGAAGAATGAAATATTAAAATTTTAAAACCCAATTATCCCCCAATCTGTAGCTCTCTGTACACATAGATAAAAGGGAAACCAAAACAGATTATTAAATGATAAAGATAAAGACTTATTACTTCCCTCCCTTATAATTTGTTATGAATACCCCTAGCATATTGCCCCCTTTCCCCAGTCAAACATTGTAGATGATTTTATTTCCATTTTATCATTTTCTATGAATGTTTTCTGCTTTATTTATCTTTGTTTTATGTAGTCTGCTAAGATGTTTGGAATTCATATCAATCAAAGCCAAACAAAATTGTCAGGTAATGGGTGAAATGAAATTTATTTAATAATGTTGAGTTAAATAAGAGTAATGGTTTTTTAAAGGATATATAAAAAGTCTTCTTTTATGTAATTTTTACACATTTGTCATGTGTTACTTCTGATTAGCTTATAAAGAGGTATCAATTATGAAAAAATAAGAATTCCTTCCGAATGCTTTTGACTTTCATAACCTTCTATTTCAATATCTCTTTTTCGAACCTTGACATGTTAAAGTAGTGGAGCGATTCAGGCCCTCTTGGGCCTCTTGTTGAATGGGGTTGAACGCCGCTTTCAACATTTTTACAGACTCCTTCCTTTTTTCGTTTCCCCTCGACGTCATAACTAACCATACATATACACTGCTAACATCGGTATGTTTACGATGTGTAATATCCTCTTCAAAATAATTGAAAACAATGAGACTGTATTGACATTAAATTTAACAGGTGTCAAGGGAGTAGTTCTGCTTAAACCAAAAGAACCTGCACGAATACATAATTTTATGCCATGCACACTTATACAAAATATGGGTATATATACATATTTACATAAGTCATATTTAAGAAAACAACAAACAATGTAGTTACGATTATCCTTAAACACTCACAAGAGTATTATCCCTATAAGTACATCCTATTACATTCAAATTTATTATTGTTAAATTAATCATAACACAGAGATTAGTATATGAAAAGGACATCCATAGCTAAGTTTTTCAAAAAATATTTAAAAGAAGAATATTCCACATAATTGCTATATTAAATGGGAATGTCATAAAAGCCATCATATTTTTCAAAAACTATTTCATGAATTTACAAGGGATGCAATTGCTTTCAAAGTTTTGATACTTTTATCTGTCATTAAATTGACAAACGTTTCTTTATCCGTAACCGAAGTATAAATTTCATCTTCCACATATAACCAAAATCACAAAATCGATCTTTAGCCTGCTTGCCACAGTACCTCCCTCTCTCTATTATCCAATTTATGCATCTAGATTTGTAGTGAGGTTAAAATAATTCTGTTTTTCCTTTCTACTAGCAAGTCAATGTAATTCTCAAAGCAAAACGAGTTTTTATTCTTTTTATATGTTCTTAATTGATCCATACGGTCATTGCCATTCATAGGATTCACCCAGAACTATATTAATCTTTCATTCAGTTTTTGTTTTAAACATGACAAAAGCCGGATTAAATGTGCGTGGTTTTTCCTTACATGAGGAAAAGCTTACCTCGTGTAAAATATTTTTCACAAAAGAAAGCCAATTACATTTTACCCCGAAAATACATAAATCTTCCCAATATGCCTTCGCTGTTAGTGGATCCGAACTAGTCTGAAGAATCTGTATCCATAAATTTAAACAACTCATGATTCCTGGCAAAATCATACGAAATTGGCAGAGCTCATTATATACAGCAAAATTTTGAGCTCTTGAATGAACGTCCATTATGTACTTAAAAAACTAGTAAGGACCTTATCACTTATTATAATTTTTAAAAGACATGTTAAAAATATCATCTAGATTTTTGTTTTGATAGCATTGCTTATACCCAATCCCAATTTCACTACTATACAAGGCAATAGGCTTTATAAGCGAATCAAAAGGACGCATTACAATATACGGTTTTATAGAACTTATAAATATGCTTTGTTTAACCTTAAACAGAGCTCCACTTGCTTTCAGACTTAAATATTCTCATCAATGAAGAATTTTCTGTGGGACGAAATGCCTAATCCAGGATATTCATAGCTTGCCACACATTTTAAACTTAAACCACCTATCGCGAAACTCTGCAAATGCTTATCAGTTCCTTCTTTCTTTGAAAGTATAATCAACTTACATTTGTTGGTGTTCATTGCTAATCCCCAGTCATCACAAAAAGTTTTTACTTTATCAAAATTATTTTGTAGACCCTTTGCAGTGGTTGAAAGAAGTGATATGTCATCTGCATGAAGTAAATGACTCACTTTATGGTTTTGTCGAACAGGAGCACCATCTACATCAAAATTATCACCTATATCATTTATAAATATACTGAAAAGCGATAGACTCAATACATTTCCCTGGTGTACAACCGTTTTCATTTCAATGTCTTCTGATAATAACCCGTTGTACTTAACACTCGAAGAGGAACGAGAATTGAAGTTCTTATTTATTTTTTTTAAAAGAGCCTTATTTATCATACACCCATCTTTCATTATGTGCATAATTCCCGAAGTTTCTTTTGCGATTGTAATTGGGTTAAAATTGATTTTCGCCTTCATAGTCCCTCTTCACATGCATTCTCGGCCTATAAGAGTCTGCTCTGTACTGACGTCCATGTACTGACGTCCACTATGATTCCTTCGCCTATCGCTATCATTGTTTCTCTCTCGAAATTCTTCAATATCATTAACAAGCTTTTCAATTGCCCACCTTAAATTGTTCAGAAATTTAGCAGCTCCTCTATATGACAGGTGTATCAAATCCTAGACGATAAAGCTTGTTAACCCTTGAATTGCCAAGTTACCATGGTCAATGACTTCATTTTGATAGTCAACTTCGTTGATTCTGTTCTCTAGACACGCATTAAGTACAGAACTTCCACGGACAACTCCTTGTCTCCTAATGGTGTTGGTTTCTTTATGGTAAATGTTGTCGACGGTAGACAACTGACAGACGACAGACATCGCATGACGGATATCACCCAATTACAAAATCTCACCTTAGGCATTTCTTCTCAGGTAAACAAAAAAATCAATAAGAACGGAATGGCAGGGTAAAAAGTAATTTGGGATACTTTTTTCCCTACTTTCTTCACTTAATGGTTCCTTATTTTAATCTAACTATAAGAGTATTATCTCCATTACCTTCAAGATATTCCAAAGGCGTTCCCTCACCAATCAATTTCCTCACACCTTTAACGCCACCTGTGCTTTCCATTCATCTTGCACTACTTGTATGATTTCTTATACGAATGCGCTCTCTGACATGCTGATTAGGATGTTACTGCTTTCACAATTTAAAAACACCACGTGCCTTGTGTCAAACTACTGCCTTTATAGATGTAACAAAATGCGAATAGTTTAACAATATTGGAAATGCTAAACATATACAGACAAAACGCAACTTAACATCTTACCAGTAGCTACTAAATTAAACTAGTTAGGACAAGAATAAATATTATTTGCTTTTTGTTATGTCTAATTATTTTGAAAAAAAAAAGAAAACATTTAATTGTTAGACGAGCTTATTTGTGTGTGTGCCGCTGACTTGCTCCTGTTGAATTGTAAAAATAAAAAACACCGTGTAAACATCTAAACTATAAACCAATTATATGAAGACAACAGATAATTACTATTTACTACCAATCTACAAATGTTGAGACATGAAAAAGGAATCTGAAACTCCTCGGAGTACGTGATAACTACAAAACTAATTGCAATCCATTTAATAATCAGAATCAATACAAAAATAATAACAGTAAATATTAAATACAATGTAATTGTGAAAAGAATGCCCCTGAAACAGCTAACTTTCAAGAAATTTAACCTTGACAGATGATATTTGCCTTGTCACATAACTTATCCGTAGTAATAGCAGATGCATGTCATTAAGATGTATCATCATGTCATCGTGAACTTTGCTTCTTAAATAGACTCGAACAAGTTGACAATGCTGTGTTTTGCAGACAGACCAAGACAGACGAACAACGGCAAAACAATATGTCCCGATTGACCCGGGTGAATAAAAAGAGATTGCATTCAGCATGGGTCAAAAATGATAACCATGCATTTAAACGTCTTAGGAAGAATGTCGAAATTCATATTGGAAAATTAAAAACAAATTGTATTTTGAGAGATGTAGTTTCTTACGTGCTAGCAAGATTCTAAGTTACAAAGTGTGCGGGCTCATCAGAGTTGATGAAATATCAAAGAAATAGGGACAGTTTTAAACTAACCTAAGCACAGCGTGCTCAATGGGAGCTTTAAGGATCACCTTGAAACCGACGTCTGTCATCGACCTTCTCCTCCTAAACCGCATGGCCAATTTCAATAAAATTTTACCAGATTTTTTGGGGGGGATGCCCCCCCCTTTAAAACTTGTTCATGATCCTCGAATATGAGCGTGGGAGGTTGGGACTTTTTTACCCTGAAATCTCTAAACATCTTCTCAGGAACCAATGTGCAATTTCGACCTAACCTAACAGAAATGTTCCTTAGGTTACCGTCTTCAGAAATAGTTCGTGAAATTTTATTTTACCCAAAATATGGGTGTTGTAGGACGTGGCCTATTTTGACTATGAAATCTTTAAGTATCTTCTCTTAGTAATTGATTCCAACCAAACTTGGCAGCAATGTTCCTTGGGTGACATTTTTTTCATAAATTGTGAGTGAAATTGAATTACCCATCCAATTGGGTGTGGCAGGATTAATTTTGACCTGAAATTTTCTGACATTACGAGGCAGATTTCTTTTTAGATTAAAATACTTTTTAAATAATTTTTCGATTCGATAAAATGGTTAGATCTAGAGCAGAAATTGAGAAAAAAGCCTACCGCGATAGACCAAAGCAGAAGAATAAAGATCATAAATAACCATTTGGCGAATAAAGCCCTAAAAGATACATATGTTTCCGTTACAAATTGAAATTTCAGTTATATCGAATCGATCTATCTAAATATGGCTTTTTGAATATCAAACATGGATCTTTTTAACCAAATCTTGTAAATCGAATATGCTTAGAAAAGTAAGAAATGGGGAATAGGCCTAAATATTTATGTATATTTTAAGATAACATTATCGTTATACTAAGGGCAAATTCATTAATTGTTTATGACACGCTAGTAGTGGGATGAATCGTTTGATAAAGACAAGAATTCAAGAAGAGACACAAATTGAAAGTGTAGTAGGTTTTCATTTTCTTATATTCTCGATATGATTTTCGATCAAAGCCGTTTTAAACTCAAACAAATTCCGTTACTTGCTATTCACGGAAATTTCGTAACATGGAAATAGCTATAAGCGATTGAACATATACAAAAGAATTAAACAGGGAGAGGCCAGATGAAAATACGCATGAACTTTTCAGGCAGAAGGAAAGGTATAAAAGTTTACAACTAAAAGTGTCACAGACAAGAAAAGTGACGCAAAAGGGGAAAATGAAAAAGTATTCACCTTGTATCAGGAAAGATTCTTAAACAATACAAATGTGTCAGTTCTGTGAGCGAAACATGCTTGTATTAATTAGGAAACAACTCAAAATACAAGAAGTCCTCAGACGAAGAAAGACGCTAATGATGAATAAAAGTTAAAAAAAAAAAAGTTAAAATGTAATTAACTTCCTGAAGCGTCAAAATAACAGCCGTGCTTTACAAGCGAGATGCGAAAAAGGTACGACAACGTCAAAAAGTGCAAATATTGCTTTAACAGACTATCTGAAAAATCTACATCTTAAGTTTCTGTCGGAATACCCAACTTCAGAATTTTAGAGGAAACCTTGAAACCCAAAGAGCTGATAGAGCATACAGAAAAGCAGTTGTTAAATTCAAGGATCACGTTCAAAAAATGACTAACCAATATGATTAGTTAAAAACACTTAACTAAATCTACCAAACGGACAATATAATAGGTCAGCTCGATTTTGCTGAAACAATCTTTGCCGAAGTGCCGAAGAAGTACAAAGCGCATATTTCAGTAAAACTTCAGTTTCTCTCCATCCATTTGTTCTCTACTACCTATCGGAAGACGGCGAGTTATATTAAAGCTACATGACAGTTTCAGGTGAAACACCACATAAAGCTTCCACAGTTGGAGACTTGATTGAAGATATAATGAATGAATTCAAGAAAATAGATATCAATTTTAAGCGGATACCATACTGGTGTGACTCATCATCCAGTCAATATAGAAATAAACTTTTGTTTTATTTCATTCAGCATCACAGTGAAAAATCTGGAGTTACAGCTATCTAGAATTACTTTGAGTTAGGTCACGGAAAAGGGCCATGCGATGGTCTTGGTGGCACTTGCAAGAGGATGACAGACGAAGCTAGCCCATGCGGAAATGCAGCTATAAATGATGCAAGATTTTATCACTGGCCTAAGAAATAAATTATGTCTAATGTAACTTTCCGATTTGTCAGTACTGAAAAATGTGAGCAGTAATTCAAAGAAATGAACAAGTTATGCGTAAAGCCTGTTACTGGTACAATGAAGGTACACGCAGTTGCAGAACACCTAGATGGTATTGCACTTAGTAGTGTTAGCTGTAACTGTAAAGACCAGTGTATGCAACAATGGACAAAAACAACAAAGCCGGCCAAGCACATCAAATGAAAGAAGAGACAATACTGAAACCACAGAAGAGACCAATATAGATGATAAAGATCAAGAGATGAATAACCAAAAGCAGCCAGTTGAAGCGGCTTTAAAGTGCTTATGTTTAAAGTTCAAGAATGAGGAATTATATCAGACCTATAGATGATATTAAAACGTTATACAACTAACTTGAAATGTACCTTTGATTTTTGAATAGACACTGCGAGCCTTATTTAACCGTACAAATATTAAAAAGATCCCTTGGGAAGCGAGTGAAACGGCTTTCGTACATTCTATTTCAATAATTTAGCCACTGACTAAATTCAAGATACTTTATATCGAGTGCATAGGATGGGACACAAATTTCCATGAATTAAGACTTAACTGTTTCAAAATATCCGTTACAACAAATTTCCGTTACATGAAGGCTTTTTTGAAGTAAATATAATGTTGTTTGTTAGAGATACGCTGTTTACCTAGAACGGACACAATGCTAATTCTCTGTCAGAATTCAAAGTATTCTGATGCAAGTATGTGAATTATGAAAAGAAAAAATGAATTGAATTGAGTTATAATCCTTATAAGTCGTTTATGGTCGTGTAGCTTGGGGTTTTTTGGTTGTCGCCATAGTGTAGTTCAAGGCTTCACCTCCAATGTTTCCAACCCACCGTGGAGGCAATTAGGGGAAATGATCCGGGGGATACCCATTTGCCGAACCGGAAAAGGGTAACATTGGTGGTAAACTCGGTATAAAAGGGTTAGACCGGACAAATGCATTCTCGTAGAGAGTCTTACAAGCTTGGACAGTCATTGGGAGGTTACAAGTGTCAGTAAAACACATAGAAACTAGATTGGCCCATAAGCCACCGCCTACAAAGACAACTCATTGAACCGGCGTTGAAAGCATCATTAAGACCATGTGTAAAAATAAGAATAGTTAGAACAGAGTAAGCATAAATGATAGTAGATGTCTTTAGGCATCTTCTGGCATGGTCAGCCCATTGATCAGGTTGGGCCCACCTGACATCCCGTTTAGTCCAACTCGGGGCCAAAGTGACGTGTTGCGAACACAGGGTCCAGTAAATCCCTGTGCTCACTCAACCACTAGGATCCAGTCATCAGCATTACGGGTCACAGCCCACGGCAAAAGGACAGGTTCATTAACTGCAACGATGGCGGTCGACAAATTTTATCCCCCCGCGTTTAGGGATAATTTACAGCGTCATACGAGTATGAGGTTTAAAATTGTATTTGGTATTTAGTTCTACTTCAACTTGAAAAGTTTCAGATTCAAGGTTTTGATAAATACATGTAGATAAATCACAGATAGACAGATAGTGGCAGGAAAATACACGGAGATAAGGTGAAGCAGTGAATGACACACTAAATATATACTCTTCGTGAATAGTGCGTAGGGTTATTCTATGTACATAAAGCTGACGTTCTTTACCATGGGAGCCGCGGCAATAGCGCAGTTGGTAGCGCGCCGGACTTCTAATCCAGGGGTCTTTATTCGCACGGGTTCGATCCCCGGCCGCGGCACTTATCCTTTCCGACATTTGTCTTCCACCGATGGGTTGATAATCGTAAACCTATGTGGAATAGCAACTGGAGGCTAGGAAAGGGATGTGGTGGTAGTACTGGTATGAGAAATACCAGGAATCCATCGTTAGGTGCTCCAGTCGTCGCGATATAACTGAAAGATCGTTGAAAGCGACGTAAAACCCCAATTCAAATCAAATCTTTACCAAGGGTCTAAATAGAATGTTGGTTTTGTCTGTCGAAATTACGGCTTTAATAGATCTTAGTAAAATAAAATTGGCGTGGGCTACAGTTAAGAACATCGGCAAATTGACAAGATGATTGATTTCAAATGAATTTGAATGAGCGAAAGGAGCGTGTTTTGAGTGAAATTAAAGGGAAGTTATCCAATATCGCAAAATTTGTAAAGGGACAAAATTAGCGACATTTATTACCTCCCTTCGATAAAATATGCATACTAGTTCAAAAAGCTTCGTATTTCTTCAAGAAGCAAGCGCTTAGATTTCAATCATGTCAGTGAATTGCAATTTATTTCTAAGTATATTCATTTTTTAATGTATTTGTTGATCTTTTTTAAAGCAATTTTCAGCTTTTTTGAATGGTATGAGTGAGTGTTCAGAATGAATGAATGGAGCGCTATGTGAGCTGTTTAAAATGGTTTGATTGAGTTCTATGTCAATTTCATGATGTCACTAGCTGTACGTAGGTGATTCGATATTTCCGTTATTTTGCTTTCGCGAGTAGCAACATAAAAAGGAATCACAAATTGCCGCAAAGTCAGCGAGTTATTCCTTGTACTATTTCGCTTTCACTATCATGAATCATTGAATAATTCAATATATTCAGTATGGTTGGGCAAATGAGAAAGTGCTTGGGAAATTATGGTCTTCCTCGAATAATCAAACAAACAGAATCATGGGTTTTTATAATTAATGATTTTATGCGTGACTCTAATGGGTTCTCCATTTAGATAAAAAAAAAAGATTAGGCATTTGACGGCAAGAAACTATCAAATGTTTAAAACATCCACTATAAATTATTGTAAATTAATTTATCCATTGAGATTTTGTAAAGGGCAATTTATTGATCGGCTACTTAATGAATGGTATCTTTCTGAGTAAAGGGCTATTTTTAAAACCTGCTTTTGCTTGCTGTACATTAAACAGATCAAGAGAATGTCTGTTGATTTTAAGAACGTGTGAAACTAAAAACTAATCACACTGAATGAATACGCGAAGCGGATTCATACATAAGTGTGATTAGGGTTTTTAGTTTCAACCTCCATATAATAAACAAACATTCTTCAAATGTCAAAGAGTTTAATTTTTTGAAGCGAAAATGTAAAGAATAACCTATGGTTTGTTTACAAGGGCTCACAAAAAAGATCTTCATGATCAAAATTGTTTTCACTCAGTATGTGCGGTTCTTGGTGCACACTACTCAATGTTAGCGATTGTAGCTATAGTGGAAGCATATTGACCTAAACCTGGCCTTTGTGTTTTAAATAAATTAAATACCGATCGTTTCTCCTCGGATAAACACGACTTACCTGCGGAATCCAAACGTAAAGTCGGGGTGCACGTGTAAGCTCTGTTAACCCGTTATCGCACATGCTGTTTACTTTAACGGCGATATTTAGTCACCCTCACGAACTAGTGAATCAATACATAAATTGAGTTTCTTATTTAAAAATCTCAAGATGCGGGTGAGAAAAATACAAATTTTCAAATTTCTTTAAATGCAATTTAAGTGTTTTGAATGGAAATGAAATGAAATCTCCTCTCTCAGTCGCAATAATTGTATTTGAAATCGAATCGTCTGCTACATGACTAGGCGCCCCGTATATAGGTTAACTACTAACTCCATGCATACCTGAAATTTGTGCAGTATAACGGAATTTCCATGCTTGATCAGCACGTGCCGAAGTATCTTCGGAATTTATTCATGTGCCTAATTATTTATTCTGCATAAAGGTCAGGTTCAAGTTAATATGCGCCCGCTGTACTGTATGTATAATTTGTTCAGATTTCACTACTTTTTAATTGTTTTTTAAACAATGATTGTCTAAATTTTTTTCTAAATCGGATTTAAAATTTGGATAGTTTACTTTATTTACGCAGCAGGTCGGTGATAACAATTGCGCATAATTTTTAATACATCTCAATTTATTTCATTTATCTATTGTCGGTTCGCGAATTAAATGTATAAGAAGCAATCAATCGGTAACATTTTTGATGCCAAATTTATATTAAAATAAATGCGCGCTACAGCTTGGATCGGATATGGGGTTTTTTTGTTGTTGTTGTTGTTGTTTGGGTTTTTTTTTGGAAAGGGGGGGGGTGTCGGTCATCGTGCCAGAAAGGGTATTATAATAAGGATTTAAAGGTATCGGATCATTATCAAGGTTCAATTTTCTCTTCTATTCATTAATCACATGAAATGGCGCATTGCTAATTTCACACGTACATGTACACTGTCCGGAGTGAAGGGAGATGCCATTTGGCTACATTTTTTTTACACATACGCCCTATTTTCTGTAGACTGGCTACCGTCCCACTGATCTGAAGAAATTACATTATATGTACAATTCAACTCAATAGATTTTATGATGACAGGCTGTTATCTCTCTGTAGTGCCGATCAGTGGTCATTTTTGAGGATGTGGGAGGTAATTTGAAATGAAAAAAGTAAAACATGAGTGGTCTACCTTAATAATTCTAAAACTAACGTGACAGCCTGGGAGCCAGGCTATATTTTCTGAGGTGAGGCCTAAAATTGAGACACGGGGAAAAAGGTGCTTGGGATACATCACAAAAGGTCAATGGATGAACGTCCATCCAATTCGAGCAAGGAAATAAGGAGAAAAGACGAAATAAAAGGAGTGGCGACTATATAGAGGATATTAAATGAGTTGTCATGAAATACCAAATTAATTTAACTAACTCGTCTATAAACAGATAAAAAGAAGCTTACATGTAGTTAATTTTTTATCTGGTTAAGAAGTCGGGTTTTGATAAAATTTGGTATAATAGGATCACTTATTTGACATTCCTTGTATAATATGCCTCTAATTTCTGTGATAAATCCAATAAATTCTTGAAAGCCCGTTATTAAATTTTTCTGCGTAATAATTCAAGCCGTTTGTAAATTGACGTCTTCACAATCGTTATGACGTTATGTTAAGTCTAAGAAAATAGCACTGCTTTACACTCTTAGCTCATTTGCATAGCTATTCTACGAGTGTTATATCACCATGTAATATCTGAAGTTTCAACGAGATTATTTCACTCCCGCGACCTAGTTCATTTTACGCATGCTTTTATTTCTTTCGAGACGCAATATAACAATGTAAAAAATAAATGGAATCAAAAAGTAAACGCATACCTTTAATTAGCAAGGATTGGGTTTGCATTAATTAGTTAGCGACGCTTGGCGAGCGACAATATAGTAGGGCCACCTTTTAGGGGAATATATAGTAGGGGGCACCCATATCACGAGAATGTTTGGTCACCATTAGTGAGCAAAGAACAGGGGGTGTATCCGTAGCTATTACAGGCGTGACATTCTATCCTAAGCCAGCGAATATGTAGTAATCGTAATAATTGTTTATCAAATATGTTTAACATTAATTAGCGAAGAGGTAATGGCCTTATCTTGTATAAGAAGTTTAAATCTACACCGCGGTCATTTCCTTATTATTCGATATGTATCATATATAATCTAAATAAGAATTTGGTATTACCTTGCATTACTTTGATTCTCTTTCTGGAAAAAAGCAACGTCTTCACTTGCTTCGAGGGAATGTATTGCCTACGTGTGCAACAAATGTATTGTTTGATAAACACAAGTGGTATTTAAATTATTTAAATTGAATCTTTTACAGGGAATGTGAGCTTCCATATCCTACTCAGATGACCACGGACAGAGCATTAACCTCCTAAATTATTCATTGGAGGTTTTAATCTTCTTTTATAGTTGATGTTCTTGTTTTCTTTTTTCATTTATCAAAAAGACCGGCTTAGATGTAAGACTCTGTTCCGTGACTATAAGCAATCGGATTCAATGTGAGTTAATTTACAAACGAAATTAAAATTACTACCACTAAGTACAGTTTATTACACCGAGAAATTAACATTCACCTTGAGCAGAATAAATTTAAATTGCTCGCTCAGAGCCTCATTACATGCATTCCGTATACTCTATTAAAACCACTCAAAAAAGCTCCAAAATTGCTCAAAGAAATCGTTTAAAATATTGTCATTTCATTGAAATCGATATGAACTTTCAACAATTTTTTAGCTGGTGTAAGTTTAAAAACGTCTGATTTGTGCGTGAAGACATTCAAATTCAAAAGGATTTTGATTTTAATAATGAGGTGTAATGAAATGTCACTTACTTTGTCTAATTTGGTAAAATTGAGCGATAATGGATTCTCCTTGAATTTTATTCAAAACACGCTCTTCTCACCAATCTAATTTCATTCACAAATCATTCATCTAGTCGATATCACGATTTTGGTAACTTGTTTTTGAGATAACTATAGAAACGTGTTAAATTGCGATATATTGTTGCCTGCTAGCTTTGTTTTTATACCCAGTATTATGTGATCAACCGAGTGGGCATCGGTCTATCGGCGTCCATTTCTTTGTAAGGAGCTTAACTTTGGGACAGTATGTCCGATATACTGTAATATTCCTTTCGTGATTGCTTAGTACAGAGCACAAGAACTGTAACTCTACCTGGTTTATTTTTTTTAGCTAGTTTTTTTTTGTTCAACTTGGACATTCAGCAATGTAACAGGTGTATCTTGTAATTTTTCACCTTGTTTTCTTTTAGTTGTGCCCAAGCTACAGCTAAGACCATCGTGTGCGTAGGCACGAAAAACTGTTGGCTTTCAAACATTATTAGTTTTTGAGGTTTGGTAGACAAATTTGCCCGTCTGAAAGTCCATTTCATTTGTGCCAGTGCGTAACATTTCTAACAATTTGACATGTGCGTGAAGGGCCAGCAATCACCAACCTTGACTGTCATCCAATATACGAGGGTTGATCCGAAAGTTCGTAAAATGAGGTCATAAATCATCAGAAAAGTTCACTATCAAAATAAAAATTATACATTCATTAAATGCATCATCTGTGTAATAATAATGGTCAATTTTTTATGTTTATATCTAATAGCGTCTGAAAAATGCATGAATTAAGGCAAAGACCCCCTTCTAACGCGGGAGAGCAAGAACGTCAAATACGACGTCAATCATATTTCTCTTCTACATAGCCTCCGCTTACTCTCATGCCTACAGAAATTATCCACATACCTTTCGAATAAAATTTGTTTACAAATTTTATATGCATTGTGTTTCTAATAAAGTTGAGAGCCAAAATCTGGACCTTTTTTTTTTTGGAAAATAGTGATTCTAAATACTTCTTTAAAGCATTGCCCTCTTCGAATATCCGGGATATCTGTAGGAAAAGTTCTCTTCCGCACATTTTTATTTTTTTTATAAATCATCTGAAATGTTTGGATTGGTGATTAAAATATACAGTCAAACCTGTCTTAAGCAAGCACACAATGGACATTCAAAAAGCGCTTGCTTAAGACAGGTGCTTGTTTAATACAGGTCAATTACAGAGCAAATGGTTCACCTGGGAACTTGGTGGCTGCTTGCTTAAGATAGGTTGCTTGCTGAATACAGGTGGCCACTAAGACAGGTTTGACTATATCATGGCGAAATTCGAAAAATAACCGGTATTCATATTTTGGTGTTGACGTCTTGTCAATATTTCCTCGAATATTCGGAATTACTAAAATATTCTGTGTCCGTAAAAATCTCCCAATAAGCTTTAAAATATGACAAATAATTCCTTACTGTTTCCTATTTAATTTAGCCAAGGAATTCCATCTAAGGTTACAGAAAACTTGCAGAAAACTCCCCCGACTAAGCATACATATGTTTCTATGGAGACGTATTCTAAGGTCGCTAAAAATATTTCTGCAAAAATAATAACATTAATGTTCTCCGTTGTTACAAAACAGCCCGATGACCAAATTATATACTGAACAAGCCTTAAATGGGAAAGTTATAAACCCATGATACGAACTTCCGGATCATCCCTCGCAATGAGAAGCTTTCCTGACGTTCAAAAAAGACTTGTTACCGCTATCTTTCTTCAAGTTGTAAAGTGGAGACCCTGGTCAGACTATTTAGATGCACAGGTTGGCTAGAGTCTTTGCTTAGCGCACATTTGATTTCTTTTGGAAATGGCATGCACAGGCTCATTTGACGTTTTTAACTCATAGGCTCTTTCGAGCCACCTTGATAACTTTGTAAAAGTAATATTTGGTAATCGGCCGGTCTCCGTCGTTCGTCGATGTGTCAACAATTCTTTAATCACCTTCTACCCTTATAATATCAGGCCATTTTCATAATACTTGGCAGGAACATTTTTCCCCTTAATAAAACTGTGGAATGGCGGAGCTTTTATTGACCTCGCTTTAATTTTGCATCTTGTATTTAATAACAGGGGAATTAAAACCAAAATTGTAATTAATATCTTAGAATTCTTTTTGCAACTGGTTCGTAAAATATTTTTTTACCTCTGAAGCGACTGGGGTAATTTGATAAGGATGTGTACTCTTATCACTTTTGCCCCCGACACCGAAATATTTGTAAGACAGTTGTTTGAAATAATACGGTGAATAACAGCAAACATAAATTCAGTACGGTTATCAACACCAAATCTTAATTTAATTCTGTATTCAGCATCACACCAAAATTCAAGTTGAACTTTAAAACATCCATATAGTCGACCTTGTAAATATATTGACGATATTTTACTTATTTTGTTGTTATTCGCAGACGATATGGTATTATTTGGTAAATGTCCAGAGGATTTGCAAAAAAACTTAACCTTTTGCACGAGTACTGTTTGACATGGGGTCTTGAAGTCAACGAATCAAAAACAAAGGTCATGTTTTTTTTAAAAAAAAAAACGGGGAGGCTTGAAAGCAAACGAAATTTGGACATATAATGGCAAATCCCTTGAAGTTGTTGAAAAATTTAACTACCTTGGAACAGTGTTTAGCAGCAACGGCAAATTTAATGCTAACTACGAATTTCTTACAGGTAAAGCGTTAAAAGCGATGTCTGTTCTTTTATTAAATTGTAAGAATTTACCTTTGAATCCAAAAACACTATGTTAACTGTTTGATGCTTTTGTAGGCTCAATTCTAAGTTATTCATGTGAGATTTTTGGTTTTAAAAGTGCTAAAGAAATAGAGCGAATACACTTGAAGTTTTGCAAACGTATTTTAAAGGTCCCAATCAATACAAGTACCCAGGGTGTCTACTAGTCAGGCGGCCATATGGGCATAAGTGCGCTAGAAATCGAGTTTGTGGGCAGTTTCGCGGCATGAAGGGCAACAGGGCTTAGGTTGAAGAGTAACATCTGCTCTTTCAGAATCTGCCTGTTGCCCAACTGAAATATCATTATTTAGGTCAATAAATGAGGTCAAAGGTCATTCGGTGCAAAAGGGTGTACAATTCAATAATTATGGTATATAGGCTATGAATGACGGGCATTTGTAAGCTGTGCGTATCAGAATCGCATTGAAATGCCTTTAATCTAAAGACTTATTGTTTTCTCAACATAGTACATAGTTATTTTGATATACTCGTCAACCTGTCTGTTATTTTTATCAGTTTTTACAGGAGCCAAATGAAGAACTGTGTTCCCCTTTTCAGTTTACCTATAAAAAAACATCTAATTTGTCGTAAGCTTTTTTGTGCGATTTTTTGTGATCTTTATCTGTTTTGGGTGAATATAACTTTTTCACAATCAAAGAAAAATCTATAATTGCAAACACTTTTAATCTGACTATCACCGTAATGGTAAAGTACGTTACTTTTAAAAAACTCCATATAGAAAACTTTATTGTGGCAAATAATTTGTATTCTTTAACATCATTTTTGTGTTCTTTTTATTTTCGAAAAATATAACTTTTTCACAACTTAATATTATGTTAATAATTGTTACCAGTTATACCATGACTACCAGGGTTATTGTAAAATACGTTACTTTAAAATAGGAAATATCATTGGGCCTTTCACCTGACAACTCTAGCAATACTCTTGATAATAATCGTACTGATCAATTTAGCTGAAGCTAAGAAAGTTTAATTAACATCCAAATGACCCATCACAAATAAGAGATGTAACGAAAATACTGGTAAATACGTCATATCCCAGAATATTGGTCTTAAAATTCGCCTGTATTTTTAAGTTTTGACTTTCACTTGATTGTGCTTTTTGTGTGTGTGTGTGTTTAGGCCGCTAGATATCCCAAAGAACCGTTGTTCCTAAACACGACATATCATGAAAGAATATATAATACCTTTGTAATCGACAGTTCTGCAGTACAGCGGCTGAAAAACGTAACGAGTGTAATTATCTATGTTACGAAATGTGGTCCTACCATTTTGTAAAATTGGTTTAAATATTTCTTCTATATTTACAATCTCTTGTTCTATTGCTAATTGAGTGGGAATGAATTTCTAAAAGGATAGAGGAGTAAAAATGCACCTTATGTTACATCATTTTATATATCGATAATACTTAATATGAATGCAACCTATATGTATTGCTTGTTTCATGTAAATGAAATTGATAAATATAGCCGAGAAAAATTAAAAGTTATGTCAATGCGTATCACTGAAAACAGTGATAACAATACTCATAATATAATGAGAAACAATTCTGGCAAAATGCAACTTTTCCAAGCACTTACAATTTAAAAGACTTATAAATTGTAATTATCTATGGTTATATTCTGATTTCTGAATGTACCTTCCACAATAAATTGTCTAAGCACTCATCTTGATCAAGTCAAACCAAGTAACACTTCTTTTGTAAGAAAAGAGAGAACTTGGAACTCGCATCGTTGAATTTAACACCATGGTAATATATAATTCTAATATAAAACCAATTTTGTTTTCAAATTATACATTTTTTTCATGGAAAAAGGTCGTTTCATTGCTAGGATATGGGCATATGTCCTCTTCAAAAAGCCTAGATTTACCACATAGAACAACAGCCGATCAATGGTTTAGAAAAAACGAATGTTTGTTAACGGCTGAACCAACAGCCGGGGTGGAGAGACAATGCCTCGAATTCGGTTCTATTCGACGAATAAAGCAGCGTAAAAATACCTATTGGACCCTGATATAAGAGGTTTTTACTTTCAAACAAGTCCAATTGCCTTTCCGACGTGGTAGAAATTTGATCGACACACTAGTACGATTTTAGCACTGTGCGTTATTGATGTAACTATACAGACGTAAGCTTGTGGTTAAAATATATTAAAGGTTATAATGCCGTTCGTTTCCGGACTTCCATCAACAAGCTGTTAGTCGTAATCACATCTAGCTTTTCGTATTCTTGAAAAAGTTAAATGTAGTGGGGTGTATGAAAAACATATGATACACGTATAGAACAATTTTTGTCAAAACAACACAGTGATTATAACATATTCATTTCAAAAGAAAGGTTGCTGTACATTGTTCTGAAATGAATAACTGTATAAAGCTTTTTATTATTATGATTATTATTATTATTATTTATTAGTTATCTATTGAGTCTGTTACTTTTTCGTCTGTTTATTCACATAAGATAAAAAATGGTGTCTTTGAGATTGCCTTATGCAGTTCTCAATTCTATACTATCGCATACCGCCGTTAGTTGCTATCTAATAAATCTTTGAAATTGTTATACTTTTCGTAACACGGAATCTATTTTCTAGTTTTCAACTTGATACACAGTAGCAATTAATATTTGAAAATACGAAAGAAATGATTTAGAGTCAAAGTTTCTCAAATTTATCTTAACGTCTCGACTTCCTAGTTTGCATTGTGCATATAGTATGGGAGCTCGATTGGTGACCTGGTTTGAGCTCATCATCACAGGGACTGTTTATGGACAAAACACTTTATGGCCAAGACCGTTTAGCCCAGATGTAGAATTTAGCAGCATTTCGGTTCAATCCACTGAATCTCTCTCTCTGGGCCGTGAAAAAAAAGTGTTGAGTGTTAATAGGTATGTTAAGCTGAATAAAGTTGGAAAAGATTTTTATGCTTTCAAAAATGTGAAAAAATAAATAATACGTATATTACACATAAATGGTTCACGGCAATATAAAATGTGGCGTGATACCCCACATAATATAGATTTTGAAATATAAGAAAAAGCTGTGATATGCATTCCGTGAAATACAAAACGTATCTTCTAATTATCAAATTAAGATATTTTATGGGTAACGTATATTACACAAATTTGACATCACAAATAAATATTCTAATGTTGTTGTTGTTTCATTCAATGCAATACAAGTACTTTAACACGTTAATCATTTTCATTGATATTTGACTTAAATGAAACATACTCAATGAATCCGCTGCGAGTCATTTTTGTGATTCCAATCTTAATGACTAGTATTTCAAAAGCGAAAAATGTAGTTACTTACACTTATATTTTAATGATATTCGAGTGTCACACAATTTTCTTATGTTCGAGACATTTTGAAAATGAAAAGAAACATTAAAATTAGAAAATGAAAGAAGTTCTAATTCTTGACATCTCCATATATTGTATCAACTTCTAAATGGGTATCGTATTTTGTTTTTTGTTTTTTTTTCCTAAATGGGTAACGTATTTTTTTTTATATATTTGAAAAAATAGAAACATTCAAGAATAATTATCTAATTCTACCAGAGTCTTCCAGTCACATCTTGTCACAATGTTTTTGTTTTGCTAATTTACTTTGTTTATTACATAATCTCTTGTTGTTGTTTGTCCAAACAAATGTGTACGTATACTTAAGGCCAATTTATCCAATTTATGGACGGAAAAGTATAACGTTATAGGCAAACAATCATTTAGTTATATTTTGAGAGAGCATTGTTAATTTGTAAATGAATCCAAGACATCCATAAAATACGAAATAAATGTTATCATAGGCTAACTTAAGGTTAAACAACGCGTTCTGTCTAAAATCATATAGCAGTAGTCTGTTTAGCAAGGTAAGTTAGCCTTTAAAATCGAGTTAAGGGTTAAAATATGACCTAACATAATATAACCCAACACCAAATACTTTTAAAATTTAAAAAAAAATGTTCCTTTGTTATTAACTAATGTTATTAAAGTTTATTTTCTATTCAAAGACGAATTTTATATCATAAACAATCATACCCGTAGAATTCGCTTACGTGAAATGCACTTAGTGACCTTTGACCCCGATTGTGACCTCATTTATGATTTTATTTTTGGGCAACAGGGCAAAATCTGTTCAGGGGTGGTTGCCGAAGCTATTTAGCCTAGTGAGACTTTATGCCGCAAAAGTGCCCACACTTCGAAAATTTTCGGTCTAAACCACCAGTCTATACGGTGAACTAGCTCGTTATCAATTATATATCTCTCAGTATTGCCGGATTATAAAATATTGGTGCAAAATGACACAGACAGATAATATTCATTTGAACAAACTGTATAATCTAGGATTGAGGGAAAGTGATCGTGGGAAAAATAATTGTGTTTAGAAAGTCAAAAGTCTGTTGGACTCTTACGGTTTTTCAGATGTTTTTTTATAACATAAATAAATTGTCCGCGAAGTCTTTTATTTGTATGTTTAACCAACGCGTTATAGACTGTCACGTGCAAAAATGGTTTGGATTATTGGATAAAACTGAATTTCTTGGTGAATATAAGCATTTTAAGACATCCTTTATTTATGAACCCTATTTAGATTTGGTTCCACATGATTTGAGATTGTACATAACGAGAATACGATTATCTGCTCATTTTTCTTAGAATTCAATCCGGTCGTTATGGTGAAAATGGAATTCCGAGAAATGAGATATTCTGCGTGTTTTGTGATTTAAGCGAAATAGAAGATATGTATCATTTTATATGTATATGTCCTCTTTATAAAGACCTAAGAGCTAAATCTTTGGAAAAGAGTCTTTACGCAAGTCCGTCGATGTTTAAGTTGTGCCAATTTCCTCAGTCTACGTGCAAAAAATTATTGTGTAATTTGTGCCTTTTCTAAAGGAGTCATTTCTTCTACGATGTAAAAGTGAAAACCAAATATTACCAACATAAGTAAATAAGTGAAATTTCAATGAAATTTCACTCATTCTCTGATAAATATACATTGTTTAGTGACCAAGTTGTATTGAAACGCTATTGATTCATGTGTTTGACTATTTGTTATATTGTACATGTTTTTGACGAAGTACTTTGTGTATAGGTCGTAAATAAACTTTTTTTTCTGTTCTGTTCTGTTCTGTTATGTAAAACGACCTTTGCTCACGACCTTGTAGTTGATATTAACGGATATATCTTGTTTCAGCCAATAAATATGTAAAAATATGAAGAATCTATCACTAACCAATCAAACGTTTTGACAGGATGTAAAAGTTTTTGGGGAACAAACTGACAAGACAAAAGCAATATGCCGCCATAACAAAAACTTAATTTCAATAACTATTTAGCGTTGTGTATTATCGTGTTCTTTTAGAAAAAAAGGACAGCGTGATTCTGAAGTACTAAAAAGGATCCATTTGATTTTGAAAAAAAATCAAACTTATTTTTAGAATAAAAAATAAAGAAATATAATAATGTAATCGAGCTGTCTTCACAGATATCGTAGAGGGGCAAACTATGCAGTTAGTAACATAGTGAAATTGACAATCATCTCAATTAACAATTCTAAACCACTCACTCAGCTCCCCATCATTCAATCCGAACACTCGCTCAAATTGATAAAAAACGCTTTAAAGAAACAATCAACACCAACATTCAAAATAAATATTAAAACAAAAATGGAATGGAAAAAACGGAAATGGAAACTATTTATAGAACTTGTATGAATATTTTTTAAAGGGAGGTAATCTTGAACAAAATAAACGATATTTTATAACCTCCCTTTCATTTGACTCAAATCTCACTCATCACAATCGTTCAATATCATACCGAAATCATTCATCTTGATAATTTCACTATCCTCTTAACTGCACAAATCTAAAGGACATTGGTATTTTCCTTGTTTTCTTATACCCATTCATACATAAATTAATTGTTTTGGGAAGGAGCGCTTTTTGACTATATTTAAAGCGAGATAGTCCAATCAAATAAGACGAAATAAGCGATATTTTATTACATCCCTTCATTAAATTCTCCGTTGTTTTCTTTTGTTTTTTTTTTTTTTTACTTTAAGCCTTTATCGATTTTGATGAAAGTTTTTGTTCTTGAACGAAAAGTATTTTTGGACGATTTAGTAGCTTTTTTTTTCATCATTTCCTTGAGTACTAGAATGAATGTATGGCGCGGTGAGCGGCTGATTGAGAATGTTGTGTTTTTTGTTTTTGTTTTTTTCTTTTTTTTATCGAGATGAATATCAATTACACGGTGTTACTAAATGTATCGTCAGAAAACCCGAAGCCATAGGTTCTTTCGGAACATCGCTCGGACTTTTCCGTAACCTGGATAGTATCTCGGACGTAAGTATGGTAATTAAGGGTCATATTTAGGTATTTCGGCTTCTGGTGGTACTTCGGTCTTTAAGCGTGAAAAAAAGAACATTTTTCCAATGCTTACCGTTCGTTTATGCAGATTTTTTGGGCATATTATAATTTGATAACAAAACGCAGTAAAACCCTGCGATTTGTTATCAAATCTTTTTATGCCAAAGTTTAATCTTTCGTTGTTTGTAACTATTCTCAAAGTCATATTGATGTTTGTTACGTCGACGCGGGCTTCCAAATGCCACAGGTTATGACCAACTGCGGATACCGAAACTCTTTTAGATAGAAGCATGTGCACTTACAAGTCTTTAATTTAAATCTAGGTAAAGGCGAACCTTTCGTGAGACGAATAGTAGGAAAGGATGAGTGCCCCCGTCGGGGATCGAACCCGGGGCCTATAGATTGACAGTCCGACGCGCTACCAACTTTGCTTCGACGGCGGCTAAAATAGAATAGCCTACACAACAAATAGCCCAAGCGAGTACAGTATGTTGCACAAAAAAGATAGTCAAATGACCACAATATAATGTGCGAAGGTAAAGATTACCAACAATATTACAGTTGGTCCTTACAAATTTGTGGTGGTTCACATGTTTTTTGATAATTGCCAATAATTAGCAAACCTTTTAGTAAATAAATTATAATTATTATGAAGAGATACTAATTTCATTGCGGTAAATTACGATTCCTTTCATATGAATGAACAATTATCAAAAACAAACAAGAAAAAAACACATTTTCGTGTATTTTTATTTTTGACTCTACTTTCATAACAAAAAATCATATCAGTTAAATTAAGCTAATGTGAAACTTATGAATGGGCTTATATATGTTATAATTGCAAGCCAATATAATAAAGAATTTTGATTTGTTTAAATTGCGTCACGTGGGGAAATCCATTGCACTTTATTTCTGCAAATGGTGTTTCGGGAAACCCCCAACCTTCGATCTGCAAGTCTTGTGTTGTAGGAACTCGAATTAACATAGTTCCCGATCATCAACGTAACACTGCTATTCATTCTATTATAAATTAAGATATTTTCGAAAGAATTTACGATTACAAGCATGTAGTTCTGATTCAGAACCGACGTAAACTTAGAAAACAGCGAGTCGACGAAGACCATCAAGCAACCTTCTCAACTTAGACCGACCACGCCGTTTGCGTTTGAAAATACAGACTAACTTGTCAGAAACAAGTTTTTTGTCATAAGTAGGCCTACCTCTGCGAATTTCAAAGTTATCGTTTATTTGTGTATTTGTTTTACTTTAAGACATTTCACTTCGATAGCGAGTTAAAAGAAAATACACGATCTAAAAATAGATTGTGTAATCTATACGCGCAGAAAGTAGACTTGAAGCTTTAATATTTGGCCGAGTATTCTAATAGTTTCTTCGATCTAAAGGATTGCAATTATAAGGGACGAGTGTCTTTTTTCACTGCGTTTATTGGTGTATAAAGTACAATTGCCTTAGCACATGGCTTAAACCTAACGCCCTTCGGGCGTTATTTGCCATGTGCTAAGGAAATTGCACTTTATATCCCAATAAACGCAGTGAAAAAGACACTCATCCCTATAATAAAACGCTGATGTGTTTTTCAAAGAATATACATCGCAAACACAACAATTCACATAAATACCCTACATATTTAACTCCTCGTTTTAAATAATAGAACGTCGGCCTAGCCTCTTTTTTATCTGTTCATATATGAATAGTTTAATAAATACGGTGTTTATGTTTCAGCTTGTACAACATCGTTTGGAGAGGATGATTAAATTCATTTTTTTTAACAATCCTGTTTACGACAATGCTTTCCAGTCATAGTTATGGTTTCACGAAAACCATGCAGTTCAAAAAGCTACAAGGTGACGCCTCACTCGACGGTATAGGCTGTGCATTCTCTGAACATGAATCAGCAAGAGGTATCGAATTCGAATCGTTGACAGAGACATGTGGACTACTCAACAAAACCTGGTTTGTGAATAGAACGTTCAAGACCGAACACAATTACTAATTACTACTACACAATGTATAGGCCCATACTGGGGATATCTAAGTGAAAAAAAGCCGGGCGTTAACGGCACGTGAATTTTATTAATTCACGTTTTCTCTCGTTAACGCCCGGGTTTTGTCCTTTAACGTATGCCTATAACGACCTTGTGTTTTGTGCAATAATCAATTTAAACCGTTTTCTTAAAAAAATATTTTAAACTATTTTTCCAGCGTTTCTACATAGAAAAGCGAAAACGAACAGGCAACACATAGTTCAAGTTGGCATCCTAAGTTTGAAACACTAATAACATTCGCTTTACACGGTAATGCAGGATACCAATTATCGGCTAATCGCTTGTGATTCGATATACTAAACGCATGGCCAGATTTTACGTCCTCTCTCTTGACTATTACCAACCCCTGCATTCGAGATGCAAAACGTTTGTAGACGTTGTTGTTTTATAGGTCAATACTCGTGGAAGGTTTTGTCATTCTGACTGCTGGGCAGTACTTGTTTAAAATCGATCGATCTTCGTGGCTTATTCTCATATTTTTCTACCTATAATGAGCAAAAGGGGTAATCACTTTATACAAAGTTATAAATGTCGGGACTAAAACGGTAAAAAGGCCCCCACTCACATTTTTTCTTGGGGAGTTGTCTCCCCAAAACTGCAATATCCGTCCATAAAATTAGTTTTCCTTTATGCCAATGCATCGATAGATAGGTGGAATGTTGTTTTTAACCCTCAACAATTAGTTGAATACTTAAGAATTTATATGTTTTTATTACTGCCTTCCAATTAGTAACAATCCATTGTTCTGTAAAATCGGCAGTGGCGCGGCATACATATTTGACAAACACGTCTTTTTTAAATCCTTGTCTTGTTCTTATTGTAAGCTTGATGCATATCAAATATCAGCGTGTTAACTTAACAAGATGATAAAAGAGGCCCTTTATCGCTCACCTGAATTAACAATCTAAAAACGTTTAAGGTATGACCTAATTTCTGACCCCACATGATCCAACTCGAACTTGTCCGAGATTTCATCAAGATTATCATTCTGACCAATTTTCATGTTGATTGGGCTAAGAATATTACCTCTAGAGTGTCTACAAGGTAAATGTTGACGACGGTCGCGGCCGACGGACATCAAGTTACCCCTAAGGCTCTTCTGGAGCACTTCGTTCTCTGGTGAGCTAAAAAGAGTTGAGGTCGAATTCTTTATAACAGTATTAACATACTATTTGTCGTAACAAAACTTACTCTTTACATTCTTAATCGTGACAACTCAGTCTTGTAATACCAAACAAACCATCGGTGGATAGGGCGACTATAGAAATTATATGTTTGTGTCGTAAAATATCAATGTTATCCGGGCGAGGTAGGGAGCATTTATCATGACGAGGCTTTGCCGAGTCATGATAATTACTCGCAGCCGAGACACTTACATATTATTCTATATGTCATGCAATCATATTTCAGCGCTGAACTATAATAATCCCTTAAAAATCAAAGAAATTCAGGTGAAAGTATGTGCGATTTGTTTAAAAAAAACAGACTGACTTATATCAATTAATGTAATCAGACAGGTGATATCAGGTCAATAAGGCTATATTTCATGATAAATTGTGTTACCTGTATCCATCTGTCTGTAATGACTTACAAATTCACTTCACACTTTCCTTTAATTAAAACTATTCGAGTTACAATTCTTATATTTGGTATAAAGGGTCCTCTCATCGGTGCATTTGACCCGTCACGCGAAAAGGGACTATCTGGGAACTCTGTACATTAAATATTTGAAAAAGAGATTCGGTTCCGCATAAATCAACCAGAGGTCGCAAAAAATTCTCACTGGAAGGTAGATTATTCATTATAAATTCAGAAAATAATCAAAGTGCGAAAAGTTTTGACCCTAGTCAGTCTGCCCACTCCGCACAGTCTGAATAGGGTCAACACTTTTGGCACTAAGCAGATGGCTCCTTTTCGCGTGACGGGTCAAATATTATTGAACGTCAGAATCACCTGATAACGTCAAATTCAATAATCAATTAAATGCCGTTTAACTTACTCATCTCCATCAGCACGTGTTTTTTCGAAATAGTAAGTGGATTCTTCCGAACGATCTCTGGAAGCTTCTGATGTTTGCAGGTTTTTATGAATTGTTACGATTTTATGTAAAGTTTGTAGGCTTACTATACTGAACAACAAAAATAACGCATCACCTTTTAGTGATGAATACTTGTGCCCTAAAAAAGAAAGATTAACTAAAATAGATTTACTTATTTGCGACCGGCCACTAGATACATAATTGTGGTAAAATTTATTTCCGAACTCAAACTCTCTTGAGCAGAGACACTTGAATATGACAAACATGTTTTCTGCTCGTACAAACGATCGAACGCATCTCAAGAAAGTAAAGTTGTTCGAATTATACAGCAAAGGTGGTAACAAAAACTGTGTAGACATTTATCAGATCAAGCCAAGTCTTTGAGTCTGGCAGAAGAAAAAAATTGAAGTAGGGAAAGTCGTCGCGCATGGTCATACTGAACAGATTCATTTACGTCATTAAAAGCAAGAACACTTGCACATGTCATTGGGTGTCATAACTCGACTATTGTATGGTTAATACAGAGATTTTAACAACTCTCGGCACTGTAAATTGGATATGGAGACTGCGTTGTAATGTGTTATGACCGGAAATTCGTTACCCTCTAAGTCACAGTTTTTCAGGTTTTCTTGGACTAGTGATGTCAATGAACCACAAAAATGAGGTATCTGAGCCGAGTAACAACTCCTTCATTATCAAGATCCATAGGTAACCCCCGTTAGCAACTCAATGTAATGATCCATTCATCTCATGCCATTAAGGACTGTCTTCATGAACACCTTCTTGTACCAGTACCTACTCTTTCACCCACTCGACTTATCTTCGTTCCTGGAACGAGGATATCAGAAACGAGTTTACAATGAGAGTGAAAAAAAATCGCGTAACCTAAGTTTTTAGTCAGATTGAGGCAGCATGTAGAGCGAATGTATAGCCACGTTAGGAGTTTCTCTTGGTAAAATTCTGAAATCCAAGTATTGGACATTCTTTGAGAGAAATATTGCATATGAACTCACGCACTAATGACTTTTCCTGAGCAATCAAAACTGACTCTATATTCAAGGTTTTGATTTTGGGGATTGTCGCCTCTTTGAGTTTGTAACTTCAATGAGAGTTAATACATTATCACCCTTTTTTTCACAAAAGTCAATAATTATTTATCGTTTATTTTGGTTTAACAATTTCTCAAAACTTTAGATTATGGAAAATGTGACACCTAAAACTTTAAGTGATGCGTTATTTTTGTTGTTCTGTGTATACATATTCAAAATATTTGTCCTTAATCGCGAAAATTATAAAGTCTTTACAAAATCTTAGAATAAAAGAGTATATCCCTTTTCAGCGGTTTATTTTTTATATTTTTTTATCTTTCTTTTAGCTCACAAGAGCACAACATGCTTAATTTGAATTTCTTAAACTAATCTTGTCCGTCGGAATTCGCCGACAAGCAATAGTACGCCAAAATTAACAAAACTTGGCATGAACGGTATTCGGGTGAACCTTCTCAAGTCTATGTTGTGAATTTTCGATTGAACTCAAAATGTATACAGTTAACAACATTGTGAAATTGACAAGGTGAATGATTTTGGAATGATTTAGGAATGAAATTAAATGAGTGTGCGGATCGAGTTTTGAGTGAATATAATGGGAGGTAATCCCATATCGCAAATTTTGTTCAGGATGATCAAAATTAGTGATATTAATTACCTTCCTTTAATAAAGGAATGAAAAAAAGTTCTATACATAGCTTCCTAATTTTTCAAGAACCTATGAGACGCTAAAAATTTGAATTTATTTCAGTGAAATCGAGAATTTTTGGTATCAAAATTTATTTTGAAAGACGTTGTTGATTTTATATTTTCAGTGGGTTTGGGCGTTTTTGAATGGTTTGAGTGAGTGTTTTGAAGGAATGAATGGAGCGCTGAGTGAAAGATTTAGAATGTTTTTGATTGAGGTGAATGTCAATTTCACGATGTAACTAACTGTATGCGTCAGAAAATTTCAAGTGAGCGATTTAGTGACCTTTTGACCCACTTGTTATGTTTTCAACTATTTAAGCTAGGGCGAACTCATTTTAAGATCCATTACTTATATTAGCGGAAAGAGAATAAGACAACCGTTTAATCGGAATTTTTTGGCCCACAAGCGCATGTAACTCGAAAGCCATCACCCAGTTTTGGAAGGAAAATGTTATTATAATGGCTAAACCATTCTGTGTGAGATCATATGGAATTCTATGACATATGTTTATAGAGTTGCGATGAGACGTAGGCAAGAACGGTCATACGGATAACACGACATCAAACCAGTATTTTTTGTCTTTAATCCGTATAGGCATATGACGTGAACGATTACAATAAACTTATTCTTCAACAAGGTGGTTATCACAGGACACTTCCTTCGAACCCGAATCCTAACTTCATTGTACATATAAAGGGAATAATGAATAATTTTGGTTCTAGATGAAAGGGTATGTGGTTAGGTTAGTAAGAAAGATTTTGATATTTTTATTCCGACTTATATTTACAGGGTTAAAGTTCAGGTTGATTTATTTGACGGTGACGCAATTGTTGGCGGATTCGGTGCCCAAGACCATATATACATCCACATCAACAACAAAAAATATCCTGGCTTACTGACGTTTAATTCATTCTTAAATGGTGGATGGGGTACCGAAGAAACAATAGCAGATCCCTTCACTAATAGTACGGGAAAAATGGAAATGTTTGTTATTACAAATTTCGTTGTGGTAAGTCTTTTGTTTTATACAAAATATAAAACAATGAGTTAAGGTAGTCCAACCCAATGAAAAAATGATTTAGGCATGACGAATTAGCTCACCTGAGCACGAAGAGCTCAATGTAAGCTTTTGTTTTCAGTCGATATCCGGCGCCCGTCCAACAGCAATTAAAAAAAAATCTCCCAAACTAGACATCCGATTTCAACCAAACTACACACATACGTGATCCTTAGTTCAAGTACTTTCAACATTCTTCTCAGAATTTATGAAGAACTCTGGATGCTATGGTAACGGAGTAAACAAAATTCTCCTCCCAAACCGTATGTTCGATGGTTCTCTTCAAAAATACTTTAATTTATTGCTTTCTACTGAATAGAAGCCCTGTTGCTTTCTACTGAATGGAAACCCTATGTTGTTGGATATCTGATTTTATATAGAAACAAAAAAGGATAACTTCTTCCAAACCTTGTTGACTAGAGTCTTGATAATTGGCAAATGACTGCTATGATTGGTACTCTATCAAAATGCCTAAGAATATAGCTCTAATTGGTCCTTTGATGTTGGTACTCTAAATTTACAAAGAAAAAAAGAAGGGAATTTTTAAAATTTTGTCCTTTCAAAGTGTAAAGCCTACAAGCTTGACGTTTTGTCAAAATTGTCTCTTCACCTTAAATCAAGGTCACAGACTAAGACCAAACTGCAAGAGCATATCGTTTATATCTAATTTTTCCATAGAATAATTCTCATTTCCTCTTTAGCTCCCCGGACAAAGAGAACAAGTCCATCGTTTAAGAAAAGAAATGAAAATGATATGGAAATTCCAGGGATGAAACCCATTGTCTATTAACAACGATTTTCTCCACTTAGATATGGATACAGTAAACAACGTCGTGAAATTGACAAGATGAATGAATTTGAAATTATTAAGGAATGAATTTGAATGAGTGTTTGGAATGAGTTTTGAGTGAATGTAATGGGAGGTAATCCTATATCGCAAATTTTGTTCAGGATGAGCAAAATTAGCGATATTGATTACCTCCCTTTTATAAAAAATGCGTAAAAGTTATATACACAGCTTCCTATTTCTTAAAGAACATATGAGTCGCTAATAATTTGAATTTTGTCAGTGAAATCGCGATTTTTTTCTATCAAAATTTATTTTGAATGACGTTGTTCATGCTTTATTTTTCAATGGATTTGATCGTTTATAAATGGTCTGAGTGAGTGTTTTGAATGAATGAATTGAGCGCTGAGAGAGCGATTTAGAATGATCTTGATTGAGGTGAATGTCAATTTCACAATGTAACTAACTGTATGTGTCAAATGTATCATATACATCAAAGAGTATGAGATACCAGATATACCACATTTATCGGACATGTCTAAATAACAGAGGATAACATAAATAATCTGTCGAGCTTCGTCAATAATTTACGTTTTTACAATTTGACAGTCGAAATATGTTGCCATATTTCATGAAGCTTGGTCGGTATTTTTGCCAGGTCAAAAGAGTGAAGCTAATGAAGTTGTGAAGGATCAATTTCCAATCAAAGGAAAGAGCCTTAATGGAATGTTTCTTGCTAACCCTCTTGGAGGCACCATTTTGTTATAATCTTCGTGAAACTTGGTAAATATGCTTTTCGTCTCACAAGGATAATTGGTCAAACTAGAACTGTCCGCAACGGACTCGTACCCCCGACAGAGCATTATCCTACCAAGGATATTTCCCAGTTTAAGTGCTTTCGGTACATGATATATTTGTAATATAAGTAGGATCATAAAGATGCACTTACACTATTTTGCATTAAAAATTGCATGGTATATAAATATCAAAGTAGTAGCAGCAATAATGTAGGAAGAAATGCCAAGTAAATACATGCAATAGTGTAGTAGAAATGCTCCGGACAACAATAATTAAATGATATACATGTTCATGGGGGGATATTTCACCAACCAACGAAAGTAGGGCTTCAATTTGCAGGTGCGAAACTTCATATACAGATACACATTATGTATAAATTTCAAAGCTGTAGCTATAGTTCTAGTAGTCTCTGAAGAGATGAGGACACACAATTATGACACGTACGGACGGACAGGCGTAAAACCTGATTCTAATATACTCCCTTCTAATATACTCCCACAATAAAATATATATATATATATATATATATATATATATATATATATATATATATATATATATATATATATATATATATATATATATATATATATATATATATATATATATATATATATATATATATATATATATATATATATATACTCAGACTAGTTCTAAATGTGTCTATGTTGGATTCAACACCAGGTCACCGATTTCAAATCTTAGACGAATTTTTGTGCATAGTAGAAACCACATTCAATGACTTGAAACTTGATCAGTATATTTGTCTACATGATTTCTCAGAAGTGTTTGAAATTGGGTCTAACCAGGATGAAAAAAGTGCCAACTACTTTTGGTGCGTTTCAAACATAATTTATAAGATAGGTAGAAGATTAATTAAAGATTCACAAAATCGACTAAAATGATATTTTTTTTCTTGCAAGTCTGGCTGCCTATGATTGGTACATGTACGTTCTCTATATTGTTACAAATAGGACAATAAAACATCATGTTTGTCTACAGACACTTAAAACCATCGTTAAATTGACAAGATGTGTGATTTCGACTTAAGGTTGATTAGGTCTGATGTGGACTATTTAAAAGCTGTAAAAGAATGTCAATAAAACATCGTTAAAATTAAACGGAATGTGCTTTGGTGCATCCTACCCTTTGATTAAATATGCAAACTTTATTACAAAGAATGGGCGGAGTGTTTTACGAGCAATTAACTTACGATTTTAACAAAATTTTTTGAGTGGGGTATACGTTAATTTTACATAATATCTGAAAAGAGAGATAATTAGTTTTATGTTCACAAGACTAACGTTTCAACTAAATAGCTAAAGTTGATCTTTCCTTACGTTGCCTGACAGAACATCAAAATCTTAGAATCTTTGCAAGAAGCATAGTATTATAGTACAGTCCCGTGGAATTAACTAGTTATTGATGGGATCGACCCGTTGGCGGCACACATCCTTTCCGACGGATGTCTACTACCAATGGGTTGATAATAGTAAATCAAAGTAGGACAGAAACTAAAGGTTAGGATAGTATGAAATGGTAGCATCGGTGATATAGATACCAGTAATTGAGCCGTTCCGATAATACTAGATATAGGTAAAAGCACTGGATGCAATAATTGTGATGCGGTATTTCCTTTATAAAAAAAATTAACATTTCCTGGTAAAAAAAGGGAAAGCAGGTAGTATAGACTAAGGTCAGAGTGCACACATGTTCAGGCTGATCTCTTTGTTAACATCCTACCAAAGAAGGACTTTGGGAAGGAACAAGGGGTAAAAGATCGATTTATAACTTTGCTTTAATTGACCATGTTTATATCATCAGTGGGCGATCAAAACCTCTCAACTAAACTTGACCAAAACATCGTAACTGTATTCGACCACAATCAAATTCATACAAAATCAAACTAGCTTTACGGAATTAATCACCAACCAATGGGATGTTAATCGTAGACCTATGTGGAATAGCAGATGGAGGCTAGTAAAGTATGTAATGGTAGTACTTGTGTGAAAATTACGTGGAATCCATTGTAAGGTTCTCCAACCGCCGCGATATAACAGGATGGGCGTTGAAAGCAGCGCAAAAGCCCATTCAAACAAAACAAACTTGGTTTACGGAAGTACATGTATAGTTATCCGTTCATGGTATCATTCTTTCAACGTGTTTTATTATTGCAGGTGTTTGTGAATGATGTGTACGTATACAGCTACGGTACTCCTGTGAAGGACCATCTCATCCTACTGTCCCAAGACATCCACACATTTTGCAATAAAATCCATTTTCATTACAGAAACTAGTTGACACAGAAACTAGTTTACACAGTCAATTCAAACAACACAATTAAAGGAAAATGTTTATAAAGGCGTAATCGTATTATGCATAGGGCGCCTCCTTAACATTACGGGTTTAGAAAGCATTACTTTTAGACTTTGATGTAAAAATGACCAAACGTATACAATATCAGGGATGTTTGTAGACATTTACATGTACGTATAACTTTTATGTTCGATTGCCTTTAGATCGAATTCTTGGTGTTTTTGATAGAATTTGATTAAATGTTGCTCTTAAATTCCATTGCTTTTCTTCTTATATTCTAATATCTAACCTGAAGCAAAGTTATTTGTCGTAGTGTTAAGAGCTCCTATCCTACACTGGTGTTTGTTGTTTTCCTTACACCTATACGGCGAAAATATTTACGATTATTCTGTGTTATTAATGAACTAGCAGGGCAGGGATTAGTCGTGACGTAATTTGGCAAGTTTACTTTTCAAAACGTTGGATTCTTTATAGTTAACGCATGCAAATAACTGAAATTAATCTAAAGGATTCACGTGCTTAGAGAGATTGAACGCATTTCATCGTTTGGTTACCAAAACCTCGTAACTTCAGCTTGATTGAGCTGAAGTTACGAGGATTTGGTAACCAATTAACGATTTAAAGATTCTAGTTATTTATGTCGACTCTGTAGAAATAAGTTGCTTAAAATTAAAGCTGATTTACCTTAACCTTAAATGCAATGACCCGTTACTTAGGCCCCGCCCTGCCAGGGCATTAATTATGGATTATACCAGATGAAGAAAATGTGTAGATTGCAGTTTACTATTTTCCTTTAATGACCTTTAATCATATATTCCGTCATCATGGCGATTAAACAACAGCCCTGCTAAATCACCTAGGCTGTCATACCTGGTATAAGAATGAGAATTTCAATTGATCAATATCGGAACCATTGTCTTTTTTCGAATATTTCTTTTACGGAGTCACTCGGACACTTTGTACAAGTACATTATTCAGGGCATCTTGTCCAAGGACAAGTAATTACTACGGCAAATCTTGGAATGGCCCTTTACAGGTCTATAAGATCGACAAGCCTCATATTTAAAGCAAAGGGAAGGGAACATTGTTTTTAATGAAGAAAATGCTGGATTTGGGCTTTTTCTTCTTTAAAAACAATGATTTTCAAATTTTATCAATTGTCTTCTTTTGCGGGCAAGTTCGTTTCCATGATTGACATGTAGGCCTATAAATCATTACTTTTATTTGTCCATGGACAAGTAGAGAAAATGCGTATTTCTACACCCACTGAAGTTGGCGGAGTGCGGTTGTTAATGAAACAGCTTTGGAAACTAGAGGGCAAGGATTGCTCTTAACAGCTCACATGAATTTTGTTGGTCCAGTGGAACTCATCCAAGTAAGTTTCTGACAACGTTTCATTTACAAATTGATTGCCTAATAGTTGAGGAGGAAATGTTATTTCGAGACTTTAAGGTGAAAAAAGACCATGAACATCCATACATTACTAAGAAATCTCAAAATAAGCCCCGTTCTTCCATGCCCATATTTATGGACCAATCAAAATTCTGCCATCAAATTTTAAAGATGGTAATCAAAGGAACATTCTGGTAAAGTTTTATTGAAATTGGTCCAGTTGGCTCAGGAGGAGATGTCGTGCAATTAGTTTGGGCTCAAAACAAGCCCTGTCCTGCCACGCCCATATAGAATGAGAGATGATAAATAGATAAACGTTCTATTTATAGAAACGTTCTATTTGAAGAACGAAAGATTTAACACGGCTAAAGTTTACTAGTTTGCCGGATATAGCCGCGATTTGATAACCGCCAAAACTCAATGTACGATTTTGATGAAACTTTCAGAATCGCCAGAGAATACCTCCATCTACGTCCTTACAAAATTTCATACCCGGGAAAAATCTAATTATCGAGTTATTTAAGTTTAAAGTTTCACCCTAAGCTGTCGATTGGGATGATGACGTCACCGATCCACTACGTCACGCAAACCAATGTTATTATGTCCGCCATTGTTGATTCGAGTAGGACATAATATAAATGTGCTTTGGATTATTGTTTCACTAAGGTAATATAGTGACAGCTTTGTTGAAAAAAATATCAATGTAACAATTTTTTACGCGTCGAAAGAATGCTCGCGTTTTCAGATTTCTCGAGTCGACCCACCTCGGATCAACTGTCTTTCGAATGCTCGCGTTTTCAGATTTTTCGAGTATACCCATCTCGGATCAAATGTCTTCCGTCTCTTAAAAAAAACCCCATAGAATATCGACGTTTCTCCTACTTTCTCCTTTTATATCTAGTTTGCAATAAAAACAAATTGGCCCAATCTAGTGCGTTCAAGATGCAAAACGTTTTCGAACGTTTGAAAACGGGCAACCATTTCTCACACGAAGTTGATGAATCACAATGACAGAATTGTTAAAAGTCTGTAAATAGCAATGTCTAGAATCGATACACATTCTAAATAGAAAACTTGAGAAAAAATAAGAAAGTGCTTGCATCAAGCATTAAATTCAGGTGGCTGACAAGTGATTGATTTTCACAGTGAACTTGTTCAAAGACTGATGAGATAAGTTTCTATTTTACAACACATGTTAGTGGCTTGCAGCATCTAGACTACTGGTTAAGAGACCAATTCTCGCGGAGTACGCGGAGTACCATTTCTCGTCCACCACCCTGGTTCATGGTAAAGAGTAATACGGAAAGGAAACCACTCTTAATTACAAATGATGTTTACAACAACCTCTTTTATCCATAAAATAATTTGTAGTAAATAAATATTGTGTCTTTACTCAGTTTACTGTGAAAATGGTCTGTTAGTGAGAACTGGTACTTGGCGAGAATTGGTCTCCAACCATTACATGGATTAAAGCTGTTGCAGATGCAACATAGGTCCATATAAACCTCATTTTTAGCCAAATTATTTCATTTTTGAAAGAAAAAAAAAATAAATAAATGATTGAAACTGTGCTAAAATTAAGAAAATAATTCTCATTTTGAAGTTTTAAGCCTAGATCTGGCATTTATTGAAAGTAAATTTGAAATTATTAAAAAAAAATATTGGCCTACTTATCCTTTTGTGACCCTTTCCTTCCAAATTTACCAGCCAGACTGCTGTTACTGTACATATTATTGTCTGTTTGTTCATTTGAAGCGGGGGTTCGGGGGCAGCAGCCCCCGACATCCAACAAATTTAAAATAAGAGCAAAGCAGAAATGTCCAGGGAGCAGATGTTGTAACTCGCCATAGCAATACAAGCAACATATAAAATTTTGGTCCTGATACAATTCTGGAAAGTATGCAGGATTTTTTACTGAAGTGATCGGGTCATGGCAAACTGTATGCATGCATTAGTGCCCCTGTTAAAGGAACCACCTGAATTTCGAGAATGAAATTGAATGAAAGTGTTGGTAACCCACCCACTCAGTAACTCATCAATGGTTCTGAAATAATCTGCCCGAGTTGTCAAACTTGTTCATTAAGCTGCACAGACAAGCATATTTTCATGCCTAGGTTGCCCATAGACAAGTGAAAATATCTAGAGAAAAACATTTTCTTAAAACGTTAGCTGTTTTCTGAAATTCCACGTCACCAATGTGAACAGTTAGTCTATATCTAGGACACGTTTATTTTCTTTAGCAACAACAATTTTGTTTTGATATTTCAAAGAGCTCAAAATTCAATGGATATGTAGGTTTTAGCTACGTACAAGCCAGTTTGTGATTGTTACTTGTCCGTGGACAAGCAGACATTCAAAATATTTCAGAACCACTGCAGTTATCATTTCATTGTAGGGCCTCTTTATTTACAACTATTAAAGAAGTATGTACAGTTTGTTGAAAGGATATATATAGATTGAGAGATGACAAAAAGCTAAACATTCTATGTATAGGATAGAAAACGAGAGATTTTCTATCTGACTTAGACCACGCTTTTCTATCATTACCTGTAATTTCTACCCGAATCTCTAAACAATGAAATAGAGTAAAGCTAGCTGTAACATTACTGCAATTGGGTATAATTACGCTGAAATTACTTGTAAATCTATTTCCGTTACTTAGTGCAGATCTTTTGCTTTTTTGTGACTATAGAAAGTCTTTTGGAAAAAAAGCGCTCGATGAAAATTCTCGATATCTTTTTGAAATGACTCGGAACACAAAACCTGTCGATCCACGTGCACGACACACTACCATCGTATATCTGTAAATACAACGCTCTGAGTTGTATCTGTGATTTATATTTTTGAAATACTGTTCTCTGATTGGCCAATTCGCTTCAAGCGTGGTCTAAGTATCAAACTAATAATATTACACTGCTAAAGTTTGCTTTAGCCAGATATAGCAGGGCTGGTGCTAGTGTTGAAATAAGGGAGTGTTTGACCCCTTGCCCATTTAACTCTGGGGATTAAAACAGGTTTAAAAGGGGTCAAAAGTGCAGTCCTAAAGAGCAAATTACAGGGCTTTTTTTCTAGAATTTGGGAAGAGGCCTGAGCCTGTTCATTTTGGGAAATTTCTGTGTGTTTAACTTTTTTAGATAAATTGGGACCATAAGATTGCTTAAATAAAGTATTTAAAGTACAATTCATGCATTATTTGCAAAATTTCATGATATACAACCACTTTTGTGGTCTTACAGCCATAAAACTCATTTGAGTATCAAAGAAAATGAATTTTAAACACAAAAAAATAATGATAATGCAAAAAATATCTCATTTTGTGAAATTTTTCTGCCACAATTTGGAAAAATAGAGCCTTTTTTGAATTGGGTAGTAGCCTCTAATAGGCCTCTGTTAAAGAATGAAATAAAAGCCCTACATTATGAGTAGAATTCTGTAGAATTAAGAGTAAATTGGCCTTTTCTCGTAAGATAAGAAGCCAGCAGTTGAAAGATTTGTAAAAATTTGAATAGTCTATAGGATGCATCATAAAGTTTGACTCTTAGAAAATTCTCTCAAGGGTGACCAGAGTATAAATGACCCCCATGGGAGAATTTTCTAAGAGTCAAATAAGATTAAATTTTTGAGGGTCAAAAATCTTGTTTAAGGGTCAAATGAGAGCCCTGATATAGCTGCAATTTGTCACCTTGCCTGCAGCCTGATCCTGAAGGTGCCAAAAAGCTTACTTTGTTTACCTTTATTTCCAAATGGTATTTGTGTGAAGTTTACTATTTTTGGTGGTCATGTGACTGTCAAAAGGTATTGGAAATGATGTCACCATTTTTGCACGAAGTTGAAACCATAATTATGCTGACAAAAAAAAAATGTTTGAAAGGGCAAAGGAAAAGAAATTTTGGTATGTAACAAATCATATGAAGTTGAAAGGTCCGGTATTTTGAAATATACATATGTTGTACATGTTGCATTTTGTCCTTTTTGCATCTTCAAAGTATATTTTAGACCTGGGTTACAATCGTAAATTTCGTTGCAGAATTTGTTTATTTGCAAGGCGTTTTGTTCAATGATATAACACATAAGGTGTTTCCAGAAACCCCAAAATGGGGGTGATTTACCCCTAAATTGAAGCTTGTACCCCCAATTTTTTGCAACCAGCCTTCTTTGTGTTATGTAGAGGGGGTACATGCACGCTGTATATACTCATATTTACCCCCAGATTGAAAAAGCATTGGGAACACACGGCCAACTTATTTCTCGCCCTATCGGGCCTGTTGGGGTTTTTTTGTGTTGTTTTTTTCAGCTTGAAACCCGCCCTTCATCAGGCTGAAAAAACGTTGCAAACCCTTTTCAAATTGTACCTCGCTTTACATGCAAGTATACAGGTAAAGCGGGACATAACTTGAACCGGTTTGTCAGCCTGAACGCAGGGCTTGATTCAAGCTCAAAAAACAACAACAACGGCCCCGATAGGGCGAGAAATAAGTTGGCCCACATGCAGACATTGCATATTGGCTTCCAGGCATTTAGAAAGGGTTTCTCAGGTGAATATTATGTAGACTGGTCCGTATAATCGCTACTTAAGTTTTAGAGCTAGAACAGTATTGGCTCCATTTGGCTTGCCCTTGTGTGCATTTTAATCTGGATCTTCACTGTTCAAAGAATTCATCTCTGTGATTGAGTTTTATTATCAATATTAGATAATTTTTCATTAGCAGGAATTTAGCATTTTCTAGTATTTGCTTAAATAAGGCAATATTTCTCACTTAAATTATAATTAATGATGTGAAATTACAAAAGCTAACAAGGCTTGCTGATGTGAATTTTGGGTTTCTATAGTAGATAACTTTGAATAAGTTATTGAGATCATAAACTAGAATTGTTATCCAATGGACAATATTTCTTTTTTGTCAGGAAAGATTGATGTTGATCTTATTATCTGGTTAAAAAGACTGATTTTGTTTGTTTGAATTGTTTTAACGCCGCTTTCAACAATCTTGCAGTTATATCGCGGCGGCCGGAGCAGACCTAACAATGGGTTCCTTGTATTTCTTTCACCTGTACTACCATTACACCCTTTCCTAGCCTCTAACTGCTATCTCACATAGGTTAACGATTATCTACCCATTGGTGAGAGACAAACGTCGGAAAGGATATTTGCCGCCACCCGGGATCGAACCCACGACTTCTGGATTGGAAGTCTAATGCCTAACCAACTGCGCTATGGTGGCGGCATTAAAAAGACTGATGTCAGTTCAACACACAGTGTTGACCAAAAGTGGGCTGCACACTTCACACACTGTGACAGTCCGATCTTGATTTATACTGTTAGACTATTCAACTGTTAGGTTGTTTAGGATGTTTTGTAGTCATGATATTCATGATGAAATAGTGATGTTTGCGACAATTTGAATTAATGATTTGATTGTTATAATTTTTAGCTCCACTGGCCAAAGGCAAGTGGGCTATTGACATGACCAGTGGAGCTAAAAATTATAACAATCAAATCTTTCAAATCAAATCATGGCGGGTTGTTCGTCATCCGAGGGTGCAATAATCTGTCATTCTGTAAATGTTTACTTAAAAAATCTTCTCCTCATAAAATACTAGATGGATTCCAATCAAACTTCACAGGAATGGTCCTTGGGTGACCTATCAGATTCCTTCAAAGAATTATAATTGGTAACAGTTAACCCTTGTCATGCTGAACTAGGAATATTCCTGCTTTGGCTTGAGCTATAGACAAACATCAGCCTGCATATATGTGCAGTCTGATGTTAGTCTACACCACCTGTTTCTCACCTTCAAACCAGAATTGTCTAAAGATTTAGTTTTTCAAATAAAAATTGACCGACAGTTGGAACTTTCAGTGCTTTTTTCCGTTTGATTTTGATGAAAATTTTTAGCCAAAATTTATTCAACATGAGAAGGGCTAAAAATAATGGCTGTAGTAGGAGTGGCTAATTTCCATATATGGTTATATCGGTAGGTGGCTATTCTCAGAACCTAATTGATGGATATAAACCAAACTTCACATAAATTATCCCTGAGTGGCCCTCTATTAGCCTAGAAATAATCATTGTGATAGGATGAAAAATATGATTAAAAGATAAGCTGTAAATCAAATATTGCACTATTCATAAGATACCTTTGATGTAAAATAAATATTGAATTTCTATGTTACTATTCAAAACTTTAGCATAAATACAATTTGCATAATTAAGTATTTTACATTTACAGAAATAAAGTTCGCAACTTCCCCATAGAAACCATGGATAAAATCCAAGGAAATTTTCTAAAAGGCCTGCTAACAATTTTTGGGGCACCTTTGATTTAGTCCACAGAAAAACAAGGGAGATAACACACAAAAGTCTCCCGTTGATGGACATCAACCAAATTTTACTGAAATGATCCTAGGATAATCCTTCATCAGGCTACCCAAAATTAATCTGATAGTATCAAAATATGACTTCTATGGACAAAGGTCAATTCTCTATATGTTAAATAGTTAAAAATTTCACAGGAATGTTCCTTCGGTGACCCTCTATCAGATTCCTTCAAAGAATTCAATGAAGGAAATTTCTTTTACAGATACATACCCATAGATATTTCATAAGTCTTTCAGTCATAAAGAATATATATTTTATGTTGTACAACATTCAAAGCATTTTTTTATGACTGAACAGTAAAAATGCAAATTATTGTAATTATAACATTTCTGTCTTTTATTTCTTGAAGAAAGCACTTGCAAAAATATTTTTTAAAAAAGTTTGTAATATATTTAAGTGTATTATTTAACAATAATGATTAAGCTGAGTTGACCTTTAATTGTCTTTTAAGGCAATTCAATCTAATTAGCAAGAAGTCAAGGAGATGAAAGTGAGGGATATAGGAAAATCATGGTTGTCTTGTTTGTCAATTAGATCTAGGATTTCTCTAATGTGCAAATGTATACTCTGAGATCATTGAATCCTGTTTTTCTATATCCATCGAAAGAAAATATGCTTTTTTCCACTTTTGGACATAATTATGACTGCTACCAGAGTTTTAAAAAATGCTAGGCATTAATCAGTCACTTGTTAAGAAATAAAAAGGATGTCATTGGCATGGAGACCTTTCAATTTATCTTTCCTTTCTTTACCTTTCAAATAATCATTCTGAATCTGTTTGGATTTATTTCTTAATAAGGGTCTTAGTGCCCCTTATTACTCAAAATCATGTATGGAGGTTCGATTCCTTCCCCAGACTGTATAAAATGCTGGTGCAAAAAGGGACGAATTGTCTGGAGGTCCCACATGATTTTGTTATGAAACATAATTATATGATTATAGAAAAAAAACAATATCACTGGGTTAAAAAATATATACTCCAGTCCAAGTGACTGGTTAATTGTTTCATTACAATTATACAACATGCAAGTTAGTTTTTATGATGGCATTTAAATATTTATATGGTTTGATTAGGTTTTTGTTTCATACCACAACAAATTGAAAAGACCTACCTTGCTAGACTTAAGGGGTTAACACTTGTGGGTAATGGCAGAATCTCTAGTAACAAACATTTCCCCCCCCCTTCCCAACTTTTGAAAGATTTCCTTTTATTTTTCTGCTCTTTTGAATGTGACCTCAACCATATAACACCTATGCCATTTAGGCCACAATCTTTAATAACTCAATTAGAAAAATATCTGAAAAATACAAATTGTACTATTTTGAAATTATTTTGAAATAATATTGATTTGAGAAGGGAATTTTGAGTGCAATTTAAGGGAAGTTATATATACAATTTCCCTTTTCTTATCCAACAGAAATCATCAATATTGTATAACCTCCAATTGAAATTTAAGTATTTCATTTTTTAGCTCCACTGGCCGAAGGCCAGCGAGCTATTGTCATGGCGGAGTGTCCATCGTGCATCCGTGCGTGCGTGCGTCTGTCCGTGCGTCCGTCCGTGCGTAACTTTTTCTTTAAACATCTTCTCCTCCCAAACCAATGGGCGGATTTTAACCAAACTTGGTAGAAATGATCCTTGGGTGGGCCCCTACTTAAATTGTTCAAAGAATTTCGATTGGCCCCCCAAATATGGGCGTGGCATTTTTTCACTTTGAAATCTTTAAAAATCTTCTCCTCCCAAACCATTGGGCCGATTTCAATGAAACTTTGCATGGATGTTCCTTAGGTGACCCTTTACCTAAATTGTTTGAGAAATTTTGATTAGCCCATAAATATGGGCGTGGCAGGGCGGGGCTTATTTTGAGCCCAAAATCTTTGAATGACATCTCCTCCTGAACCATTGGGCCGATTTTAATGAAACTTTAACAGAATGTTCCTTGGGTGACCCTTTACTTAAATTGTTAAAAAAAATTTGATTAGTCCATACATATGGGCGTGGCAGGGCGGGCTTATTTTGAGCCTGAAATCTTTGAATGACATCTCCTCCTCAACCACTGGGTCGATTTCAATGAAACTTTATCAGAATGTTCCTTGGGTGACCCTTTACTTAAATTGTTAAAGAAATTTTGATTGGTCCATTTATATGGGCGTGGCTATTTTGAGCCCGAAATCTTTGAATGACATCTCCTCCTGAATCATGGGGCCGATTTTAATGAAACTTTAACAGAATGTTCCTTGGGTGACCCTTTACTGAAATTGTTCAAGAAATTTTGATTGGGTGTGTCAGGGCGGGGCCTATTTTGAGCCTGAAATTTTCAAATGACATTTTCTCCTGAACCACCTTGCTGATTTCAATGAAACTTTACCAGAATGTTCCTTGAGTGTCTCTTTCCAAAAATTATTTGCTAAATTTTGATAGGCCTATAAATTTGGGCGTGGCAGACTCTGCCGCAGAGTGGGGCTTATATTGAGGCCAAAATCTTTGAACAATATCTCCTATGGAACCACTCAGCCGATTTCAATGAAACTTTACCAGAATATTTCTTGGGTGACTATTTACTTAAATTGTTCAAGAAATTTTGTTTGGTCCATAAATATGGGCATGTCAGGTGGGGCCTATCTTGAGCCCGAAATCTTTGAACGACATTTTCTGAACCTTATGTTTTAATAAGATTGGTCAAGGGTTGCAGGTTCATTGTGATTGAGTATTTTGGTGCAATATGGACCAGAACCATTTAATCATTACTAAATAGGTCTTAGGAGATTTTGGAGTGTTAATGTATTCATTTAAAGTAAGCTTTATTTAATGAAAGTCTAAAGATTTTAAAGCCAGTGGAGCGATACAGGCCCTCTTGGGCCTCTTGTTTCTCTTTCTCGTTATCGTGTCCATTCAAACAATTTCACTGTTGGTTATGGCCTACATCAAAAGAACTGGGATTTGATTATTTTAAGCAATAATGATGGCTTAGAGCAAAACAGTTTCAAGACGTTATGCATCATATGTGCCACTAAAGGTTTATCCGGTAAATTCCTATTTATCATCTCTCATTCTATCCCGCGAAACCCTTCAGGTGTCGCCACTCTAGTAGTTATGGGCCATTCAAAGTTACGCGAACAATTTTTGAAGGGTCACCAAAGGAACATTCTGTTAAAATTTCATTGAAATCTGCCCAGTGGTTCATGAGGAGAGATGTCGTTAAAAGATTTCGGGCTCAAAATTAGACCAGCCCTTCCACGCCAATATTTAGGGGCCAATTAAAATTTTGCGAACAATTTTTGAAAAGGTTACCCAAGGAACATTCTGGTTACATTGCAATCAGCCCAGTGGTTCACGAAAAGATGTTCAAAGAATTCGGGCTTAGAAAAAGCCCCGCCCGTCCACGCCAATATTTAGGGGAAATCAAAATTTTGCGAACAATTCTTAAAAGGGTCACTCAAGGAACATTCTGGTAAAGTTGCATTGAAATAAGTTCAGTGGTTCAGGTGGGGATGTCGTTCAAAGATTTCGGGATCAAAATTAGCCCCGCCCTGCCGCGCGCATATTTATGGTCCAATAATAATTTTGTGAACAATTCTTAAAAGGGTTACTCAAGGAACATTTTGGTGAAGTTTCATTGAATTCTGCCTAGTGATTCTGGAAGATATGTCGTTCAAAGGTTTCAAAGTGAAAAAATGCCTTGCCCTGCCACGCCCAATTTTATGGGCCAATCAAAACTTTTTGAACATTTTTTTAAAAGGGTCACTCAAAGAACATTCTGGTAAAGTTTCATTGAAATCGGCCTGTGGTTCATGGGGAGATGTCGTTCAAAGATTTCAAAGTGAAAATGCCACGCCCATATTTACAGAATTTTGCGAACAAGGTTCAAAGAGTGTCACCCAAGGATTATTCTGGCAATCTAGGTGTCCTAAAAGCTCCTCTTGAGCACGCGTCTTTCGGTAGATAAATAGAAAAAGAGCGTTTGTTTTAGTGTAAGATTGATTTATATTTCATTGGGTGAACTACAAAAGCTTTATTTTCACGAGTGGCGTAGGTTTTGGTGTTCACGAAATTAAATATCAATCGATCTTACTCAATAAACTGGCGATTTTCTTCAATGCAATAATGGGACAAAATGTGAAAATATTTTGACACATTTTCCTAAAGCGCGGCTGTTCGCACCATTCGGAAAACCACTCGGCCAATCTCACGATCAACCTCGGATGTACATAGACGGACTATTTGAAAAAAAATACGGGAAAACATTTGAAAAACTCGATGACGTCAAATAAAATGGCGTTAGCCCTCGAAACTGTGAGTGAAAACATTCGACGTCGCCAACGTTACTCGTTTAAGTCGCTGACGTGAATTCATCGAATCCTTATATTGATATCTTTAGATTCTTAAAGAACGGCTGAAAAAAATCTTAATTTTTGAGAATGATTCGTCATTCTCAAAAATTAAGATTTTTCAACCGTTATATCCTGTAAAAAATGTAAATCTACAGTGCTAGTTTTTCTTACACTGTTTCCGCCTAACAAAATGCACGATTTCGTTACATACCCATCCGCCTTACATTCATCCGCCTTACATTCATCCGAGGCATGTTGTAGTTTACGGAAATGGCCGAGTGATGTTCCGAATGCTGTTCGCACCTCGTTGCAATGCAACTTTTATGATGACGTCACTTATTGGGATCGGCTTAAAATTTAGAAAACGCCAAGAAGGGTGAAATGAACGAGGCCGGGTGTAAGTGATAGTTCCGCTTGTTAGGCGGTGAGTTTATCAAATGATTATCCCAGGGCGTAGCTCCCATTACGCACATTACGCAATAGCGAAATACAAATAAATCCTCTCTCGAAAGAAGTCGTTGATGAAAGATCATGATATCGAAACTACATCTTATTCAAGCTGTAGTTACGATGTTTTGATTATTCACCACCACTCATGTCATAGAAAAAGGGGGGTGGACGGCGGACATGCTCTTTCGTCACAGTCCTAATATCGCCTTTATCATATTTAATCTATGTTGGTCGCCCACTAAGACTTAAAGAGCGTATAAATTTCAAAGCCCTGGTTACGCATATGTTTTCTACCGTTATAGTTCGATAATTCACCGAAAAGCATTACAGAGATTCAATAGCTCTTATAGACATGGTCGACCATTTCCCTGGAATGGATCGCGCCCATCTCTATGTTCTGTTTAGACCTTTTACATAATTGTTTAACTAACATTTATTGTATGACCTACGTCGCGGGAGTGAAATAATACCGTTGAATATTTTTGATATTACACGGGTGATATTACACTAGTGGAATAACTATGCAAATGAGCTAAGAACGAAAAGCAACGCTATTTTGTAACCGCGAAAATGACTTCATAATGTGTATATTGTGACGTCAGTTTTAAACGGCGTTATAAGTTTCGCTGAAATTTGAAATACTGAATTTCAAAAATTTTGACGCTTCTTTCGCAAAAAATCGGGTCATATTATAAATAGAATATAAAATTTGTGCTCATAAAATACACAATTTATTAAACTCGTCATCTAAAACAGATAAAAACTCGGCACAGCCTCGTTTTTATCTGTTTATAGACTACTCGTTTAATAAATTCGGTATTCCATTACCACTCATTCAATATCCTCTACTTAAAACACTGGCCTAGTTTTGGGCAACAATTCACATAAGTCTTATACAGATGTACACCACAATGATGCTTTTCTGGCCAATTTCCAATATCTTTATTTATTTCTAAAATCCATCTAGAGTTTGGCCGCAGTTGAGAGGATTATTCGAAAGCGTTCCGCACTTTATCAAAAGAGTCATTTTGAAAAATTTTTAGGTCAATTGAGAAGAAAATGGCCTCTAGACCTTAAACAGTGATTTTATGAGACTTGACCCAGTGACCGAGCTCTTCAACTCGGATAACCTTATTAGTCCCCTACCGGTGTTCACACCGGAGGGGACTATAGGTTTGCCCTCCGTCTGTCCGTCCGTCTGTCCGTCCGTCCGTCTGTCCGTCCGTCCGTCCGTCTGTCCGCTCAAATCTTGATCCCGCGATAACTTAATAACTAAGCAAGCGTTTTTGATGAAAATTGGTATATGACTAGATGGCAATGTGTAGATTATGCACATCATTTTATTTTTGTTTTTCGACTTAAATTGAGGTTGCTATGGTTACAGAAATAGTGAAAATATGGCCAAAAATGGGATCCTGCGATAAGATAATAACTAAGCAAGCTAGTTTGATGAGACTTGGTATATGACTAGATGGCAATGTGTAGATTATGCACATCATTTTATTTTTGTTTTTAGACTAAAATTGTTGTTGCTATGGTTACGGAAATAGTGAAAATATGGCAAAAAATATTGGATCCTGCGATAAGTTAATAAGTAAGCAAGCTAATTTGATGAGACTTGATATATGACTAGATGGCAATGTGTAGATTATGCACATCATTTTATCTTTGTTCTTTGACAAAAAGTGCGGTTGCTATGGTAACAGAAATAGTGAAAATATGGCAAAAAATGGATCCTGCAATAATTTAATAACTAAGCAAGCTAACTTGATGAAACCTGTTTTAAAATGTAAAAAAAATTATAAGCCATGTTAGTCAGGGTGGTGATGCAGCAGTATTAATCACCTCCAGTGAAAGTTCTCATTTCTTACCAACAAGACTGAAGAAAAACATCTTGGATCAGACAAGGTAACTGTTATTGATACTATTTCTTGCATCTGTCTATTGCTTCCATGAATTGTATAGTGGGCACAGCAGAGACAACAACTCATGTAAGTCTGGTTTTGACGTCCCTGATAGAATTGGCGTGGGAAAACATTGAGACAAACAAAGCCGGTAGGGGACTTATGCCCATGTCCAACATGGCTCTTGTTTTTTATCTAGTCTACGACAGAAGACAATAACAGTGCGTAAATTTCTAGTCCAATTTAACCCCAAAATAAGAATCCTTTAGTGTCTTGATACACTGCCTAAGCTTCGTTCAAGTCTTCGACCCTACATGACGTATTCCGAAATCGTCATATTTACAAACTATCAGACTGATTGAGACTTATATTAAGCTTCCTCAAGGTCTACAAGTGCTTTTCTGGCTATATTTTTTTATCCAAGCTTAACCTGGATTTTCAAAACAAGCATCTCTTTTTAGATTAATTGGAGTCAAGTGACCACTAGTTTTTATTTTACAAGCAATTTCTACGATGTAACCTATTTGTCTAGTTATTGTTCAAGTTTGACCAAAATTTGATAATAAAATTTAGTTTAACCATTTCAATAAATCACATTCATTGATCCACTAGTTTGGTAAGAGTTTGTCTATTAAGTATCTATAAGGTAAATGTTAGTGTCCGATAAAAAAAATGATGATAGACGTCACCTCACGGGCAAATGTTTAAGAAATATATTTTTTCATAATCGTTGTCTTATAACGTATATTACAAAATTTTGATTATGAAACAACTGCCTGTGTATAATCCATGCGTCGCTAAGTGCTTAAGAGAGCTGATAAATGCGGTATTCAATGGACATTTGTATATTACCGTAAATTGGTTATGAATACTTCGTAGCTCCAGTCAGTCAAAGCTAAAGTCTCTTTAGAGAACGCCAAATGATGGTATCATAGGTTTAATATACGTTTTTGAGGGGGTTAACACTTGCACATCAGCGAAAAATGGTTTAACGCTCGAGTGCGAAGCATGAGGGCGTTAAAGCATTTTGAGGGTCTCTGCAAATGTTAAAGCCCGAAAAAATGTGAATTGACGTGAATTTTGCATAAAAAGATAGACTAGAGTATAAAGTCAAACAGAAATTGCGAAATAATTTCATAGAAACGATATAAAACAAGTTAAAAACTTACGAATATGCCAGAACAATTTTATCATGCATTACACCGTCCATTTTTGTTATACCGACGTGGCTTATGACGTCACACAATTTAACGCGGGAATTAGAACATCGTCTTTAGGTATGCTCTTTGATAATGTTGGATATGAATATTTTCACGCATTTTACTAATCAATGCGTACAGTCTTCTAGATCTTTTTATTTTTATTTTTAGAATAGAATGCATAAAAGATCCTTTTAGGACAAACTATTGTTGCAGAAAAAATATAAGAATCATTGAAATTGATTAAATTGTGAAAGCCAAAATCGCGGATATTTAAGTAAAAAAAGCCGATGTCCCTGAAGTTGGCAGAATGGCAGAATAGCAGAATAGCAGAATGAAGTTAGCAGAATGGCAGAATAGCAGAATAACAGAATGAAGTTGGCAGAATGGCAGAATAGTAGAATAGCAGAATGAAAAATCGAAAGTCAAAATCGGGTGCATGAAATAACTTGATTTGTTGTTTAAACGTGTTTTCAACGATTTTCCAGCAAAAAATTCCTTATATCCTGCTCCGGTTAACATAACAAACAACCAAGTCCAAATTCAAACTAATGAAAAAAAAACAATCATTTTTTTGAAACCAATCGGTCTAAAATCGATTTAAAAATGATATTAGAACGCAATAAAGATAATTGAGAGTGAAAAAAGTCATATCTTAATAGTTTTCGCGACTTTGAAATCTCATTCTGCCATTCTGCTATTCTGCTAGCAGAATGAAGTTGGCAGAATGGCAGAATAGCAGAATGAAAAATCGAATGTCAGAACTCGATCAATTTGTGCTTGAAATAACTTGATTTGTTGTTTAAACGTGTTTTCGACGATTTTCCCGCCAAAAATTCCTTATATCATGCTCCGGTTAACATGCCAAGCAACCAAGTCCAAATTTAAACTTATGAAAAAAACAATCATTTTTTGAAACTTATCAGTCTAAAATCGATTTAAAAATGAGATTAGAACGCAATAAAAGTAATTGAGAGTGAAAAAAGTCATATCTCAACAGTTTTCGCGACTTTGAAATCTCATTCTGCCATTCTGCTATTCTGCTATTCTGCTAGCAGAATGAAGTTGGCAGAATGGCAGAATAGCAGAATGAAAAATCGAATGTCAGAACTCGATCAATTTGTGCATGAAATAACTTGATATGTTGTTAAAACGTGTTTTCAACGATTTTCCCGCAAAAAATTCCTTATATCATGCTCCGGTTAACTTGCCAAGCAACCAAGTCCAAATTCAAACTTATGAAAAAAACAATCATTTTTTGAAACCTATCAGTCTAAAGTCGATTTAAAAATGATATTAGAACGCAATAAAAGTAATTGAGAGTGAAAAAAGTCATATCTCAACAGTTTTTGCGACTTTGAAATCTCATTCTGCCATTCTGCTATTCTGCTAGCAGAATGAAGTTGGCAGAATGGCAGAATAGCAGAATGAAAAATCGAATGTCAGAACTCGATCAACTTGTGCATGAAATAAAATGATTTGTTGTTTAAACGTGTTTTCAACGATTTTCTCGCCAAAAATTCCTTATATAACGCTCCGATTAACATAACAAGCAACCAAGTCCAAATTCAAGCTAATGAAAAAAACAATCATTTTTTGAAACCTATCAGTCTAAAATCGATTTAAAAATGATATTAGAACGCAATAAAAGTAATTGAGATTGAAAAAAATCATATCTCAACAGTTTTCGCGACTTTGAAATCTCATTCTGCCATTCTGCTATTCTGCTATTCTGCTAGCAGAATGAAGTTGGCAGAATGGCAGAATAGCAGAATGAAAAATCGAATGTCAGAATTTGATCAATTTGTGCATGAAATAAAATGATTTGTTGTTTAAACGTGTTTTCAACGATTTTCCCGCAAAAAATTCCTTATATCATGCTCCGGTTAACATAACAAAAACCAAGTCAAAATTCAAAGTTATAAAAAAAACAATCATTTTTTGAAACCTATCAGTCTAAAATCGATTTAAAAATGATATAAGAACGCAATAAAGATAATTGAGAGTGAAAAAAGTTATATCCTAACAGTTTTCGCGACTTTGAAATCTCATTCTGCCATTCTGCTATTCTGCTAGCAGAATGAAGTTGGCAGAATGGCAGAATAGCAGAATGAAAAATCGAATGTCATAATTCGATCAACTTGTTCATGAAATAACTTAATTTGATGTTTAAACGTGTTTTCAACGATTTTCCCGCAAAATAGTCCTTATATCATGCTCCGGTTAACATGCCAAGCAACCAAGTCCAAATTCAAACTTATGAAAAAAACAATCATTTTTTGAAACCTATCCGTCAAAAATCAATTTAAAAATGAGATTAGAACGCAATAAAAGTAATTGAGAGTGAAAAAAGTCATATCTCAACAGTTTTCGCGACTTTTAAATCTCATTCTGCCATTCTGCTATTCTGCTATACTGCTAGCAGGATGAAGTTGGCAGAATGGCAGAATAGCAGAATGAAAAATCGAATGTCATAATTCGATCAACTTGTGCATGAAATAACTTGATTTGATGTTTAACATGTTTTCAACGATTGATATGTTGTTAAAACGTGTTTTCAACGATCTGCCGAAAAAAATTCCTTATATCATGCTCCAGTTAACATGCCAAGCAACCAAGTCCCAATTCAAACTTTGAAAAAAAAAAAACATCATTTTTTGAAACCAATGAGTCTAAAATCGATTTAAAAATGATATTAGAACGCAATAAAAGTAATTGAGATTGAAAAAAGTCATATCTCAACAGTTTTCGCGTCTTTGAAATCTCATTCTGCCATTCTGCTATTCTGCTATTCTGCTAGCAGAATGAAGTTGGCAGAATTGGTAGAATAGCAGAATGAAAAATCGAATGTCAGAACTCGATCAATTTGTGCTTGAAATAACTTGATTTGTTGTTTAAACGTGTTTTCAACGATTTTCCCGCCAAAAATTCCTTATATCATGCTCCGGTTAACATGCCAAGCAACCAAGTCCAAATTCAAGCTAATGAAAAAAACAATCATTTTTTGAAACCTATCAGTCTAAAATCGATTTAAAAATGATATCAGAACGCAATAAAAGTAATTGAGAGTGAAAAACGTCATATCTCAACAGTTTTCGCGACTTTGAAATCTCATTCTGCCATTCTGCTAGCAGAATGAAGTTGGCAGAATGGCAGAATAGCAGAATGAAAAATCGAATGTCAGAATTTGATCAATTTGTGCATGAAATAAAATGATTTGTTGTTTAAACGTGTTTTCAACGATTTTCCCGCAAAAAATTCCTTATATCATGCTCCGGTTAACATAACAAAAACCAAGTCAAAATTCAAATTTAAAAAAAAAAAAAAAACAATCATTTTTTGAAACCTATCAGTCTAAAATCGATTTAAAAAAGATATATGAACGCAATAAAGATAATTGAGAGTGAAAAAAGTTATATCCTAACAGTTTTCGCGACTTTGAAATCTCATTCTGCCATTCTGCTATTCTGCTATTCTGCTAGCAGAATGAAGTTGGCAGAATGGCAGAATAGCAGAATGAAAAATCGAATGTCATAATTCGATCAACTTGTGCATGAAATAACTTGATTTGATGTTTAAACGTGTTTTCAACGATTTTCCCGCAAAATAGTCCTTATATCATGCTCCGGTTAACATGCCAAGCAACCAAGTCCAAATTCAAACTTATGAAAAAAAAATCATTTTTTGAAACCTATCCGTCCCAATTCAAACTTATGAAAAAAACCAATCATTTTTTGAAACCTATCAGTCTAAAATCGATTCAGAAATGATATTAGAACGCAATAAAGATAATTGAGAGTGAAAAAAGTCATATCTCAACAGTTTTCGCAACTTTGAAATCTCATTCTGCCATTCTGCTATTCTGCTATTCTGCTAGCAGAATGAAGTTGGCAGAATGGCAGAATAGCAGAATGAAAAATCGAACGACAGAATTCGATCAATTTGAGCATGAAATAAAATGATTTGTTGTTGAAACGTGTATTCAACGATTTTCCCGCAAAAACTCCTTATATCATGGTTAGGCTGCGGCGAAAAACGTCGGAGCTACAGCGATTCGCGATGGAGTCGCGCCTCGACGCGATCGAGCCGTGATTTTAGCGGCGGAGCGAATACAGCTCGACTCTTCAAGCGTAGATTTGCTCCCAATACACGGAATCTGCCCCGCATCGCGGTCTATCGCTAGGCAGGTGAACGGCTCTCGAGCGGCGATTTTTGACGGCTCAGTAGCCGTCGCTAGGCAGGCAGTGGGCCGCTCGCGCCGAGGCGAAATGTTCACGGGAGTGATACACTCGATTCAGGGCTCGAACCAATGGACCGATTCCTATGTTGTAGGTACCGTCGTGTAGCCATATTCAAGCGCTTAAATCTTGGTGAGTTTGGCTAGGCCTTGGCGGATTTCGTCGGAGCTACAAGGATTCGCGCTGAAGTCGCGCCTCGACGCGATCGAGCCGTGATTTTAACGGCGAAACAAAAACAGCTCGGTTTTTGAAACGTAGATTTGCTCCCAAGACACAGAATTTGCCCCACATCGCGGTCGTTCGCTAGGCAGGTTCACGGCTCTCGAGCGGCGATTTTGAACGGCTCAGAAGCCGTCGCTAGGCAGGCAGTGCGCAGCTCGCGCCGAGGCGAAACGTTCATGGGAGTGAGACATTCGATGCAGGGCTGTAACCAATCGACCGATTCCCATGTTGTAGGTACCGTCGTGTAGGCTCTATTCAAGCCCTTCAATCGTGGCGAGATTGGTTGGGCTGCGGCGAAAAAACGTCGGAGCTACAGCGATTCGCGCTGGAGTCGCGCCTCGACGCGTTCGAGCTGTGATTTTAGCGGCGGAGCGAAAACAGCTCGGCTCTTGAAGCGTAGATTTGCTTCCAAGACATAAGATCTGCCCCGCATCGCGGTCGATCGCTGGGCAGGTTTACGGCTCTCGAGCGGCGCTTTTTGACGGCTCAGTAGCCGTCGCTAGGCAGGAAGTGGGCCGTCTGCGCCGAGGCGAAATGATCACGGGAGTGAGACACTCGATTCGGGGCTCGAACCAATGGACCGAATCCTATGTTGTAGTACCATCGTGTAGCCCTATTCAAGTGCTACAATCGTGGCAAGTTTTGTTGGGCTGCGTCGTTAAACGTCGGAGCTACAGCGATTCGCGGTGGAGTCGCGCCTCGACTCGATCGAGCTGCGATTTTAGCGGCGGAGCGAGTGCAGCTCTGCTCTCGAAGCGGAGTTTTGCTCCGAGAGTCGGGAATTCGCCCCGCATAGCCGTCGATCAATAGGCAGTTTAACGGCTCTCGAGCGGCGATTTTTGACGGCTCAGTAGCCGTCGCTAGGCAGGCAGTGGGCCGCTCGCGCCGAGGCGAAATGTTCACGGGAGTGATACACTCGATTCAGGGCTCGAACCAATGGACCGATTCCTATGTTGTAGGTACCGTCGTGTAGCCATATTCAAGCGCTTAAATCTTGGTGAGTTTGGCTAGGCCTTGGCGGATTTCGTCGGAGCTACAAGGATTCGCGCTGAAGTCGCGCCTCGACGCGATCGAGCCGTGCTTTTGGCGGCGGAGTGTTTACAGCTCGACTCTTGAAGCGTAGATTTGCTCCCAAGACACGGAATCTGCCCCGCATCGAGGTCGATTGCTAGGCAGGTAAACGGCTCTCGAGCGGTGATTTTGGACGGCTCAATATCCGTCGCAAGGCAGGCAGTGGGCTGCTCGCTCGGAGGCGAAATGTTCAAGGGAGTTAGACACTCGATGCAGGGCTCAAACCAATGGACCGATTTCTATGTTGTATATACTGTTTTGTAGCCCTATTCAAGCGCTAGAATCGTTGCGAGTTTTGTTGGGTTGTGGCTAATAGCGTTGGAGCTACAGCGAGTCGCGCTGGAGTCGCGGCTCGACGCGATCGAGCCATGAATTTAGCGGCGGAGCGAATACAGCTCGGCTCTTGAAGCGTAGATTTGCTCCTAAGACACAGAATCTGCCCCGCATCGCGGTCGCTCGCCAGGCAGGTGAACGGGTCTCGAGCGGCGCTTTTGGACGGCTCAGTAGCCGTCGCTAGGCAGGCGGTGGGCCGCTCGCGCCGAGGAGAAATGTTCATCGGAATGAGACACTCGATGCAGGGCTCGAACCAATAGACCGATTCCTATGTTGTAGGTACTGTCGTATAGCCATATTCAAGCGCTACAGTCGTGGCGAGTTTGGTTGGGCTGCGGCGAAAAACGTCGGAGCTACAGCGATTCGCGCTGGAGTCGCGCCTCGGCGCGATCGAGCCATGATTTTAGCGGCGGAGCGAATACAGCTCGGCTCTTGAAGCGGATTTTTGCTTCGAGAGTTGGGAATTTGCCCCCCATCGCGGTGGATCTCTAGGCAGTTTAACGGCCCTCGAGCGGCGATTTAGTACGGCTCAGTAGCCATTGCTAGGCAGGCTGTGGGCCGCTCGCGCCGGGGCGAAGTGTTCACAGGAATGAGACACTCCATGCAGGGCTCGAACCAATTAACCGATTCCTATGTTGTAGGTACCGTCGTGTAGCCCTATTCAAGCCCTTCAATCGTGGCAAGTTTGGTTGGGCTGCGGCGGATTGCGTCGGAGCTAGCAAGAATCGCGCTGGATTCGCGCCGCGACTCAATTGAGCCGCGATTTTTTGCGGCCATGCGAAAGCAGTTGTGCTCTCGAAGCAGTGATTTGCTCCCAAACTTCGGATTTTGCCCCGCATCTTAACCCGTATAGCAGTGATTTTTGCCGCAGTTTTCCGCATTCTCGCTCCCAGAACTCTCCTTTTGCCCCGCAATTTTGACTGCCCATCGGCCGTTGCTCGGCCCCAAGTGGGCTGATCGGGACAATCCTGGGGTCTACGGGTCGTCTCGACGAGCTCTTCAATCAGGTAGAGTTTTGCACCTCCATTCCACCTAAGGCGCTGATCGAGTCCATCATGGCTCGGTATTGTTGCTCCACCCAAGCTGCGGAGCTGCGGCTACGAGCGGCCGCTCCAGAGCGATTCGCGCTGATGTCGCTAGGGTACCGACCGAACTTGGCTTTACAGAGGCGCTTCGGCCGTAGCTCGGCCCCCAGTGGACTGATCGGGACAATCCTGGTGTCTACGCGTTTGTCTCGACGAGCTCTACAATCGGAGAGAGTTTCGCACCTCCATCCCAACTACAGGCGAAAATCGCGTTTTCGGCGCCCCGACCGGAAGTGCAGTGGCTGGGTCGGGATTGCTCGACGTCGTTCGCTACTGGGGCTCGGTCTCCTCCATCGAGGCGAGTTTGAAGTTCACAGCTCATCCATGGCCGGAGAAAGGCGAATACTGGCCCTGGGGCGCGAGAATATAGCGGCCGCTGCCGGGCATCGCCGCTTGGCCGAGCCAAGGCGTTGACCGAATCGATCATGGTACCCTCTTGTTGCTCCAGCCAAGTACTACAATCGTGGCGAGTTTTGTGGAGCTGCGGCTATTAGCGGCCGCTCTAGAGCGATTCGCGCTGATGTCGCTAGGGTGCAAGCCGAGTTTGGCTTTAAAGAGGAGCTCCGGCCATAGTTCGGTCCCTAGTTGGCCGATCGGGACAATCTTGGTGTCTACGTGTTCGTCTCGACAAGCTCTACAATCGGGGAGAGTTTCGCACCTCCATCCCAACCACAGGCGAAAATCGTGTTTTCGGCGCCCAGACCGGAAGTGAAGTGGCTGAGTCGGGATTGCTGGACGTCGATCGCCTCTGGGGCTCGGTCTTTACCATCGAGGCGAGTTTGACGTTTCCAGCTCATCTATGGCCGGAGAAACGCGAATACGGGCCCTGGAGCGCGAGAGAAGTGTGGCCGTTGCCGGGTAGCGCCGTTTGGCCGAGCCAAGGCGTTGATCGAGTCGATAATGAAACGGGCTTGTTCCTCCACTTAAGCACTACAAACGTGGCGAGTTTGGCTGGGCTGCGGCTATTGGCGGCCGCTCTAGATCGATCGCGCTGATGTCGCTAGGGTGCCGGCCAAACTTGGCTTTTCAGAGGCGCTACGGTCATAGCTCGGTCCCCAGTTTGCTGATCGGGACAATCTTGGTGTCTACGTATACGTCTCGTCGAGCACTACCATCGGAGAGAGTTTCGAACCTCCATCCAAACTACGGGCGAAAATCGAGTTTTCGGCGCCCAGACCGGAAGTGCAGTGGCTGGGTCGGGATTGCTCGACGTCGATCGCCTCTGGGGCTCGGTCTCCTCCATCGAGGGGAGTTTGGCGTTACCAGCTCATCTATGGCCGGAGAAACGCGAATACGGGCCCTGATTCGCAAGAGTATAGCGACCGCTGCCGGGCATCGCCGTTTGGCCTAGCTTAGGCATTGATCGAGTCGATCATGCTACCCTCTTGTTGCTACAATCTTGGCGCGTTTTGTGAAGCTGCGGCTATTAGCGGCCGCTCTAGAACGATTCGCGCTGATGTCGCTAGGGTGCAAGCCGAGTTTATCTTTTAAGAGGCGCTACGGCCAAAGCTCGGCCCCCAGTTGGCCGATCGGGACAATCTTGGTGTCTACGTGTTTGTCTTGACGAGCTCTACAATCGGGGGGTGTTTCGCACCTCCATCCCAACCACAGGCGAAAATCGTGTTTTCGGCGCCCAGACCGGAAGTGAAGTGGCTGAGTCGGGATTGCTTGACGTCGATCGCCCCTGGGGCTCGGTCTTTACCATCGAGGCGAGTTTGACGTTTCCAGCTCATCTATGGCCGGAGAAACGCGAATACGGGCCCTGGAGCGCGAGAGAAGTGTGGCCGTTGCCGGGTAGCGCCGTTTGGCCGAGCCAAGGCGTTGATCGAGTCGATCATGGTACCCTCTTGTTGCTCCAGCCAAGTACTACAATCGTGGCGAGTGTTGTGGAGCTGCGGCTATAAGCGGCCCTTCTAGAACGATTCGCGCTGATGTCGCTAGGGTGCAAGCCGAGTTTGGCTTTTAAGAGGCGCTACGGCCATAGCTCGGCCCCCAGTTGGCCGATCGGGACAAACTTGGTGACTACGTGTTCGTCTCGACGAGCACTACAATCGGGGAGAGTTTCGCACCTCCAACCCAACTACGGGCGAATATCGTGTTTTCGGCGCCCTGACCGGAAATGCAGTGGCTGGGTCGGGATTGCTCGACGTCGTTCGCTACTGGGGCTCGGTCTCCTCCATCGAGGCGAGTTTAAAGTTCACAGCTCATCCATGGCCGGAGACAGGCGAATACGGGCCCTGGGGCGCGAGAATATAGCGGCCGCTGCCGGGTAACGCTGCTGGGCCGAGCCAATGCGCCGATCGAGTCTATCATGGTTCCGTCTTGTTGCTCCACTCAAGCACTAAGATAGTGACGAGTTTGGCGGTTCTGCGGCTATTAGCGGCCGCTCCAGAGCGATTCGCGCTGATTGATTTTTTCATTAGTTTGAATTTGGACTTGGTTGCTTGGCATGTTAACACGTTTCACAACAAATCAAGTTATTTAATGCACAAATTGATCGAGTTCTGACATTCGATTTTTCATTCTGCTATTCTGCCATTCTGCCAACTTCATTCTGCTAGCAGAATAGAAGAATGGCAGAATGAGATTTCAAAGTCGCGAAAACTGTTGAGATATGACTTTTTTCACTCTCAATTACTTTTATTACGTTCTAATATCATTTTTAAATCGATTTTAGACTGATAGGTTTCAAAAAATGATTGTTTATTTCATTAGTTTGAATTTGGACTTTGTTTTTGGCATGTAAACCGGAGCATGATATAAGGAATTTTTGGCGGGAAAATCGTTGAAAACAAGTTTAAACATCAAATCAAATTATTTCATGCAAAAGTTGATCGAATTATGACATTCGATTTTTCATTCTGCTATTCTGCCATTCTGCCAACTTCATTCTGCTAGCAGAATAGCAGAATGAGATTTCAAAGTCGCGAAAACTGTTAAGATATGACTTTTTTCACTCTCAATTATCTTTATTACGTTCTAATATCATTTTTAAATCGATTTTAGACTGATAGGTTTCAAAAAATGATTGTTTATTTCATTAGTTTGAATTTGGACTTTGTTTTTGGCATGTAAACCGGAGCATGATATAAGGAATTTTTGGCGGGAAAATCGTTGAAAACAAGTTTAAACATCAAATCAAATTATTTCATGCAAAAGTTGATCGAATTATGACATTCGATTTTTCATTCTGCTATTCTGCCATTCTGCCAACTTCATTCTGCTAGCAGAATAGCAGAATGAGATTTCAAAGTCGCGAAAACTGTTAAGATATGACTTTTTTCACTCTCAATTATCTTTATTACGTTCTAATATCTTTTTTAAATCGATTTTCGACTGATTGGTTTCAAAAAATGATTGTTTTTTTTCATAAGTTTGAATTTGGACTTGGTTGCTTGGCCAGTTAACCGGAGCATGATATAAGGAATTTTTGGCGGGAAAATCGTTGAAAACACGTTTAAACAACAAATCAAGTTATTTCATGCACAAATTGATCGAGTTCTGTCGTTCGATTTTTCATTCTGCTATTCTGCCATTCTGCCAAATTCATTCTGCTAGCAGAATAGCAGAATGGCAGAATGAGATTTCAAAGTCGCGAAAACTGTTGAGATATGACTTTTTTCACTCTCAATTACTTTTATTACGTTCTTATATCATTTTTAAATCGATTTTAGACTGATAGGTTTTAAAAAATGATTGTTTTTTTCATTAGTTTGAATTTGGACTTGGTTGCTTGGCATGTTAACCGGAGCATGATATAAGGAATTTTTGGCGGGAAAATCGTTGAAAACATGTTAAACATCAAATCAAGTTATTTCATGCACTAGTTGATCGAATTCTGACATTCGATTTTCCATTCTGCTATTCTGCCAACTTCATTCTGCTAGAAGAATAGCAGAATAGCAGAATGGCAGAATGAGATTTCAAAGTCGCGAAAACTGTTAAGAAATGACTTTTTTCACTCTCTATTATCTTTATTGCGTTCTAATATCATTTTCAAATCGATTTTAGACCGATTGGTTTCAAAAAATGATTGTTTTTTTTCATTAGTTTGAATTTGGACTTGGTTGCTTGGCATGTTAACCGGAGCATGATATAAGGAATTTTTGGCGGGAAAATCGTTGAAAACACGTTTAAACATCAAATCAAGTTATTTCATGCAAAAGTTGATCGAATTATGACATTCGATTTTTCATTCTGCTATTCTGCCATTCTGCCAACTTCATTCTGCTAGCAGAATAGCAGAATAGCAGAATGGCAGAATGAGATTTCAAAGTCGCGAAAACTGTTAAGATATGATTTTTTTCACTCTCAATTATCTTTATTACGTTCTAATATCTTTTTTAAATCGATTTTAGACCGATTGGTTTCAAAAATGAGTGTTTATTTCATTAGTTAGAATTTGGACTTGGTTGCTTGGCATGTTAGCCGGAGCATGATATAAGGAATTTTTGGCGGGAAAATCGTTGAAAACACGTTTAAACAACAAATCAAGTTATTTCATGCACCCGATTTTGACTTTTGATTTTTCATTCTGCTATTCTTCTATTCTGCTATTCTGCCATTCTGCCAACTTCATTCTGCCATTCTGCTATTCTGCCATTCTGCCAACTTAAGGGACATAAAAAGCCGGGCTTTAATTTGCGTGTGAATTTACTGATTAATCCACGTTTTCTCCCGTTAACGCCCGGGTTGTGTCCGTTAACGTATGCGTTTAACGACCCGAAAACGTACAATTTATGCAATAATGCCTCTTCCATGTTTTTGTCTAGCCTGTTTGTGTTGAGCAGGACACAGTTGTCACAATGGCGGCTCCCTGTTGGTGCATTAGTGTGTCCGTTAGTCAATACAACCGGTTTTGAACTGACGATAACTCCTAAATTTATTGATTGATATCAAAATTACTTTGCATAATTGTTTTCCATCATGAGAAAAAGTGCACAAAATTTTAACATAGCGTCAAGGTCACAGCTCAAGGTCTAATGTAAAAAAGTTAGTTAGTCCGGAGCATACATTATCATACACTCATGGGTGGATTCAAAAAGTAATCAGCACAATTGTTCTCCACCATGAGATGATGTGCTTTTTGAAAAAGAAAACAAAACACTTTCAGTTATATGATAAAATTCGCATCCCTAAGTCACATGTTATGATTTAGCTTGTCATGTGATTCTAAGCTTTGATTGATTTCAAAGTACCTTGGCGCCATTGTTCTTCTTTAGGAGATGTGCTATTTGAAACAAAATCGGGCTCGACAGTAGATGAGTCACAACCACTTCGTTTACATGTTTCAAGTGTATCTGAATGATACAGTACCACACCTTAGAAAGTCACCGTTATAGCGCGGCTGGTAGCGTGTCGGACTGTCAATCAAGAGGTCCCGGGTTCAATCCCCGACGGCGGCACTCATTCTTTCCGACTATTTTGGTTGATAATCGAAGACTTATGTGAGATAGCAGTTGAGGGCTAGGAAAGGATGTGTTGGTTGTCCTGGTGAAATATCAGGAATCCATTGTTACGTGCTCAAGCCATCGCAGTATAACGGGGAAAAATGTTGAAAAACTCCATCTAATCAATCAATCAACCACAGCCTAGGCACGCGATTTCCTCTTGTCTCATGGATCTGTTCCATGTACGAATGAAATCCATGTTTAACACATTTCAGATATAATTTGATTATGTATACAGCTACAATACTAAAGTCGGGAACACATCATCCTCTTGCCCTGGTACAAATATGTATATTAATAATAGATGAAATCCATATTTTACATCTTTTAGATATATATGGATGATACCTATATTACATATACTTGGTGTTTGGTATGAAAAAAATATCTAACGAGGTTGAGAGAATTGATAAGTGTCGAGGCTCTGCCGAGACAATTATCAATTCCCACAACCGAGTTAGATATATTTTTTTTTCATAAAATACAATAAGTACGTAATATATTTATCTTTTAACCTCTATTTGTCTTTTTTCCGTCGATGTTTCTAACTGAAATGCAAGTTTCTAAAAATAACCGCATTACATCATTGTTCTAAAAATAACTATGTGATATAAAAGATATCATACGGGATGTTATCACACGGATATTTGTATAATTAAAGGATAAATACATATACACCTACAACACTGCAATCAGAGGACACATCATGCGCTTGCCTCATGGTCCATATACATCGATTGAAAAAAGCCATATTTTACATATTTTAGATATATGTGGATGATGTATACAGCTGCGAATCTACAACCAGAGAACACCTTATTATCCTGTCACGGAATTGATACATTTTGCACGAAAATCAAACTTTTGTACAGAAACCAGTTTAAATATTGTTGGACACAAAGAGGGCCATTTTAGGTCCAAATTTTAAATTGTCTGCAAATCATGCCGAATGCGATAAAACTGAACTTTGAAGTACCCGTTTTCATATTTCGGTCATAAAAAGGAATTTCATTACGTAGAGTTGACGTCATGACGTCATTAAGGGACCGACCCTTTTTTAGAGACCAAAATCAGTAATTGTGCATTTTTTCGGAAATAATAAACCGATTTTTATCCCGAAAACGCTATTTGCTTCGTTTAAAGACGCATGATGCAATGTTTTATTGATATGAAGATATAAGCGTAAGAAATCCAATTAACGTTTTAAATGTTAATGCCTTCTGCGTTGCTGTTTTCGAGTACAGTCACTGGAAATATTTCCTTTTTTCTCGAAAATTTGTCCGGTGACCTATGCTGAAATTTATATGTGTTACTGCCAAACCATTCCGCTAAAGAAGTTTGAAATAAAAACCATGTGTCTTAGGGTAAGATTTTTTGTAAAATTTGATTCCGCGAAGATATCGCAAATCAAAGGATATTTCAACGTCACGTCAAATGTTAACAAAAGCTGTCTTTTAAAATGGACAAAACTTAAATGATTTTTTTGTATTTCTTAAAATCACATTAAGTTTTAATAATTCTGAAGCCTATATTTTACAATAAACCTTAATTTCAGATATGTTAGAATACGTTATTGCACGGAGATTGGCTCCAAATAAGCATAGTGCCGATGGTTTTAGTGCAACGTAGAATTAGCCGAAAATTGTTGCAACAACTTCACAAAATCGAATTTGATACAAAATATAACCCGAAAACTTATCATGATTATTTGATAAATGCAAAGCATATTCTTTTCGCTACAAAATAACAAAAAATCAGCAAAGGTTACCGGACGAAATTTTGAGAAATTTCTACTTATTTACAATAAATGAAATAAAAAAAAGGAACGTCAAATCTTAAAATTCGCGAAAAAGTTAGCGTTTCGGGCTTATTTCTCTATTTGAATGTGCACATAAATTAAACGATTAGCTCGGGCGTTCTTGGACTTTCAAAGTGGAACTTTTTTCGTGAAAATCAGCCGATTGATTAAGAAAATATTTGCAAATAATGATTTTGTCGGGTCGAAAAGGGGTTGGCCCCTTAATGACGTCACGACGTCAAATGAACGAGCTTCAGACCCTTTTCATTGCGTGTTCGCTAATTCCCGCACTTCAAAAATAAATCTCAGAAATTATTGTGAGATTTTAAGAAAGTTGAAAATTCGACCATGTTATCTGTCCGCAGTTACCTAAAACATTTCAACTGCTATACTATATATACATATATACTACTCAAAATTTGGAAAGCATCAATAGTTGACGGATTTAATTTGCCATATGACAGTGAGACATCAAAATATTGCATGGGATTATGAAAATATGTCTCTTCGACAATATTTTTGTACCAAAATTCGAATAATTGAACAAGACGTAGAAGCGTAACGTCGTTTGTAGTTTGAGAGGGGTAATAACTCACGATAATCAGGAATGGTAGGTAGATCAACCTTTTGCAAAAACTAGGACAGATTCCTAAATTCCTCTGTAGTTTTTTGTGTAGTTGCCATTGTAAAGAATATCTTCTCGTGTTTACCTATTCGGATAGAAAAATTACAATAAAAGCTTATTTCTTCGGATCCGAGTCGACTGCTTCCTTGGTAGCTGCTGTAGCCACAAATCCGTGGTTACCTTTCCCAGAGGAAAGATGTTCATGTCTCTCCATTTGATTTCGATAAAAACATATTTTTCTTGGATCTCCATACCACTGGAACAATTTTTGTTATGTTCACATTAAAGCTTGATCCATCAATGATCAGAAATGCTATCTCGCTTTTTGAGGTTTACGTGACGTAGTCGAGCACTATTTGAAGGCATGCACTTTTGTACAGTTAATAACATCGTGAAATTGACATTCACCTCAATCTAAACCATTCTAAATCGATCACTCAGCGCCCCAATCATTCATTCCAAACACTCATTCAAACCATTCAAATACGACCAAACCTATTGAAAAATATAGAATCAACAACATCATTCAAAATAAATTTTGACAGAGAAAAATCGCGATTTTACTGACATAATTCAATTAGTTAGCGCCTCATAGGTTCCTGAAGAAATTTGAAGCTGTGCAAAGAACTTGTATGCACTTTTTTTATTAAAGGGAGGTAATCAATATCGCAAATTTTGTTCATCCCGAACAAAATTTGCAATATAGGATTACCTCCCATTAAATTCACTCAAAACTCGCTCCTCACACTCATTCAATTTCATTCCTAAATCAGTCCAAAATCATTCGCCTTGTCAATTTCACGATGTTCTTAACTGTATGTTCCATGAATGGAGGTCATCTGTCTATCAAACAAGCTCTATGTATGCCTATCTAGTTGGCTAGGTATAAATTCATATGGTTTTTGCATTTTGAAAGTCTTCAAATATAGCCGATGTCCAAAGTTAAACCCCGAGGAAGAAGACTTTAAGATAACGGACCATACAGTAAAACCATAGATCAAAATTTTATTGAATAAGTCTCCGCGATACTCTAGACTGCTCATTTCGGTTCCCGAGTTGCTGTAGGCAGCACTTGACCAGTCTGCTCACATCTCATAAATATAACATCTGAGGGCTTATAAGTCATCCGGAAAACCGACAAAAAGTAGTGTTTTTCTAGAATGGCAAAATTGAGACACTCGTCATCGTTTTACAGAAGAAAATGTTTTCTACTATTCTCTGACGTCATAGCGGAGTTGGTAGCGCGTCGGCATGTCAATCTAGAGTTCCGTTTTCGATCCCCGACGGCGGCACTCATTCTTTCCGACTATTTTTCTCTCACCAATCGGTTGACAATTGTAGACCTATGTAAGATAGTAGCTGGGGGCTAGGAAAGGATGCGATGACTGTACTGGTAATAGTACAGTCAACTCTCGATACAACGACCACATTTGTTCCCAGAAAATATGTCGTTGTAACGAAAATGTCGGTGTATTGAATGAACACTAAAGTCAATTGATACAGGATTGTCAAAAAGCAGTGAACATTATATAATATACTATGTATAGTACATGTACAAATTAACGTTAACACTTTGTTAAGTTTTATCATTAATTATTTGAATATCTTAATTGAACTGATCTTTTTATAATTCATTTGCCATATTCATTTCCATCAAAATTTAAATGCCATGATCTTAAAACTAACATTTTCTGTATAGCAAAATAGAGAAAAGCTTAACAAACAAAATGTAGACCTAATCTTAATAAAGTGTAATGAAAAGATGTATGTGTTAAAGGTGCTAATTAAACATTGCCATTGTTTGCATGTCAAACATTTTCACACATTTCAAAGTTAAAGACTTGTCAATTATCAACTAATTTTATGTGTTAATCTATCATGCATATGGTTCTGAGGAATTAACCATCATGACCAAAATTTTTGTGTCGTTGTAATGAACAAGCTTATATAGGGAATATGCACTTTCGTTCCCTGAAAATCAGTGTCGGTGTCGGAAAACGAGAATTCCGTTATAACGAATGAAAAATGCACTGTGCAAATCCGTTCCCAACAAATTTGTGTCGTTAAGTGAAAATGTCGTTGTATTGAGTGTCGTTGAAACGGGAGTTGACTGTAATAATAAATTTGTTGACAAATTAACATCCTTTCAGAATCACAACAACTGTTTTTTTCGATTTCTCAATCTAGTTCAAAACTGATTAATTCGAAATAGTGATGCTTTTCAAATTTTGAGTAGTATACATAAATCCGCACACTTCACATATCGTGTCGGTAGAGAATTTTCCTTTCTGTGATCAGAGTGTCAACTCCATACGTCATCAGAAAGAGTCGCTCAGAGACCGGTACTGCTGTAGTATAGTTATAGACACTCACGTCATTAGCATACACCTGAAATAAAAAACACGGTGTATACGGTTTCTTGCCGCCCGGGGTATATGACGATTTATTCCCGGCTGGAAAAAATGATGTCATCCGAGCCGTAGGCGAGGGTTTACATCATTTTTACTGCCGGGAATATAACGTAATATACCCAGGCAAGAAACCGTATAACGAATTTATTATACTTCAAAGTTTTAGGGCTAAATATCTGTCTTTTGCCTATATAAGGCGTTGGTATAAACCGATTTCTTTTAAACCACTAATATCCCTTAATGCGCCCCTATGAAAAGTAACCATGTACAAAGTGACGTCATATATAGTCGTGACGGCACACTTCTACACTCTGCGCTGTTGTGATATGAAATCGTTTGTTGGCTGAACCTGCGAGAAACTTGGCACTTTAAATGGACAGATTAATAAAAAAATTAAGGTGTTTATTGACATCTATATCATTTTTTATTTGCACATTATTAACTGATATGCTTTTCAACTGAATCTTAGTGTGTATTTTCGGGTCGTGTTATCAGCGAAGCGAGAGAATCATGGCTGCCATTTCCGTTTCGATTATTTGTCTACGTTCATGGCGAGGCGCCTTAAGGAAACATTTGAAGTTATACCGGACCGGCCGTAGATATCAATGTTTGTCAGGTCAGCATTAACCAATGTAAATGCTAGAATATTCTTTGCAGTATACTAATAGATGACTTAAGATGACAATGGACAGCGGCCTCCCGAACCTATAAGTCGGAAGTGGGCTTTCTTTAATTTGCGGCTCTTTGTGCGCGTTGTTTTAAAGGCCGGTTTTCGTAAGATTCTGCATATGGAAATAACGTGAAATGATGATTGTAAAATTTCATAACTTAATTTTTTTTCAACAGTTGATATCAATTGAATGCCTTGGTCATTGAATTTAATAATAAATTACGTTATAAGTGTCATTCTTTAAGGAGGGCTTCTCTATAAATAACGAAAAACTTTCTTTTATCCATGGAAAGGTATGCTGATTTTTACCAAATAAAGGAAAAATAGGGTTTTAAACATACTGGAAAATAAGAAAAATTCATTGGGGAAATTCTTCAAGAGAATAGATTTTTGTGGCATCATCCCCCACCCAACCCCCTTGAAATTGCAAAAAAAAAAACCACACACACAAAACAAAAAAAAAACGCATTTTTAACTTTTGAATGCACATTATGCAAATGCAATTGATCAAAGGGAAATATCCTTGGCAACAGCCATTGTGCCATGTATAATGTCGATCAGCATGTATGTATTTTATAGCTATCAGCTTTTACCGAGTTTATTCTGGACCTAAAACGAATAGAAACGTTTTACTGAAAAAATGGCAATTACCACTCAAGGGATATAACTCTAACATGAAAAGGCGCATGGAGAGGTACCTTCAAATTATGATCTAATGACTATACAATGTATATTTACAATATATGTGAACAAGAAAAAAATACTTAGGAGGGAAAAAAATAAGCCATGTGTCCATTGCCTCCTTAAGGCCAGGTCACTTCAAATCGGACACAAAGCGTATGCAAAAGGGACACGTTTGAAAGCATTTGCTTTCATACAAATAAAAAACTTATTGGTAGAATTGTTGAAAATTGTTATAAATAATAATAATAATAAAAAATACAAGCGTCAGTTTATCAGCTTTGCTATCAGGAGTGCAAAGCGCTTTCTAACGTTAGCAAGCGTTTTTTCTGCTTTCTGAACGGAGTGCTTGCTTGATGCGCTTGCGATTCGGCTTGCAACTTAACGAAATAACAAGCTTAGCAAACAAAATTTGGGAATATTCTAGAAACCTCGCAAATACTCTTGTTTGGTTATTTAATCGTCCGAAGAGCGAGATCTGTGGAAAACAATTACTTTTAGTTTTACTTTTTATATAAAGATATAAAAATGTTTTCTGACGGTACAGGAGGGAATGAGCTTTAAATCGAGTCAATTTTATCTCGACTATCCGATTTGTTTTGTTTGAATGGGTTTTTACACCGCTTTCAACAATTTTTCAGTTATATTAAGGCGGCTTGAGTACCTAACAATGGATTCCTTGTATTTCTCACTCCAGTACTTCAATTACACCCTTTCCTAGCCTCCAGCTGCTATCCCACATAGGTCTACGATTATCGACCCGTGTTGGGAGACAAACTGTCGGAAAGAAACGTCCGGGCGTGTGCGTCGGCGTAATGCTTCTGTTTAGTTTTTACGTGCAAGTGTCAAATCTCTGTTTGTACTACAGCTATTAGTTTGAAACTTTTCGCATGCTCCTGTGACCATAATACAAACCTCGAAACGAAGATTTATTGCTCTGATTTTGAATCAGGTGGATTTTTTACTCTTTTTGAACTTGGAAATTAGGCTTTGATGTTTATATGAAATATCCCTGTTTCTACTAAAGCCATTGCTTAAAAAGCTTTGCACACGCTTCTGTTACCATAATATAAGCTTCTAAAGCAAGATTCACTTCTCTGATATTGAATTAAATGGAATTTTATCCCATAGAATTTTATTAGGTTTTATAGTGACTATTTTTTCCGTTCAATGCAATTTCATTCCAAAATCATTCACCTTGCCAATTTTACAATTTTGAAAACTATAAGCGGTGACAGGGACTTTACCAGAACTCGATCTTGAAGAATCGTCAGTTTCAGCTTTCCATATGTTGTGAAGGGATCCTGTATATATTGCTCGCTTTGCCAGCTTCCGTAGTGCCACGCGTTGAACATCAGCCAATCATAATACTTGTAGTTGGTTGCGTGAAAATACATGTGATCGTAGAAACCGAATCGCCCAACAACTGCGTCGCCATCGAATAAATCAAGGGCGAAAACAACTCTGGAATCAAATATGACAATGATCGGAGTTTTCGCACTTGACTGATTTCTTTTTTATTTCTTCTTCTTTTTTTTATCTATAATGATTTTTAAACTTTCCCTAAAAGAATTTATGAAATGAGACCTTCGGCTGACCTCCCCTTGGAACCAATCTCTTATTGAAAAAAAGACACTATATTTCGGAGATCTCAGATGGCCATTTTTAGCGTGACGGGTTACACATACTCGTCACCACACAAGGAACAAAAAGTATTTATTACGTAGAATACATTGAACTGTAAAAATCCTGGAAGACCAATTCCAAAATGACGTCATAAAGTACGAGGGTGATCAATAAATTTGTGTTTATTGTTTATTGCTCATTTTGTATGTGAAACTTTTGATACTGATTAAATATTAACCCAACGACATTTTCCTGGTGTTATGTAACTGTGACGTCAGAATTGATTAAAAGAAGTCATGGTAAACCCTCACCGTTGAGAAATAGCGGTCAACGTTATTTTTAGCAAACAGGATATCAATTTTTTTAAATAAAAAGCAAGAAATTTAAACATTTGCGAGTATCTAATGCAAACGCTTCCTATAGTGTTGTCCGTAAGTGATTTAACAATAAACATGCCTGTAGAAAACTCGTTAAAGTTTATCTTCCATTTAAGCGAGAATAACCTTTTATCACGCATTTGACGTATTAGAATGAAAAAGTTATCAGAATCCTTTTGAGATTTTCTAAATAAAGTAGTTAACCCGAAAATTATTGTCCATGGTTACCACCGTTTCGGTATACATGTAATTCGTGTTCGATTATTAACAGATAATCAGGTAAAATACTTGCTGTTCATTAGGTCGGATTTCCTCTGACATTGAAACCACCTTACAACGCGAAAATGTTGCTTATTGTGAAGGATTTAGCGGAAAATACATATCGAAAAGCCTAAAGATCTATTCAATGCTTAGGTTGACCTATTTACGATTCAAATTCCAACGGAGAAATCAATCACCATGCGTCGAGGTATAACTGAAAAAAGTACTTTGTATAACTAAATAACTAAAACGGAAGCGCCTCGAACGATGTCACGTGGTGGACAATAAGCGCATGCTATGAACGGGCTCCGATTAGAGAAAATGCGTTTTCGATCGACAGAGTCTTATTGTATGAAGGAACTAACTTCATTTCTAGGCGCTCTTAAGTGTTTTTGTTCAATTTAGAAATAATACGAACTTATCGATCGTCCCTCGTAAGTTCATGTGAGTTTCCAAATTATACAAAACGAACGTTTTTAGACTAATCCGAAGTCAAAGAATGTTAACTTTGAACTTAGTATGAGTTGAAATAGAAAAGAGACTGCAAAAAATATTGACAAAGACATTAAGAAAAGGAGAGAAAATACTTAAAACACACACATGTAACGACCCGAAAACGTGTTTTTTATACACTATTAGCATAGAATAATGCCAATTGTGATAAAAACAAATATGTCACACGATTTCATTGAAATAACCCCACCCTAGTATCGTAGTAATGTTACAGAAAAATTGGCTAGCGAATATTAGAATAAAGACATAGAGGATATTGAATGAGTGGTCATGGAAGACCGAATTTATTAAACGAGTCATCTATGAACAGAAAAAAAAGAGGATGCGCCGAGTTTTTATCTGTTTTAGATGACAAGTTTAATAAATTCTGTATTTTATTAGCACAAAATATATTCTATTTATAATATGACCTGAATTTTGCTAAAAAACTGTCAAAATTATTGAAATTCAACATTTCAATTTCCGCAAAACTAATAACGCCGTTTAAAACTGACGTCACAATATATTCTTAATGACGTCATTTTCGCGGTTACAAAATAGCGTTGTTATTCGCTATCAGCACGTTTGCATAGTTATTCCTATAGTGTAATAACACCCGTGTAATATTAAAAATATTCAACGGAGTTCTATCACTCCTGCGACGTATGTCATATCATAAATAGCTGTTCAAGACTCTGTTAATAGCCCTCTTGTCTCTAAGAAATTACAGTTAAGAACATCGTGAAAATAACAATTATTCCGATCAAAATCATTCTTAATCATTCACTCAGCGCTCCATTCATTCATTCCAAACACTCGAAAAAAAAAAAAAAAAAAAAACAACCGCTCCAAAATCGTTAGAAAACATTTCGAAATCTTCAAAGGCGATCAACATTTAATTCAAATCGATCAAACTATTCTATGATTTTACTGGCTGAAGTGGCTTTAAATGTGTATCTGGTCCAGGAAGACACACAAACAGAAACGTATGCATACTTTATTAAAGGTAGGTAATTAATATCGATAATTCTGTTCACCTTGAACAGAATTATCGATATTGGATTACCTCTCTTTAATTTCACTCTAAAATCTCACTCCACATTAATTCAATTTCATTCCAAAATCATTTTTCGTTTTATATCTCCATAAAAATGTCAATATGGCTTAGTAAATGGGGCTTACAAAGATTTACCTCAAATCCTTTCTCCAGAAATCAAAGGTCACGGAGTCCCCAAAGCGAAAGTTGCCTGGTAGCACAGTTTTCAGCGATGTTTTCTGGGAGAGAGATAAAAAAACTAAATAAGCAAGATTTTCAAAAAAGACAGAAAATGATATGATAATCAAATCAATATATTTAATTGTGAATGCCACCGCAACTTTCATTATGTAGAATCAGTGTTTAATACACAAATATTGAAATCTGTAGAAAGTTAAACACTAAACAGAGGATGTTTTGCTTTTTAATAATCCATGATTTTTGCCCTTACAAGGCGGAGTCTAATTTACGTGTCGTTGAACTTAAGGTTAAGGTAGATCAGCTTTTATTTATTACTTAGTATTTTTATTGGTAGTGGACATAAATAACTTGATACCTTAAATCGTGGGTAGTAACCAAATCCTCGTAACTTCAATGTGTCCAAGCTGAGGTAACGAGGCTTTGGTAACACACCGATAAAACGTGTTCAATTTCTCTTAGCACGTGAAACCATTTGGTCTTTGGATACAGATATTTGCACGCGTTTACGATGATTATAGATCCACAATTTCAAGTGAGTGATCAAAGGTCAATTTTGTCCTTACAGTGTACAGACAAAATTTACCTGTGATCACTCATTTAAACTTGTGGATCTATACCGACAAACTAATGACAAAACCTAAAATATTGAAAAGTAAACTCGTCAAATGACGTCACGGCTAGGCCAAGCTCTACTGGATGAATAACAATAATGCAGAATTCAAATGCTGAAATGTGTAAACATTTCTTACTCAAAATTTACCCTGATCTTTGACAGGTGACCTTGCTGTTGATACAATAATTGTTGTGGTTCCGCGAGTTAAACAATGTGTTAAACATTGAATTCAACCATCGTTCTTTAATTAATTTACAGGAGGTTAGTCACAAGCAATACTCTTGTGACATTTGAAAGCACATCCATTTATCATTTTCTTAGTTTTATATAAAATATTTAGTTCAATACAGTTCATAACATTGTGAAATTGACCCTCATTACGATAAAACCGTTCTTAACCGCTCACTCAGCGCTCCAAACATTTATTTCAAACACTCACTCAAACCATTGAAATACGCTTCAAGATCAACAACTCAATTCAAAATAAAAGTCATTAGAAAAAAAAATCCACGATTTCCATGGCAACATATTTTCATTTTTTGAATGCTGCGTATTTAAATCTGAAGTCAATTTTAGTATATATAGGCTGTTTTGAAAAGATAAAAAGTTTGAAATTATTTTCTAACACAAATAAATTCCTACAAATTATAGCTAAATGACACTTGACCATGTTGAACACGTTACAATTAAAAACATCGTGATATTGGCATTCTCCTAAAACATAACCGTTCAAAATCGCTCTATCAACGGTCAGTTTACTTATACAAAATACTCGCTCAAATTACTCGAAAATGCTCCAAATCAAAAAAATCGTTCAAAAACAATTAGAAATCGTTCAAAACTTTTTGTTCAAAACGAAAAAAACATGCCTACGATCGTCTGATACACAAATACGATGGTGATGATGATGATTTTGTAGTATTATAAGGTCCCTTCGTGCACAAGTCATATATGGTATGGACCCCAGGATGCAACCTTCACCCTGGCAAATAAAGTTGATTTTTCTTAATCAAAATACAGGTTGAATTTTACAGGTTGCTTTTGTAGGTGCCATATGCCAAATGTTTTAATTTAGAAGCCAAAGATTTGGCATGTACAGTCGAGCTTATTTAGCAGGATAGTATCTGCACAGGTAGCATTGTTAAATGTGTTACAGATTGTTTGGATCTGTTCTACGGGTGACTCTATGATCAAGAAATTAGGAAGTAGGTTTGCCTGAGATCGCATTTAAACATGTAATTCCATTAAAAATATATTGAAGCTATTGAAGCTATACAGTTTAAGTAAATGAACAATAAAAAGTACACTATACACATTATATACACGCATGTAATTCAGTTTTCTTAGCTAAGTTAACATTCCATTATTTCATTAGACCAATTCATTAAATTTGTTTTTCTTCTGCCTTATTTTTTTGTTTTGTTTTGTTGTGTTTTATTATCATTGTTGTTATTACTATGGTTTTATGTTTTCTATTTTTTTTATTATTAGTCCCCTACCGGTGTTCACACCGGAGGGGACTATAGGTTTGCCCTCCGTCTGTCCGTCCGTCTGTCCGTCCGTCCGTCTGTCCGTCCGTCCGTCCGTCCGTCCGTCCGTCTGTCCGCTCAAATCTGGATCCCGCGATAACTTAATAACTAAGCAAGCGTTTTTGATGAAAGTTGGTATATGACTAGATGGCAATGTGTAGATTATGCACATCATTTTATTTTTGTTTTTCGACTTATATTGAGGTTGCTATGGTTACAGAAATGGTGAAAATATGGCCAAAAATGGGATCCTGCGATAAGATAATAACTAAGCAAGCTAGTTTGATGAGACTTGGTATATGACTATATGGCAATGTGTAGATTATGCACATCATTTTATTTTTGTTTTTAGACTAAAATCGTTGTTGCTATGGTTACGGAAATAGTGAAAATATGGCAAAAAATATTGGATCCTGCGATAAGTTAATAAGTAAGCAAGCTAATTTGATGAGACTTGGTAAATGACTAGATGGCAATGTGTAGATTATGTACATCATTTTATCTTTGTTCTTTGACAAAAAGTGCGGTTGCTATGGTAACGGAAATAGTGAAAATATGGCAAAAAATGGATCCTGCAATAACTTAATAACTAAGCAAGCTAACTTGATGAAACATGTTTTAAAATGTAAAAAAATTTATAAGCCATGTTAGTCAGGGTGGTGATGCAGCAGTATTACCTCCAGTGAAAGTTTTCAGTTCTTACCAACAAGACTGAAGAAAAACATCTTGGATCAGACAAGGTAACTGTTATTGATACTATTTCTTGCATCTGTCTATTGCTTGCATGAATTGTATAGTGGGCACAGCAGAGACAACAACTCATGTAAGTCTTGTTTAACCCTTTCCAAAACAAGACCTGGTTTTGACGTCCCAGATAGAATTGGCGTGGGAAAACATTGAGACAAAAGAAGAAAATGCTGATAAACAGCATTTTCTCCGTTTGTCTCAATGTTTTCTGAGCTATAATATTGTCAAATTATACCTTAAGTAGCATCCAATTTGTCGTCTGCAGCAGCTTTCAAATTGGACAACCCTAAATTTTTGCCGTTTGGGAAAGGGTTAAGGTCTTTATAACTTATTAAGATCGCTGAAAACTTGCTTGCAAAAAATATCACTAAACATTTAGATTACCGTTGTTCTTATTTTATAAAATTACACTTGCTATGGTAGCAATTACAAATCATTGATCTTTAAGTAACTTTATTCAAGTCATTTGAATTATATTTCCGAAATTTTGGGCATAACATTTCATATGTTTGACAATTATTTTGATGACTTGTTCATCTTAATCTATTATTGATTACCATATTGAGTCAATGTGAAGCCGGTAGGGGACTTTATGTGTTGCATACAACACCAGATACTTGTTTTACTTATGTCTATATGATGTTAGGTATTATTATATTGATTGTATTCTAGCAACTGCTTCAGTCAGTCTGGCAATTAACCATATATCAGAAAAAAATTATAGTAAAAAAGCCATATTTTACAACATCATATCTAAATCTTAATATTTGTTTCCTAATAAGTTTTGTCCTCTATTTTATTCTATCTTTATTATTATTTTTCCTCCAGCTGCTTCAGTCAGTCTTGATAATGATGTTTGGTTTTTTTGGTGTTAGTGGTATTTTGTACCAGCTACCTCAGTCAGTCTGGTGTTGGAGTTTGCGTTATATATTTGGAGGATAGCTGTCTAGCCATAATTACTTTCAATATTGAAAATTCCGGGATTATAATTCGAGTTAAACAATTGAATAAAATTGCTGTTGCTTAAATGTCTTTTTTAGCTTATTATAAGTTGCCTAGCGCAATCTGATATTATATTGTTATATAGGTTATACAATTATGCAGCATGCTTCAGAATTAAGATTAAAATGTATCAGTTGTCTCGCGCAATATGATATTTAGGTGATTTCTTTTTTAATTAAAATTCTTGAATTATCATTTTTTTGCTTATTATCAGTTGCCTAGCGAAATCTGATATTATATTGTTATATAGGTTATAAAGTTATGCAGAATGCTTCATAATGGTCATTTTAAATGTATCAGTTGCCTCGCGCAATCTGATATTTTAGGCGATTTCTTTTTTAACTTAAATTCTTAAATGTCTTTTTAGCTTATGGCCAGTTACCTAACGAAATCTGATATTATATTGTTTAATAGGTTTATGCAGGATGCTTCATAATGGTCATTTTAAACGTATCAGTTGCCTCGCCTAATCTGATATTTTAGGTGATTTCTTTTTTAATTAAAATTGCATAGTTGTAAGGCTGCCTCATCGCAGTCCCTTTTAAAGTTTCATTTGATTAGCGACATCTGATATTGAAGTTTATGTTGCGTAATTAATTGAGGCCGCTTCTTCACAGTCCTCTTTAGTGTATTGTCTCTGACTTACTTCACTGTAATAGACCAGGTTTCTGATCATAGTATTGGTTTATCATGAAGATGGGCATACAATACTTAATGTTTGTACACCATGTTGATTTCGCCATATCATAGTCTCTTGATACGTTTTGTGTTGAAAGATATCCGGAAACAGCTTTTCGTGTTTCATTGGCAACTTAAATTTCTGGAAAAAGTAGACTCTTTCTGTTTATCACGGGGATATCTAGTTTTAGAATTTCATTTCTGAGCACATTTCTTTGTATGTAAAATTTCGGACAGTAGAAAAAAAACAAAAAAAACAGGCTCAACTGTCACTAAGGCCCCACAGTGTTCACAGTTGGATTTTGGGAATGTTTCTCCGCCGATACGGGTTACCCTAAACCTTAATTTTGTATACGCATTATCAAACTGTTTGATATTACTATACACCGTCAAAGTTGAACAGTTAGCAAAATACTGAAATTTCGCATGTGATGGTTTAAGTACATCCTCATTAAAGGCAAGTTTTATAGAATGTTCGATTAAATGGTACTTCTCTTTGACACTTAGTTTGATATCCAAAACTTCGCCTGATTTTGACCCTACCTTTGCCGTATGATCTCATTCCCTTTTATGCCAACATGACTTGGTATCGATATAAATGTTATCTCGAGGTTCTTAATGTGAAGTTCTTTAATAGACTTTAAAATACTTTATAATAGTTCTCATCTTGTTTGGGATTTACCGGATTTTAAAGACTGTAAAACACTTAGGGAATCTGTAAACGTTGAGGTCATTGAAGTCACAAACACAATAGGACGTAGAGTTTAATAAATGTAGGTATCGCTTATTTCTATTTTAGCGATTTTAGATTGCTTCCCTCTTATTACATTTTCCACGCTCATCCCATTAATTCCATTTGATTCGGAAATCATTCCAAAATCATTCACCTTGCCATTGCTTACTGTAGAATAAGAATTTTTGTGATGCTCTCTTGTCACACTATACCGTAGATTAGCGTTCAGAGTGACAAAACGGTGCAAACAGTTTTCAATTATACCCCGCTATGCACGTGCACTTGCGTGCAAAGCGGGGTATAATTGGAAAACTGTTTTGAACGCAGGGCTGTTAAACAACAATTCATCTTATGAACAAATATCTTTTTGAAAAAGTTATATTATTTTCTTCCTGTTAACAAAGCGAGTATTTTATCAATTTACATTTACCTCTTCAAAGTTATGTTGAACATAAATCAATTTGAAGTAATTGTGACCAGGTAGTGTCGTTTGGTTTACAAACCACGTTTCGTCGAGTAAACTACACGTCCTTGATGCGGTTTCAAACGCTACTCCCCTGGCTATTTCGTTCTTCGACACGCCACAAGCCAGTCCATCAAGTGTTGCACCTATTTGTGGCGCTTCAAAAAGCATTGTTTGTACAAATCCGTGGAGGGGTTTAGTTATGTTTATCAAAAGTAATACTGTTATTAACACAATCTCCCTCATTTTTTGTCTTGAACTATATAGGGTGTTAGTCTGTCTAACAAAGGGTTCCATGGACTCAATAATTTAGACACTTGGCATTCTTTCTTCAGGTTTGGGAGGTTGTAGACTATTTCTTTCCAGCAATTTTGTTATCATTTAAGTGAATTTCGAGCGAATTCATTGTTAATTGTACTCAATTTTCTGAAAACAAAATCTTTTGGTGCTCAACTTCAGGACAGATTTGTTGACTGTTTAAATAGCTTCCAATTTTTCTTAAGTTAATCCAAAATTGTTTACTTGACACACGTCAGATTTTTTAATTATTCTTTAGATGGAAAAATAGCTACAATTCTTTCTTTTTGAATTCTTAAAGTTTTCCTTAAAATAATTGATTTTGTTTTAATGGGATTTAAAGCCGCTTTTATCAATCTATCAGCCATATCGAAGCGCCTGGCGCATCTAGAAATGAATTAATGGTATTTCTCGCACCAGTTGTCAGCTGTCATAATACAAAGGGTTTAACTATCAAACCATTGGTGGTCTAGAGACTTTTTTCGTAAAGGATGTGTGCCGCCGTTGGAACGAACCAGGGACACTCTGAATGATAGTCCGACGCGATATCAACTGCGCTATGACGGCGGCTTAAAGAATTGATGCTTATCTTATAACTATACAAATATCCGTGTGATAACATCCTCTATGATATTTTTTATGATATCACATAGTTATTTTTAGAACAATGATATATTGTGGATATTTTTAGAAACTTGCATTTCAGTAACAAAAATCGACAATAAAAGACAAATAGAGGTTATAAGATAAATATAATACATTCTTAGCGTTTTGTATGAAAAAAATCTAACTCGGTTGTGAGAATTGATAATTGTCTCAATTGTGAGTATATTTTTTTGAGTACGTGCGTGCGTTCGTCCGACCTTGGAAAAAATAATCCATAAGCATCTTATCCTCTCACCCAACCCATAGGGTCAATTTTAACCACGCTTGACAGAAATGATTGAAACCTTGTGATTTACACGCATTTATTGGAATGAGAGGACGGGTTTTATTTTCATTTTAAAACCTGACAAACGAAACGAAACTTGGCAAAAGTGTTCCTTTGCTACATTTAAAAATGTCATTTTTTTATTTGTTCTACATTTTTTTAATTCGATGTTGACAGTAGAAAAGTAATATTTTTGTTGGTTTAACACGCGATCATTTAGAAATAAAAGACGGTTTTTTCTCACACATTCATCACATGGATGTATATTACCAGTCTAATTATCCATTTTACAAAACATTCGAGTATTATGAAAAAAAAAACACGAAAATTATTTATTATCCACACATTGTGAACATAATGTACACGACTAGTGTACACGACTTAAACTTTTCCAATTACCAAGCGTTAATGGAACGACTTTTGCATTTTCAATCTTTAAAAACAATTAGATGATTTTAGGTAGATAGTCCTTAGTACATTAAATCAATTACGCGAATGATAGAACACCCTAATACGGAACAGACTTAGGACCATCTCTTTATTTTATTTTTAAATTGATAGATTGAATGGAGTCTTACGCCGCTAACAACATTTTTCAGCTATATCGCGCGGCTGGAGCACCTTACAATGGATTCCTGGTATTTCTCTCACCAGTACTACCATCAAATACTTTCCTAGCCTCCAACTGCTATCTCACATAGGTCTACAATTAATAACCCATTGGTGAGAGACAAATAGTCGGAAAGAATGAGTGCCACCATCGGGGATCGAACCCGGACCTCCAGATTAACAGTCCGACGCGATACCAACTACGCTATAACGTGGCCAATTATTAATTTTTCTTTTAATAAAGATCGAAAAATGGACAGCTTGTGAATGCGACAGGGGACAGCAACAACTAACAACATTGTGAAATTGACAAGATAAATGTGCCTGTGCTTGACATTTCCAACAATTTCACATGTGCGCAATGCAAAGCTTCTGGTCAGTCCGATCAGCCTCACAGACCGACCAGAGTCCACATTATACTCTCTGGAGATATTTAATGTTTTCATTACTCTTTTGGTGGTCGGCATACGTCATTATTGCATTGAGTCGTTTTCTACGCAGCTCAACGTTTGAATCTTGCGCACGCGTAAAATTGTTTGAAATGTTACGCACAGACCCAACTGACTTTGGAATAAAATTGAAAAGTGTGTGGAACGTGTTTTGAATGATTTCCAAAGGAGATAAATTACTATCGATAAATGTTATCTCCCTTTAATAGAATTGACGTACTTTTCTGCTTTGTTTCTTCAAAATAAAGTCAGACTCTTAAACACCCACACCGGTCAATGAAATTATGAAAATACTTTATCGCTCTGAATGAATTAACGATCATTTTGAACGATTTGTGAATGTTTTTGAGTGGTTTTTGAGCGATCTTGGATGATATAAGTAAGAGATTTGAATGAATGGGTGGAACGCTTAGTGAAAGATGCAGAATGATTTTGATCGAGGTGAATGTCAATTTCACGATGCTACTTACTGTAGTCTCTCCCCTGTCTCTTTTACTTGTTACTCTGTCTCTCTATCGCTCTCCCATTCCCTTCTCTTTTCACCCTCTCCCCCAATGATCCCAATAACTAATATTTATATATATGATATATCCTAACACAAAGGTGTTTCCTTTTGCTTGTTTAATTTGGTTTTTACGCCGCTTTCAACAATCATTCAGTCATATCGCAACGGCTTGAGCTACTAACAGGGGTTCCGGGTATTTCTCTCACCAGTTCAACCTCTTCATCATTCCCTAGCCTCCTGCTGCTATCTTACTTAATGATAATCAACCAATTGGTCGATGACAAATAGTCGGAAAAGATGAGTGCCGTCGACTGAGATCGAACCCGGGACCTCCAGATTGACATTCTGACGCGCTATTAACCACGCTTTGACGGCGACTAACGTAAATAAGCATGGTTTACTTAATATGTGTAATAAAATGCGCTGGTGACAAGATAGTGAAACCAACGCAAGGGTAAGGTCTGTATGGTATTCCGTACCAAGGAAAAAGATAAGCGTATTTGCACGATTACGTGCAGTGTCTGTAAAAATAATTTCTCCACGTTCAATTTATTATTCAACTGTTCAACGGTTTTTCATTAACCTTTAACGCCTGTGAAGTATAGTCTATGTTAAAAAGGACTTCCCCGAGGTGCGTTCGTTAGAGCAAGATGAAAAATACATCTTAATGAGACTTTTAAGACGTCGTAATGAACGATTTACGATATTTTGAGTGAAAATATTCGACGTCGTCATGACTACTCGTTTGAAGCCAATGCAAAACCATCTTCGTTTCCTCATTAAGATATCTTAAGATTCTCATTGAGCGGCTTCAAAATCTCGCTCTACCGAACGCTTTATCTTAAAAATCTTAATAAGAATCTTAAGATTATCGCTCTAACGAACGCACCTCAGGTCTAAAGAAAAGAGACTGTCCGCGATGCATTCGGAACATCGCTCGGACTTTTCCGCAAACTGAAAAGTAGCTCGGTCGTAAGTGTAGTTATTTTGGGTAATATTTGAGGTAATTCGTTTTCTGGTGGTACTTCGGTCATTTAATACGCTTGAAAAAAATGGCATTTTGTTAATTCTTAACGAATGTCTATTGAGATCTTTTGGGTATATTTTAATTTTATGACAAAACGCAGTAATATACTGCGTTTTGTCATTAAATTATAATATGCCCTCTTTTATTCTTACGTTGATTTTGTTTTATGCTACGTCATCCTTGGCGGGATCGTTGATGTTTGTGACGTCAAATAAACCCACGTAAAAAATAACGCGCTTTCATGGCTGCGCCCGTATTATTCCCGAGGTCTATTCCGTAGAATCACCGAGGGTTCCCGGTTGTCCGCGATGTTCGAGAAAAACCCACACTACCTAGACTGCAAAGCTGGTTCAGACTGACCAGGATCGAAGCATCTCACTTTCTTCGTATTTCAAGAATCAAGAACGTTTATTCCATCTTCGGGTATAATCAAATATCAAAATATAAGTCCAAGTCTTTATCTAGCGGGGTTCCCAAATATTGCGTTTTGCAAGCCTGGTTACATAAATTCATTTCAATGGCTCAGCGTGAAACAGTTCTTACTGCCTATATTTTTAGCTGAGCCATCGATTTGTGGCATCAAGGACTTTGCCATGTTATTTCTTTGCTAAAGTAAAAGATTCTAACATAACCATACGAAAGACCGGTATTGAGACTCTATAATGCTTTCTAATAGTTGCGAATATGATTTGCTGCTACTAAATAGTGTCCAAGAAGATTGTAGATTTGCTTTTTAACGCTTTGCTTTTTAATCCCTGCTTTTTACGTGCCTGTGATTTTATGATTGAGAAAACATTGTGAAAAAAGAAGAAATTGCTTCTGACAAGCAATTTCTTCTTTTCCACACTATTTTCAACCCTACTGAATGGTTATATTTCAAATTAAATCCACTTTAAATTTTCGTCTGCAAAACCTTTGAATTTGGACAGGTTCAAAATTTTGTAAAACAGAAAAGGGTTAAATATCATTCGTTGGGGCGATAGCGAAACTTCACTTTGTTATTGGTTTATGCTTATCTATGATGAAGCATCTAATCACCCCATCTAAACGGTATGTTGTTCCATATCTTAAAAGAAAGAGGATAAGCTAAAAATCACTTTAACATCAAATAATTGTTATTTTATAACTAATTGTTTTTATCTGATATTTTACGGAGTCAATAACTTGTTGGTCTACAGTCTGAGATTTAAAGTCCAGCCAATTTTAAAGTACAGTTCCGGGGTTTTACGATCTTAATATCAAAAAGGCCTATTTCCTCAATTTTATGTCCATATGATTTTAAAACAACACATACAGGATTTAACGTCTTTATGATCTTCAACCTCAGTCCTAAGATATTCGTCCGTTGGAATTTTACATTTTATATGCAACAATACAAAGTACAATACATATTATTGCATTAAACATTTACATGTTAAAAGCAATGTCATGGATAGTGGTGAAACACTAGTATGGTGTATGATACTCACACACACAAAAAAAAAACAATTGGTTTTGCCACGTGAAATGTAGACCACATTCAATATAATCATCCAATATATACTCAAACGCAAATGCAGAGGCATTGTGTTTGGTAACTTTTTACAGGCATCTATATGACCTTAACCTTAACAAGTTTTGAACCAAAGTGCAGATAATTCAATTATCCACATGATGTAAAACCGTACAAGTTCATTACTTCCAAAATGTTGCAGAACAATTACGGGTCAACTACCTTAAAACCGATCGTATTTATGTACAGTTTAGCAGTATGAGCATTTATATTTCCAATTTGGTATCTCTTTTTACCTAGAAAATAATTTCTTGTCCAATGCCGCTTTGGTCAAAATCGCAGCCTTCAGTATGGTAACAAAGAAATTATTATAACGTTTTACCTGAGTTTCTTAAAGAGTGTATACATTTTAAAAAAATCCTTATGATGGGATGGTTCGTTTGGAAACAAAAGATTATACATACATGTGATATTTATTAAACTGCATAAGGGGTCAAAATAAGAAAAAAATACATGAAGAGTGTCTGTAAATCTGGTTTCGAACGGACTGAATTGAGGTTTAAGACCCTTCAAAGAATGGATATGAAACATTTCCATTAATATCGGCTATGTCCTTCTTGTTGACGTATTACCTGTACAATACGACGACTCATTAAGTTGACTTAAAGTTGAAGGACCAACGGAGGAATGCCGTTCCATTCTACCCGCAAAGCCTGCTCTAGATCCTGCAAATACTTAACATTATGCCTGGCCCTTACTTTTCGACCAAGCAAATCCCAAATATGCTAGATAGGATTAAGGTTAGGGGAAACGACTGGCCACGGCAAGTTTTTCAAAGCCATTTGAATTTCCCATTATCCCAAGCCACACAATAACGCTGCCGCGACCACACCTGTCTCTTTTAACATTGCAGACGTTAGCGAATCGCTCACTTCTTCTCCTACACACCCGCACTCTGCCGTCATGGCAACTTAGATTGAACCTAGACTAGGTTGAACCTAACCTCGTCGGCAAAGAGAGTTTGATTCCGCTGGCGCCTGCGGAGGTGCTGCTGTGCCAAGCGCAGACGAGCAGCGCGATGACATTGCGTCAGTATGCTTTCAAAGTAAGGTGGTCTGGCGCGTATCGGGCTACAGAGGTGACAAGTGACAAAGTCGACTGAGGACGGTTTTCCTGCTTAATTCGTACTGCCCAACTGTAGCAGTAGCCGTCTGGAACCGGTGTCTAGCGTACGTCGATCTACAACTGACGACGGAAAGTGATTTTAAATTGGTCGATTTTTTAACAAGTAGTATTTTATTAAATATAGATTCTACATCATTTAACGGGTGACTACCCCTTGTATCTGCCCCATAATTAAGGACCGGTAATACAATGCTATCGAAAAGAATAAGCTTCGAAGAGACAGGTAGATCTAACTGATTAAATATAACGAAAAGCCTGTGTAGAGATATAGATGCACGAGTCTCAATGTCGGATTGGGTTCGTTTCCAGTTACCGTAATTTGTAAAGGTTTAACCCAAGATTTTTAAAACAGTTTACAATTTCAATTCGAAAATGTATGAGTTAAAGCCATTATTAATTTGAAATAAGAAGTTTCTCTTTGCCTATTTATTACCAAGAGTGAATAAAAATAATTCTTTATCGAGGCGGTGTTACCATAGAAATGTCATTGATGCCCTATTCCCCCATGTTATTCAATCAAACATTTTCATTTTCGATTTGATTTAAATTGTTTAGCTAACAAATTTACATTGCAAACTAGACAAAGAAGCAAAATATAAAAGGGACATGATTCACTAATTTTGATTGCTCAAAGGTTTGGTAGGGTTATGTTAAAAAGAAATTGTCATTACAGTCCTTTTTTGGTCTTTTTTATTCAGCGTTTGTGTATTCAACTTGTTTCATCTTAATTTACTGTAAAACAGCCTGATTACATTCAAAATGATATGATCGATAACAAGGATATTTTGACCAAATTTCCTTAAAGCGCCCCGTTTCGTATTATTTATAGGACCTGGCGCCCGTTTTACTAAATTTCGTAAGTAAAAAATAATCGTTAGTCAAAATCACAAATCGTTCCTGGTATTTTCATTCAATGTTAGATTCTGTTTTGCAATGTCTAATTGGAATCGTCTTCAAAAGACGATTCCATTTAGATAATGCATGACAGAATTCTATATTAGTTATTTCTGTAGACTTGAGCAAAAAATGATCGTAAGATGTTTAGTAAAACAGGCCCCCCTGACTATCTTAGAAAAAGTGGTCTGCACGTTGAGCTGAAAAAAAAAAGACACACGGGTAAAAGTCAATCACTATTATACTTTAAACGATCGGATTCATTCGTATGGAATGCAATCTAAAGGTAATCATTGAAAATAAGAGCTTCATGAATTTTTAACTTCTTTTATCTTTAAAAGCTTTCAAGTCGTAAGTTCCTTTTTATTTTACTATAGGATCTACCATATCGTCCCATCTAAATGAAACGTCGGACAAAGGCAGCCTTATTTCAACATTTGTCTCACTTTCGGGTCACTACAATGTTTCAAAACACTTTCAATTCGGTGTTAAACTTAATTCTAAAGTTTCTATGGACATACTTTTGTCGACATGAAATATGAATCTTTTAGAAGTTCCGTTTTGTTCATGCGATCCGTCAGTCGAAAAGGAACTATCTGGGCAATGCAAACAAGGGCACCGCCCACGCTCAGCTGTTGGGAGAAAAAAAAGTCGAAATAGTGGCAAAATTCGCACAAAATGCATCTAGACTTATCCCTTTATAGTATAGGTTGATCTTTTGATAGCGGACATGTGCACCAAGTTTAAAAGTTAATACCTTTGATAATACTAGAGACATCACAAATAGTAGACAATTTGGGACGGCGACGACTATGCTTTGAAATAATAACCTCCTCGAGACGGATCGCTCCACGCTTTTGAATTCTTATTGTTTGTTTGAATAGGGGTTTCCGCCGCTTTCAACAATCTTTCAGTTATTTTGCGGCTTGATCTTTCTCTATACTTACTCCAAAGGTAACTTTATTCCAGGTTCAGCATGCCATATGACAGAATACTTAAAAATGATTTATATTACGATGTCTAGAATAAAACTTGTAAAAACATGTAAAAAATTAAAAAGAAAAAAAAACATGGTCTTTCACATTCAAGTCAAAAATAGATGGAAATCTGATAATATTTTTTATTGTGCTGGAATCTTACCCACAAAAACACAATTCAAAATGTGTTCTTTTCCTACTTTGTTTGCTACGACATTAATTTGAAGACAAGGAATTAATGCTTGTACTGTGATACTTTTGACTATTAAAAATGTTTTTTTTTTATAAACCTGAGAATTTGAGTTGGTACAGTTAAACCTGGTCTTCCGGCCACCTCTATTCAGCGTGCACCTGTCTTTAACGTGCAGTTCAATGTCCCCCCAAACTGTTTTACTCTTGATTTTACCTGTATTCAACAAGCACCCGTGAGACGCACGCAACGGCCGCTAAATTCATGTCCTTTCATTCATAAAACCTGACTTTGCGGCCACTCAAAGCATTAAGGGCAATTATCACAGTTATACTCGCGGCCAATTTAAGATTTTCGCCAGTCGAGAGACTATAGTGATTTTCACGGATTCATAATTCTAACAGTCAACTATTGTTTTCGGTTTATCTATTTAAATGTCAATAATCAAATAAACATACACAAAGATACGCGTTTACGCCTAACAGGTGTTGACCAATATTGAAGTTTCTTTGAAAACAATTAGTATTGATAAAATTGACATTTTATACAAACCTCTTTAAGAATTTTGGTTCAGATTTTGATTGATTTAATTTTTAGTAGAGTAGGTTGATCGAAAGTATTGTCAATACTCTATTCAAAGGTTGACTTTCGTGGTCAATTCAGCCAAAAATATTTGGCAAAAAAATGTTATTTATGCAGTTTTTGAGGTCTGTAATATGTAAAGAAACTTGACTTAACTAATCAAGGACTGATTCTTTCGAATTTTTTGATTGGCAATTACAGACTTTGTTTCGGAGAGAGCTTTTGCCTTTGAATGTAATTAGTGATATATTTACAGAATTGCCTTCCGATGATTGAATAGATTTATAATATTTTTTTTGCGATTTTTTAATTGGTCATTAGAGATTTAGAAAGAAAGAAGACATTTTTTCACAATCTTAAGCTAAATGTCACCGTTTATTGCAGAAATAAGATGTAATTTTTTTATGAATGTAATCAAAAGTTGGTTTTCCTAGTCTCTGCCTTTTCCTTGATCAAAAGTATGTTGAAGTACCATTTCACCCCTCATGCCCTTAATATCTCGTTGACCTGTATTAAGCAAGAACCAGTCTTAAGCAAGCGATTTTTGGCATTTCCCTTGACCGCTTACTTAAGACAGGTTAGACTGTATTTATGCAATAATATTCAAGAGAATCCGAGTTGTACTTTGAAATACTTTGAAGGAAGCCTTACTAATAGTTAAAATGTTATCTATAATTAAGTTGTTATCAGTACAATATGAAACATAAAAAAATTCAAAGTGAAGTTGGCCTAAATGCACTGTCGATTAATTATTATTTTCTTATCTTTTAATAAATAGGAAACTGAATTCAGAGAAGGTGCTTGTGTTTGGGCTTTATATGCCCCTGACAATGTGTCTTATCCAGCAAAGATTTTGAACTTCAACATCCAACAAAACAAAATAAAGTATTTCACTAGTTCTTTTTAATATTCAAATTTAATTCTAGTGGAGTCAAATAGGATTCCTTCATTCTGATTGGCTAAAAATTTGCTTCCATTTCTATATGAAAGAAGAAGGCGAGAGTGGCCCTTAATTGCTCACCTGAAATTGATTAGTCCAGTGGAACTCATCCAAGTATTTTTCTAGCAAAGTTTCATTCACATTTTGCCTCATTGATGAATAGGAAATTTAATTCGAAGATTTTAAAGTGAGAATAGACGCTACCCACCCATTCAATACTGAGGAGGCTCAAAATAAGCCCCGCCCTGCCACGCTCATACTTATGGGCCAATCATACTTTTTGCGAACAATTTTTGAAAAGGGTCACCTAAGGAACATTCTGGAAAAGTTTCAATGAAATCGGCCCAGTTATTCAGGAGATGTCGTTCAAGGATTTCGGGCTCAAAAAAAGCCCCGCCTTGCCACGCCCATACTTATATGCAAATCGAAATTTTGCAAACAATTTTTGAAAAGGGTCAACCAAGAAACATTCTGGTTAAGTTTCATTGAAATCGGCCACGTGGTTCAGGAGGAGATGTCGTTCAAGGATTTCGGGCTCAAAATATGCCCCGCCCTGCCAAGCCCATAATTACGGGCCTAACATAATTTCGCGAACAGTGTTCGAAAAGGGTCACTCAAGAAACATTATGGTTAATTCGGCCCAGTTGTTCAAGAGGATATGTTGTTCAAAGATTTCGGGCTCAAAAAAAGCCCCGCCCTGCCATGCCCTTATTTATGGTCCAATTAAAATGTCGCGAACAATTTTTTTGAAAAGGGTCATCGAAAGAACATTCTGGTAAAGTTTAATTGAAATCGACCCAGTGATTCAGAACGAAAAATGTCGTTCGAAAGTTTCGGGCTCAAAATAAGCCCCGCCCTGCCTGCCCATAACTATGGATCAATCAGAATTAAGCGAACATGTTTCTTAAAAGGTCACTCAAGAAACAATTTGGTAAAGTTTCATTGAAATCGGCACAGTTGTTCAGGAGGAGATGTCGTCCAAAGATTTCGGGCTAAAAACAAGCCCCGCCCTGCATTCTAAAACTTAAGATCTTTGGAACTATTCATCAGTTAATCCTGATTTTGACCTTTAACTGTGACCTTAGCACTGGAGTAACAGACTCAATACTTGACAATGATAACTTTACAAACGATGGTGTACATGATTTGTGGAAGATGTGACGAGTTATCATAAAACCCATTAAAATATATCCGAAATATCGTGAAAACATTAATAATTTACCCCTTTTTTGAACTTTGACCTCTTTGTGTAACATCGACATTAGAGCTACACACAAAATGATTACACATGGCACATTGTCTCGTGATGGTAAATACTTGTGCTAAGCTATTTTGAAAACGATCCATTAATACCAGAAATATGGTGTGGTAATGAATATTTTCAACCGTTTTTGACCTTTGACCTCTTGATAGGACATTGACCTTCGAGATCTAGTCTTGAGATAAGAAAAAGAAAATAGTTATGTGAATTAGATATGCAATTCTCAGGATGGCTTCCCAAAAATATTTCCATGTTTACTGATTTTGAAAACTCTTTCTTTTATTGATATATAAATTACATTTATCAATTATTACCTCCCTTTAATCCAAGAAAAAGTCAAAATATCGCAAAACCCAACTCATTGACCCCATATTCTACTCATTTTCCCAGAATCGTCATCATGTCTAAAATTTACTGAGAAAATTTAAAAATGACTGTATTACTAATTCTTTATTATTTTCAATTGTTTTGAATGATAATACCAATTAAATTTAAGAGAAAAAAAAGTTCCACATACATATGAATATAAACGTTTTATCTATCTATCATTTAACTAGTATGATTCCTTATATTCAAGTTTTAATGGTTTGATCTTCTTTTAATTCGTAAACACGCTCTTTTTTCAAATACAATTTGAGGGGGTCTTTTTTATATACATTTTTCATAATCAAGGAAAGTAAACCCCTCCAACTTAGACAGTCCATTTTCTCAAAACCCAATCCAATGACCTCTACTTTTAAATGCATTTTTGTAGTAGAAATATGTTTGGCTTTGTCATATGAAAAAAATCAGGAAACCTGTATTACTTTGATCTCAGGAGCGAACTCCCTTAATGTCATTACTTTAAACTAAATAATATCTTTTTTTATTCAAAGAAGAAACTATATGTTTGTATCTCTGAAGAATTATTCTAATTTCATTTCAACTTTAGGTGGTGTTCTTGTTGTCATTGTTATTTCTGTTAAGAAAGAGTTACTTGGCTAAGTGTCATTTTTCAGAATAAAGAGTGGAATCTGAAGAGGATGGCATAATAGAAGCTGTTAAAGGGCAGACATTAAAAGAAGAATACCTGAAAAAGTTACAAAGAAAACCAAAAGACATTTCTTCTTTTCCAAAATTAAATTTTTCTCTAAGAAAGGAATTGTTAGATTTTTCAACATGAAATTGCTTTTCCTTCTGTCAATTTAAATGAGATGAAAATGTTATCTTTTTACGCATAAATTGAAAATAAAGTAAGGGCTTCTTGAACAATGTGTGCACCAAAATCTTTGAACTGATCAATGCATATTGTAAAACAAGAGGACCATAGTGGCCCTTAATCGCTCACCTGAGTGAACTGTCCAAAACACATTTCAAGCAAGTTTTGAAAAGGTTTTTTAGGCTTATTTTCAGGCAAAAAATCTAGCTTCAAGAGCGTGTTCAAGGTTTTTCTAAGATATGACCGAGTGACCTAGTTTTTGATCCCACTTGACCCAATTTTGAACTTGTCTGGTGCTTAATCAAGACTGTCATTGTGACTGAATTTAAGGTTGATTTGGCAAAAATGTGACCTCTAGGGTGCAAACCAAGTTTTTCGAGGATTTGACCCCGTGACGTTGTTTTTTGATCCCAATTGACCCAATTCAGATCTCGTACAAGATTTTAACACGATAATTATGCTGACCAAATTTTAAAAGGTGAAATCCAGGGTGCATACATGTTTTTTCTTTTGATTTGACCCTGTGACATTGTTTTTGACTAGACTGAGATTTTATCAAGACAATAATTTTGACCAAGTTTCAGGTAGATCAGGCAAAAATGAGACCTCCAGGTTGCATACAAGGTGTTTCTAAGATTTGACCCCATGACCTATTTTTCGACCCCACTTGACCCTATTTTGATCTTGTCCAAGATTTTATTTAAACAATCTTTTAAAACACAATTTAGGTTGATCAGGCAAAAATGTGTCCTCTAAGTGCATTTTTCTAAAATTTAACCCCGTGACCTAGTTTTTGACCCTTATTGACCCAATTTCAAACTCCTCTGAGATTTTATCAAGACAATCATTCTGACCAAATTTCAGGTTGATTGGGCAAAAAAGGTGACCTCATAGTGCATACAAGGTTTTTCTAAGATTTGACCCTGTAACCTGATTTTTGACTCCACTGTCCCAATTTCTAATTTGTCCGAGATTTTATCAAGAAAATCATTCAGACCAAATTGCAGGTTGATCAGGCAAAAAATGTGGCCTCTAGAGTTTGACCCCGTGGCCTAGTTTTTGACCCTACTTTACCCAATTTCAAACTTGTCCGAAATTTTATCAAGACAATCATTTTGACCAAAGTTGATTGGGCAAAAATGTGACCTCTAGAGTGCATACAAGGTTTTTCCAAGATTTGACCCCGTGACCTAGTTTTTGACCCCACTTGACCCAATTTCGAACTCGTCCGAGATTTTATCAAGACAATCATTCTGACCAAATTGCAGGTTGATTGGGCAAAAAATGTGGCCACTAGAGTGCACACAAGTTAAATGTTGACGACACACGACGGACATCAACCTAACAACAAAAGCTCACCTTGAGCACTTCATGCTAAGGTGAGCTAAAAAAAATTGAATAAAGCGGTTTTTACTTCTCAAAGTATCTTTGTTTGGCTCTTTTTTTCAAAAATATTTGAAATTATGGAGTTTGTTTTTTGCCTACTCTTTGACGGGTCAGTAAGTTGAAATTATTAAGATAAATCTAATTATGATTTGATTGGAAAATTTATTTCAGGCAACATTTTTTTTCAGCTGAGTTTTGAAGATTAATTGGTAACAAAGATCATCCTGCATTGACTGTGTTGCTAAGGGAATTTTTACATGTGCCTATTATGTAAAATGTCTAGTCGCTCTCATGTATAATAGATGATAAAAGAAGAGAAAGCAATTTGACTTTACAGTTTCGCTTTCGTTTTTGGCATAATGTTTTCGCATAAGTCTTTCACACACATTTGGAATCTTAAGGTTATGATAAATCATCCTAAAATAACTTCTTTCTCGTTTCACGGGGTCGAGATGAGATAAGGCCTTCTTTGAAGGGATTGATATTTGCTCCACTGGCAGGCCACTGTGGCTATTGTCATGGCGCTGTGTCTGTCCATTCCATCGGTTGAAAACTCTCTTTAAAATATTCCCAGAAATAATTGCATGAATTTCATCCTTACTTCACAGGAATAATTCTTTGGTAGCCCTCTTTCAAAGCTGTTCAAGAAATGTTGATCCAATAAAAATGACTTCAATGAGCATGGCTAATTTCTATACAGTAGAAAGAGTCTTATCTTAGAAATTAATTATTGGATATCAAACAAATTCAACGGGTAATCCTATGATGGCCCTCTAACAGATTACAAAAAAGATACTTTGATCAAAGGAAAAATGTGTCCTTTATGGGTTGAAGTCATTTCTTTATATTGTATGTGGTAAAAACATCGAAATTCCTTTACAAACGTTTTGTTATCAACCAATTTCTACTGCTATGATTCTTGGGCGACGCATTATCAGACTACGAAAAAGTATTGTGACTTGAGAAAAAAAATGTCTTATGGGCGAAGATCATTACTCTAAATGTTATATAGTGGAAAATTTGACAAATTGTTTTCTCAGAACCGAACATATGGATATCTGCCAAATTTAATATTAATGATCCTTGTTTGACCCTTTATCTGGCTACAATAAATTAATCAGATTGGACGAAAAATATATATTTTCCTCGAAACTCAATTTTCTTTATGTTATTTATTGGATATCATTTTCCCAGAATGTACATGTGAATTTCAAACAAACTTAACTCGAGTGGTCCTTCGGTGATCTCACAAAAAGAAATTATTTAGGCGGAAAACGGTACATTGGCTGAATACTCTGTTTTATAATAAGTATTTTTTATTCTTTAATGATCATTATCAGGCGATTCACGTCTGTTGAGCGAGTAAGCTGTCAAGAACCTCTATCTTTTCTTGATCTTTTTTTTTTTTTTTTTTTTTTTTTTTTTTAAATTTTAATACATAGAGGATAATCGTTTGTTTCAGTATAAGACCGATTTATATTTCATTGAGTGAACAACAAGAGCTATATTTTCACGAGCGACAGAGCCACGAGTGAAAATATAGCTTTTGATGTTCACAAAATGAAATATAAATCGATCTTACACGAAAAACAAACGATTATTCTATTTCTTTAATGCAAAAAAAGAGAAAAATGTGACAATTCTAGGACATATTTTCGTAAAGCGCGTCATTTTGCGCGTAATTGCTATGCAACGTTCATTGTGACGTCACTTATTTCTCCCCGCATAGATGACGTCAGATAGGATGAAATGCACAAAGCAGGGTAAAAGTTTTTGATAATTTCACTGCTTTTGCAGTGAGTTTATCAAGTGATAATCTACCGTTATTTTTCGATAAACCACCAAAAAGCATAAAAGAAACTTGCGTATTTTCCGCACAAAGTTGAGGATGATTTGAATAAATTAGTGGGTTGTTTTAGAATTTCTATGGATAGGGATTTACAACCTTTGTAATAAGAAAAAAAAATGAACTTAACGTTAGTCATGCTTGACCTAGAATATTCCTGATTAGGTAGGAGGTAAAGACAAAATCATCCAGCTCATATTTGTAGTCTGGTCTTTGCCTATAACACCTTTTTGAAATTGGAAAGCCAGAATTATATGAAATTGTATTTTCTAGGGAAAAAAACATACTCAGAATTAGAACATTAGAGATGTTTTATTTTAACTCATTGCTTGATGAATCATTTTTAGTCTGGTTTAAAGAAAAACCATATAACCATGTTTTTGCATTTTTGTCATTTTCATTAATATATCCTGTACAGATAAAGGCTCTTACAATTTGAACGGATTTCAAAGTTACCTGGCACAGTCATTGGTAAATAATTAAACAGAAATTTACAGATAGTGTGAAGAGTGAAGCCCGTAGGTCAAATGTAAAAAAAATAAGATAATCGGGAATATACTTACCGTATTTATGTAAAGATTTCAAATATATTTTCTTAAATATAGTAGTATCACTAAAACTATGAAAGTAATCATTATATGACACTTTCATCATCTCTTGCAAACATCTTTTATGAAAGGTCCTTGATTTGGAAGCATACCACTCTACCATAAATCTTTCAGTTAATGAAGTTTGAAAATACCAAAAACATTTTTTTGAAGGAAGAAAACTTCAAGATAACCAATGAATTTTCCAGTCACCATGTTTTGGAATTCTTAAGCTCTCCTGAGCAAAAATACTAAAACAACCTTCTGCGCTATCGTGCTTTCAGATCAGAATACAGCTTGTGTTGTTGGGACTCGTAACTCTGAGACAGATTTTTCTTCTCAAGTAGTTGGGCCTTTTTTGCACAAATATCCGTATTGAAACTTTGTTCATTTACGAATTTAAAATCACCGCACAATAAATAATAAATGACTTTTAAATCGGCTGGAATGAATATCTTTTTTACCTCAGAACTCAAAACAATCGGATAAACAGGACCATTTTCCGCTGATACTTAGTAGATAACATAAGAAATGATGTCTATTTGATATATAGTAATTTCATAAATTTACCAGCTTATTTTTTTTTATATTTTTGTTATATTTTTTCAGCATGTCTTCTACATAAAAAGAATTAATCAGAATTAAAAAGTTGAATATGTTACAAGAAATTAAATAAGGTGGTTGGTTATTGAAATTATTGTCATAATTCAACAATATTTCCTTCTACTTTTGAAAGGGAAAGGAACTGTATAGTCTCATACATACACACACATGAACGTTAGACTAAATTCGTTAATTTACGAAGGTTTGTTAATTTGAGTAATACTGAAGAAATAAAGTCGAAAGTAATTTTTCAGAATTTTAGTACAGTGGTCTCGCGATAGCTCGAAGACAAACGGGACCAACCAATCTGCTCGAGTCATCGTAATATTCGAGTTAATGCCAGTAGTCAAAATTGTCCTCTGTAAAGACTTTTCTCTGCGTTTTAAACTTACCTTTATAGTCAGACAATGAAATTTTCAACATCTACTTTGCAATGGGCTAGAATGAGAGCAGTTTTAACAACTTTTGAAAGGATCGGGTATGTCTTCTGGTCAAAAACTTTATTCCAGTAATTGTCTATTGCATACTGACCCTGCTCATCTTCTGTCCAAGTATTTGGTATCTCTGATGTGCTGTAATTAAGCCATTCACTCTTGAGTGTTGGTAATTTTTCTTCTGATATTACATGTGGGATTTTTTGGCGACAGATGTAATAGCTTTAGTTCAGTTATCATTTGTTTTTAACAGAGGATGCAAGAAATGTTAATCATGAAGGAGCTCGCTTTCGAGTGGTAGATGATTTACAAGGTATTCCACAAAAAACAATGTAGAATCTCTTGACATTCTTTAAGATGAATGCATACTGTTATTTTGGTATATTAGCTAGCTGTCGTTTTCCTTTCTCTCTTTTCTCTAAATCATTATCAGGCAGTTGATTCCCAGAGTCAATTATATCGAGCAGTCTTAGCCAGTCTTTTCAGTCACAACATCCATCATGAGAAATCTTAACATCATGGTCCTTAGAATAGTTGAGCTAGATTCAGGAGATTGTGGATGATTGGACCCTTTGTCTGGAAAATAGTCAGGAACCACTCAAACGACTGCCTCGGTGGCCTAGTGGTAAATGCACTCGACCAGTGACCTGGAGGTCCGTGGTTCGAGCCCCACTGTCGCCGTGGTGTGTTTATGGGCAAAACACTTTATAGCCAGCCCCAGTTCACCCAGCTGTAAAATTGGGTAGCAGTGGCTTAAAAACCACTGCCTCTCTGTCAGGGACGTGAAAACATCAGGATTTGGTGTTCGAGAGCGATTCAAAAAGCTAAAGCTTTCGTCGCAATCGAAAGAAAATAAATTAGTATTAACTAAACAAAGGAGGAACAAATAACAGAAAGATAAACTGAAACAGAAGTTTCTTACCCTTTAGACCCTGACATATCCTTTTGCATCTTTTATTGCTATCTAGCAGCTCTCTGGCAGAGCCCGATTTCACTGAATTAGGAAGTTGGACAGTGAAATAATCTAAGCTTACCTTCAAGTTAACCAACGCTCTAGTCATGGCTGGTAACAATATGAACCCTCTACTTGAAACTTGTCCAAGGAAAAGACTTTGATCTATATCATACTCCAGTTTTACGTCTTTGAAGTCTTCTCATCTTACAGACTGTTGCTTAAAGAACTTATACATGTCAAAGGTCAAGTCTTCTGCATCACTTCCAAACAATTAAGACCTTTTCTAAAGGCATTGTGCACAGTGTGCAGATTACAGGGTTAAAATTTTAGCAAACCATGATTACCATTTTCCTTCAAGTTTTCAGTGATATTTCTTCGAATGGACTTATTGACACTTGGACCATTAGAACAGAGAATGATCAAATTATTTATTGGAAGGTTTACTTCAGGATCATCACCTAATTTAAGGAGGGCTTCACTTACAATATCAGCTGTTACATAACCAAAGTGGACTCCTTTTAAACATCTCACTGACATTTCTCCTTCAATACTGCTTCAAAACATTAACAAAATATCCATTCGCCTACACTGCTGTGCTGTAGTCTTCTGATAAAAAATAGTACATACGGAAGATAACCATCTATTACTTCCTTCATAATTGCTTCTGTAAGGAATTGTCGAATGGCTTCCCATACTATCTACGATGACTTTGTCCTAGATAATTAAACCATGATCTGTCTTACTTAGCACTTTTTGGTTGGTCTTATTACTGAATCGTGTGTCTGATATAAGCTTGTGTTTTGAAGATTTACTGTACTGTTTTACCTTATTGCATCCACCGTTGTTTATAGAAAGGTGTTTACTGCAAAGGGTACAATTAGCCTTTTCATTATAATTCATTACTGACTTACACAAGATATAAACCTTGATAACATTATCGACCTTTTGGCTAAGCCATTTGTCAATTCAATGTGTCTTTCCTTTTGGCAAATGTTAAGTACTTGTTCTGATTTAGACTGCTTTCTTTTATAAGATGATTTTTATCCCACAATGGCATGTCAAACTGTTGCCTGCAAAGCTAAGATATTAGGCATGTGTGTATCTACAATATTTAGTAGACTGTGTGTATTTCAAAACAATTTAAAAAAATGTGTTTTTATACAAAAACAGTCTTAAATGTTTATTTATACACAAACAGTCTTAAAACATGCTTCAAATCCCTTTTGGAAGAGCACATATTATCCCAAGTACAAAAGAAAGTCTCTGAAATTCTTTTATATAAAACTATATGGAAACAGTAAAATGAAATAGTAATCAATGATTGTAAATTACGTTAATTTAAGTAAGCATATAATAATAAAAAATCAAGACATCATAGAAAAAACCTCGCAAGCGTTATAATTTCAAAGAAGTACTTTCAATAGGCAATTAAATCATATTTTGCTTAATAAATGATCTACCTTTAAAAATTCAAAAATAAGTTCGACTTTGACATAGTCAATCAACTTCCTCAAACTATAAGCTTTTAAATAGCTGTCTCTGTTAAAGAAAAATCAATGCAATCTATAAAAATATGTTTCAGAGGAGAGTTACATTGAATTAACATTGACATCTCTTCTCCTTTTAAAAGGTAGGAGTGCGTAAGGTGAGTATGACCAATGCATAGGCGAGTCAGGATAAGCTCTTCTCGACGGTTTATCCTGTAACCAGGTAACCAGTCGCCGAGGTCCTATCGAACGTTCATATTATAAATATGTATTTTTCCTCTTTATACCTGACGCGATTTATCTTGCAGATTCACCTGCGGCTACGTATCATAAGGGCACTGATTGGGTGGATTTCGACAATGGTTTGAACAATAGTAGATCAAATAGGACTTACATTGATAAATATAGGTCTTGAGGTCCAACATTTTCATAATTCTTATCAGGATTACTTTTTTTTCAAGATTGTCATGTCGAATAACAAAGACGTTGTTTTAATGACGTAAGTACTTTGAAGGAAAGAAACTTATCTATGTTTAAAATTATAAAAACAAATATTTTTGTTTGCTTATTTTTTCCAGTTTTTAAATCCGCTGTAGTTGTCGTGGCGCCGTGTCCGTCCGAAAACTTTTCTTCAAACATCCCAAACCAATGTTACAATTGTAACCAAACTTTGCAGGAATCATCCTTGAGTGACCTCTTCCGAAGTTGTTCAAGGAATTTTGACCCCCCCCCCCCCCCCACACACACACCGCCCAATATTGGCGTCGCAGGATGGGGCTTATTTTCATTGTCAAATCTTATGTTACGTGCAAATGTTACACGAATAAAGAAGCCAGCAACAAACTTTACAATTAACAATATTTATTGATAATAATAATAAATAGTTATTGACAATATGAAATTGATGCAAAAACAAATTACAATACCTTGAATGTTTAATCCTAAAGTTTTAATTTTAGATCCAAATGAATTAAGTTCCTGATCCAAACAAAGTCCAATTATATCCGAATTTAAAACTAACCACACTTTTAATCAAACTTTTAAGATAATGAGAACTCACCTTTTAGTTTAACACAGTACTACTAAATGAAATCACTAGTCTAAACCAATTGAGCCAAGAATGCTGTAGGAAACCCTTTGTATAATATCATAGAACAATCTAGAATAGCATAAAACATTAGAAGACTCTAGAGTCTGAATAACTTTATAAAAGTCCATTTTAGAAAGATCTGAAATCTTCTACATACATTTTTACCTAACAGTGTCATGAGATCCGAAATTTCCCAGACTAATTCTAAAAATAGACACGGAAAAAAACATTAAACATATTAATTCATACATTAATACATACACTAAAAAAAAAACTTCTGCTCTCAAACTATTTGGTTCATTTCAACTTGACTTTGCATTAATGTTCCTTAAGTGGCGCTTTACTTATATTGTTCACGAAATATTGATTGACCCACCAAATTTTGGTGCGAGAGGTTTGTAACTTTAAAATCGTTTACCCTCCCAAACCACTGATCCGATTTCTTTGAAACTATGGACGAATATTCCTTGGGTGACCATGAACTGAATTTGTTCAAGAATTTTGATTAGCACTAAAATGCGCTGTTGGTAGCGCGTCGGACAGTCAATGTAGATGTGGCAGAGCGAAGCTTATTTTCACTTTAAAATCTCTACTTCGCCTATAAAACCGCTTGACAAATTTCAACAAAATTTGGAATTAACGTTCCTCCGAGGACTCACTATATCTTTGTTTTCAAGAATTTTTTATTGACCTGTGCGTGGTAGGGTTGGGCTTTATTTTCACTTTAAAATCTCCCAAACCATTGTGCCATTTTCAACAAGAGCCGTTGGTGACGGGTTATGCTCCCCGAATAGGTGCATAATAATTAAGTATGCTTTAAATCAACAGTCAAAATTTACTAAAAAAACAAAACCTAGTTTACCATGACATCTTTTGTATGTAGCTTATAAAAGCATGTGCTGAAGGGCTACTATGGTTGTGGAGAAAAAGTTTAGATCAAATTACTGCTTTTTGGGGATTAAACAAACAAGAACACCGCATGCAGAGCCTATGCTCTGCTGTTTAGTGCTGGATGGTGAAATGACCCGAGTGGAAAAGGAGTATTATTTTCACAAAATGCTTCCAGAGACCATTTTTCAACAGTAAGTGTCTTTACCAATCAAAATTGTGAAGTTTCTAAGTTGTAATTGAGTGACTTTCATCAAATGCCCTTAACCTTGAAATTTTATGCATGTGACGATCTTGTCACAAGCAAATACACTTGTGACATTCTAAGGCTCTATTTCTTACCAATCCAAAGTTACGGCTAATATTAGTTTTAACTTAAAAAATTGACCTTAAAAAATAACTCTGACATTGAACCCAACAGAAAGACCTTGTCCCCGGGTAATCATTATGTGAAATATGAAGACCAAATCAATTACCATTTAAAACGTATGGCAATTGAAAGCCCTTTTACTCACCATTAAAATGATGTAACGTCTAATTTTTAACTTTCTTTTTTTTCTCACAAATTTGACCTTGAATGAATGAAGTAATATTTTTTATGGCCCGTCTACTACTTAGGTCATTTTGGGCGCGAATGTATAAAACTGGGATAATCCGACGTGAGCACGAAAGCACATGGACTCTCCCCAGACCAGGAGAACGGCCCATGTGCGAGTTAACCAGACCGGAAAATTCAAAAAGTGATCATTCATGCGTGTACTGAAGTTCAAGTTAACGTTATAAAACAAATCAATGTAAATGAAATGATAAACGAATCAATCCCAGTTTGACGAAGTCAACCAGCTGCCTCATACTATCAACTTTAAAATATCTGTCTCTGATTAAAGAAAAATAAATACAGTCTAAAAAGAATACGTTTGATAGTAGGAGAAGCGTTACATGGAATGAACTCTTCTTTTAAAAGGTAGGAATGCGTTGACATCTCATCTCCTTTTAAAAGGTAGGAGTGCGTTTAGTGAGTATGACCAATGCGTAATCGAGTCAAAAACAGCTCTTCGCGACGGCATGACCTGTAACCAGGTAACCAATCACCGAAGTCCTGTTGAACAAGGAATAATTTATTATTCTGGTTGGCTGGATCAGTCCAACAGTTCCTCCTCTAGACATCATGAATGAAACTATGAGTTAGGGGTTTAAAATCAGTAAAAGGTACTTCAAGTGATAATGGGTCGCCGTCAAAGCGCAGTTTGAAGCGCGTCGGACTGTCAATCTATAGGTCCTGGGTTTGATCCCCGACGACGGCACTCATTCTTTCCGAATATTTGTCTTTCACCAATGGGTTAATAATCGTAGGCCTATGGTTTCTTCAAGTTTATAAAGGTACGTTTCATATTGAAATTTTGGATGCACTTTCCTATATTATGTTAAGTCTTATAACTAATACTTGGCTCGATATTATTATTTCTTCTTTCCTCATGAAATAATAAACAAGATCACTGCCTACGGGCACAATTGCCTGGCTGCAGGTGCTAATTCTTGAGAAAAATCTGGTAAAATTGATGGCTCAAATCTTAAACAAGATCATCTCCTGCCTATTCTCATGCTCTGCTTCATAAGTGAAATAATTTAGGTTGTAAAAGGTGAACAATTCTTGCAACAAGAAACCCAAGAGGGCCAGCACCGCTCATATAGTCCAGTCAAAATAGCGAAATATGGCCTCAACCCAAAACAAATTGCAACAAAAACGTTCTTGAGTTTTTTAAGTAGCTTGACCCTCCCTAGATGACATCCTAAAAGTAGGACAAAATCGGAAGATACGTATTCTGATTTTTTAATACATTTTGATACCAACTAGTAATGCCTGTAATACAAACAATTTAATGAGAACATTGTGTAATATACCTGGATTAAAACTGATTTGTGCAAGCAAAACTTATCAAATATCCCTTTAATTACCTCTAGAAATTTAACCACATTGTTTATAAATAATTTGAGTAAAATGTATGGCATTTTAAACATAAAAAGACAAATTCAAATTTATCTTACCCCACCCACTTGATTTAACATTAGAAAGGATAAAAAAATAGCTTCTGGTATTGAAACATTTTCATATACACCCTTATCCAACAAGTTCAAAACAATATTGTTTTATTGGATTTATCTTTTAGTATGTCTGTCTGTCCCACAGGCAATTGTTTCATGACAAAAGACCATGTATCCAACATCTGCCTATCTAAACTCATTCAGTAGTCGCTGAATTTTAATTTTGATGATTCCTTAGTCTAATAATTATATTGACAACATTGTCATCAGCTGAGTTTTTCTTGATAATTTTCCTTTTCATGTATACCGGATTGTGTAAAATATGCCCGAAATGGTGAGAGTTGATGAGGTACGGGACTAGTTTGACACATTGTCTTATATGATAACGCACATTTGTGTATTTGACAAAAATTGGATAATGAAATAATTGTCTAAGAATGATTTTCTGAAACGTCAATTCCAAACAATTCAAGTGAAGGTATATATGTCACTAACCTAGTGCTACTTTTCTTTTTTAATTCAGTATAACAATGACACATAGAAACTTTTAAAATTCTGAGATTACCTTACCTAAAACTTTAAAAGAGCCTTTGCAAAAGTAAGATACGACATTGGAACCCTGGTGATTTGATAACCTTAAAGGGGGCTACCACAGCTACATTACAATCAAATTTCATAGAAAATTTTGTTATAATTTCAGATACTTTAAAAATCTTATTTTTTTGGTTGTAGGAACTTGTCTAATCTTCGTAATAATATGTCTTAAATTTAACCCATTGAAGCTTAAAAAACGATACTAAATTATGTGTGACAGATTGCATTATAATAACGTTTTACCCAAATTGTTAAGGTTATCTAGGTGAATCATTTTTGGTTAAATTTTGAAATTCTTATAATAATCCCCCTCTTTTTCTTACATTAATTAAACTCAAGGAATAATATGGTAGAAATTGGAAATAGTTTCTTAGAAAACCTAATTCACATTATTTCATTCATATCAAGACAAGTTATTTCAAGTTTTGTTTGTTTGAATGGGGGTTTACGCCGTTTTCAACAATCTTTCATTTATATCGCGGTGGTAGCAGCACTTTACAATGGATTCGTGGTATTCTCACACCAGTACCACCGTTACATCCTTTCCTAGCCTACAGCCTACTATAAAATTAATACAACTTTATTAACAAAGCCGATAGATTATCGAGCAATGTTATGGTTAGGGTCCTTGATATTTTTTTTCCAAAATTAAAACTTCTTCTATTTCATCTTGTGGAGATATACTAAGCAAATTGGCTAGGGGGTCAAATTCAAAAACCTGTTCAATTATTTCTTGATTCATGTTTAATTTATTAGCCCATGATCAAGTCAATTAATTTAAAACTAAGATTGCGGTTTCCTGAACTTTTTTTTAATAAAAGCATTTTTACCAATGTCAAATCTTATGCCTCGTGATATAAGGGGCGATTGTAATCAATCTGCATGGTGTACTATGAAAGATTCGTTAGACAACTTCATTCCAAATTAATATTTATGCCTCACATAGTCTGACATTTTAATAATTTCGATTTAAATTGTTTGTGAACATTCACTTGTTGAAAAGTTTTGAAGCACAAGCTTGTTAACATTTGTTCTTCATTCACTTATAAAGGATAGGCTTGCATAACATTCTCAAAAGGTTTTGAATCATTTCTTATTTTTGCTACTAATAAAGCATACTTTCTTTGTATAAGTGTTTTAATTGATGACGAATACTTATCCATATTAAAATTAGTTTATTGAGTCTTGTTTTAAATAAAAATAAAAGCTTCCAATGAATTGGCACTTTATTTCCAATTCATTCCTATGCCATTCTTCAATTTAACACATAATGTTTTGAGAAATGTTTTCGAAACTCGTCAAATGACAAACTAAACCTGTTTCTTAAGTCATTGATGTGATGCACTTGTTTAAAAATTTTAAATTAAAACTTTTTTAACGCCTAATATGAAAATCGCAAAATCTAAAACGCAAACTTTTGACATTCACAGTTTACCTTACTGTTAGATTGTTGATTAATTTTTAAAATATATATTGAATGGGGCCAACATCACACTGCATTCGAAAGAACTAGTACTAGACAATTCCACTGCTTCGCAGCCCAGATGATTGTGCACTGGGATTCCAGTTACCGGGAGCCGCCATCATAGCGCAGTTGGTAGCGCGTCGGAAATCAATCTAGAGGGCCCAGGTTTGATCCCAGACGGCGGTACTCAATCTTTCATCACTATTTGTCTATCACCAATAGGTTGATAATTGTAAGGATGTGGTGGTTGTACTGGTGAGAGAAATACCAGGAAACCATTGTTAGGTGCTCCAGCCTCCGCAATATAATTGAAAAAATGTTGAAAGCGGCGTTAAACTACATTCAATCAATCAATCAAGTTACGGGTTTCAAGGTTCGATCTCTGACAGCAGCACACCCTGTCTTACTCTTGTCTCCAACCAATGGGTAGAAACCAGTAAAAATATCTGGGATTAGAAAGACTTGGCCCGGAAAGGAATTTCCTGGTAGTAGCGATGAAAAAAGTACTAGGAACCATGGTTAGGTGCTCTGTTTTCAGCGTGATGAAATTGTTGTAAATACAGATGTTAGATCCTTTCCAAACAAAACAGTTGATTTTTGATCGGCTTTGAATTTAAAAAAGGTTCAAATTTGTGTTAATCTTATGCTTTCGAAAATATAAAACAGCTTTAAGGTTAAAATTTGTGAAAAGAACTAAGATTATTTTAAAAAGAGATATCTCGTCCAAATATTCAGACCTACAGTTTCCGCACATCAAATCTAGCAATAGAGGTATTTCACGTAATTATCTCCCTTGCGTACTCTCCAGTCAAATTTACATAACAATGCAAACGAGGGGGCGTCCTTCTTTTCTCCACTCTTTATTTCATTGAAATTTATCCGAATAAATCAGTCGATTTCAACTATTAATAAAATAGATCATTAATCTTTTATAATTCAAACCAATACTTAAATGTCATTAGAAACTATTTCGACCGCTTTTAGTAATTTTTATGTTTAAATATTGACAAATATTGACGTTTGATTTTAGTTGGGTGGAATGAATTACAGATATAACTCTTCAGAGTTTATCCACTTGATGAATTTATATTTGGTCGAAACAGATATCCTTCATTGAAAATCTACCGTTTTGAGAAATCACTTCAATATGATAGTTTGTATGGATTTCTTTCATTTTGACTAATCATTTTTTATTATTTCAATACTAGAACTAGTCATTGTTCGTCACAAATCAATCGTAATTGATTTACTAAAACATACAAAAAAAAAAGAGATTAAGATAAAGAGATAATAAAGACAGACAACAAAAACGGCAGACGACAGAATGCAAATTCGACACATGTTTTTTTTTCTCTCTCTCTAACGAAAAATAAAAAAAAAACACGAAACCATATCGAGAGTGAAAGATAATGTGAAAAGGGGAGAAATAGTTCCACCGCAGGTTTATTATTACGAGTTGCTATTCCATTTTAATAAATTTTCAAATTTGAACACATACTTACATTGAGAAGGGCTTTTAAATACATTGAAAACGTGCATTCGCTGTTTCGAAATTAAAGATTTGTAGTTCTGAATTTCACTTGATTTCTTTTCGCACAGTCTTTTTTTTAACACTCACCTCTTACGAATCCAATTAATTTTCCAAATTCATGAATTATTGAACGCATTATTTAGATACCCCTTTTATGGATATATATTGATCTTGAAGATGTGATAGAAGTTAAATACGATTACGTAATACCATATGTCACATACGACGCTTAATTGTCACCGGTACATTGTTTATTTAGCGCACGTGTTGTAACTTATAGCTGCTGCCTTAGTGTTTTACCGCTCTTTGATCTGGGGTCTATGGCATATTGAAAACCCCTTTCTAAAATCATAAACAAACATGAAGATTAAATTCAGCCCTACATCTTTTAACGCTTAAGTTTTATCAAGCAATATGAAAAACAACAGTGCTGCAAGGGGCTTGTGCTAAAATATTTCAACGATTCTAAATGAGTATCAGATATATGGCCCCTATACGATAAAAACATTAATCTAACTTTAACTAAGTCTGGTCTTTCGGTGATTTTTTTAAAAAAAATACCACGTATTTATCTATTTAATATTATCATTAAATATTTTCTTAGTATGAAAATTTCTTGTGCAAAAAAAAACAAAAAAAAAAAAAAAACCAAAAAAAAAACCACTGTTGTGAATAGATAACATTTTCACAAAGAAATATAAATTGCACGGTCAAAATACATTGTATCACATAGATCTACTTTTCCTCAATCATGATTCACAGAGTGAAAGATCGTCAATGTGTTGGTTTCAGTTTTCTCTTTGCCACGAAGTTTCAACAGCGCAATATCACAAACAATGTATGAAACGAGGTGGCGTATTTGGTTGGATTATTCGCTCAGCGATTTATTTATTTATTTTATTTTTTATTATTACTTTTTGCAAGAATACATTTCCTTGTCTCAGTGTGTTAATAACGATGTGATGGTAATAATGTTTTATACAAAGAAATTACTATATAAAGAAATGATTGAGAAGGCTACGTATTTTTTTTATTTTTTTTTTCAGTAATACATGTATTGGTATTTTAATGAAAAGAGCGAAATAAATGATAAGATCTGAATAAAAAAAAGAGAATAATATACGAATAAATATAATTCAAAGACAAACTTTGATGACAAAATTAAAAAAAAAGGTCAGTACATAATTACCAACAAGAAATACAAAATACTTCTTCATAGGTCAGGTACGCGAAATAGAGTTAGATTAATATAAGTTAATCAAAAGCAAAAAAATAGAAAAATGACAAAAATAAGCATGAAGAATTAAAGCATCAAAACTACATTCTAATTATGTGTAAAAATAACTTTGATTTCGTATATAACGAGGAGTACTTTGTGGTTTAAAATACATTATTTTTCTATGAACTATTTCTGTACTAAAATGACAATGCCCCCTCGTTTGTATAAGGGGCGGAGTCGACAGGTTTCCGCGCATGCGTAGACTTATGTGAAATAGGTCTATTGTAAAAATGTTTCAAACGTAAGGTCAAACTAGTATGTTCTTGCAACATTTTTTCGCATAATTCTAGCATTATCCCCAACAGGCTCTTTTTGGTGTGAAAACTGGGCTTTTTTAACATAAAGTTACCCCCCACCCCCACCACCAAACTTCATATATATGAATGTCTTTGTGCTTTGTCTAGCTCCAAATTCATAAAAGGGTGAGGCAATAAGACAAAACTATGGCTCTTGATATATTTTCAAAGTGCAATTAAACTCTTATGTACAACAGACGGACAACCCATGATATATGTCATTCTTGTCATTTCTTTATATATACTAGAGAACATGTCAACCCCAGACCCTATTTAAAGGTTTAGATAAAATTAAATCTAAATTTTGGAAAGATTTATTGTTTTATGTGCTAAATAAGACTGGTGATTATATCTGCAACTATTTTTAGTTACACTTGCTCACCTAACATTTTGTACATGAGGGGGGAGGGGGGGGGGGGCTAAAAAAGGTTCAAATCTACTTTAACTTGGACATCAAAAAGACTTTGGACTGTTAAAAATATTTCAGACCTATTTCTTGAAGCCAACGCCCCTTTTTTGCCAAAGCGACCATTTTCTACTTCTGTTCAATTTTAAAGTGAGTGGGTGGGGTAAGATGTTTTACAAATTATCTCTAAAACTGACCAAATAACAAAGAATATCCCATTTTCAATCAGCGACTGACTTATTACAATCCACTACATTGCTTTTGATATACCAACAACTTCTAATCCAAAATTAAACATTCTGTCAAAAAGTCTTTACAGGTTATAGTTGGGAAAAATCTATGATAAAAATCACGAAAAAAATCAAAATACGTATCTTCCGATTTTGTCCTACTTTATATATGTTAAATGGGTATGTCTATGGATATCAAAAAACACAACATTGTTTTTGTTGCAATTTGTTTTGGGTCCTACCATAATTTGACTGGTCTAATATGGCACCTAATGCTAGATTTATATAAATTCATTATTAAATTCAATAAAAAGGGTATGAAGCTAAGCCATAATTTATTTGTAAGTTGGTCATCTAAAACCAAGGTTTGTTAAAGCATGAATGAAACGATATTAAAGTCAACAAACAATCAACATGAGCGTTCCTTTTCTTAGCTTCACTGGCATAAGGCCAGCAAGCTATTGTCATGGCAGGGTGTCCGTCTTGCGTCCGTCAGTCCGCTCGTGCGTAAACCTTTTCTTTAAACATCGTCTCCTTAACCAATGTGCGGATTTTCACGAAACTCGGTATGGATGTTCATTAGGCGACCCTCTTCTTAAATCTTTAAATGAACATTGATTGAACCCCAAATATTGGCGTGGCCTGTTTATCATTAAAAATTTTCCCTCAACTCATTTGGCTGATTCAATGAAAGTTGGCTACCCTTAATTTACATTGTTAAAAAATTATGATTGTCCCCAAAAAGTGGGCGTGGCAGGGTGGAGCCTATTTTCATTTTCACTTTAAAATCTTTAAGAAACTTTACCTCCCAAATCATTCAGCCGATTTCTTTGAAACTTTGCATAGATGTTGCTTAGGAGACCTTATTTTGAATTTTTATAGAAATTTTGATTTTCCCCCAGGTATTGGCATAACAGGGCGGGGCTTATTTTCTCTTAAAAATCTTGGAGAAATCTTCACCCTCCAAACCATTTGGTCGATTTTAATGAAGCTTGGCATTGATATTCCTTGAATGACCCTTTACCTAAATTGTTAAAGAAATTTTTATTGACCCCCCCCTCCTCCCCCAAATGTGCGTGTGGCAGGGTAAGGCTTATTTTTCAGTCAGAGTATAAGCTTTGTATAATGAAAGTCTGTAGATGATAAGCGATAAAGGCCCTCTTAGGCCTCTTGTTTCCATGACACACTATCATTTCAAAGTGCATAGTCACATAAGTTCAATGTTATGAAAAGTTCATGAAATCTTTCAATCAATGTACAGGTCGTGGTTGCAAGTAATGTTGCATCACTTATGCCCCTTTCGCCATGGAACAGCAAAATTATCACCAAAAAAATCAGAGAGGGGCCCATCTAAAGATCAATCCTTACATCAATAATTTGTGTAAACAATTCATTTCAGAGAAGATATATATCAATAGTTATCAGCCCAATCCGGATTAACAGATGGAATCTGAAAGAGCAAATAACAAGCATCATTCCTGTCAAATATGATTGAATTCTGATTGGTAGTTTCAGAGAAGACTTTTTGATATTTCACTATAAGGTGCCCTTTTTGGTGTCTCAACAGTTCATAGCGCCGGAATTATCAGCCCAATCATGATTTTAAGAAGAAAACTGATATAGCTTTTCCTAAGCATCATTACTGTATAATATGGTTGAATTCTGACCAGTAGTTTAAGAGAAGACTTTTCTTATATTTCACCATATGGAGGCCTTTTTTGGAAGACGTAGCACCCAAGTTAACAGCCTGATCTGGAGTAAAATAAGGAATCTAAAAGGGCATATCCTCAGCATAATTTCCGTGAAAATTGGTTGAATTCTGACCAGCAGTTTCAGACAGGAAGAATTCTCTATATTTCATCATATGGGACCACTTTAGCTCTACTAGACGAAGTCAATCAGGGTTGTTGTCATGGCCTGGTGTCTGCCGTGAGTGCGTGCGTCCGTTAACGTTTTATTTAAAACATCATCTCTGAAACTACTGGTCAGATTTCAACCAAATTTCAAAGGAATGGTGCCAACTAAAGGGAAATATAGGGTTCTTTTTCTTTTCGAAAACCTCTCTATATTTTGTATCATAAGAAAGGGACTAGCCAATCCCTCAGGTCACTCAGGATCCTGTCAACTTGCATTACGAGTCGCAGCCCACGGCCAACAGGCAGGTTTATTTAATTGGGGTCTACAGCGGATGTAAATTATCTAGACTATGATCTAGAGGACATGGCAGAACATATTGTTCCTGATAATACTTCGGGGGATATGTAAAAATCCCATGTTTCTATAAGCAAAAAGGATACAACAAATCCATCTATTTTCAAAACTAAGTTCTTTGAAAATAAAGAAAAAATATGTCCCTGAAGTTGGCAGAATGGCAGAATAGCAGAATAGCAGAATGAAGTTAGCAGAATGGCAGAATAGCAGAATGGCAGAATGAAGTTGGCAGAATGGCAGAATAGCAGAATAGCAGAATGAAAAATCGAAAGTCAAAATCGGGTGCATAAAATAACTTGATTTGTTGTTTAAACGTGTTTTCAACGATTTTCCCGCCAAAAAATTCCTTATATCATGCTCCGGTTAACATGCCAAGCAACCAAGTCCAAATTCAAACTAATGAAAAAAACAATCATTTTTTGAAACCAATCGGTCTAAAATCGATTGAAAAATGATATTAGAACGCAATAAAGATAATTGAGAGTGAAAAAAATCATATCTCAAAAGTTTTCGCGACTTTGAAATCTCATTCTGCCATTCTGCTATTCTGCTATTCTACTAGCAGAATGAAGTTGGCAGAATGGCAGAATAGCAGAATGAAAAATCGAATGTCAGAATTCGATCAACTTGTGCATGAAATAACTTGATTTGATGTTTAAACGTGTTTTCAACGATTTTCATGCCAAAAAATCCTTATATCATGCTCCGGTTAACATGCCAAGCAAGCAAGTCAAAAAACAAACTAATGAAAAAAACAATCATTTTTTGAACCCAATCAGTCTAAAATCGATTTAAAAATGATATAAGAACGCAATAAAAATAATTGAGAGTGAAAAAAGTCATATCTCAACAGTTTTCGCGACTTTGAAATCTCATTCTGCCATTCTGCTATTCTGCTAGCAGAATGAAGTTGGCAGAATGGCAGAATAGCAGAATGAAAAATGGAATGTTAGAATTCGATCAACTTGTGCATGAAATAACTTGATTTGTTGTTTAAACGTGTTTTCAACGATTTTCCCGCCAAAAATTCCTTATATCATGCTCCGGTTGACATGCCAAGCAACCAAGTCCAAATTCAAACTAATGAAAAAAAACAATCATTTTTTGAAACCAATCGGTCTAAAATCGATTGAAAAATGATATTAGAACGCAATAAAGATAATTGAGAGTGAAAAAAGTCATATCTTAATAGTTTTCGCGACTTTGAAATCTCATTCTGCCATTCTGCTATTCTGCTATTCTTCTAGCAGAATGAAGTTGGCAGAATGGCAGAATAGCAGAATGAAAAATCGAATGTCAGAATTCGATCAACTTGTGCATGAAATAACTTGATTTGATGTTTAAACGTGTTTTCAACGATTTTCCCGCCAAAAAATTCCTTATATCATGCTCCGGTTAACATGCCAAGCAACCAAGTCCAAATTCAAACTAATGAAAAAAACAATCATTTTTTGAACCCAATCAGTCTAAAATCGATTTAAAAATGATATAAGAACGCAATAAAAATAATTGAGAGTGAAAAAAGTCATATCTCAACAGTTTGCGCGACTTTGAAATCTCATTCTGCCATTCTGCTATTCTGCTATTCTGCTAGCAGAATGAAGTTGGCAGAATGGCAGAATAGCAGAATGAAAAATCGAATGTCAGAACTCGATCAATTTGTGCATGAAATAACTTGATTTGTTGTTTAAACGTGTTTTAAACGATTTTCCCGCCAAAAATTCATTATATCATGCTCCTGTTAACATGCCAAGCAACCAAGTCCAAATTCAAACTAATGAAAAAAACAATAATTTTTGGAACCAATCGGTCTAAAATCGATTTAAAAATGATATTAGAACGCAATAAAGATAATTGAGAGTGAAAAAAGTCATATCTTAACAGTTTTCGCGACTTTGAAATCTCATTCTGCCATTCTGCTATTCTGCTATTCTGCTAGCAGAATGAAGTTGGCAGAATGGCAGAATAGCAGAATGAAAAATCGAATGTCAGAATTCGATCAACTTGTGCATGAAATAACTTGGTTTGATGTTTAAACGTGTTTTCAACGATTTCCCGCAAAAAATTCCTTATATCATGCTCCGGTTAACATTCCAAGCAACCAAGTCCAAATTCAAACTAATGAAAAAAAGAATCATTTTTTGAAACCAATCAGTCTAAAATCGATTTAAAAATGATATTAGAACGCAATAAAAATTATTGAAAGTGAAAAAAGTCATATCTTAACAGTTTTCGCGACTTTGAAATCTCATTCTGCCATTCTGCTATTCTGCTATTCTGCTAGCAGAATGTAGTTGGCAGAATGGCAGAATAGCAGAATGAAAAATCGAATGTCAGAACTCGATCAATTTGTGCATGAAATAACTTGATTTGATGTTTAAACGTGTTTTCAACGATTTGCCCGCCAAAAAATCCCTTATATCATGCTCCGGTTAACATGCCAAGCAACCAAGTCCAAATTCAAACTAATGAAAAAACAATCATTTTTTGAAACCAATCGGTCTAAAATCGATTTAAAAATGATATAAGAACGCAATAAAGTAATTGAGAGCGAAAAAATCCCAGTTCGGCCGGCACTCTAGCGACATCAGCGCGAATCGATCTAGAGCGGCCGCAAATAGCCGCAGCCCCGCCAGATCCGCCACGATTGTAGTGCTTAAGTGGAGGAACAAGCCCGTTTCATGATCGACTCAATCAACGCCTTGGCTCGGCCAAACGGCGCTACCCGGCAACGGCCACACTGCTCTCGCGCCCCAGGGCCCGTATTCGCGTTTCTCCGGCCATAGATGAGCTGGAAACGTCAAACTCGCCTCGATGGTAAAGACCGAGCCCCAGAGGCGATCGACGTGCAGCAATCCCGACTCAGCCACTTCACTTCCGGTCTGGGCGCCGAAAACACGATTTTCGCCTGTGGTTGGGATGGAGGTGCGAAACTCTCCCCGATTGTAGAGCTTGTCGAGACAAACGCGTAGACACCAAGATTGTCCCGATCGGCCAACTAGGGGCCGAGCTATATCCGTAGCTCCTCTTAAAAGCCAAACTCGGCTTGCACCCTAGCGACATGAGCGCGAATCGCTCTAGAGCGGCCGCTAATAGACGCAGCTCCACAAAACTCGCCACGATTGTAGTACTTGGATTGAGCAACAAGAGGGTAGCATGATTGACTCGATCAACGCCTTGGCTCGGCCAAGCGGCGATGCCAGGCAGCGGCCGCTATATTCTCGCGCCCCAGGGCCCGTATTCGCCTATCTTCGGCCATCGATGAGCTATGAACGCCAAACTCGCCTCGATGGAGGAGACCGAGCCCCAGTAGCGAACGACGTCGAGCAATCCCGACCCAGCCACTGCACTTCCGGTCATGGCGCCGAAAACGCGATTTTCGCCTGTGGTTGGGATGGAGGTGTGAAACTCTCTCCGATTGTAGTGCTCGTCGAGACAAACACGTAGACACCAAGATTGTTCCGATCGGTCCACTGGTGGCCGAGCTATGGCCACAGCGCCTCTGAAAAGCCCAGTTCGGATAGGGTCAGGGTTAGGGTTAGGGTTAGGGTTAGGGTTACTGCTCTCGAGCCCCACGGCCCGTATTCGCGTTTCTTGGGCCATAGATGAGCTTGGAACGCCAAACTCGCCTCGATGGTAGAGATTGAACCCCAACAGCGATCGACGTCGAGCAATCCCGACTCAGCCACTACACTTCCGGTCTGGGCGCTGAAAACGCAAGTTTCGCCTGTGGATGGGATGGAGGTGCGAAACTCTCCCCGATTGTAGAGTTCGTCGAGACAAACACGTGGATACCAAGATTGTCCCGATCGGTCCACTGGTGGCCGAGCTATGGCCGTAGCGCCTCTTAAAAGCCAAACTCGGCTTGCACCCAAGTGACATCAGCGCGAATCGCTCTAGAGCGGCCGCTAATAGCCGCAGCTCCACAGCACTCGCCACGATTGTAGTACTTGGCTGGAGCAACAAGAGGGTACCATGATCTACTCGATCAACGCCTTGGCTCGGCCAAGCGGCGATGCCCGGCAGCGGCCGCTATACTCTCGCGCCCCAGGGCCCGTATTCGCGTTTCTCCGGCCATGGATGAGCTGGGGACGCCAAACTCGCCTCGATGAAGTAGACCGAGCCCCAGTAGCGAACGACGTCGAGCAATCCCGACCCAGCCACTGCACTTCCGGATGGGGCGCCGAAAACGCGATTTTCGCCTGTGCTTGAGATTGAGGTTCGAAACTCTCTCCGATTGTAGAGCTCGTCAAGACAAACACGTAGACACCAAGATTGTCCCGATCGGCCAACTGGGGGCCGAGCTATGGCCGTAGCGCCTCTGAAAAGCCCAGTTCGGATAGGGTCAGGGTTAGGGTTAGGGTTAGGGTTAGGTTTAGGGTTAGGGTTAGGGTTAGGGTTACTGCTCTCGCGCCCCAGGGCCCGTATTCGCGTTTCTTAGGCCATAGATGAGCTTGGAACGCCAAACTCGCCTTGATAATAGAGACCGAGCCCCAACAGTGATCGACGTCGAGCAATCCCGACGCAGCCACTGCACTTCCGGTCTTGGCGTCGAAAACGCGATTTTCGCCTGTGGATGGGATGGAAGTGCGAAACTCTCACCGATTGTAGAGCTTGTCGAGACAAACGCGTAGACACCAGGATTGTCCCGATCAGTCCACTGGGGGCCGAGCTACGGCCGAAGCGCCTCTGTAAAGCCCAGTTCGGCCGGCACCCTAGCGACATGAGCGCGAATCGCTCTGGAGCGGCCGCTCGTAGCCGCAGCTCCGCAGCTTGCGTGGAGCAACAATACCGAGCCATGATGGACTCGATCAGCGCCTTGGCTCGGCCCAGCGGCGTTAGCCGGTAACGGCCGCACTGCTTTCGTGCCCCAGGGCCCGTATTCGCGTTTCTCCGGCCATGGATGAGATGGTTATGATCGAGGGACTGGTGTGACACCTTGTTGGTTTGTTTACAATTGAAAAGGGAGTAAAAATTTGAAAACAACATAGTATCGAAACAGCTGAAGTATAAACTACCAGCCTATTTTAATATGAATTTATTGAACATTTTATCCATCACCCTGTTTTTACTCAACTGCTCCAGTACCAACAGAAGCACACATTTCTTTAAAGATGAACAATATCCGGACAACTACATTTCGGACAGCCTTTCGATTCTACCGATAAACTATGGACAATGCGTGTTCTATAATTCCTTTGTTCACCCATATTTTGGAAATTCCGGACATAATAGACTATGAGCCAGTATACACCCCCCCACCCCCCCCCCACCCCCCCACCCCCCCCAGGGGGAATTTTCGGGACTATGATTTTTTGAAAGCCCAATGTCTAACGAGTATATTCTGAAAGTCTGCAACTTGGCTGTTGGGGCTTTTAGGAGTTATTGAGGTCAAAGGTCAACAAGTGCACTTTTTCTATGAAAGAATAAATGAGCTGGATTTGAAATGGTATATTCAACGATCTTTTCATGAAATTGAGCAGGAAATGGTTCTAGATGAATCACTAAATATTTTTCTGCTAGGAAATTTCATTTTAAGGTAATTTAATGATAATTTTTATGAAATCAAAGTACTGAAAGTACTGAAATCGGTTCATATATGAGAGATTAAACCATAGACAATAGGCCATTTCAGACCAAAGGAGGATTTTTTCGTTATATTTTCCCATCAACTTAAACAATAATTTGCCTGAAGGTAATTTGTATCATTTGTCATTTGATTTCTATTGTATTTGTTGGTTTTAAAGCTTAAGTCAGCCAGTGCATTTAAAAGAATATCATATATTTACGTAGATAAATTGAAAGGAAAACTTATTTTTTTAAGTTTCTGCGAATAAAATGCATTTTGAGGCAACTTTAACAACTTAAAATTATTGAAAGTATCAACTGTGGCACCTTTGAGAGTAAACAGCATCTTTATAAATTTAATCAAAGAACTGAAATGACTGTATATCTTTGCTTATATACATGTTCAAACATAGGGAATACCCTTTTTCATTCTTAAAAGTGGAACATCCCTTTTGCTTTCTTTTATATCTTGTGTTCCTTGTAAAAGTTCATGTTGGTGTCAGATTGTGTCCACTGTAGTTGTGCTTTATATTAGTTTATGTATAGATATAAAAGCATTATAGATTTACGTGTATGTATAATGAAAGTATAGAAATGGGACAAAAGCTAGATTTTGCGTTTTTTTTTGTTTGCATAGGCACTTAATCACAGTTTCTTATAATTAAAACGGTTACTCACTGTCATTTAAACATTGAATGGTTTAAGCTTTAAAGCACATAACTATTACTTTTTTTATATAGATCAAAGTACTGAAAGCACTGAATGTCAAAGATAAAAAAGAGACCAAATTTTTATCTCTCAAGAGTCAATTCCATTTTCTTTAGTCCAACAACAGTTATCGCAATTGTGTGAGTCTAGAAGGGAGCCATGGGGCCATGGGCTTTCTTGAATGTAAAATGGAATTATTTCTAACCAACTCTTCGCCCATTAAGTGAACTTGATTATTTACAATATTCAAACCTTAATGGAAAAAGTTATATTTCCAATGGATATTCACATTGTTACATTTTCCAAACTTGTTTCTGATGTACTGAATGCTATTTTTTCTTCAAAATTTGTTTTTGTAAAAACATTTCATCAGAAAATTCATATTTTGTTTCTATGTCTTAAGGCATATAGCCAATATTTTTGGAAGATGACCACCCTTTCCAGCAGATAAAAAGCAAGGGGCCTGGTAGGTCCAGTAAATTGCATAGCTAGACTGAATATCAGTATTCAAATTTAAGTTTATATGAATCCTTTTGTGAAACTTTTCCATGAAAAATTATCATTTATATAGAAGCTGATCAAAATGATAACTACATCAGCTATAAATTAATACTATTGATACTTATCACAGAGCTCACAAACAATTTTTTTAAAAAGTCACATGTTTATCTTAAAATGTATGTGCAGAAATCATTTTTTATCAATGGCTCTTTGAAGATTTTTTAGATTACAATCCTTTTAATATGCTTTGTGTGTGGACATAAGCACTGTTAGCATAATGTTTTTTTTTTTTTTTTTTTTTTTTTTTTGCTTACATTGCACACTAATCACCCCAATTTACTCTTCAATCTAACAAAGATATGTTTATTTAATTTCTGAAATAAATTATCTTGTAAGATGAGCATAAACATTTTCAGTTTGGTAAGTGTGAAAGAGATATATATTTTAGGCTTTTTGTTCATTCAAAAATTCTATAGCGAAATCTAAAACTCCAAATATAAATTTTGTGGCCTCCCCACACTCTCTTCTTGCCAGATTTTGACTGCAAAATACTGTAAAAAGGTCTATTAGAATACGATAAAGCTCTCTTCCAGGATGTCCACCATGACTTGAATTTAACATGAGTGTTCGTTTTCTCTGTTTTTTTACCAATTTTGATAATATCATTAATGTATATATAAATATGGATCATACTGAGTGCAAATTAGTAATCACTTAAATTTTGATGAAATTCTCTAAGGTTATGTTGCAACACTGTTGATATTTTGAAACTGATGAAACGAAATACTTGATAAAATAGAATTCTTGTTTTTTTACCTGCTTGACTCATTGCTCTCACACAGGTTTTTTTTTTCATTTTCAAAATTTTTAACTTAAATTTCATTTCATTTGTAATTCTAATGCAATTTTTACGATGTTGCAGGCTTAAGACAAAACATGAAGTTTTATGAAAACAAAGAGAAGCTTTGGAAAAGAGATGTTTACAGAAACTCTAGATGTATCTTTTCTCTAAGACGAAGGAAAATTCATTGACCATATTCCAATATCATTTTACAAACCACTCTTATAAAAGAGTATGTGATGACCATCAGTTTGAATTAGCATTAAGCTATGTCAACTGGTATCGTTATAAGGTTATAATGTTAACAGATTGAATGGTTTACTATTTAGCACCCATTTCTATATCAATTTAAATATGATGCCCATTTTAAGTATGAAAACCAGTCATAAAATGTTTATTGTATTATGTCAATCCTCTTTGATCTGTTTCACTAATTGATGTAGGATATTTTCATAGTGGAAAAAAAATCCTTGGTAGAAGACTTTTTTGCTAGATTTCAAAGCTTCCGGTATATTGCTTTGTAAAAAATGAATCTAACAAATATACACAAATCAGTTCAAATCTGAATAACTTTTTAACTAGATTTAATCGTGATGTTCAGAATATTGAAAAAACAACAGTACTGACATTACTGACAAAGGGATGAGATATGTAATTAGGGTATTTTATATAAGGAAATAAAAGTAAATTGAAAAAGAAATTCAAGATTATAATATGCAAATCATGTTTCGGTACTTTCAGTGCTTTGAATTTCAACAAATAAGCCTGTTATCTTCAAAAATGTCTTGAAACTTTTATGAATTTGAATCACCTGTTCACTGAATTGAATCATGACGTTCAGAATATTGTACAAACCAAATAACAAATATTAATGACAAAAGAGTGAGACATTACTTAACAAATGTAGTGAATTTGTCACAATAGCTCCCCTTTACCAGATTTTTTTTTATCAATTATGGAGAAAAGCTAAGGTAAGCAAAACTAAAAATTTCACATATGATAGTTTCAAATCATTCAACTGTATAACAATTGAAAGTAAATTTGAATGGACTGGAAAATAAATTCCTTTTTATATTGTGTTAAAACCTTTATAATAAAAAAGTCATATTTTGGTACTTTTAGTGCTTTAATTAGCTAAAATTAACCAATATGTTTACAGTTGGCTTGAACCTTTTTTGTAACTGTGTATTTTATTGAATGATTACATGCTGAACATGATCATTCCAAATTATAAGCATCTCATGACAATAAGTTTTACTTAAATTTTAGTATAGTTATGACACTGGCATACTCAGGCCATTATAGTAATCACAAATTGGGCACATTTAAGCAAGTAATGTTAAAAAACTTTGTTCATATGCTTAAAGGTATCCTCCAGCATGTCCAGACTAATATAATTATTGGAAAAGGAAGCAGAAAAACTTTTTAAATCATGTAAAATCTATATAAGCAAAAAACGTCGGTTTTCAGTACTTTCAGTGCTTTGATTTGCTAAGAATAAACCTGATATGTGCTCAAATGCCTTGAAACTTTTCTTTTTTTATTTACCTTTAAGAATTATGTAATTAAAAATATAATTAACATCAAATAAAAACATATATTGACGATTGGTGAAATATGAATAATAGTATAGTTATAGCTTTGGCTTGATCATGCCATGGCTTAAATCAGATTTTGAACAAAATTCAAAAAGGAAATGTCTAATAAACTTTGCTTGTAGGCTTCAAGGTATCCTCTAGCATGCTTAGAATAAAAGAAAATGTTATTAAAGACAGAAAAAAATCTTTTTAAATCTTGTTAAAATCTTCATTAGCAAAGAAAATTGTTGATTTTCGGTACTTTCAGTGCTTTGATTTGCCCAAAGCCTCTCTGAAAATCACACAAATGTGTTTAATCTTTGTAATAATGTTTTGGGTATTGAATTATGTTGAAAAAGGTCCAAAGAAATTACCAATTCAACAAAATAAATATAATTTCTGACTAAAGGTTGAGATTTAAATTAGTGTGCACTAGGTGACCTTTGACCTCAATAATTCCTAAAAGCCCCAACCGCCAACTTGCAGACTTTCAGAATATACTCGGTAGACATTGGGCTTTCAAAAAAACATAGTCCCGAAAATTCCCCCTGAGGGGGGAGGAATCACCCTACTGGCCCATAGCCTATAAAGATACACTTCATTGCTATACGAAACACCAGAATTTAAATTTCATTCGTCTTTTCCTGATATAATGCGGTGACGTCCATCCTTGTCCAGGCCCAAATGACTCCAATTTCTGCTCTAATAACACATACAAAGTTTTCCAGAAACGTGGTCTACATTTCATCCATATAAACATTAGAAGTCTTATTCCAAAGCTTCATGACGTTGAAACTCTTGCTCGATCCTCGAAAGCAGCATGTATATGTATAACTGAAACCTGGCTAGATAACACTGTTCCTGATGCTGAAATCCATATTGATAATTACTGTATCCAGAGGAAAGATCGTAACAGACATGGCGGTGGAGTGTGTATCTACATACGAAATGATCTGACTTTTAATTACCGGAGTGATCTGGACCATAATGAGCTAGAAGCTGTGTGGATTGAACTTTTTCTCCCGAAGACAAAACCGATCTTATGTGGGTCATTGTACAGACCACCATCACAAATAAACTTTTACTCTCTTTTAGATTCTATTTGTTCTAACTGTAATGATTTTATAAATCTTGAAATAATATTACTAGGTGATTTTAATACTAATGTATCAAATTCTAATTCTAATTCACTATTGAATTCTTTTAAATCATTTATCAATATGTTTAATTTCAGCCAGTTGATAGCTGAAGCAACAAGAATATGTGCCACTTCTGCTACTACTATTGATCTGATTCTTGCATCTGATAGAGATAAAATATCACAGTCTGGTGTAATACATACTGCTTTTAGTGACCACAGTCTGATATACTGCACAAGAAAAATCTGCAAAAATTACATTGGTAAGCACAATACTGTTAAAATCAGGTCTATGAAAAACTATAACATTGAATGTTTTCAAAAGTTACTTTTGGACATAGACTGGAGTAAAATATATTTTTCTGATAATGTTAATTCAGCATGGAATGATTTTAAAGAAATGTTTTCATCTATATTAGACAAAGTTGCTCCTTTAAAACAAATAAGGCTCAAGCAAAGAACAGAAGCGTGGATGGATAGCAGTATTCTTCAAGCTATACAAGATAGAGACAAAGCTTTTCTTAATTACAGAAACAACAAAAATGAATATAACTTTAATATTTTCAAAAATCTAAGAAACAAAGCACAGTATCATATTCATAATGCCAAAGTCAACTTCTTTTCTAAATCTATTGAAGAAAATAAAAATGATTCAAAATCACTTTGGAAAACCTTAAAAACATTAGGACTTCCTTCAAAAAAAGGAAATACTTCGTGTTCTAATATATGCTTGAATATTGATGGTGATGTTTGTTTCGATAAAAATCTTATTGCAGAGTCATTTAATCATTTTTACACAACTGTTGCCAGTAAACTTGTTGAAAGACTACCAGCCTGCATCGGAAAGTATGGTGAGCAATTTGTTAATGGCTTTTATAGGAAATTGGGCATTCGGTTGAATAGTTACTCTTTTGCCTTAATGTCTGAAAGTAAAGTTCTAAAATACCTCCATAAGCTCAGCCCTAACAAAGCAACAGGTCTAGATGGTCTTCCATCACGTTTTATAAAAGATGCTGCACCTATCGTTGTTGGCCCCCTTACCCATATTATTAATCTTTCTCTTATCCAAGGTACAGTACCCGATGGCCTGAAAACTGCAAGAGTTGTCCCCCTTTTCAAGAAAAATGATAGGCTGTCCGTTGGTAATTATAGACCTGTATCTATACTCAATGTTTTCTCTAAAGTTCTTGAAAAGGTTGTTTTCGATCAAGTTGAATGCTATTTTAAAGAAAAACATTTGTTGTATAATTTTCAATCTGGTTTTAGGAGTACTTTCTCTACAGATACTTGTCTGATTTATTTAACGGACTACATAAAATTTGAAATAGATAAGGGTAACGTAGTTGGAATGGTACTTTAAGATCTGCAAAAGGCGTTTGATACAGTCGACCATAAAATTCTTTTGGTGAAGCTGAAAGCATGTGGCCTAGGCGACAATATTTGCAACTGGTTTAAATCATACCTTACTGACAGGCACCAACTTGTTGATGTGTCTGGAAACTTTTCTACAAGCTCCCCAATATCTTGTGGGGTTCCTCAAGGGTCGATACTTGGTCCTTTACTTTTCTTGATTTATGTTAATGACATGCCAGGCGTTGTTAAAAACAAGCTGTTATTATATGCTGATGATTCCGCCATATTAGTCTCTGGCAAAAATGCCAGAGACGTTGAAGAGGCTCTGACCGATGACCTTCAAGAAGTCAGCCATTGGTTGGTAGATAATAAGTTATCTTTACACCTTGGTAAAACAGAATCCATACTTTTCGGTTCCAGACAGAAACTCAAGTCCCAACCATCTCTTTACGTATCTTGTAATGGAACGCCCATCAGTCATTCTTCTTCTGTGAATTACTTAGGTGTCACCATTGACCAATCCTTAACTTTTTCTTCACTAGCAGAGTCGGTTTTAAAGAAAGCAAACTCCCGCTTAAAGTTCTTGTTACGCAAGAAACAATTTTTATGTCAACACACTAAGAAACTTTTGGTTACTTCTCTTATTCAATGTCATTTCGACTACGCCTGTTCAGTATGGTTTCAGGGTCTCACGACAGTGTATAAAAATAAGTTACAAACTACGCAAAACAGGTTAATTAGGTTTATTTTTAACCTAGATGTAAGATCAAAAGTTACTATGGAACATTTTAGGCAATTAAACTGGTTACCTGTCCAGAGCAGAGTTGATCAAATAATGCTGTGTCATATCTTTAAAATCAATAATAATATGGCACCTGAATATCTGAAGCATTTTTTCGTATCGCAAGCCTCTGTCCATAACCACAACACAAGGCTAAGCTCAAAACGGGACTATCGCATTCCAAAAGTTAAATCTTTTGGGTCAAAATCATTTTGTTATAATGCTTCCAAATTTTGGAACGCTCTTCCAGCGGACGTCATTAATATATCAAAGTACAGTCCTTTTAAGCAAGCAGTTAAACATGTTTTATTAAATGATCAAAGATATTTTAAAAAATAAAGACATTTCTTGTCTCTCTTTCTGTGTTTCAAATACTGTGATATGTATAGCTTTAAACGTGTGATAAATTTGTTACTGTGATGTCAATCTTTAAAACATGCTCTCTAAATTGATATATTGTTAAAAAATAACGTTGAACAAGCCTTTCATGGTGTCATGCCACCCTATTATTGTTTTTTTTTGTTTTTGATCAGGACCACGATGGAAATAAGAGTTTTCTCTTTTTCGTGTTAACCTGGGTCTGGGTGCATATAGTGGGTAGTATCACTCTTTGAGATGCTTGTTATTTTTTAATAGTTACAACATTGTCTTACGTATGTATTTTAATATTGTAACTAAATTGTGTCATTTAAATTGGAATTGCATTTTGTTATCCTTATATTGTACTACTCTATTGTTGTATGTACTTTTTTACCGAAATAAATCTATCTATCTATCTAACGCCAAACCCGCCTCGATGGAAGAGACTGAGCCCCAGAGGCGATCGACGTCGAGCAATCCCGACCCAGCCACTGCACTTCCGGTCTGGGCGCCGAAAACTTGATTTTCGCCTGTAGTCGGGATGGAGGTGCAAAACTCTACCTGATTGAAGAGCTCGTCGAGACGACCCGTAGACCCCAGGATTGTCCCGATCAGCCCACTGGGGGCCGAGCAACGGCCGATGGGCAGTCAAAATTGCGGGGCAAAATGAGAGTTCTGGGAGCGAGAATGCGGATAACTGCGGCAAAAATCACTGCTATACTGGCTGAGATGCGGGGCAAAATCCCAAGTTTAGGAGCAAATCATTGCTTCGAGAGCACAACTGCTTTCGCATGGCCGCGAAAAATCGCGGTTCAAATTAGTCGCGGCGCGAATCCAGCGCGATTCTTGCTAGCTCCGACGCAACCCGCCGCAGCCCAACCAAACTTGCCACGATTGAAGGGCTTGAATAAGGCTACACGACAGTACCTACAACATAGGAATCGGTTAATTGTTTCGAGCCCTGCATGGAGTGTCTCATTCCCGTGAACACTTCGCCCCGGCGCGAGCGGCCCACTGCCTGCCTAGCAAAGGCTACTGAGCCGTCCAAAATCGCCGCTCGAGAGCCGTTAAACTGCCTAGAGATCCACCGCGATGGGGGGCAAATTCCCAACTCTCGAAGCAAAAATCCGCTTCAATAGCCGAGCTGTATTCGCTCCGCCGCTAAAATCATTGCTCGATCGCGCCGTGGCGCGACTCCAGCGCGAATCTCTGTAGCTCCGTCATTTTTGCCGCAGCCCAACCAGACTCGCCACGACTGTAGCGCTTGAATATGGCTACACGACAGTACCTACAACATAGGAATCGGTCCATTGGTTCGAGCCCTGCATCGAGTGTCTCATTCCGATGAACATTTCTCCTCGGCGCGAGCGGCCCACTGCCTGCCTAGCGACGGCTTCTGAGCCGTCCAGAAGCGCCGCTCGAGAGCCTTTCACCTTCCTGGCGATCGACCGCGATGCGGGGCAGATTCTGTGTCTTAGAAGCAAATCTACGCTTCAAGAGCCGAGCTGTATTTGCTCCGCCGCTAAATTCACGGCTCGATCGCGTCGAGGCGCGACTCCACCGCGAATCGCTGTAGCTCCAACGCTATTAGCCGCAACCCAACAAAACTCACAACGATTGTAGCGCTTGAATAGGGCTACAAAACAGTATATACAACATAGAAATCGGTCCATTGGTTTGAGCCCTGCATCGAGTGTCTAACTCCCTTGAACATTTCGCCTCCGCGCGAGCAGCCCACTGCCTGCCTTGCGACGGCTATTGAGCCGTCCAAAATCACCGCTCGAGAGCCGTTTACCTGCCTAGCAATCGACCGCGATGCGGGGCAGATTCCGTGTCTTGGGAGCAAATCTACGCTTCAAGAGTCGAGCTGTAAACACTCCGCCGCCAAAAGCACGGCTCGATCGCGTCGAGGCGCGACTCCAGCGCGAATCCTTGTAGCTCCGACGCAATCCGCCAAAGCCCAACCAAACTCACCAAGATTGAAGCGCTTGAATATGGCTACACGACGGTACAACATAGGAATCGGTCCATAAATTCGAGCCCTGAATCGAGTGTATCACTCCCGTGAACATTTCGCCTCGGCGCGAGCGGCCCACTGCCTGCCTTGCGACGGCTACTGAGCCGTCAAAAATCGCCGCTCGAGAGCCGTTAAACTGCCTATTGATCGACCGCTATGCGGGGCGAATTCCCGACTCTCGGAGCAAAACTCCGCTTCGTGAGCAGAGCTGCACTCGCTCCGCCGCTAAAATCGTAGCTCGATCGAGTAGAGGCGCGACTCCACCGCGAATCGCTGTAGCTCCGACGTTTTTCGCCGCAGCCCAACAAAACTCGCTACGATTGTAGCGCTTGAATAGGGCTACACGATGGTACTACAACATAGGATTTGGTCCATTGGTTCGAGCCCCGAATCGAGTGTCTCAATCCCGTGATCATTCCGCCTCGGCGCGGGTGGCCCACTTCCTGCCTAGCGACGGCTACTGAGCCGTCCAAAATCGCCGCTCGAGAGCCGTTAACCTGCCCAGCGATCGACCGCGATGCGGGGCAGATTTTATGTCTTGGAAGTAAATCTACGCTTCAAGAGCCGAGCTGTTTTTGCTCCGCCGCTAAAATCACATCTGGATCGCGTCGAGGTGCGACTCCAGCGCGAATCGCTGTAGCTCCGACGTTTTTCGCCGCAGCCCAACCAATCTCGCCACGTTTGAAGGGCTTGAATAGAGCCTACACGACGGTACCTACAACATAGAAATCGGTCCATTGGTTACAGCCCTGCATCGAATGTCTCACTCCCATGAACGTTTCGCCTCGGCGCGAGCTGCGCACTGCCTGCCTAGCGACGGCTTCTGAGCCGTTCAAAATCGCCGCTCGAGAGCCGTGAACCTGCCTAGCGAACGACCGCGATGCGGGGCAAATTCTGTGTCTTGGGAGCAAATCTACCTTTCAAAAACCGAGCTTTTTTTGTTTCGCCGCTAAAATCACGGCTCGATCGCGTCGAGGCGCGACTCCACCGCGAATCGCTGTAGCTCCGACGCAATCCGCGAAAGCCCAACTAAACTCGCCACGATTGTAGCACTTGAATGGAGCTACACGACGCTACCAACAACATAGGAATCAGTCCATTGGTTCGAGCCCTGCATCGAGTGTCTCACTCGCGTGAACACGGTGCGAGCGGCCCACTGAGGCGTCCAAAAGCGCCGCTCGAGAGCCGTTAACCTGCCTACCGATCGACCGCGATGCGGGGCAGATTCCGTGTATTGGGAGCTAATCTACGCTTGAAGAGCCGAGCTGTATTCGCTCCGCCGCTAAAATCTCGGCTAGATCGCGTCGAGGTGCGACTCCATCGCGAATCGCTGTAGCTCCGACGTTTTTCGCCGCAGCCCAACGATGATATAAGGAGTTTAGCGGGAAAATCGTTGAATACATGTTTCAACAACAAATCAAGTTTTTTCATGCACAAATTGATCGAATTCTGTCGTTCGATTTTTCATTCTGCTATTCTGCCATTCTGCTAACTTCATTCTGCTAGCAGAATAGCAGAATGGCAGAATGAGATTTCAAAGACGCGAAAACTGTTAAGATATGATTTTTTTTCACTCTCAATTACATTTATTGCGTTCTAATATCATTTTTAACGCGATTTTAGACCGATTGGTTTCAAAAAATGATTGTTTTTTTCATTACTTTAAATTTGGACTTGGTTGCTTGGCATGTTAACCGGAGCATGATATAAGGAATTTTTGGCGGGAAAATCGTTGAAAACACGTTTAAACAACAAATCAAGTTATTTCATGCCGAAGTTGATCGAATTATGACATTCGATTTTTCATTCTGCTATTCTGCCATTCTGCCAACTTCATTCTGCTAGAAGAATAGCAGAATGGCAGAATGAGATTTCAAAGTCGCGAAAACTATTTAGATATGATTTTTTTTCACTCTCAATTACTTTTATTGCGTTCTAATATCATTTTTAAATCGATTTTAGACTGATTTGTTTCAAAAATGATTGTTTTTTTCATTTATGAATTTGGACTTGGTTGCTTGGCATGTTAACCTGAGCATGATATAAGGAATTTTTGGTGGGAAAATCGTTGAAAACACCTTTAAACAACAAATCAATTTATTTCATGCACAAATCGATCGAGTTCTGACATTCGATTTTTCATTCTGCTATTCTGCCAACTTCATTCTGCTAGCAGAATAGCAGAATAGCAGAATGGCAGAATGAGATTTCAAAGTCGCGAAAACTGTTAAGATATGACTTTTTTCACTCTCAATTACTTTTATTGCGTTCTAATATCATTTTTAAATCGATTTTAGACCGATTGGTTTCAAAAAATGATTGTTTTTTTCATTAGTTTGAATTTGGACTTGGTTGCTTGGCATGTTAACAGGAGCATAATGAATTTTTGGCGGGAAAATCGTTTAAAACACGTTTAAACATCAAATCAAGTTATTTCATGCACAAGTTGTTCGAATTCTGACATTCGATTTTTCATTCTGCTATTCTGCCAACTTCATTCTGCTAGCAGAATAGCAGAATGGCAGAATGAGATTTCAAAGTCGCGAAAACTGTTAAGATATGATTTTTTTCACTCTCAATTACATTTATTGCGTTCTAATATCATTTTTAACGCGATTTTAGACCGATTGGTTTCAAAAAATGATTGTTTTTTTCATTACTTTAAATTTGGACTTGGTTGCTTGGCATGTTAACCGGAGCATGATATAAGGAATTTTTGGCGGGAAAATCGTTGAAAACACGTTTAAACAACAAATCAAGTTATTTCATGCCGAAGTTGATCGAATTATGACATTCGATTTTTCATTCTGCTATTCTGCCATTCTGCCAACTTCATTCTGCTAGAAGAATAGCAGAATGGCAGAATGAGATTTCAAAGTCGCGAAAACTATTTAGATATGATTTTTTTTCACTCTCAATTACTTTTATTGCGTTCTAATATCATTTTTAAATCGATTTTAGACTGATTTGTTTCAAAAATGATTGTTTTTTTCATTTATGAATTTGGACTTGGTTGCTTGGCATGTTAACCGGAGCATGATATAAGGAATTTTTGGCGGGAAAATCGTTGAAAACACCTTTAAACAACAAATCAATTTATTTCATGCACAAATCGATCGAGTTCTGACATTCGATTTTTCATTCTGCTATTCTGCCAACTTCATTCTGCTAGCAGAATAGCAGAATAGCAGAATGGCAGAATGAGATTTCAAAGTCGCGAAAACTGTTAAGATATGACTTTTTTCACTCTCAATTACTTTTATTGCGTTCTAATATCATTTTTAAATCGATTTTAGACCGATTGGTTTCAAAAAATGATTGTTTTTTTCATTAGTTTGAATTTGGACTTGGTTGCTTGGCATGTTAACAGGAGCATGATATAATGAATTTTTGGCGGGAAAATCGTTTAAAACACGTTAAAACATCAAATCAAGTTATTTCATGCACAAGTTGTTCGAATTCTGACATTCGATTTTTCATTCTGCTATTCTGCCATTCTGCCAACTTCATTCTGCTAGCAGAATAGCAGAATAGCAGAATGGCAGAATGAGATTTCAAAGTCGCGAAAACTGTTGAGATATGATTTTTTTCACTCTCAATTATCTTTATTGCGTTCTAATATCATTTAAATCGATTTTAGACCGATTGGTTTCAAAAAATGATTGTTTTTTTCTTTAGTTTGAATTTGGACTTGGTTGCTTGGCATGTTAACCTGAGCATGATATAAGGAATTTTTGGCGGGAAAATCGTTGAAAACACCTTTAAACAACAAATCAAGTTTTTTCATGCACAAATTGATCGAGTTCTGACACTCGATTTTTCATTCTGCTATTCTGCCATTCTGCCAACTTCATTCTGCTAGCAGAATAGCAGAATAGCAGAATGGCAGAATGAGATTTCAAAGTCGCGAAAACTGTTAAGATATGATTTTTTTTACTCTCAATTACTTTTATTGCGTTCTAATATCATTTTTAAATCGATTTTAGACCGATTGGTTTCAAAAAATGATTGTTTTTTTCATTAGTTTGAATTTGGACTTGGTTGCTTGGCATGTTAACCGGAGCATGATATAAGGAATTTTTGGCGGGAAAATCGTTGAAAACACGTTTAAACAACAAATCAAGTTATTTCATGCAGAAGTTGATCGAATTATGACATTCGATTTTTCATTCTGCTATTCTGCCAACTTCATTCTGCTAGCAGAATAGCAGAATAGCAGAATGGCAGAATGAGATTTCAAAGTCGCGAAAACTATTTAGATGTGATTTTTTTTCACTCTCAATTACTTTTATTGCGTTCTAATATCATTTTTAAATCGATTTTAGACTGATTTGTTTCAAAAATGATTGTTTTTTTCATTTATGAATTTGGACTTGGTTGCTTGGCATGTTAACCGGAGCGTGATATAAGGAATTTTTGGCGGGAAAATCGTTGAAAACACCTTTAAACAACAAATCAATTTATTTCATGCACAAATCGATCGAGTTCTGACATTCGATTTTTCATTCTGCTATTCTGCCATTCTGCCAACTTCATTCTGCTAGCAGAATAGCAGAATGGCAGAATGAGATTTCAAAGTCGCGAAAACTGTTAAGATATGACTTTTTTCACTCTCAATTACTTTTATTGCGTTCTCATATCATTTTTAAATCGATTTTAGACTGATAGGTTTCAAAAAATGATTGTTTTCTTCATTAGTTTGAATTTAGACTTTGTTTTTGGCATGTTAACCGGAGCATGATATAAGGAATTTTTGGCGGGAAAATCGTTGAAACACGTTTAAACATCAAATCAAGTTATTTCATGCACAAGTTGATCGAGGTCTGACATTCGATTTTTCATTCTGCTATTCTGCCATTCTGCCAACTTCATTCTGCTAGCAGAATAGCAGAATGGCAGAATGAGATTTCAAAGTCGCGAAAACTGTTAAGATATGACTTTTTACACTCTCAATTACTTTTATTGCGTTCTAATATCATTTTTAAATCGATTTTAGACCGATTGGTTTCAGAAAATGATTGTTTTTTTCATTAGTTTGAATTTGGACTTGGTTGTTTGTTATGTTAACCGGAGCATGATATAAGGAATTTTATGCTGGAAAATCGTTGAAAACACGTTTAAACAACAAATCAAGTTATTTCAAGCACCCGATTTTGACTTTCGATTTTTCATTCTGCTATTCTGCTATTCTGCCATTCTGCCAACTTCATTCTGCCATTCTGCTATTCTGCTAACTTCATTCTGCTATTCTGCTATTCTGCCATTCTGCCAACTTCAGGGACATAGAAAAAATCATATCATATGAAGAGATTTACACAGACTGTTCAAAAGGTGGCGAAAAAAATGCTTCAGCCATTATTTTGATGGCGGAAAATATTAATTCCGCTTCCTAATAACTCTTCTATTTTCAGCCGAGCTTAATGCTATTGATCTCGCAATCGATCATATGATCGCAGAAAGTTTCTCGCGCTATATCATTTAAACTGACTCTATATCAAGCATGCAATAAATTGAGCACAAGAAAACTAAGAATCTTATCATAAGGGTACTTGACAAAATAGCTCAACTACAAGCCATATTGGTATATGTGGTAATCAGGAGGCAGATAAAGCTGCCAAGAAGGCATTATCACTCGAAATTTAACCATTCGAAGAACCTTTTCCGATCTTTAATTTATAGTTTTATTCATGATGTATGGAGGAACTGTTGGTCCGATCCAGCAAACCAGAATAATAATTTATCTTCTGTTCGACAGGACCTTGGTGATTGGGTACCTGGTAACAGGTCAAGCCGTCGCGAATAGCTAACTCTGACTCGCTTACTCATAGTTCATACTCATCTAACGTACTCCTATCTTTTTAAAATGAGAAGAAATGCCAATGTTCATTCCATATAAAATCCCTCTTACTGTCAAACATTTTTATAGATATTTTAAAGTAGGTAGCATCCATAGCAAGGATTGCGAACATTTTATATATCCCTACGGGGTTTCGTGAAGATCCTATCGAAGGGATATCCCTTGATTAGTGAAGATGGAGGTTGAATTATCATTTTTATTTTATTTTATTTATATGTTGCAAACAGGTAAATACTTAATCTACAAAAATGTCTCATTTTCATGACAATAGAAAATGAATTGGTGAAACATCCTGAAACTTTTAACAACTTAAAATATGATAGGCGAATACAGCTTAACAAAGGGCATGAGTATTTTAAGATTAGCTTATATCTAAGAGCTCGAATACTCCATAGATTATATCGTGATGTTGATTTTGGACCAGATTTAGACTTGGGCCCGAAGTTTAAAAACGTTCCTTTTCACTTCAATTTTTTTCGATTCGAAATTAAAGCGGTGTTTCTATTGTAAAAAGATGATACCCTTAATGTGTTTACGCTTTTTGGTTACCGCCTTTAAAAGCTGTATGACTCGACCAAGTTTAGTTTCGTGCAATGCATTCGATCTGCTACATGAGCAGAAAACATGTTTATCATATTTAATTGTCTCTGTTCAGGTGAGTATGGGCTAAGGAATGAAATTTACCATAATTGTTTACCTAGTGGCCGGTCATTATTACGTAATGCCATAGCAGCAAATCGGTAGATTTCGGGGCAGAATTATTCGTCATTGAAAGATGATGCCTTATTTTTGTTGTTCAGTATATTATACTCATACATCGAACTCTTCAAAAAGGAGAATGCGCTCCAAATTTGCACTTATCTCGGACGTAACAAAACACTACAAAACCCCTCTAAATTTCTATTTTTCGCGGAAAATGCTTTCATGAAGACGATTAATTAATCCTATCACTCATAATCACACATCAAACAACGTTATCAGTCGTATATCCGATAGCTACACGGAACCGCCACATTTCAATTTGACGGGGTTAATTTTTGAAAGGTTGACCTTGATAAACGATCCTGTCGTTGTCAAATGATCTTGTCAGATTTTTTAATTTTCACTGTTTGTATTATTTTATAACAGATCTTGGTGTATTTGAAATTTTATTGGGGGATGAGGGTGTGAGCGAGATAGGTGACTTTAATCTCATCATATGACTTTGATCAGGGAATTTGATGATAATTGACAAGATAATTATTATTCCATATGTGAGTATTCTATTTTCAACAGGCTTGAAGATTTTTGAAAACACTACATTTTTGCGTGATTTATGTAACGTTGGCCTTGACATATGACCTTGACCTTTTCATATGATTTGACCTTGGGATTCGTTGACGCAAAACAAAGTGACCCTAATTGTTGAGGAATTCAACTCCATAATCGATTAATTTATGAAGGATTGAATATCATTGATTTTGTACATAAAATTGGTGCGAGAAAAAGAATCTGGAGTGATTTTTTCCTTAGCGTCAAAACTGGGTGACCTAGAATTTTGCATTTTTTCTCAAAAATTAGCACGGCGACCATACCTTTTTTTTATTTCAATATCAAACGAACATATAATTATCTACAAAATATAGAAAAAATGAAATTTTCTATCTCAGAGTTTTTGAGAAATTTGATTAAAGTTATAAATTTTGAAAATATTCTCGTTCATTTTCGATATACTAGTTTTTACGCATTGGGAAAAATTACGTAAAAAATCATTATTTTTCCTTTCAATCGATATTTGTGTTTTAGATTCAGTGCAAAAAACTTCCTATCTATGAAATTAAAATAAAATTGATAATAGTTGTTTGATTAGATTTGATTGTGTTACGGTTTTATGTAATTACCAAGAAATGAAAATCGGCGAAAAATCGGACAAAAATTTACTCGATACCTGTGACATTCTATGACGTTTTACGAAAAATCTGATTCGGTGATCCCTTTTTTCTTTCCATTTTTGCAATCGGCATACTTTAGTCTACAAAATATGAAAAAATGAAAAAAATCTATCTCAGAAAATTAATTCTAGCAATCGTCCTTAACACATGTTACACCTTGGTTTAATGACCCGAATTTGACATATGTGGAATAAATGCTTTAATAACAATTGCCGACATATTTAATCAATTAACAAAATATATTTTGCATTCAGTACTGTTTTTTATTAATTCATGTGAAAGCACGTAGGCATAATCAGATTTTTGTTCATCTAAATAACAGGGGTCAGATTAAAAAACTCCATGTACAAATTTTCTATGTCTAATATAACTACTCTGGTCCGAGAAGGCCGCGTTACATAAAGCACAATTATACGGTTTCTCGCCAGTATGCGTGCGCACATGAGTGCGCATGTTTGAGATATGACGAAACTTCCTTCCACAATATGAACAGCGAAACTCCTTCAATTGAATGACTTTTCCGTCCAAAGTACGTTCTACTACTGTCGTGGTGAATCCATCCACAGCCGTCTGGTTGTTCGATGGTAATGTAAGAGTATGGTGATCACTGCCAGGTGCTGAAAATATAATAATGTCATTTGATTTTTGTAGGGGGGTTGAACATTGCTTTTAACAATCTTTTAGGTATATCGCGGCGGCTGGAACATCTTATAATGGTGTCCTGGTATTTCTCACACCATTTCTACCATTGCACCCATTCCTAAACTCCAGTTTCTATCTCGCATAGATTGGTTGGGAGACAAATAATCTGAAAGGACCTAATTACATTTGAGTCTGTGCAAGACTTTTCCGGATATTTCATATGCTCGTGATTGGCATATATTGTGCAGCCTAACAAGCACTTAATGCCAAAAAATAGACTTTGTAAAGGTGTTAATACCGTGTTATATACAGAGAGCATAGTGAATACTATGGCCAGACATGTGAAAGTGTTGTAAATATATTCAGAGCCTGTACGTTACATTTCCTATAAATCAAAACGTGCTTCAATGACAGACATTGAGCTGCCAGGACAGACATACAACTCATTTAAAAATATTCATTGTATGCAGAAACCACAAGAATTTTTGAAGGTTGAAGTGAGTGAGGACGTTGATCAGACTATGGGGATACACAGGCAAATCTTTTTACTCATTTTATGCTGATGGAATTCTCACGCACAAACTCTTTAATTTAGTTACGTCTACCAAAATCTCCTTATCTCACTTGCCTAACTGTTCGGTTCATAGCTGTTAGGCAAGAATGGCATAGCTGTTTACACATAAAGGATTTTTGGCCAAGGTGCCGCAACGATTCGCCACGATTTGTGAAATCGTCGTGTACCGTTGTGATTTGTAGTAGAACCGCTGTGAATCGTGGTGACTCTTGATGAATCGTGATGATTCGGGAAACTCTACGGTTGCGCTCCGGAAGTTTTTAACTGTTTAAAACATTCGTGGCGAATCGTTGTGGTTATTTGGTGTGGCCTTATTAGTAGGGCAAACGTATCGGAGTCGTTCTTATTCGTACTGACAACCGTAGCTATCTATATTCGTGGCTATCGTGAGAGATCGTAGTCAGTCGTGGATTCTTTAACATTACGGATTACGGATTCTCACGATTCACCACGAATTGTGTACGGTTGTCCTACGAATCATTCATGGTTTCGCTACGGAGCTCCACGATTAACCACGACCAAGGCCGGTAGGAATCGTACTAGTACCGTATCGAACATTACAAGCACCGTGAGTATTCTTTGTGCCACCGTGATCAATCCTCATTGACCGTAGCGTTGCCGTCATGAATGGTCATTGATTCGTAGCGATACCTTACAGACAGCGTACTAATATCGTAGACATTCTTACTTGAATCGTAGTGACACTGAATATTTCTACTTTTCGTCACGATTCATCCCGATTTTTCTGAACATGAGATATATCGGTGAATCGTGGCGAATCGTAGAGAAAATCGTGAATGTAAACGGGTCTTTAAATTATCAGACATGAAAAAAACGGGTTATTTGGATTTGTATTGGATTTTCAAAATTGTAGCACATATGACTCTAGGCATTCAATATGAAAATTAGAGTCATGTGAATCTTGGTAGAGAATAATGAAATCAAACTACAAATTTTAACTAGAGCTGTTTGAGTAGCGAATTCGCTCTGCATGCCTGAATCGACTGATATGATGAGAAATTCAGTGAATGAATGAATTAATTAAAAGATTAATTTTAATTTCAAGTAAATAAGTGTTTTAAGTGGCACATGCTGAAATGTTTCTGCAAACAAAATTTCAAGATTCATGAAAAACACATACAAATTTGACATCCGCCCGATAAATACATATTATTTTTATCCAATCACAGTTATTTCGTGCAGCCTGATAATAAGTCACCAAAGGAATATTCCAGTGAAATTTGGTTGATATTTGTATTCTGAGAAAATGATTTCCAAAGTTTCCACTATATAACATATAGAGAAATGAACTCCGCCCATGAAAACGTTTTTTTTATCTGATCACAATAATCTTTGTAGGCTTATAATCCTTTGAAGTTTGGATGAAATTCACGTTTTTTAAAGAAAAAGCGTAAGACCGGACTCACGGACGGACGCACGACGGACACAGCGCCATAGTTAGATCAGTGCTAATTCAGAAAATGGAAGTATAAAGGCCTGAATGTTTGAGAAGAAACCGGATGTGTTTGTAAAACACGATTACATTGCAACAGTAACTAACAGTGGTTTGATACACTAATGCGGGGTTATCAGTTTTCATTTCAAAGCTATGAACTTTCTTAAATTTGATCAAGAAAAATGACTTTGAAAATGGTACAGAGTCAAGAAAAATGACTTTGAAAATGGTACAAACAGAGTCAAGAAAAATGACTTTGAAAATGGTACAAACAGAAGGATCTTGTCACAAGCAATTCATTAGCGAAATATGAAGTCTTCTTCATTTAAAATTAAAAAGAAAGTTTCTCTGTCAAAGTCTTTACATTATTATTAAGTGACCTTGAATATACGAACTTGACTGATGGCCTTGCCTTTGATATATATCAAAGGCCTTGCCATAAACAATATACATGTAATATATATGAAAAATGATCTTGATACTGATTGTTGATCTTAAAGATGGTACCAACTATGATATGTGTCTTTTCAAAAGCAATATGAGCATGTGAAACATGAAGTCTTCATCACGTACCATTCAACTGTTATAGCAAATATAAAAGTTTTTATATTGAAATAAAGTTACCTTGAAATATGTCCCTTACCTTGGCTGCCTTTGGTATCAAGTGAAAGGTCTTGTCATAAGTAAAAGCCATGTAAAATATAAAGTTTCTACAACATACCATTCCAAATTCATATATGTTGTTTCTTATTCTATGTTAAATGCTGGATCATAACATAGCGCTAGATTTCATTGAAGAGTTATAATTAAAACAAGACAAAATTTTGATGCAATGCATCAAAGTAGGCCGCAAATTATTTGGTTATCATCAATGAATAATGTATTTTTTTTATAAAACTATATTTTGCAAACAATACCTATCTAGATTTTAAAGATTTTAACAACAATAATGGCCCTTCTTTAGCATGCACACCCGGCTTAAATACACTTAGGAGTACTTTATTTCAACATAGGCACAATGAATTACACATGATGGTAAAGTGATGGTAAAGTGATTGCCTTTTTTAGCTTCTCTGTTTTCTAAGAAAGGTTTGGGTATGGAGATCATTTTAGCGGCGTTGGCATTGTTGTTGTTGACCTGTTGTTATTGAAGATATCTTCATAAAACTTAGCTTGTATGTTCACTATCTCAAGAGCTATCCAGACAATCAAGGGGGACAACTCTGAAAAAGGGTTTTAGTAAGAGTCCCTTTTTCCACTCAGCTTTTTGTATTATCCAGCACCTTCAGCCAAGCACAGCCAAGGGTTGCACCCATAGGCGGTGCTCTTGTTAGAATAATATATTCACTCAACCTTCATGCTGATGTATGCGGAGTTATCCGAAGAAAAGCATAAAGAAAGAAAATACAGACTCAAAATAATAGCACAAACAATTCTGAAATCAGAACACGGGGCAAAAGATTCAAGTTAACATTCAATAGCTGTCATTCAAACTAGTACTAAGACTGCACCTATTTGAAGTAAAAGGACCTACTTTGGTTGTCCCAAAAAAGTTTGGTTAGAAAAAGTGATATGCTCCTTTTGTCGCAGTGTTTTAATGCTTGAATAACAGAAACTGGCTTGAAATATGTTATGCTAAGTGCCAGACAACTGCTACATATCACACACAGGATTAGATTAATTAAGGTAGAGACATTTATTCTCTAGACCAGAGCTTTGATATAAGTCATCACACACTTTTGTACCATAAGGATTTCGAGTGTAATTGTGCACAATGAAGTGTTGTGTTTTTTTTTAAACCGCAAAAATACCATTTTTACTATATGTTTAACAAGACTAAAAACAGACAGGAGTGAAACCATAGGTGTATCTCCTGTGAGAATCACTTTGATGTAAAAAAAATGCAGAAAACAGGGGGAAAGAGAGAAAAAAACTAGGTCAAACATGTCTGAGTGATCAGTCATTTTAATGAAATGTGCAATATTTGTAAAATCAAGTTCATAACCAAAAACCCTGATTTTATTGCTCAATATTTTTCATTACAAAACAGTTTTTGAAAAACTGTTGTTTGATCCAGGCTGCATTATACGTTTTTCTATGTTTTGAATTAAATCATTGGACAGGTTTTATAATAATGTATCCCTAATCCCCCATGGTCATATTCAAAACGCATTCATACTGGTAGGCCGCTTCTGCGGCCTACCAATTAGTACCTTTGTAGTCAAGCATTTGTTAATTATTCATGTCAAGTATGAAAGCTCTAGGCTTTGCGGTTAGGTGGGGGGGGGGATCTTTTTCTCACTCTGATGCCAAGGCAACCAGAGTTCTCATTTGATTCGGATTCTGTGAAGTATTTTGAATAATAGGGATCATTTCTGATGTTTCAAGTTGTGTTGAAATCTGATGGATAGTTTGTCAGGAGAAGATTTTTTAAAATTGTTTACTGAGGACCACACATACGACGGACATTAAAAGGTCAAAATAGCTTGCTTAGCCAAAAATCACATGAAATTCACCATGATACTTAAAGTAATAGAATCTCGATAATAGTTTTCTCGATTTTTCATTCTTTGATCATATAAAGACATGGGTAATAAAACAAATTAAACGTGCATTTGTCGAATGCACAAATATGAAGCAAGACTCTTTTTGCTGTTTTAACAACATTAAAAACTTTTATTTCACATCTAAACAATTTAGACCAATGGCATCGTTTATTTTGTATCACGTGAGAGTGAAATATCTAGATCCATATTGTACAACTAGAACGAGGCTGCTGTGCAATACGGATTTTTTTCAAAAACGAGGCAACCTATATTGTACGATGAAAGCGAGGCAAGCTATATTGTACGATGAACGTGAGGCTGCAGTCCCGAATATCGATATCGCCACATTTTCGAGGCTCTTATAATGTATCAAACCCTCTGTTCGGAGGTATTGAAATAAGTTTGAGAAGAGTATTGTCCTCTATATTTATTACATTCAGGCTTTGAAAGTAAAAGAAAAATGCAAGTCACATTGAAAGATACAAAATTGTGTTGTCTCATGATTTCAGATTATCGTTTGTCAGCGTGCAAATGTAAATTTGAAGTGACGACGGGTAGTCAATCTGTTTCATGTTAATTGCATATTATATTCATTAATAACTGTCCGACTTGTCACTTGAAATAAACATTTCACTGTGATTTCTATTTTTAGAACAATTGTTTCTTTCAATTTTATCATGTTCATAGTGATTTGCATTTGACACCCTTGGTCAGTTTTGAACTATTTGTTTTGTCTCTCTCTCAAATGCTGCATATTGTTAATTCTGGAACTTTTAGTGTATGGTGGGTGTGAAATAAAGATGCCATTTAACATTATCGAGTACAATACTGAATTCATTGGATTCGTATCCTGCAGAACCAGTCTATATTTTGACTCGGCTGTCGCCTCGACAAATATAGACTGGTTCTGCAGGGTACTCATCTAATATAATTCTAAACAAACATATATTAACTCTTAACATTAGACCATAAAACAACAAAAAAAGTCATTCGGCTTTTATGGTGCATAAAACTCTTATTTTCATAAAAAAAAGACAACTGCATGGGGTTATCAGTGTTCTGCAGAAAGTTCTACTAATCCAATCACTAAATATTATACATTAATATTGACCTGGCAAGGCTTGTTATATGCATGAAGGCAAATAAATTTTACAAACAGGTGTTCGAGTATATTACTTTAGATCAATAGCGCGATAAGAATAAGAGATATGACATTTGTGCATTAAATCTAAACTTAATATGCAACAGTAACGAATCGTTATCAGCCAACAGAAGGTCAGAGAAGCAAGTGCAAAGTTTCAGAGTGATGTATTTGTAGGAATATTGTAAGCTATTACAGATATGCAACAGTAGCATACCCGTATCATTTAAACCAAGAATTCGTAGGTCTAGAACAGAAGCATGTGCAAAGTTTCCAAGCCACAATTTAAGTAAAAACAGAAATAACTAATATACAATAGTTTGCCCGGATAAACTGGATTTCAAGCCCGAAAAAGCTAATTTCCTTTTCTAAATTTATCCCCGGAGTAAAAGGTCCTTACATGTATGCTAATATTTTATTACAGAAGCATTCGCAAATCTTTAAAGAAATAGCTTCGGCTGAAACAGAGATATTACAGTAACAACAGTTGCACGTAAAGCATAACCAAGAATTTCTATGACTGAAATTGCTTTAATTTTCCCTAAATTAAATGTTAAAGAAAATAGTCTTTGTCTAGACGGCATTATTACCATCTCAGAAGCTCATATTAAGTTGCAGAGAAATAGCCATAACAAACTTGCGCATCCCAGTCACCAATACATTACGCCAGCGCCATAGTGACGTGAATAATCATCCCTATTAGAAAATGGTCTAACAATGCGCATTTTTAGTGCAAAAAGTATTTAGATTTAGTCCCTAAATGGAAAACCTTTAAGTTGATCTCCTACAATTATTTCAAGTTTTGAAGGAAAACTAATACAAAAGCCTCATTTAAGCCAAAATTGTTTTCGCACGACGGCCATAACTTTGAGGTATAGGCTATGAGAATCTATCATTTATTGAAGCCTATATTGACCTAATACCACATTCCTGAGAACATAAAATGGTACCAGGCAGTATTTTTTTAAAGAAAGAATTCACATATTCGTTATCATAAACAGAAATACTTAGAAAGAATTCGCATATTCATTATCATAAACAGAAATACTTTCACATGAGTTTCTTTGATTTCAAAGGCGCTGAAATGGCTGCATGATAAACAAAATAATTCGTTAGTGTCTTAAAACATGAATATTATCTTGTCTCGTCTGTAAAAAAATATTTATAACTTAAGACACTAATAAATAATTCTCTATACATCATAACTTTTCATATATCAAAGAAGTGTGTACAGCTAAAAACATGAAATCAAAACCGTTGTAAATCGCTCACTTACTGCTCAATTCGTTCATTCCAAACACTCACTCAAACCATTCAAAAACTCTCAGATTTCACTAAAAAAGTTAAGACAAAAAACTACATTTAAAATAAAAATCGATACTAGAAAGCCATGAATGGCTTGAGTCGCTCCACAGGCTTAAAATTCTTGAAATAGCAATCTAAGGTTTGACTAGATTTTAAGATATTTTGGGTTTTACTCATGATGAAATGATTTTCAAATTTTCCACTATATAACATAAAGAGAAATGACCTCCGCCCATGAAAGACATATTTTTCATCCAATAACATTAATTTTTTGCTTCATGATAAAGGTTCACTCAAGGATCATTCCAGAGAAATTTGGTTGATATCCATCAATAATTTTCTGAGAAAATGATTTTTCAAATTTTCCACTATATAACATATAGAGAAATGACCTCCGCCCATAAAATACATATTTTTCATCCAATCACAATATTTTTTATTAGACTGATAAAGGTTCAGTCAATGATCATTCTAGTGAAATTTGGTTGATATCCATCCATTACATTCTGAGAAAATGATTTTCAAAGTTTCCACTATATAACATATAGAGAAATGACCTCCGCCCATAAAATGCATATTTATCATCAGATCACAATAATTTTTGGTAGACTGATAAAGGTCATCCAATGATCATTCATGTAAAATTTAATTGGAATCCATGAATTAGAATCTGAGAAAACTGACTTTTTACCATATTTGGAAATTAGCCAAGCCCATTAAATCCATGTTTTTCATTCGATCCAAATTTCTTGAACAACTTTGAAAGAGGGTCACCCAAGGATAATTCATGTGAAGTTTGGTTGAAATTCATCCAGTAGTTTCTGAGGAGAAGATTTTTAAAGAAAAAGTTTACGACCGCACGGACGGACGGACGGACGCACGCACGACGGACACAACGCCATGACAATAGCCCCAGTGGCTTTCAGCCAGTGGAGCTAATAAAAATCCAAGTTCACTGAATTAATTAGAATTGCAAGCGAATAATTGGTGCTGGAAAAAAGGGAAGCTATTTATAGATCTTACATGCTATTTTATCAAAGGGAGGTAATACATGTCGCTAATTTTGTCCAGGTCATATTTAGCGATATTGGATTACCTTCCTTTAATTTCACTCAAAACTCGCTCCCCACACTCATTCAATTTCACTACAAAATCATTCACCTTGTCAATTTCACAATATTTCCCGTGGCAATGTGTTGGCTATTAGCACACTATTCCGTATTTTTTCCTTAATCAATAGTTAACTTCACTGATATGTATAGAAAAAAAGAATTTTCATGTAAGTGTTTGCCGTCCGTGTTTTGAGCTGCCCTGCGTTCAGGATTACAAAACGATGCAAACCGTTAGCCAATTATATCCCGCTTTGCACGCATGTGCACGTGCAAAACGGGGTATATTTGGCAAACAGTTTTTTGCACCATTTTGTCATCCTGAACGCAGGGCAGGTACTTGTGATGGAATTTCCATCACTATTGAATGGATTGAGCCCATTTGCTTTTATCTTAGGATCGAACTGTGTTGCTTCTTATTTCTAGTTCTCTTAAATTTTCCGTAGATAATCGTTGGTCATTGTTTAAAAGGTGTTGTTTAGGAGTTGTTCCTTATGAACAAGCCTCACATGTCTATAACAAGAGCTACTCTGTGAGAACCGTTGATCACAAAATTGACACAAATATGGGCGTTCACCAGTATGAGTCCTCATGTGTCGATTTAGATCAGTTTTTGAGGCTGTGATCCGACCACAAATTTTACACACAAATGGCGTGTAACCTTCCGATATTAATGAGGATAGCCTGAGTGTATCAGCTCCTTCGTCTTGGGGCGTCTTCTTACCTGAAATAAGATGTTTTTGTTATGGACATAATATCAACCTAAATACAAGTTTCATTAAGGATATCAAACACAATTGGAAACCTTAACTCGAGTTACCAAAAATATTACCTCCCTTTAATAAAAACTATCCCCTTCGGATAAAATATACAGTCAACTCTCGTTACAACGACCACGTTTGTTCCCGATAAAAATGTCGTTATAACGAAGATGTCGGTGTATTGAAAATCACCCATACAAGTAGAAAGTTGATGCCATTTATGTACAATATACACTGTACAACAAATTGTGTACTCATATTTTACCGTTGAATATCGATAAAATAACTCTACAAGACTTAAAACTGAATATTGATTGAACATGTATATTTATTGGAATAAAACTTTGTAGGTAACAATGCCACAGTAAGCTTAAATGCCGAACGTTTATCTATTTCATAGCTAATGTTTTGGAAAATCGGGATATTTTGTTTGAATGTGAGAAAACTCTTGTTGCAAGCAATGTTTCCTTTTCTTTTAATGTTTGACCTGACTATTCTATGCCATTGCATTATCTTTCAACTGTCATTTGATTATTTTTTCCTAGAAGATTTAACAATTGAGACTTAGATATTTAGTACGACATAGACAAAAAATGTTGCCTGAAATGCATGATCTTATGACTGATAAACATGGTGATTGGGCTGGTTACAATGTATTAGTAATTTTTCTTGCATATGTCGTTTCCTTGGTAAAAGTAAAGAAGAAGTAGAAGCATCCTTCCCTCTCAGTTATCATGACACATGAAGAAATCGAAATTTTATTTTGTCTTGTAAGGAAAGAAGAGTTCCAAAGGAACAAATCTTCATCTAACCCACCCATCCCACTAAATTACCTCCTACGTGCCTGGATTATCATAATTTGAAACTTAAATAGCAGTTACACAATTGTCAATGAGTTACATGTTTTGTATAACAGCAAATATTATTAAACTCTTGTCTTATGGATATTTATTTACAGAATACGAAAATAAGTGAACGCCTGAGTTTGGAGGGCTGGTGGTTTCATAGATAGCAAAGTTGCCGAAAATGCCTGGATACACTTTATCTTTCCTTTTCTAATTCTTTTAATAATTCTTCTAATTAATTTTCTATCTTATCAGTTTCAACCATATTTAATGTAGGAGTTGGGTTTAGTGTTGATTTTAAAATAAACAAGAGGACCAAGATGGTCCTAGATCGCTCACCTGAGTCACTTTGACCCCTGGGAAATCACATCAATTAAATAGGCAGATGTCATAAAGGAGATAATTTCAATACAAAACCAAGTTTCATGAAGTTTGGGCCAAAATCGTGGCCTCTAGACTTACAACAAAAAAACTATCATTAAGGTCCCTTTTCCCATGACATGGCATGGATCTTTCCTATTTTCTCATCTTTGTGACCTGACCAACATTTTAACCAAGTTTCATGAAGATTGAGCAATATTTGTGGCCTCAAGAGCATAAACAAGAAAATTGTCATTAAGGCCCCTTTTCCCGTTATATGGCATGGATCCTTCCAATTTTCAATAGGGTTCATCCTTGTAACTTGGCCAACATTCTGACCAAGTTTCATTAAGATTGGGCCATATTTGTGGCCACTAGAGCATAAACAAGAAAATTGTCATTAAGGCCCCTTTTCCCGTGATATGGCATGGATCCTTCCAATTTCCGATAGGGTTCATCCTTGTGACCTGGCCAACATTTTGACCAAGTTTCATTATGATTGGGTCATATTTGTGGCATCTAGAGCATAAACAAGAAAATTGTCATTAAGGCCCCTTTTCCTGTGATATGGGCATGTTTTCTTCCCATTTTCAATAGGGATCATCTTTGTGACCTGACCAACATTCTGACCAAGTTTCATCAAAATTGGGCCATATTTGTGGTCTCTAGAGTGTAAACAAGAAAATTGTCATTAAGGCCCCTTTTCCTATGATATAGTATGGATCCTTCCCATTTTCGATAGGGTTCATCCTCATGACCTGACCAACATTCTCACCAAGTTTCATGAAGATTGGACCATATATGTGGCCTCTAGAGTGTAAACAAGAAAATTGTCATTAAGGCCCCTTTTGCTGTGATATTGCATGGATTCTTCCCATTTTCAATAGGTTTCATCCTTGTGACCTGACCAACATTCTGACCAAGTTTCATGAAGATTGGATCATATTTGTGGCCTCTAGAGTGTAAACACTTAAATTGTTAACGTCGGACGACAGACGACGCACGACGCACGACATACATTCAATGATCAGAAAAGCTCACCTTGAGCACGATGTGCTCAGGTGAGCTAAAAAGTAGACTTCGGTGAATAAAAGAGTATTTTTTCGAGAAGGTTTTTTCCTGCATTTACGTCTTGTAAGTCCTACTTTTCAAATATTTTACAATTCTTTGTATTCAATGAATCATGTGTACCATCTAACTAACATAGAAGGGTATCATTCAGCTTCTTATCGTCCTTTTCTTGGCATTTTGCAAGAAAAAATTGTATTTTTCAAAAATTCCCATTTTCTTTGAAAAATGCATGGAAAGCTATGCTAATTTTTTGGTCACATTATCAGAAAGGTACACTCTTCGAAATATATTTATTTGATAAAGATTGGAACAAGTGCATAATGGTGTCAGACCACCTTAAGTTTGGGATACTGAAATTAATATAGTACATCTACAATACGACATAATCAACAGATCGCTAATGTCAATCAAACTAGAGGCACTTCTATTTGTGACCCGTCACGCGAAAAGGGACCATCTGGATAGTGCGTAAAGTGTCGACTCTATTCAGACTGCGCGGATTGCGCAGACTGACCAGGGTAGAAACTTTTTGCAATGTGCTTATTTCCTGAATCTAGAATGATCAATCAACCTTCCAGTGAAAGTTTTTTTTGAAATACGACTTCTGGTTGACCTATGCTGGATCAAATAACTTTTTCAATAATTCATTCAACAGTATTCCCGGATTGTCCCTTTTAGCGTGACGGGTCACATTTATTTTTACCATATGTACAAATTAGTCTTGTCTATTTAAGGCATTTTTTCAATACATTGAAATAGTTTTTGAACTGGGAAATAAGACCACCTATCTTTTTCCGAAAAAAGAGTGATCAAAATACTTCATCTTGAGCGCTTACGCTCGGGTGAGCTAAAAGTCAAGTAAAGATTGATTGATTGAATGGAGTTTAACGCCGCCTTCAACATTATTTCAGTTATATCGCGCGGCTGGAGCACCTAACAATGGTTTCCTGCTATTTCTCTCACCAGTACAACCACTACATCCTTTCCTCCAGCTACTATCTCACATAGGTCTACGGTTATTAACCCATTGGTAAAATTGGACAAATTGTCGGAAAGAATGAGTGCCGCCGTCGGGGATCGAACATCAATTAAAGAGCACTTCTGCCACCAAAAGAACACTTTTGCAAAGTATTGTCCAGAATGACCCTTTGGCTTAGGAGGATATGCTTTTCAAAAAATCACCGATCTTCAAAGAAGCGTATTAATTAGAGGAACTTTCCAACCAACGAATAAGGTCAGTGTAACTCGTATAAAAGTTGAACTTATGAAAACATTAAATTCGCTGTTGAACTTAACGAAAAAATATTAAATTCGCAGATTAAAATTTCGCAGACACAGAGAGACAGACAATAAGTAGACGCGACCGACAACACTTGCCGTTACGTCTAGAACATTGTTAACATGGAATTTGTCATAAAGGTCCGTTTTCCGTAATATAAAATGGATTATTCAAGTTTTTTTGTTTTTTCAAAATGGATCATTTCTGTGACCAAATAAATATTCTGATAAAAGTTTTACGAAGATCGTGACATAGTTATAGTCTCTAGAGTGTTAACAAAGAAATTTCCATTTAGCCTCCTATTCCCGTGATGACAGACATTCGCTGATCACAAAAGCCAACCTTCAGTTGTGGTAATGATCTTTTGCTCGCATACAGAAGATAAGGATTATATTTCAGCAATTTACAGACCCGATAATCTTTTTACGCTAAATGTCAGAGGAGGGCAAAGTCCCTTTGGATATATATGGGACTGGATCTCATTTAACCCTTTGCTTTCTATTCCCTGCTTTTTACGTGCCTGTGATTTTATGATTGAGAAAACATTGTGAAAAAAGAAGAAATTGCTTCTGACAAGCAATTTCTTCTTTTTCCACACTATTTTCTATCCTACTGAGTGGCTATTTTTCAAATTTTATCCACTTTAAATTTTCGTCTGCAAAACCTTTGAATTTGGACATGTCCAAAATTTTATAAACAGGGAAGTGTTAAACAAAGTGTCAAATTGTCACAACATACGTCCGTCACACTGCTGAATGTCGACTGGGGGACATGACTTAAATTAAACAAAACACAACAGAACAGATTCTTTGATCAACGATATGACTTGAACACATTATGGTTCATCGTCAGAGGTCTAAAAGTCTACAAAGGACAATGGTTCGCAATGTTTAGTAATGGTTTTTGAGATTTAACTTGTGAGAAGGAAGTTAACAACCATAGCTATTAAACTTTCAGATACGAAAAAAGGGCACTAACTAAAAAAGCAAGGTAGATTTGTTTCTTTTGTAGTTCTCTTGTCCTTGATGTGAATTATCTGCTCATGAAGTTTCATTATCATAGCTTGTATACTTTTAGAGATATGCTCTGGACAAAATCATGGTATGAAATACAACAAAGGGCAATGACTCAAAAATACGCCAGGTAGAGTTATGGTTCTTTTGCACTGCTCTCTCCTTGATGGAACTATCTATCCATGAAGTTTCGTGATCATATCTCATGTTCCTTGAGAGATATGCTCCGAACAAGATCAAAAGTATGAAAAAATATATAACTCACAAAATTAGCCTGATGGAGTTACGGGTTTTGTGCACTGCACTCCTTAATCAGGAGGAGAACATAACTGCCAAATTTCAAGTAAATCAGACATAAGGTGACTGAGTTATGTTGTGGAGAACGCCGCCTGGCGCCCGGCTGCACGAACGTCACAGGTGATCCCATATTACGCACTGTCTTCGACTGCCGTTACAAAAAGTTTCTAGTCATAGGTTTCATCTTTTAATACCGGCAATGCTGCTGAGAAGCAGTGGTTAAATTTACAAAAACCTAAGCCATTATCCTGCTGAATTTAAATTTCATTTCAAACAAATTGCACCTTTTGGGACATTTCGAAGTCTGACTGAAGTTTTTCCCACAATCATAATAGTTAACAAAATTGTGAAATTAACAAGGTGAATGATTTTGAAATGAATTTGGAATGAAATTGAGTGGGTGTGTGGTGCAAGTTTTGAGTGAAGAAAAAAGGAGGCAATCGAATATCGCTTATTTTGTTCAAAATTGGCTATATTTATTACCTCCCTTTAATTTGTTAGTACCTTTCTTTTTTAGAGTATTCGTCGATCAATCAGACACTTTAAAATCCACACCAACTTATGAAATTGTAGAAAAGTTTGATCGATTTGAATTAAATGCTGATCATCTTGAACAATTTCAACGTGTTTTCCAATGATTTCAGAGCGTTTTTGATCGATCTGAGTGAGTGTTTTGAAAGAATGAATGGCGTGCTTAGTGAATAATATAGAATGATTTTGATCGAAATGAGTCCCAATTTCACGATGCTTTTAACTGTAAGTAGAAAGCAGATGGTAAAATCGGATTTCAAGTTTGTGCAGACTGATCTTTGTCAATGTGCCAAGGCAACTTTTACACCAGGGAAATGTTGTGAACAGAATCAGAATATAAAATACAAAACATAAAACATACGTGGTAAGTTTCTGAATTTATTTAAGAGTAAAGCAGGATAAAAAAGGTACTTAAAACTTACAACTGTGTAGTCACAATAAAACCTTAAAATAAGTTAAGAAAGTCTTTGTGGAACAATAATGCATACAGAACAAACATTTCTTAGAAATTCTTTAACGATATCTGGGCCCGAGGTTATAAAACTTTTCTCATTTTTAATTCAAAATTTTCTCATATTACAATTTGAGATTAAAGCTCTAATTCTTGTTTTAATACTTGTTTTCATGTAAAAAAAAATTAAAAGATAGTATTAATAAGTTGTTATTAATAACAACTTGATGTGCATGTCTCTGATGGGCAATCTAACTTTAAAAGTGCTGATCAGTTACTGGACTATGCTCAGATTCAGGATTATCTATAAGAGATGTTACGAATATACAGATTGAAAGTATGATCTTGACCTTATCAATAGACATCTCATTAAATGAGATTTAAATAGATATAACTTCGATCCAAATATGTGTATTTGTTTGAATGGTTTTTACGCCGCTTTCAACAAATTCGCAGTTATATCGCGGCGGCCGGAGCACCTAACAATGGATTCCTGGTATTTCTTACACCTGTACTACCATTACACCCTAGCCTCCAACTGCTATCTCACATAGGTTTACGACTATCTACCCATTGGTGAGAGACAAACGTCGGAAAGGATATTTGCCGCCACCGGGGATCGAACCCACGACTTCCAGATTGGGAGTCTTATGCCTAACCAACTGCGCTATGGTGGCGGCTTCGATCTAAATATGAGCACTGTACTAAATACCATTTAGAGTTTCTATAGGGCTATATGAAAAGTCTTAATTTGTATGTTAAGTGTGCCAGTAAAGTTAGGACAGGTAAAGGTAGTAGAAAAATGTTTTAATAGCAAAAAACGCTTTCCAATTAAGTTTTGAGGATAAAGTTTAAAGATCTCTGACCTTTACCCTCATGATATGACCTCCGTAATTGGATTTTCTAGTAAATCAGCTATTAATGTCTCTTATTCAGTGTTGCAATGACATAAAATTGTTTAGTTCGTAGGCTGAACCTTTGGGCAGTCAGACAAATGGACAATATAGAGCTTCATCCACAACAGAAAAGGCACTTTTGACGATCAAAATAGCCCCTCCTTAGCACTTTGGTGTATGGTAATACAAGGACGAGCCTTCAAAATTTGACATTCCATTTGTAACTAAATAAATTTTCCCCAAATAAAATATTTCCTGGTAGACAAAGGCTGTTGATGTATGTGATAAAACATACAAAACATGATAAAGTCTGATACATGTAAGAGCTTTGCCTTGAAAAGTCTCAAAATAACAACGGGTGGTGACTTGTTCCCTTGGCTTTATCTTAAAATTTGCTTTTAATGGCACATATATTCATGAAAGAGATCGGTTGTAACATTTTGAAATAAACAACTCATACGTGATAGATATGCTTGGACCATTTTGTCCTCAAATAAGCTAACTAGAAAGCCATGAATGGCTCGAGTGGCTCCACAGGTTTGAAATTCTTGCAACAGCAAATAAAACGTTTGACTAGATTTCTAGATATTTTGGGTTCTACTGATGTTGAAAATGATATTAAAAATTTCCACTATATAACATATAAAGAAATGACCTCCGTTCATATAATACATATTTTTCATCCAATCATAATAATATTTGGCTGCATGATAATGGGTCACCCAAGGATCATACCAATAATGTTTGATTGATATCCATCAGTAACATTCTGAGAAAATGATTTTTCAAAATTTCCACTATATAACATATAGAGAAATGACATCCGCCCATAAAATCCATGTTTTTCAACCGATCACAATAATCTTTGGTAGACTGAAAAAGGGTCACCCAAGGAACATTCATGTAAAATTTAATTGATATCCATTAATTAGAATCAGAGAAAACTCACTTTTTACCATATTTGGAAATTAACCATGCCCATTAAATCCATGTTTTTCATTGTATCAAAATTTCTTGAACAACTTTTAAAGAGGGTCACCCAAGGACCATTTTGGTGAAGTTTGGTTGAAATTCATCTAGAAGTTTCTGAGGAGAAGATTTTTAGAGAAAACGTTTACGACCGGACAGACGAACTGACTGACGCAACGCCATGACAATAGCCCCAGTGGCCTTCTGCCAGTGGAGCTAAAAACGAACTAAGAACTAGAATTTATGGGATACAGTATAAAGCATTAAATCTTGATAAGTAGTCATTTTTACTTTATCTTATAACTATACAAATATCCGTGTGATAACATCCCGTATGATATTTTTTATGATATCACATAGTTATTTTTAGAACAATAATATCATACAGTTATTTTTAGAAACTTGCTTTTCAGTCAGAAACATCGACGAAAACAAGACAAAAAGAGGTTATTAGATAAATATACGTACTAAGTGTATTGTATGAAAAAATATCTAACTCGGTTGTGAGAATTGATAATTGTCTCGGCAGAGCCTCGACAATGATCAATTCTCCCAACCTCGTTAGATATTTTTTTTTCATACAAAACACTAAGTACATATCATATATATTCCTTCTAGATGTCTGTTTGCAAGTTTTCATGGTGCCTCTTCATGTGAATTCTAAACTGACTTTTCTGTCTAAAACATTTATGGCACTCGCTACATTGGAACGGGTATACACCATCGTGAATTAACAAATGTTTTGTAACATAATCCTTTCTGTTGAACACACGGCTACAAATTTCACATTTGTATCTCCCGTCGGGTAATCTTATGATTGCTTCAGATGATCCTGTACCCTGGTTATTCTGCTGGCTGTGTTCAAAGGTTATATATTCATTCCATCCTTGGTTATTAAATTCATCAGTTACAGGGCCTTCAAAATCCAACAAAACCTCTGGAACTGAAAATAAATTATTAAAACTTCAAACTTAAGGCGTTTAATCACCATACAGAAATAATTAAAATGATTTTTTAATTCCACTGGCCGAGGGTCAGAAAGCTATTGTCATGGTGGTAAGTCTGTCGCGCGTTAATTTTTTTCATTCTTCTGCTCTTAAACCTCTTAAGTTGTTCAAGAAATTTTGATTGACACCCCCCCCCCCCCCCCCACACACACACTCAAATATTGGTGTGGCTTATTTTCACTATAAAATCTCTGAAAGTCTTCTCCCAAACTATTTGACCGATTTCAACAAGAGCTTGTCACAGGATGTGACTTAATATCCCCGCAAGTGCTATGATAGTAATAAAATACTTGTCCACCGTGCAAACTTTAAGAAAACAAAGTTTGTTCAAAGGGACCAGGAATCGTCATTTTTTTTTTTCCTCCAAAACCTCGTTAGCGGAAAATGGAGATGAGGTTTCATTACTTGTAAGAAACCAAGGAGAAGCTAAGATCAAATGTAGATAATTTTTTTGAACCTGAGAAATTGAGACCTCGAAACTGCGTCTTGCAAAACTCAGACATGTGGTACATGTTTTTTAAAAAGTTTATTAGCTATTTAACCCTTTCCAAACCAAGACCTGCTTTTGATGTCCCTGGTGATAGGATTGGCTTGGAAAAACATTGGGACAAAAGAAGAAAGTGCTAAAAATCAGCACTTTCTTCTTTTGCGTCATTATTTTCTGAGCTATGTTGCACACAAATTCTATCTTTTTAGGTCCTTTTTTTCACCTGTAGCAGCTTTCAACAATTCTAAAATTGAGCCATTTGGGAAAGGGTTAAGGAAAACTGAAGGAGGACACAAAATTACTAGTATATGTGTACAAAAAGAAAATAAATGTCTTAAATTCAAGAGCAGATTTTTCTTTCAGGAAATTAAGACTTCAAAATTGCGTCTTGCAAAAATTCAACATTTGATAAATATTTGTATAAAATTTCAAAGCTTATAAAGGTAAATTGTATAAGTAGTTCGCAAATCAAAATAAATAGTACATGTGTCTACAGACGCAAAATGTCTAAAGTTCGAGGGCAGGAATTCTTGAACCAGGAGGAGATTGGACCTCAAAATCGGATCTTGCAAAACTTTAACATTTGATAAATGTTTGTATGAAAATTCAAAGCTTTTGAAGAAAAACGTAGGAGGAGTTGGTGACACAAAATTGCTAGTGCATGTGTCCACAGACAGAAAAATGTCTTCAGTTCAAAGGTGGATAATTCTTTTACCAGAGGGAGTTGGGACCTATAAATTGCGTCTTAAGTTCAAGGGCAGGTAATTCTTGAACCAAGAGAAGTTGGGACCTAAATAATGGGTCTTGCAAAACTTCAACAGGTGATAAATGTTTTCATGAAATTTTAAAGCTTTTGAAGGAAAACTAAAGGAGGAGTTCGCAACACAAAATTACTATAGTATATGTGTCCACAGATGGACTGACAGACAGACAAACAGGCAGATTCCAGTTTTCGTGGGTATAATGAAACTAACCATGAATATCCCTATTTTTAGGTTGTTCAAAAAATTTTATTGACCAAAATATGGGCGTCGTAAGGCAAATTTTATGTTCACTTAAAGATCTTAAAACCTTCTCCTCTCAATTATTAGTCCGATTTCAATTAAATGTTGCTTGCCTGACCCTCTTCTCAGGTTGTTCAAGATATTTCGATTTGACCCCAAATATGCGCATTGCAGGGCGGGGCTTATTTTCACTATACAGTAAATAAAAAAAACCTTCTCCTCTAAAACCATTTGTCCTTTTTCAATGAAACTTGGCATGAATGTTGCTTTGGTGGCCCTCTTCATAAAGTTTTCAAAAAATAGTGATAAAATTTTGCTTATTTTCTCTAAATAATCTTTGGAAATCTTGCCCGTCCAAACCAATTTTCATTAATTCCAAATATGAGCGTGGCGGGGAGGGGGGGGGGGGGCAGGGGAGAGAGGGCTTATTTTCACTTTTAAAAAAATCTTTTCCCAAACCATTTGCTAGTGTCAACCAAACTCAACAGGATTGTTCCTTAAGTAAATTTCCTCTTAAGTTACCCACAGAATTTTGATTGGCAAATATATGGATGTGGTAGGGAGGGGCTTCTTTCAAAAACAAGACAGTCATGAATGGTTGGAGTCGCTCCACAGGCTTGAAATTCTTGTAAAAGCATATAAAAGTTTTGACTAGATTTTTATATATTTGGGGTTCTACTGATATTGAAAATGATTTTCAAAGTTTCAACAGTTACAATAAAACAGATAGAGAAATGACCTCTGCTCAAAGACATATTTTTCTTCAAATCAAAATAATTTTTGGCTGCATGATAATGGGTCACCCAAAGATCATACCAAAATGTTTGATTGATATCCATCAGTTACATTCTTAGAAAATGATTTTCATAGTTTCCACTATTTAACATAATGAATGAGACATGACCTCCGCCCATGAAATGCATTTCTTCATCCAATCAAAATATTTTTCGGTACACTGATAAAGGGTCACTCAAGGATGATTCCAGTGAAATTTGGTTGATAACTTGATATCCAAACATTAGATTCAGAGAAAATGATTTGCAAAGTTCCCACTATATAACATATAGAGAAATGACCTCCGCCCATAAAATGCATATTTTTCATCGGATCACAATGATTTTTTGTAGACTGATAATGGGTCACTCAAGGATCATTCCAGTGAAATTTGGTTGATATTCATCTATTACATTCTGAGAAAATGATTTTCAAAGTTTCCACTATATAACATATAGAGTAATGACCTCCGCCCATAAAATGCATATTTTCCATCCGATCACAATGATTTTTTGTAGACTGATAAAGGGTCACTCAAGGAACATTCCAGTGAAATTTGGTTGATATCCATCAGTTACATTCTGAGAAAATGATTTTCAAAGTTTCCACTATATAACATATAGAGAAATGACCTCCGCACATAAAATGCATATTTTTCATCCAATCACAATATTTTTTTGTAGATTGATAAAGGGTCACTCAAGGATCATTCATGTAAAATTTAATTGGTATCCATTGATTAGAATCTGAGAAAACTCACTTTTTACCATATTTGGAAATTAGCCACGCCCATTAAATCCATGTTTTTCATTGGATCAAAATTTCTTGAACAACTTTGAAAGAGGGTCACCCAAGGATCATTCCTGTGAAGTTTGGTTGAAATCCATCCAGGAGTTTCTGAGGAGAAGATTTTTAAAGAAAAGTTTACGACCGGACGCAAACGCACGGATGAACTGACGGACGCAGGACGGACACAACGCCATGACAATAGCCCCAGTGGCTTTCAGCCAGTGGAGCTTAAACCAGGAAAGACGCATCAGCATTGTATCATAGGGAGTTCACCTGATTGATTGTTTGATTGAATGGAGTTTTACGCTGCTTTCAACATTTTTTCAGTTATATCGTGGCAGCTGGAGCACCTAACAATGGTTTCCAGGTATTTCTCTCACCTGATATCTCAGCTGCTATCTCAAATAGGTCTACGATTATCAACCCATTGGTGAGAGACAAATAGTCGGAAAGAATGAGTGCCGCCGTCTGGGATCGAACCCGTGACCTCTGGATTGACAGTCCGAGGCGCTACCAACTGCGCTATGACAGCGGCTAGGGAGTTCACCTGACAAGTTTCATTTGATAAGGCCAAAGGGTTATGGAAAAAGTACTGTTATATGAGACAGAGAGCTAACATAAAGGTAACAAACATTAACCCCCCCTTTTGCATCACATATTTTTAGACACAAATGTCAAATGCTTAATGGTAAAGGGCATCTGATTTGCTACTCAAATGTGAAATTTCATCAAATTCTGAAAATAAGACTAGGAGAAACAAGAAAATTGGTCATAAGGCCCCTTTTCCCGTGATTTGGCGTGGATCCTTCCCATTTTCGATAGGGTTCATCCTTGTAACTTGGCCAACATTCTGACCAAGTTTCATGAAGATTCAATCATATTTTTGGCCTCTAGAGTGTAAACACTTAAATTGCTGACGCATGACGACGCACGACGAACGACGCACACCGCACGACGGACATTCAATGATCACACAAGTATCTGGTGTTGTATGCAACACATAAAGTCCCCTACCGGCTTCACATTGACTCAATATGGTAATCAATAATAGATTAAGATGAACAAGTCATCAAAATAATTGTCAAACATATGAAATGTTATGCCCAAAATTTCGGAAATATAATTCAAATGACTTGAATAAAGTTACTAAAAGATCAATGATGTGTAATTGCTACCATAGCAAGTGTAATTTTATAAAATAAGAACAACGGTAATCTAAATGTTTAGTTATATTTTTTGCAAGCAAGTTTTCAGCGATCTTAATAAGTTATACAGACCTTAACCCTTTCCCAAACGGCAAAAATTTAGGGTTGTCCCATTTGAAAGCTGCTGCAGACGACAAATTGGATGCTACTTAAGGTATAATTTGACAATATTTTAGCTCAGAAAACATTGAGACAAACGGAGAAAATGCTGTTTATCAGCATTTTCTTCTTTTGTCTCAATGTTTTCCCACGCCAATTCTATCAGGGACGTCAAAACCAGGTCTTGTTTTGGAAAGGGTTAAACAAGACTTACATGAGTTGTTGTCTCTGCTGTGCCCACTATACAATTCATGTAAGCAATAGACAGATGCAAGAAATAGTATCAATAACAGTTACCTTGTCTGATCCAAGATGTTTTTCTTCAGTCTTGTTGGTAAGAAATGAGAACTTTCACTGGAGGTGATTAATACTGCTGCATCACCACCCTGACTAACATGGCTTATAAATTTTTTTACATTTTAAAACAGGTTTCATCAAGTTAGCTTGCTTATAGTTATTAAGTTATTGCAGGATCCATTTTTTGCCATATTTTCACAATTTCCGTTACCATAGCAACCCCACTTTTTGTCAAAGACGAAGATAAAATGATGTGCATAATCTACACATTGCCATCTAGTCATATACCAAGTCTCATCAAATTAGCTTGCTTACTTATTAACTTATCGCAGGATCCAATATTTTTTGCCATATTTTCACTATTTCCGTAACCATAGCAACAACAATTTTAGTCTAAAAACAAAAATAAAATGATGTGCATAATCTACACATTGCCATATAGTCATATACCAAGTCTCATCAAACTAGCTTGCTTAGTTATTATCTTATCGCAGGATCCCATTTTTGGCCATATTTTCACTATTTCTGTAACCATAGCAACCTCAATTTAAGTCGAAAAACAAAAATAAAATGATGTGCATAATCTACACATTGCCATCTAGTCATATACCAACTTTCATCAAAAACGCTTGCTTAGTTATTAAGTTATCGCGGGATCCAGATTTGAGCGGACAGACAGACGGACAGACGGAGGGCAAACCTATAGTCCCCTCCGGTGTGAACACCGGTAGCGGACTAATGAAAGAATAAATGTATTTTACAAGCTACGGTAAAGGTAACAAAAATTTAGCCCCCTTTTTCCATGATATATGTTTTGTACGAAAATTTGAAATTGTTTATAGTAAAGGGCATCTGATTTGCTACTCAAATATGAAATTTTATTAAATTCTGACAATCAGACCAAGAGAATTTGAGAACAAGAGTGCCATCGTCACAAAATACGCCGCCACTTTGCTGCTGTTTCACGAAAATAATTGTAGACACTACTTATTTTGACAGAACCAAATTCAAAATGACCAAGTTTAATTTAAATCAAGATAAAAAGTTAGGAGGAGTTGCCTTCACAAGGCTGCAATTTCAATAAGCCCCAGACACTAAGTTTTAAGGGGGCATAATTCAGGGAAATAAATGAGCCATAAAATCCTTGATCCATGTACATCTACAAATTATGGTGATGACATTGAACAAGTTTCATTTAAATAAAGACAAAAAGTAAGAAGGAGTTGCGTTCAAAAGGCTGCAATTTCAATAAGCGCTAGAAACTAAGTTTTAAGGGGGCATAATTTAGGGTAAAATTAATGAACCATAAAATCCTTACTTCATGCTCATCCATCAATTTCGGTTATAACATCCACCAAGTTTCATTTAGATCCAGCCAGAAACTTAGGAAGAGTTGCATTCACAAGGCTGCAATTTCAATAAGCCCCAGGGACTAAATTTTAAGGGGGCATAACTGAGGCAATAAGAACCAGAGACTAAGTTTTTAAGGGGCATAACTCAGGCAAAAATCAACGAACCATAAAATCCTTCCTTCATGCACATCTACCAATTGAGGTGATAACATTGACCTAGTTTCAAGAAGATCCAGCCAGAAACTTAGGAGGAGTTGCATTGACAAGAAAAGTGGACCCAGGGACTAAGTTATTAAGGGGCATAACTCAGGTAAAAATCAACGAACCATGAAATCCTTCCTTCAAGCACATCTACCAATTGAGGTGATAACATTGACCAAGTTTCAAGAAGATCCAGCCAGAAACTTAGGAGGAGTTGCGTTGACAAGAAAAGTGGACCCAGAGACTAAGTTATTGAGGGGCATAACTCAGGCAAAAATCAACGAACCATAAAATCCTTCCTTCATGCACATCTACCAATTGAGGTGATAACATTGACCAAGTTTCAAGAAGATCCAGCCAGAAACTTAGGAGGAGTTGCATTGACAAGAAAAGTGGACGGATGTACGGACGGATGGATGGACGGTGGATGGACAGACGGATGGACGGACAGACGGAGAAGATGACACCAATATAAGTCCGCCTCCGGCGGCTTATAAAAACTGTATTTTACCCTTAGTCACTTTTTCCAGTGACGAGGCCCCAAATCTGAAAAACCGAGACAGATGCATCAACTTATATCATAGGAAGTTCACATGGTAAATTTCATTTGATTTGGCCCAAGGGTTATGGAGAAATCGCTGGGGACAGACAGACGGACGGACAGACAGACGAAGCGGCGGCTATATGCTCTCCCTTCGGGGAGCATAACAATATATTCGAAAGATATAAACCTTTACACTGATGAATTTAAATTTCATTTCAAACAAATCATCATTTGTGTGACATTTTTACCATAATGGCTTAAGATATTCTCTTCTAGGCTCAGATCAGACCGAACCTTTGTGAAGGCTGATCTTGGTCTACATTCAGTCAACGCTTTGAATACAACAGATATGTTTTGAACGGCATGATAAAATTAATGTCTATTACTGATTTTTATGGGCTTTCTGATTTGTCACCATCACTTATTGCAACATCATTCTAAAACATCATAACTCCAGCTTAATTCAAAGCTGTAATTATGAGGTTTAAGAATGACATCGATGTTATATTGCCTTAATGGCTTTGAATCGAATCCACAACACTCAAACGGGAAAACAGTTTATTAGTATTTACATATAATAAATAAGTTTTATTTCAACTTTACAACATCCAATTTCCTATATTTGAAACCTTAATTGAGTTATGTCCCTTGACAATGAGAAGACATGTTTAACATCGCTTGTGGTTATTTTGGTTTTTATCACACTCTCAGAAATTTGAAACCTTACCATAGAAAGATGATATGCTTAACTGTCATTTATCATTAATCATATAGATTGATTTATCTGTTTCTTGGGTGAACAATTAAAGGTACATTTACATAAAGTCAAGAATAAAGTGACAATACAGCATTTGTTTTTCACAAAAAGAAGAGATAATGGACTTTATAACTTTAATATGAGCCTGTGCGTGACATTTCCAACTATTTCACATGTGTGCAACATTAAGATGCAGATCAGTCTGTGCGGCCGCACAGTCTGATCAGAGTCTTAACGATGCACTGAGTAGATGGCTTTGACCTAAAATCGCTATTCACAACCCAAAATTGTTTTTAATGCACTTCGTGAGTGTCCTAGCTACTCAACGTCTTTCCATCAGGAACACATGAAATTGTTGGAAATGTCACACACAGGCTCATTTTTCTGTAATGAAACTAGAAATCTTCAGCACCTTTATTGCTGAAATAGCATATATTCATTCTAAAGATTATAGAGAATGAACCAATTTATGCATCAAAAGAACTAATTTTAGCCCTTTAGCTAAAACAAAGGACGATTAACTCAAGGAAGATAAATGCTGCATTATAAAAAACATAATAACTTCTCTTGTAAGTTTAAAACATATGTTTTCTATGCACCATAGCCGCAACAATATTACTCAATTTGCATCTGATAGGAATTATTCTAATCAAAAAACTCCTTCTAGTAATTTTATATTAAATTCATGACCTTTTAAATTTCATTTGCATCAAATCACACTTCAAGCAAACTAACTCAAGGTCACTCAATTATCATTTCTATTATAATCTATCAAGCGCTTTCAAAACCATTACTTTACATTATCATTTTCAGTTCAAATTGTATTGAATCTTTCAGAGTTGTATGTTGGTTTTTTTTCACTCAATGTTTCATGCATGAAAAAAACCCTAGCATATGAAAGCTATCTTTTTAGCTTATAAATTACGAGGAACGTCCAGTATAACTTGGTTGATTTGGATTAAATTATCTCCAATTCCAGAGAGAAAAACGAGAAATGTTGCTGAATGCGACTAATTACACAATAAAACCTTTCCATGGAAAGGGGTGGCTTGTTACTGGTGAAAATACATGTTTGTTATAAGAGGTGATGTCATTTATGTACAAAGAGAAAATAAGATTGATTATCAAAGAGAAATAATAGTAATTCTTTGATGATTTGACATTGAAACTATAAAACCACATTTTTTCAAACTCCAATAAAATTTTATCAATGTTTGTGAATATTTTGTTTTATTTGTATAAATTGGAGCATCATAAAAAAAGGACTTTCAACACAAAATTAATCAATCGCAAGAAAAGTGGATACAGAATTTGATTTCCATGTCCAAGAAGACTTAATTATTCAACCAAGTTAAGACATTAACCCTTTGCTGTTTAATCTCTGCTTTTTACGTGCCTGTGATTTTATGATTGAGAAAACATTGTGAAAAAAAAAGAAATTGCTTCTGACAAGCAATTTCTTCTTTTTCCACACTATTTTCTACCCTACTGAATGGTTACTTTTCAAATTAAATCCACTTTTAATTTTCGTCTGCAAAACCTTTGAATTTGGACAGGTCCAAAATTTTGTATAACAGGAAAGTGTTAAAATTCAATCAAGTACATCATCACTAAATTTTCAAAGCTGATATTAAGTTTCAAGAGTACTGATGTAAAACTGGAGGAAAAGTTTACAAAAAACGCCTTATGAGTAAATGTTTAAAAAGATAGAAAATATCCAAATTCAAGGAGAGATAATTCTTCATTCTGTGAATATTCTATGCTTCAAAATTGCATCTTGCACATCCAAGATAAGTAATCAATCCTGGTGTAAAGTTTTGTGACAATTGATGTAGGTGATTGTAACAGGTAAATAAGAAAAAACAAGTTAGTAGAACAAAAGTGTCATTGCAAACATATACAGGTAACAGCACTATGAATTTGACATAATAAATGATTTTGGAATGAAATGGAAAGCATAGGAAGAGCGAGTTATGAATGACATTAAAGGTTGAAAATCAAGTATTGCTAATTGCAGTAAGGATTTGAATGAAATGACAATTGATTTGAATGATATCAAAGCGTTTTTTGAGCATTTTTGAATGGTTTGAGCAAGTGGTTTGAGCAGGATTTGGCGATACAAATTTGGTATGAAATAAGTAAATTTTGGAATATACAAACATGAACTGTCAAATGTCTAGACTAGACAATTCTTCAACAGTGTGTTGAGACTTGAGTCTCACAAAACTAGAATACTAAATACTATAGAAGCAGTATAATGAACAACTTTCTTTTCAATCTGTTCAAACTTTCAAATCTGGAAGTCGTGGGTTCGATCCCCGGTGGCGGCAAATATCCTTTCCGACGTTTGTCTTTCACCAATGGGTAGATAATCGTAAACCTATGTGAAATAGCAGTCGGAGGCTAGGAAAGGATGTAATGGTAGTACTGGCGTGAGAAATACCAGGAATCCATTGTTAGGTGCTCCGGCCGCCGCGATATAACTGAAATAATGTTGAAAGCGGCGTAAAACCCCATTCAATCAATCAATCAATCAAACTTTCAAACTTGTTGATATTCCTCAAGTATAACTCATAGGCTAAGGTAATGAAAATATTAAGAGTTGACAACAGATGATGGACAATCACAATTTTAAGCTTATTGTCCAAATGAACTTCAATTGCATTGAAAATAATGTAATATCAGTGAATAGAAATATGATATAATACAAAATTAAACCCATCACCAAATTCAGTTGTTTGTAAAGGAATCAACGCTACCTTTATTGTGCAAGAAGTCCTAATGACTGGCAGTCAAAACAAATTGGATAAATCCAAGCTGAAAGAGTAACCGAATTCTGATGCTTGTTAAGGGATCAAAACAAACTTTTCTTTGAGAGAAATCAGAATGAATGTCAATCACAACAAAGTTGATAAATCCAAGCTGAAAGAAATGAACTCAAATGCTACACAATGTTGTAGAATGAAGAAAATGTTTCAAACAAGTATGTTCTTATTTTCTACAATATTTCCTCGACAGTCAAAATTATTGCTGAGAAATTGAAAAAAAAGAACCATACTTTGATCATTTGTTGCCATCTGATATTTTTGTTAATTCAACAAGGTCAATGGTCTCCTTATCAAAATTAGGCAGGCCTATTTGCAAAATAAGGTTGAACACAACACCTTGACTCCCCTAAATGTCAAACCCTACTGATCCAATTTAGGGGCTGGTGTTAATTGCAATGTATTCTGATTTCTCTTTCGGAATTTCTCTAACCAGCCACTTGAATTAAAATCCATGATACCACGCTGTCTGGCCATCATTTTAGCCTTCTCTGTCAGAACTCTGTTATGTAAAGGTCTATTATTTGCTCGAGCATCTTTACACCATTTCAGTAAAGCATCTTCCATATCAATGTGGTTAATCTGTTTCATATTACGACGTGTCGGTCCAAATTTTGAGAATCCAGCTTTTATTGAATCTGCATTTTTAAGCCAGCCCAGAAATGTAGTACATGGAATGTTGAACATTTTAGATATTTCTGCTTTCGATTTCTTTCCTTTCTCATATTCCATAATTGCGGTGTATTTAACTCCAAGTGGATGCTGTACTAGTTTTCTTTTAATGCCTCTCTTCTTAGTTATTTTCTCTAGGTATTCCCATTCATCATCTTCATCATTATCATCACAAAGGTCGAATATCTTAACTAAAATTGAAGAGGTTATAAGCAATTTTGGCTTGTTGTTGATCTAAAACGTTAGTTCTCTTAAAATGCAAGAAATATTTGAGGACCCTAAAGGCCTTACAAAAAGTATAGAAGAGGTGAAATATGGAAAACATGTTTTAATGAAGAAAATGCTGGAATCCAGCATTTTCTTCATTAAAAACATTGTTTTTTACACCTTGATGAAAACATTAGGCTTATAAATTTCTTGACCTATTCAGTGCCATTCCAAGATTTGTCCTAGAATTTACTTGATCAACGACAAGTAACCGGGAAAAATCTACTTGCCCACAGGTATATAACCTTTGGCAGACAAGTCAAGCATGAGAATTCCACACCTCTGCTCTAGGTGTTTCCAATGACCATCTTAGTCTTGTTATCACACAGGTTCAATTTTTTACTAATATTAAAGAGGTTACAAACAATTTTGGCTTGTTGTTCATCTTAAATGTCAGTTCTCTATTTATAACATAGAGGCTCTGCAGGGCCTGAGGCACTCTAATGACACTATGAAAAGCTTATGCCCTGATTATACTACCCAAGAGATAATTATGTAAAAAAAAAGACATTTGTTTTAATATCATCATAGAGTTTAGAAGTATTGGGAATTGCTTTGTGTGCTAATTGGAAAACTCGACCCTTAGCAAACCTCCTTAAATATGTTTTCCTAGCAAAAATGTGTTGTTTTTTTCTTTTACCTTTTGGAGGGGGACGTACAAAAGATATTGAAATGTTTTGAATTTACTTTATTTAGGATTCAATAACAAATATCACATTTGAATATTTACTATGTATGACAACACTTAAGAACAGATTTAAGTACAAATTAAAACAACAATAAAGCTCATAGGTATATAAATTAACTGCCATGTGATCTTGTTTCCCTTTAAAGATCAAATGAAAAGCTACTTTTCGAAAAAGAACTAAATATGTAATATCAATAAGTTTAATTGAAATAAAAAGGTATAAAAAGTCCGCGCCGAAAAAAACGCACCCAAAAGGACAATATTTACAAATAAACGACCGTGATTTATTGAAAATTTTGCCGAAAGCGGATTTTTGCACTTGCGCACTGGGTGTGACATAATAGTAGGCATCCCTCTCCAAGGTAAACATTGCAAACACTTGTTTTTATCACAGCTATCGAACATCAAGGTTTGATATTGTTATACAGCTATCAACTTGTGCAGTCAAAACAGATTAAACCTTAGCAAGCGTAAACTTTAGATATGTTTACTTTATACCCTAAAACAAACACAAAAAAGCTTGACATAACACATTTGATAGCTGGTCAAAATCCTATTACTCCAAAGTCATTCAAATATATTATGCAAAATTAAATCAAGATATTGAATAAAAATCCTACCTCAATAGGGCTTTGACAATAAGATGGTATGAAATTCCTACAATTATTTGTCAGTACAAATTCATTTTCCATGATTTTGAATTGATTTGAATTGGGGTTTTACGTCGCTTTCAACAATCTCTCAGTTATATCGCGACGACTGGAGCACCTAACGATGGATTCCTGGTTTTTCTCACACCAGTACTACCACCACATCCCTTTCCTAGCCTCCAGTTGCTATTCCACATATGTTTACCATTTTTTCCCACTTCTTTATTCCACAAATGTTCACCCATGTTTTCACTATATTTGAATTTGTCAAAAATATAATGAATGGATATCAAATAATATCACAGTAAATACAAAAATAAACACATATTTGATGATATTCCATTGTAAATTAAAGGTTGTGTCTAGGTATATCACCAATTGAAAATTAGTCTTTAGAGGCATGTCAGATGAATCATTGAAGGATAAAATTTGTGTTAACTAAGTCATAAATTTTTATTAATTACATGTAGCTGGGTGGTTTTGTTTATTGGAAGCATTGTGACATATTACCGTAGCTGGGTGGTTTTGTTTATTGGAAGCATTGTGACATCTTACCGTTTACACAACAGCGCACATGATTTACGGAAGGGAACCCTTTCCATGTGTGCTAGTCTGTGTACCGATCATTCTTCTAATATGCCCTTTAGGTTCAAAATCATTTCTGAAACATTTTAAACCTTTTTTTCATTTAGGCACACAAAACATTTCTCTATGTTAAAAAATGTGACCATTTCAAGCTGTAATAAGTGTAAAGCATGTTAAATATCGTTTACACGAAGAAAATGTCTTCTTTTTTTCAACAAAAAGTTTTCATAATATTGTAAATATCGAAAAAGCTATTTACATATTCTGCAACAATGTCTAATATTCAGAAAAAGAAACAAGAGGACCAAGATGGTCCTAGATCGCTAACCTGAGTCTCTATGACCCCTGGGACATCACATTAAATAGATAGGCAGATGTCAAAAAGAAGATAATTGCCTAAGATCAACACCATGGAACGTTTTCAGCGAACAGCAAGACAGATATGCCTTTTTGCTCTTTGATTCTATGTAAAAAGGGATGCATCCAGGGAAACCCAAAAGTGACCCCAGGGGTTTGATATGAACAAACTTGGAAGAGGTCCATAAGATGATGCTACATTCTAAATATGAAAACTGTCTGCCTTCTGCTTTCAGAGAAGAAGATTTTTGAAGGTTTCCCATTTTCACCCATCCTGCTCAGATGAGCTGAAAGGGATGCGCCCGGGTGGAGCCCAAATATGACCCAAGGGTCTTGATATGAACAAACTTGGTAGGGGCCCACAAGATGATGCTACATACCAAAAATGAAAGCAGCATTCCCTCTGGTTTCGATTAAGAAAGATTTTAAAAGATTTTCGCTCTTTGATTCTATGTAAAAAGGGTTGCGCCCGGGTGGCGACAAATATGATCCTAGGGTCTTAATATGAACAAACTTGATAGAGGTCCACTAGACGATGCTATATACTAAATATGAAAGCTGTCTGCCTTCTGGTTTCATAGAAGAAGATTTTTGAAGGTTTCCCATTTTTTTACCCTTCGTGCTCATAAGAGATAAAGGGATGCACCCGTGAAAAGCCCAAATATGACCCAAGGGTCTTGATATGAACAAACTTTGTAGAGCCCACTAGGTGATGCTACACACCAAATATTAAAGCTGTCTGCCATCTGGTTACAGAGAAGAAGATTTCTAAAGATTTTCACTCTTTGATTCTATGTAAAAAGGGTTGGGCCCGGGCAAAGCCCAAACATGACCCCAGGGTCTTGATATGAACAAACTTGGTAGAGGTCCACTAGATGATGCTACATACCAAATATGAAAGCTGTCTGCCTTCTGGTTTCATAGAAGAAGATTTTTTGAAGATTTTCATTTTTTTACCCTTCGTGCTCAGAGATAAAGGGATGCACCCGGGTGGAGCCCAAATATGACCCAAGGATCTTGTTATTAACAAACTTTGTAGAGGCCCACTAGGTGATGCTACACACCAAATATTTAAGCTGTCTGCCATCTGGTTACAGAGAAGAAGATTTTTAAAGATTTTCACTCTTTGATTCTATGTAAAAAGGGTTGGGCCCGGGCAAAGCCCAAATATGACCCCAGGGTCTTGATATGAACAAACTTGGTAGAGGTCCGCTAGATGATGCTACATACCAAATATGAAAGCTGTCTGCCTTCTGGTTTCATAGAAGAAGATTTTTAAAGATTTTCATATTTTCACCCTTTTTGTTAAGGGTAAAGGGAAAGTTAAGGGTGGTTTTCATTTATTTGAACAACTTTGGTAGAGCTTGACCCAAGGAACATCCCTGCCAAGTTTCATCAAGATTGGCCTACTGGTGTAGGAGGAGAAGATGTCTAAAGAAATTGTGGACGACGGACGAAGCACGACGCACGACTGACGACGGACATTCTACGATCCCAATAGCTCACCTTGAGCACTTCGTGCTCAGGTGAGCTAATAAAGTGAGTGAGAGAAACTGACTAAAAGAGCAGGAGGGAAAGAGAGGCAGACTGACAGACAGAATACCCCAAATCAGAGAGAATGTGGGCGATCAAAATGTCGCAGATGTAGCTTTAAACAGCTGAACTTGTGTTGATTTGATAATTCATCAACGGTATTTGACGAATAATACATTATTTACTAGCCCGTGCGTACTGCGTGTCATGTAATTACGCCATTGGTGAAGGTTATAACAGAAGCAGATTTTTCCCTGATTTTCGTAGTTAAGTTCATACTTCTCAGGGCAAGATTTCGAAGAGACCATTCATTAAGCTTCGACTTTATTATATGTGACCCGTCAAGCGAAAAGGGATTACCTGTGAACTCCGTAAAATAATTGTGTGATAAAGAGATTGGTTCAACAGTCAGAGGTCGCAGTTAATAAAAAACTCTTTCACGTGAAGGTAGATGTGGGAAAAAAATTTGATTCTTCTCATTCCTCGCAGTTATCGCAGTCTGACTAGGGTCGACACTTTACGCACTAGCCATACGTTCTTTGGTGAAGAAATTTAGAAGATTAGTACTGAACCATCTGTTTTAGCTGATCAAAAGCTGCTCACCAAGCCCTTATTCTTAGCGAAATTATTGGGTGAATTATCATAATCTAATACTATCGTTTTAAACTTTAGGTACGATATTTGGGTTTTATAACAACAAAATGATTTCATCATTGAACATCAAAAAAGGTAATTTTACTAGTTGATTATGACATCTAGTTACACTTTGTTTTTTGACGGGGCGTGGTTTTCCAATGATATACAGGTGACACAATTTTAACCAATCAGTTCATCGGAAATTTCAAAGGTGTTAATTGGTTTATTACCATTTGACAGGGCGTGGTTACCGCATAATTGATGCGCAAATCATTGGTGCATGTTCGCAAGATTTACCAATCAGTTCATCGGAAGATATTTCTATGTCTTTTGTGTACAGTGGATGTTCCGGGTCCCGATCCTGTTCACAAAGGATAATTAACTTGCTACATCCTGACATTTTAGATTGATTAGACCATGGCATCCCATCGCAACATCTTACTGACAATCGTTTGTACGACAAATTTGTGAGAAATATATGATAGGTTCAACGAAAATCTGAGAGGTTATATGATCTGCTTATTCTGACATTACCTTCTAACTACTTGACGTCACAGGTCACTTGCGCATGTGACCAAGAATTTCAATAGCGGGCTACAGGTGTGAACAGTGAAAATCATCGATTTTACCATTATTGTATATATTATTTTCATTTTGAACATTGCATCAGATTATTTTCATGCATCTCTTTATATTAATGCAAGCTAGGTCAATAGAGCTTTTCATTTGACCTTTAAAAGCATTGAACAATTTTGTGGTAAAGAAAGACATATTTCTCACACTTCAATAGCAAACATTAAAGAAATTTTTGTCTTATAAATGTGTAAGATCACATTCTAAATCATCATCTTACACAATTTACCGTGTCACAAGCAAATTGTTGATTATATGAGAAAAAGTTTGTTTGTTTGCTTGAATGGGGTTTTACACCACTTTTAACATTATTTCAGTCATATCACAGAGGCTGGAGCACCTAACAATGGATTCCTGGTATTTCTCACACCAGTACTACCATCACAGCCTTACCTTAGGCCTCCAGCTACTATCAAACATAGGTTTACAATTTTCAACCCATTGGAGGTAGACAAAAAGTCGTAAAGGATGAGTGCCACCTTCTGGGATTGAACTCTGGACCTGTGAGAAAAAAAATCTGTTACTAGATTTTGTTTGAGACAAGCTGATCTTAAAAACTACCTTGTCTACAATAGACAAGTAGTTTTGCTTGCCAAACTCGCTTAATAACATTTCCGTTTTTACTTGGTCAAGATCAGCTTATCTCAAACAAAATCTCTTGGCATATCATTATCGTATATATCCTTCACGACCACTCTTTTTATCCCTGTCAATAATCAGGCAGGGTTCCATACTTAGGGGAGTCCGGGTGTCCAAGACTCCTTGTTTATCTATTGGGACTCCTTTATTTCTTAAGAAAGGGGTCACAGGGACTCCCTTGTTAATACATGAATATTTCATTATACATAACAATCATTCAATACTCGGAACAGTTTCGTCTCCAATACTCGTCAAAATTGTACACCTTTTTCCCTATTGAAATTGTTGAAGATAACGTTTGCTTGCATCCAGTAGTATTTTTGAATAATCATAGACCCATGTGAGATAGCAGCTAGAGGCTAGGAAAGGATGTGATGGGTGTACTGGTGAGAGAAGCACCAGGGATCCATTGTTAGGTGCTCCAGTCACTGTAATATAGCTGAAAAAATGTTGAAAGCAGCATAAAACTCAATTCGATCAATCAATCAGTATTTTGAAAAGAAATCATCTTTTTTGAATGAGAAACTTGTGGAAAAAAGAAATTGCTATCAATAAGCAATTTCTTCTTTTCCACAAAGTTTTCTGCATTATGGAATTTGGACTCCTTACTTTGAGCTTGGACTCTTTTATTTACTAGCTATGGAGTCCTAAGGACTACTCACTCATAGAAGTTAGTGGCAAACCCTGTCAGGTTATCTATTTTCTTCAAAATGCTTTGAAGGATACAACTATTCAAAGTAAATTATTTTTATAAATTCAATGATTTGACCAAATTTTCCACATAAGCTTTTATATATAATGCAAATAAAAAGAAAATTTATCATCAGAGTTAAATAACATTAGGATATTGAAGTTATTAGGAATACCATTAATACATCACAACAGGCATGTTCTTTTGCATTGCAGCTGAATGCTGTAAATTTGGTGAAAACATTTAAATCTTCAAACACTTCATTTCCTTTTCTAACCACCTTGGAAAACAGTATTTTTGTCAAAATACTGTTATTTGAAAATCAGTTATTTTTACATTTGCATATTTGAATCACTTTGTTAAAGCTTCTTCCAGATTAATATTGATTATCAGTCCCATATTGTCTCATTCGTGTTGGTCCGTATTTGGAGAATCCAGCTTTTATTGAATCTGCTTTTTTAAGCCATCCAAGAAATGTGTTACTTGGAATATTAAACATTTTTGATATTTTCCTTTTTGATCTATTGCCTTTCTCATATTCCATAATGGCCATGTACTTCACTCCTAGTGGATGCTGTACAATCTTTCTTTTCATATTCCTCTTCCTAGTCTTTTTCTCTAAATTGTCCCATTCTTTTTCCAAGTCATTGTCATAAAGTTGTTCACACATATTTACTAAAATTAAAGACAACAATTTTTTTTATCAAATTATGCAAACATTGCTTTTCATAACACATGTCATATCAAGGTGAAGGCCATTTATCAATAAGCCATCAGAGTTTCACAGGCAATCAGGTACCTTCGGGGGATTATATGATAAATACCACAGCTATAATGAGGGTACAGACATGAAAGCACAGGGGTTAATGTGACATGGGGTTATGTGTCATCACAAACATTGCTGAAGATGGTGCTCAAAAAACAAATTCAACTAAGGTTAACACTGGATATTTTACAACTTCACAACTTTTTGCAATTTTGTAACGCCCAAAAGATCTACAAAGATGATCCGAAAACATTAAAGGAGTATTTTTTTCTTCAAGCGTATCGACAAAACTACCACCAGAAGCTGAATCGCTGCAAAAAATTCCAAAAATTACTAAATTCATGTCTAAGGTCCTTCCAGTTTAAGGAGAAGTCAGGGCAATGTTCCAAATGTATACAGGTACATGGCTGTGGCTCTTTATGCTTTGCTCATGGACACCCATGAGAACAAGGGGTGCATCGCTTAGAACTGAAAAGACTTCCTAAGCATTGTTGACTAAATTAGGTCCATAAACTTAAACAAGAGGACAATAATGGTCCCATATCTCTCACATGAGTCTCCTAGAGAACTTTCACATCACATGAATAAGATTGATGGATGTCGAAAGTCATTGCTAGAGAGATCATTTGTATTTTTGGTGAACAAACTTTGTTCACCAGTGTTATATACCATGTAAGTAAAATCCTGTCGGATCTTAATACATTTGAAATAAAGAAGCCCCTCTTAAGATTCGATTTAGTATCTTTCAAGACTTCTATCCGCAAAACCACTGTTTATTTCAGTAATTGCGTGATACTAGTATTCTTCATCAAGTGAAGATAATGAAAATTTTCCTTAAACAACAGGACCATGATGGTCCTATATCGCTCACCTTCGTCTCTTTGACTTCTCCCTTAGCAAAATTAAATACTTGAAAGATCATTAAATGATCATTAAATTTTTCAAAGAAAAACATAACTCTATTTCTATGATTGCTGCATAAATTTCTATCCTTTTCTAAACAAGTTTCATGTGACCTAGCCAACATTCTGACCAAGTTTCATAAAGATTGGGCAATATTTGTGGCCTCTAAAAAGAAAATAGTCATTTAGGCCCCTTTTCCCTTGATATGACATGGATTTTTCCATTTTTAAATAGGGTTCATCCTTGTGACCTAGCAATTATTCTGATCATGTTTCATGAAAATTGAATTGTATTTGTGGCTTCTAGAGCGTAAACAAGAAAATTGTCATTAAGGCCCCTTTTCCCGTGATATGGCACAGATCCTTCCCATTTTCAAAAGGGTTCATCTTTGTGACCTGGCCAACATTCTAACAAAATTTCATAAAGATTGGCCATATTTGTGGTCTCTAGAGAGTAAACAAAATTTTGTCATTAAGGCCCCTTTTCCCATGATATGGCACGGATCCTTCCCATTTTCAAAAGGGTTCATCCTTGTGACCTGGCCAACATTCTGACCAAGTTTCATGAAGATTGGGCCATATTTGTGGCCTCTAGAGTGTTAACAAGAAAGTTGTCATAAAGGCCCCTTTTCCCCTGATATGGCATGGATCCTTCCGATTTTCAAAAGGGTTCATCCTTGCGACCTGGTCAAAATTCTGACTAAGTTTCATGAAGATTGGGCCATATTTGTGGCCTCTAGAATGTTAACAAGAAAATTGTCATTAAGGCTCCTTTTCCCATGATATGGCACAGATCCTTCTCATTTTCAATAGGGTTAATCCTTGTGACCTGGCCAACATTCTGACCAAGTTTCATGAAGATTGGGCCATATTTTGGCCTCTAGAGTGTTAACAAGAAAATTGTCATTATGGCCCCTTTTCCCGTGATATGGCACGGATCCTTCCCATTTTCGATAGGGCTCATCCTTGTGACCTGGCCAACATTCTGACCAAGTTTCATGAAGATTGGGCCATATTTGTTGCCTCTAGAGTGTAAACACTAAGATTGTTGACGCCGGACCACGGACGAAACGACAGACGACGCACGACAGACATTCAATGATCACAAAAGCTCACCTTGAGCATGATGTGCTCAGGTGAGCTAAAAACACTAATTGACCTGAGAATGATTAACCAAAGGAATTGGTGACCCGCATAAGCTTGTCGAGAGTTAAGAGCAAAAACAAAGTTTGTGTCTAAACACCGTAGAGACAGATACTATGTTTTTGATCCCGGGTCAGATTCAAGTCAATAAAAAGGCGCTTTAACATATCAATAGTATTTTAAACTATAACCCATGAGATACATTTTTATCATATTTGAAGCCAAAACCAAATAAATACTGTCTCACAATTAACACATCCAGTGCTCTTGGCACTGTGATTTCAATTAAATTTTGCAAGGTATATTTCAAGGGTTAATGTCTTACATAGTTTTGGAAACACTAATGGAACAAATAGATCAGTACAGTATAACCTATCTTAGCAGTGACCTTTTTTCAGCAAGCAACCTGTATCAAGCAAGCTACCACAAAGTTTCCAAATTTAGAAATTGAACAGAAATTTACCTGTTTTAAGCAAGCACCTGTCTTCAGCAAGTACTTTATAAATGTCCCTTTGGTGCTTGGCTTTCTTAATACGGGTTTGACTGTACTTGGATTGAAAACACCCGGCAAAAAACTTAGACATACCAGTTCACCTCATATAGTTGAAGACTTTATGAAAGATTAAGTTTTTGTATCTCTCAAGTAATTTTTCTGCATATTCCAACACAATTTAAAATGTTGGTAAAACATAATTTAACAAGAGACCCAAGAATCTGTCAATAAATGTACAAGCTTGTGATAACAAGAAACTTTGAATTACAAAGGCCCCCTTTCTGAAGTCCCAGCACCATATCACCCAAAATCAAAGAAAGTTAAATTACAGCATGTCCTTAAGATCATTATTATCCAGTTTAGTTGAGCTCTGACCAGTAGATAAAAGAAAAGAAGATTTTTCATCATTATGGGACCTTTTTATGAGACCCAACAATCAGTCCCTGTTATTAGCCCTATCAGATTCCAACAAAGAAATCTTAAAGAGCATGTCCTAAGCATTATTCCTGTGAAGTTTGCTTGAAATTCTAATCAATAGCTACCTAGAGAAAGATGTTGTTAATATTTCACTATTTGGGGCCCATTTCTTGGTGACATAATAGCCTGTTGAGCTTGTGTTATCAACATGATCGGACATTATCAAAGAATTCTGAAGGTCATTCCTGTGAAGTTTCATGGAGTTTCAGAAAAGAAAATTTTCTAATATTTTATCATAAGGAACCATGTTTTGGTAATGCAACAGCCCATAGCACCCATGTTATCTGCCAGCCTGATCAATATTTAATAAAGAAACTAAAGACTAACAAAGGACACTTGGTCACAAAATAGCTCCACTGGACTATGTCAAATGGAGCTAAAAACAAACTGGATTTTTAACTCACCTGAGCAAAATGTGCTCAAGGGGAGCTATTAGGATCACCCATCGTCCATCGAGCGTCATCCGTCATCAACAATTTAGAAAAAACTCTCTTCTCCTGAATCTCTGAGGCCATTTCAATGAAACTTTGCCAGAATGTTCCTAGGGTGACCCTCTTTGAAAATTGTTTGCTAAATTGTAATTGGCCCATAAATATGTGCTGGCAGTGCGTGGCATTTATTCACTTTGAAATCTTAAAACAACATCATCTCCTGAACCACTGGGCCGATTTCAATTAAACTTTACCAGAATGATTCTTTGATGACCCTTTCCAATAACTGTTTGCGAATTTTGGTCAGTCCATAAATATGGGCGTAGCAGGGCAGAGCTTAGTTCGGGCCCGAAATCTTTGAACAACATCTCCTAAACCACTTGGCCGTTTTCAATGAAACTTTACCAGAATGTTTCTTTGGCGACCCTTTTCAAAAATTGTTCCCAAAATTTTGATTGGCCCATAAAAATGGGCACGGCAGGGTGGGGATTATTTGAGCCCAAAATCTTTGAATGACATCTTCTCCTGAACTACTGGGCAAATTTTAATGAAACTCTACCAGAATGTTCCTTGGGTGACCCTCTCAAATAATTGTTCGCCAAATTTTGATTCACCTGTAAATATGGGCATGGCAGGGTGTGGCTTATTTTGAGCCAGAAATTCTTAAACAACATCTCCTCCTCAACCACTGGGATCACCCTTTTCAAAAATTGTTTGCAAACATTTGATTGGTCCATATATACGGGCTTGGCAGAGAGGGGCTTAATTCTAGTCTCCTCAGTAATGAATGGTAGGGAAGCATCTATTCTCGCTTTAAAATCTTGGAATTAAAACTCCTCTTCAACAATTATGCAAATGTGAATGAAACTTTATCAGAAAGTTACTTGGATGAGATTCACTGGCCTGAAATCTTTGAACATCATCTCCTAAACCACTGGGCCGATTTCAATGAAACTTTACCAGAATGTTTCTTTGGTGACCCTTTTAAAAAATTGTTCCCAAAATTTTGATTGGCCCATAAAAATGGGCATGGCAGGGTGGGGATTATTTGAGCCCAAAATCTTTGAATGACATCTTTTCCTGAACTACTGAACTATTGAAATTCTTAAACAACATCTCCTCCTGAACCACTGGGCCGATTTCAATGTAACTTTACCAGAATGTTCCTTGGATCACCCTTTTCAAAAATTGTTCGCAAAGGTTTGATTGGTCCATATATACGGGCTTGGCAGAGAGGGGCTTAATTCTAGTCTCCTCAGTAATGAATGGTAAGGCAGCATCTATTCTCACTTTAAAATCTTGGAATTAAAACTCCTCTTCAACAATTAGGCAAATGTGAATGAAACTTTGTCAGAATGATACTTGGATGAGTTTCACTGGACCAATAAAATTCAGATGAATGATTATGGGCCATTCTGGCCCTCTTTTTATAACATGTGACTGTGATAATATACCATGACCTTGATGGACAAGCTTAACCTTGACATTGTACATGTATTGATAAGAGGAATCTTCATGTCAAATATTAGCATTGTCAATCAAAAATATTGAAGTTACAGCAAAAATTTAGTTAGCAGGTTTAGTTTGTTTGTTTCTTTGAATGGAGTCTTACGCAGCTTTCAACATTTTTCAGTTATTTTGCTGCGGCTTGAGAACCTAACAATGGATTCCTGATATTTCCAACAAAAGTAATACCATTACATCCTTTCCTAGCCCTCAGCTGCTATCCCACATAGCTCCAGGATTATCAACCCATTGGTGCAGGTTTAGCTATAGCAGACAGACAGACAAACAGAAAGAAGGACACCTATAAAACAATATGCCCTTGATTTATTAACATAACAAAGAGTAAAATAGCAAACTACAGTAAAACCCCGCTATTAAGACCACTTGGGGTACTTTTTGAAAGTGGTCTTAATAGCGGGGTGGTCTTAATTCTGAGGTTTGGTCGGATGCGTTCAAACTTCCTAGACTAATTATTGCTAATAGAAGAGACTATGTAATTCAGTTTATTATAGAATGATTTAAACTATATCGTGTTGTTTTTTTACATTACGTAATTAAATCTATAAAATAGCATTTACATGTAAAACTGTTGTTGTTGTTGTTGTTGTGTCAAGCCGATTTCCAAAAGGGAGAAATTGATTCTTTGAAGTTTCTCATTTCAATGATACAAATCTTCTTCAATTCAAGAGTATAAACTAAGTTAGATTGTTATTGCTTATGCAAAAACTAGGACAAAGGCCCTATTATAGAAGAGACTTTTCTGCTGCAAAAAATTGTCTTAATTTGTTTGTTTTGCTTTCAATCCATAACTAAGAACCTCTTTTTCCCTTCCCCAAAACTCTCGGTGAGTTGGTGTATAGTGACATCGCTTTCTTTGCAAAGTTTTTTTTTTTTTCTTTCAATATAGCTCTTTTCTCCTTTACGTTTGTTTATTTGATCTGGTTTGGTAACCTACCTCGGATTATTTATATTAAAATAAGGGCAATTATTGTCGATCTGTAAATGTGGCGCATACATTCAGTAAAATCCTAAAAACGTAACCTATCCATCATAAGCAAATTTACAATCGGTCAGCAGATCGCCGAAAACGATTTCCTGTATGTTTCCATAAATAGCATTACTTTCGGTTTCTTTACTCAAGTTAACCAGGTAACATCTTTAATTGATAGACGAATGCAGTGTATCAAAACAATTGACCACTTAAAGTTGTTTGTTTGAAAATAACACCAGAACACAATAGAGGTTTAATCACGATATCCAAAAATTCGATAATCCATTGTTGACCAATTCGTACCCAATTAGTAACGTACTTACTGAGCATGAAATTCGGATGGACGATCCGGAGGTGTGAAGTTACTGGTCTTTTTAGCGAGGTTCGTAATAGTGTATTATACGACGTTTGTACTGAAATTAGTGGTCGTAATTCGGAATAGCCGGGTGCTTGCATTAGAGGGGTTCGCGACCATTAAGATAAAGAACAAATAATTCCGTTCTGGCGAAAATCGTTCGTAATAGCGGGGTGCCCGTTTTTCCGGGGTGGTCGGTAGGAGGGGTTTTACTGTATTATTATTGATTTTAATCAAGAAAATAAATTTTATACTTTTAAGTTGACAATTGATTTTCTAGATTATCCTATCTATGGCCAATTAGTAAAACACAATGAAATTGCAAAGTAAAATTAAAACAATTATTTGATATAACAAAAGATATAAAACGTAAGGAATAAAATATGATAAAGTCAGAAAAATTGAGTAAACAATTTTCATACAATATACTGATGAAAAATGTTTAGGTGCAGGAAAAAGCTTTAAGCAGCTGAAGTATTTCAAATGTTTGTTAGTTTATTCAATGTTGCTAGTTGATCATGTGTTCTTGATTCTTAATACATTTTTACAATTATTTCTTGGAAGCTTTTTAAAGATGAACATTGTTGAACAAAAGCAGTGATTGGTTAAGCATAGTGTTACTAAATTTAGATACAACTTTCAGGTATGTGCCCGTCTATTCTATTTGAAAGTGTTACAGACGAAATACATAAGAAGTAAAACATCTTCTAAAATAGTGAAATAGAACATAAAACTCTTTATTAACATGGACCTTATAAAGATTCTAATTCTTTATTTTGGTTGTTTTTTCATATTTAATTTTATAAGTGACAAAAACAATTTGACATGCTTGTCCTACCTTCTTGTGATTTGTGTACACATAGCATTTATTGCTTAATATGTCGTTTCCTTTCAGTGCTATTGCAATCAGGCATCCACAAAATTATTATATCTAGTCTCAAAGTTCAACATCCATGGCCAAACTTTATAAAGCATGTATTTGTTATAACAAAGCTTCCTGTACATAGTCATTCATTGAATGTTTGATGATATGCAATCTCAGATGACTTCTCTGTCTGAAGGCAGCATCACATTGTGTGCACTTGTACGGTTTCTGACCAGAATGTATTAGTAAGTGTTTATTCAAATAGTCTTTCCTCACAAACCGACGTTCACATAGCGTACATTGGTATTTCTTCTCCTTCTGATACTGTGGTTCTAATGCTTGTAGATTTGAGTCAAACAGTGGTGGCCCTATTATTTGACTGACACCATAATCGGGTAAAATGAAGCTTTCATTTGGCAAGTCCTGCATGCTGCCTTTGTACAGAGCATCTGAAAGCACACATTAACACCAAACATAACATTGACCTGACCAGTGAGGTATGTGATGGTTTACAGACATTCCTTTACTGTTTTTTGATTGATTATCAAGAAATTATGGTATATTATTGCATAAAATGTATGTTTTCGGGTTGATAGAGGCATATGTTAATGGACAAACTGCAGGTGTAAACGAGAGAAAACATGGATTAATCAGTAAATTCATGTGTCGTTAATGCCCAACAGGCAACTTTTAATATAAATATTCTCTGTCTGGGCCTATACACTTTATCAATTTCCTTGTCCAACATTATTTTAGAGCATACCTAAAATGTGTGACGTCATAAATTTACCAAGTAACATCGGTATAAACAAGATGGACAGTGTAATGCATGACGGCATATAAGTAGGTTTGTAGCATGATTTATAATGTTTCTATGAAATTATTTTTCAAATTTTAATTGAATTTATACTTTTATCGATCTTTTAATGCAATAATAGCATCAATTCACATTTTTTCGGGCATTAACATTTGCAGAGACCCTCAAAATGCTTTGACGCCATTATGCTTGTAAACAAATGGAATCCATAAATGACACAATTTAAAGATTTTTTCCTAATATTGTAACATTTTATTTCATTTGGGAATTTAAGAAATAGAAATCTTGTTTCTTTTTTCATTTGAGATAATAAATCTATCACTTCCATAACAATAAAAGCTATATTTTTGCTTGTAGCTTGTGGCTTTTATCCTCCATACTTTTCATCGATAGATTTGTTTGTTTGAATGGGGTTTTACAACGCTTTCAACAATGTTTCAGTCTTATTGCATATATTGTGACAGCTGGAGCACCTAACAATGGCAGCATTTTTTCTCTTCGCTTTGGGAACGGGTCCGAGAAAAGCAAACCATAGTCCTTAAACAAGGAATCTGAACAAAGTCAATGGCAAACAATAAGTCTGATTCCTCTGGAATAACTGTTTTAAATCAAATCTGGAAATGTAACTGAGTTTTTTGTTAAAGAAAAATCATGGTTAAACATACAATATAGATAAATCAAGTTCTATAATACATTCATGGGTTGATCATTCTTGAGGACCAATCAACAGAAAACAAATACATATCAGATCCTAGTGTTTTTAAAACAGCTATAAATGAATGTTTCTACTAAAATCATAGAAACTTCTTAAAAATATTTTCGAAATAGATCGTATGCTCTTATGTTCTACCTGCTGTAGAATGTTCGAAAGACAATTCAGGTTGGTTCTGATGGGTGCCAAGATCGTGAATAACAGTCAATTTTGTTTGTAAAAATGATAATTAATTATATTTTGGGTTATATAACAGGAAAATAATTTGCTTCAACCATGACCAAAAGTCATTTGCCCTATTAAGTATCTTCTTTAACCTTTTCCTGTTTAATCCCTGCTTTTTACGTGCCTGTGATTCTATGATTGAGAAAACATGGTGAAAAAAGAAGAAATTGCTTCTGACAAGCAATTTCTTCTTTTTCCACATTATTTTCTACCCTACTGATTGGTTATTTTTCAAATTAAATCCACTTTAAATTTTCGTCTGCAAAACCTTTGAATTTGGACAGGTCCAAAATTTTGTAAAACAGGAAAGGGTTAAATTCATCTTTCATCAATTGATAAATAAATGCAAAAAGATTGTGGCTTCACAAAAAATATGAAGTTTTGTACTGCAATAACTTCTGAGTTATCCAAAATACACTGGGTTCCAGCTTTGTAATGGTTTCTGCCAATAAAATCGAGAACCATGTGACTAAAATAAACTGATCTTCTAAAAATTCCCCTCTTGTTGACATATTACAACACAGATATTTATTGCTAAAAGTACTGCCAGGTTTTTCCAATAGGATATAATCAAAGTTTATATCTACTTCAAGAATTACCTTTGAATTGGGAATTTCATTCTCTCATTTTTGGAAAAAATAGTAGTATTTGTCATAGGGAACAGGTCTGTTTACCGGACCCATTCAAAGAAGGAAAACAAGAGGACCAAGATGGTCCTAGATTGCTCACCTGAGTCTCTATGACCCCTGGGACATCACATTAATTAGATAGGCAGATGTCAAAAAGAAGATAATTGCCTAAGATCAATACCATGGAACGTTTTCAGCGAAGAGCAAGACAGATATGCCTTTTTGCTCTTTGATTCTATGTAAAAAGGGATGCACCTGTGTGGACCCCAAAAGTGACCCCAGGGTCTTGATATGAACAAACTTGGAAGAGGTCCATAACATGATGCTACATCAAATATGAAAGCTGTCTGCCTTCTGGTTTCAGAGAAGAAGATTTTTGAAGGTTTTCCCATTTTCACCCATCGTGCTCAGATGAGCTGAAAGGGATGCGCCCGGGTGGAGCCCAAATATGACCCAAGGGTCTTGATATGAACAAACTTGGTAGGGGCCAACAAGATGATGCTACATACCAAATATTAAAGCTGTCTGCCCTCTGGTTTCGATTAAAGAAGATTTTAAAAGATTTTTGCTCTTTGATTCTATGTAAAAAAGGGTTGCGCCCGGGTGGAGCCCAAATATGATCCTAGGGTCTTGATATGAACAAACTTGGTAGAAGTCCACTACAAGATGCTACATACCAAATATGAAAGCTGGCTGCCTTCTGGTTTCAAAGAAGAAGATTTTTGAAGATTTTCATTTTTACCCTTCGTGCTCATAAGAGATAAAGGGATGCACCTGTGCAAAGCTCAAATATGACCCAAGGGTCTTCTTATGAACAATCTTGGTAGAGGCCCACTAGGTGATGCTACACACCAAATATTAAAGCTGTCTGCCATCTGGTTACAGAGAAGAAGATTTTTAAAGATTTTGGCTGTTTGATTCTATGTAAAAAGGGTTGCGCCCGGGCAAAGCCCAAACATGACCCCAGGGTCTTGATATGAACAAACTTGGTAGAGGTCCACTAGATGATACTACACACCAAATATGAAAGCTCTCTGCCTTCTGGTTTCAGAGAAGAAGATTTTTGAAGATTTTCATATATTACCCTTTGTGCTCATAAGAAATAAAGGGATGCACCCGTGCAAAGCCCAAATATGACCCAAGGGTCTTGTTATGAACAATCTTGGTAGAGGCCCACTAGGTGATGCTATACACCAAATATTTAAGCTGTCTGCCATCTGGTTACAGAGAAGAAGATTTTTAAAGATTTTCACTCTTTGATTCTATGTAAAAAGGGTTAGGCCCGGGTAAAGCCCAAACATGACCCCAGGGTCTTGATATGAACAAACTTGGTAGAGGTCCACTAGATGATGCTACATACCAAATATGAAAGCTGTCTGCCTTCTAGTTTCAGAGAAGAAGATTTTTAAAGATTTTCATATTTTCACCCTTTTTGTTAAGGGTAAAGGGAAAGTTAAGGGTGGATTTCATTTATTTGAACAACTTTGGAAGAGCTTGACCCAAGGAACATCCCTGCCAAGTTTCATCAAGATTGGCCCACTGGTTTAGGAGGAGAAGATGTTTAAAGAAATTGTGGACGACGCACGACGCACGACTGACGACGGACATTCTACAATCCCAATAGCTCACCTTGAGCACTTTGTGCTCAGGTGAGCTAAAAATGCTGAATGAATTCCTAATTTTTCTCTCTCCAGTTCTACTATTACATCCTTTCCCAGCCTCCAGCTGCTATCTCACATAGGATTATGATTTTTAACCCATTGGTGAGAGACAAATAGTCAGAAAGGATGAGTGTCGCCGTCTGCGATCAAACCCCGGCATTTCTCACGCCTGTACTACCATCACACCCTTTCCTAGCCTGCAGCTGCTATCCCACTTATGTGTATGATTATTAACCCATTGGTGGAAGACAAATAATTGAAAGAATGAAAGCTGCCGTCGGGTATCAGACCCCGGAACTTGGAACAGGGAAAAAGACTTACAATTTTGACAAAAGGGCCCAGACTGACAAATTTCAATACTCAACAGTAGGGGAATTGGCATTTTCTCCAAAAATCAAAGGGGCCCAGCCCAAAATCTAGGGGCCATGGGTGACTGGGAACCTGTTAGTATTTTTCCCTATTGGAGTATGGTGCTACCTTATTGTTTTTTCTATTAATTTTTATAATCTTAGCCCTTATATTCGATATTTCATTGTGTAATTCAATTAACTCTATGCAAGACAACACAAAATTTAGAATGGACTAGATCAAAGGATGCTGCTTATGACAATTTTAATTTAATGAAACTTTAAGAATCTTTGTCTTCATGGAAAGAAAACATTTTGGACAATGATTGAACTGCTAATAACAAGCTGTTTCTTCAAATTCCTCAATGTTTTTGAAAGCTTTTTACTTCAGGCAAATCATAAAAATGGATTGTTTTTTGAAATGGGTTAATAAATTTTCATTTGTGTATAACATTGTGATAATATCTGTGTAATCTCTGTAAATCCAATATTTTGAGTCCCATATGGAAGATTGGGAAACCAAATATGTAGCCTCTTTGAATAAAGTCGTTATTATCATTATCATTATTATTATTATTATTATTATTATTAGCTACTTTGATGGCAGCCTTGTATGAACCTGTATGAACCTGTCCTGCATTCAGGATGACAAAATGGTGCAAACTTTCACAAATCATATCCCTCTTTGCACCCAAGTTCACATGCAAAGCAAGTTACAATTTTGCAAACAGTTTGTTTTGCAATCCTGAATGCAGGGCTGATCATAAACCTCTTTCTTTAACAGTCAAGTATAAAGAGTAATTAAAATCATGTTTGATAGCAAAATCAGGTGGTAAAGACTTATTTCAGACTTAACTTCTGCATTTTGGCGAGATAAAGACTAAGATTAGCCTTCAAATAAATGCAGTCTGATCTAAGTCTGTATCTTCTGTCAAAGACGGGGTTAGTGCTTTAAAAGATTTAAAAACAAGAGGCCCAAGAGGGCCTGTATCGCTCCATTGGCTTTGATAACCCTAGACTATTGCCCTGCCAAGCCCATATTTCGGGATTAATCACAACTTCTTGAACAATTTAAGCAAAGGATGATCCAAGGAACATTCATGCCATGTTTCATTAAAATCAGCCCAATGCTTTGGGAGGAGATTTTGAAAGATTTTTACATAAAAAAATGCCCCCCCCTCCCTGCCACTCCCCTTTTTGGGGATCAATCAAAATTTCTTGAACAATTTAAGTTAAGGGTCACCCAAGGAACATCTATGCCAAGTTTCATTGAAATCGGCCCAATGATTTGGGAGGAGAAGATTTTTAAAGATTTTAACGTGAAAAAATGCCCCACCCTGCCACGCCCATATTTGGGACCATTCAAAATTTTTTGAACAATTTAAGTAAAGGGTCACCCAAGGAACATTCATGACAAGTTTTTTTGAAATCAGCCTAATGGTTTGGGAGGGGAAGATTTTTTTAAGATTTTAACATGAAAAAATATCCCACCCTGCTACATTCATATTTGGGGGGTCAATCAAAATTTCTTTCACAATTTAAGTAAAGGGTCACCAAAGGAACATTCATGCCAAGTTTCATTGAAACTTGCCCAATGATTTGGGAAAAGACTTTTTTTAGATTTTCACATGAAAAAATGCCACGTCCATATTTGAGGGTCAATTAAAATTTCTTTAACAATTTAAGAAGAGGGTCAACCAAGGATCATTTCTACCAAGTTTCATTAAAATCCACCCATTAGTTTGGGAAGAGAAGATGTATAAAGATAAAGTTTACCCATGGATGGATGGATGGATGCATGCATGGACTCATGCATGCACGACGAACACTCTGCCATGACAATAGCCGCTGGCCTTAGGCCAGTGGAGCTAAAAAATTCAAAAGTGTCCAAGTGCTCTCTTCATGGATATCTACAGCTCCTGCCTAAAAGGTCTTGTGTGACATGGGCTCACTAAGAATTTTAAGTTTTTCGTATTAGCACAAGATTTTATGGCACTCACTGAGAATTTGAATTCTTTTTCAAATTAGCACAAGATTTAATAGCATTGAATGAAATATCATTTCTTTTCTTAAATCTTTCTAACCATCCTGTGGAATTTCTGAATTCTGTTAAACCAAGTTGCTTCGCAATAATTCCAGCTTTCTCTGTCACAATTGGCCCATTTAAAGGTCTGTTCTTCTGCTTTGCATCTTTAAACCACTTAAGAACTGCTGCTTCTAGATTAGAATACTGCATCCGTCTCATAGTTTGGCGCTTTGGCCCAAATTTGCAAATCCCTTTTTTGATTAGATCTGCTTGTTTGAGCCATCCACTGAATGTATTGAGTGGAATTTTAAACATTTTAGCAACTGCTGTTTTTGATTTATGGCCTTTTTCAAATTCCATAATTGCTCTGTATTTCACTCCCAAAGGTTTCACATCAACTCTTCTTTTTGTTCGGCTTTCCTCTACAATATCTGAATTCTCGCTCTCTTCATCCCATATGCCATCACCATGATGCATGGGTAAATTTACTACAATTAAAAGATAATCCATTCAGTCATTGAAGTTTATTTGTTATTTTCTTCTGTTGCTTTCAATTGTAGACTCTGTCGTCAATTCCCTTAGTTTGAGTAAGAAAAAAAAACATTCAAAAAACAACAAACAGAAATTCCTAGTTAACCATAATGCAATATTTATTATTACTTAACCCTTGTCATGCTGAACCCGGAATATTCCTGCTTTGGCAGGAGGTATAGATAAAGATCAGCCTGAATATTTATGCAGTCCGATCTTAGTCTACACAACCTGTTTGTGCCCGTTAAGGCAGAGATGTTTGTGTATTCAATATTCAAAAAGAAAGATTGCCCTTCACTCTTGAATTCCACTGCTTTCAGTACTTTGATATGAGTGCAATTCTGAAAGTGGATTTTATTTCAGCAAGACAAATTGTGTTAAAATTTGATTTGAAATTTACAGTTGAGCAGCCATTTAACTATAATCCATCCATCAACATTTCTTTCCAGGAAAGCAGGGTTTTTTTAAAAGAGAAAACAACACAATCTTTTTTTCCAATGCTTAGCTTGTCATTCAACAATTCCCTACAAAACTGAATTAATTCATTGCAGCAAAATGCATAGTACATGTATGTGTGATAGAAAGGTTAACAACAAAACTAGAAAGCCATGAATGGCTTGTGTTGCTCCACAGGCTTGAATTTCTTGTAATAGCAAATCTAAGTTTTGCCTAGATTTTTAGATATTTTGGGTTTTACTGATGTTGAAATGATTTTCAAAGTCTCCAACATTATAAAATATAGAGAAATGACTTCCGCCCATGAAAGACATATTTTTCATCCAATGACAAAAATTTTGGCTGCATGATAATGTATCACCCAAGGATCATACTAATGAAGTTTGATTGATATCCATCAGTTACATTCTAAGAAAATGATTTTCAAAGTTTCGACCATATAACATATAGTGGAAATGACCTCCGCCCATAAAATACAAATTTTTCATCCGATGGCAATAATCTTTGGTAGACTGATAAAAGGTCACACAAGGATCATTCATGTAAAATTTGGTTGATATCTTTTGATTAGATTCTGAGAAAATGATTTTCAAAGTAACCACTATATAACATATAGAGAAATGACCTCCGCCAATTCAATATATATTTTTCATCCGATTTCAATAATTTTTTGTAGACTAATATAGGGTCACCCAAGGATCATTCATATTAAATTTGGCTGATATCTATCTGTTAGATTCTGAGACTAGAAAGCCATGAATGGCTTGAGTCGCTCCACAGGCTTGAAATTCTTGAAATAGCAAATCTAAGGTTTGACTAGATTTTGAGATATTTTGGGTTTTACTGATGTTGAAATGATTTTCAAATTTTCCACTTTATAACATAAAGAGAAATGACCTCTGCCCATAAAATACATATTTTTCATCAGATCACAATAATTTTTGGTAGACTGATAAATGTTCACTCAAGGATCATTTAAGTGAAATTTGGTTGATATCCATCAATAATATTCTGAGAAAATGATTTTCAAATTTTCCACAATATAACATATAGAGAAATGACCTCTGCCAATAATATACATATTTTTCATCCTATCACAATAACTTTTGGTAGACTGATAAAAGTTCACTCAAGGATCATTTAAGTGAAGTTTGGTTCATATCCATCAATAATATTCTGAGAAAATGATTTTCAAATTTTCCACTATATAACATATAGAGAAATGACCTCCGCCCATAAAATCCATATTCATCATCTGATTACAATAATTTTTGGAAGACTGATAAAGGGTCATCCAAGGATTATCCATGTAAAATATAATTGGAATCCATCAGTTAGAATCTGAGAAAACTCACTTTTTACCATATTTGGAAATTAGCCACGCCCATTTAATCCATGTTTTTCATTGGATCAAAATTTCTTGAACAACTTTGAAAGAAGGTCACCCAAGGATCATTCCTGTGAAGTTTGGTTGAAATTCATCCAGTAGTTTCTGAGGAGAAGATTCTAAAAGAAAAAGTTTACGACCGGACGGATTGACGGACGCACGGGCGGACGGACGGACGCACGACGGACACAACGCCATGACAATAGCCCCAGTGGCTTTCAGCCAGTGGAGCTAAAAATGATTCTCAAAGTTTCTACTATATAACATATAGAGAAATGCCCTCCGCCCATAAAATACATAATTTTCATCTGATTTCAATAATTTTTTGTAGACTGATAAAGGGTCATCCAAGAATCATTCATGTAAAATTTGGTTGATATCTATCAATTAGATTCTGAGAAAATGATTTTCAAAGTTTCCACTATATAACATATAGAGAAATGACCTCCGCCCATAAAATACATAATTTTCATCAGATTTCAATAATTTTTTGTAGACTGATAAAAGGTCACCCAAGGATCATTCATGTAAAACTTTATTAGTATCCATCAATTAGAACCTGAGAAAAGACACTTTTTACCATATTTGGAAATAAGCCACGCCCATTTAATCCATGTTTTTCATTGGATCAAAATTTCTTGAACAACTTTGAAAGAGGGTCACCCAAGGATCATTCCTGTGAAGTTTGGTTGAAATCCATCCAGTAGTTTCTGAGAAGATTTTTAAAGAAAAAAATAACAACCGCACGCACGGACGGATGGACAGACGGACGCACGACGGACACAACGCCATGACAATAGCCCCGGTGGCTTTCAGCCAGTGGAGCTAATTACAAATGAAATTGAATAATCTTCAATAGTATCCAAAGATGAACTGCATTACAGGCTTCAGCCACTCAACACAATATTCATTCATTCCAAACACTCACTCAAATCAATCAAAAGCACTCAAAATTACTACACAAGGGGGACAGAATGGCCCCAAACCGCTCACCTGAATTTTATAGGTCCAGTGGAACTCATCCTAGTAATTTTTTGACAAAGTTTCATTCACATTTGCCTAATTGTTGAAGAGGAGATGTTATTCCAAGAATTTACAGTGAAAATAGACCCTGCCAACCCATTCTTTATTGACACGACTCAAAGTAAGCCCCCCTACCATGCCCATATTTATGGACCAATCAAAATTATGCAAACTAATTTTGAGAGGGTCATCAAAGGAACATTCTGGTAAAGTTTCATTGCAATCCGCTGTGTGGTTCAAGAGAAATGTTGTTCAAAGATTTTGTGCTCAAAATAAGCCCCATCCTGCTATGCCCATATTTATGAGCCAAACAAATTTCAGGAACAATTTTTGAAAAAAAACTCCAATAGAACACTCTGGGAAAGTTTCATTGAAATTTGCTGAGTGGTTCAAGACAAGATGTTATTCAAAGATTTTGGGCTCAAAATAAGCCCCGTCCTGCCATGCCAATATGTATGGGCCAATCAAAATTCCCAAACTATTTTTGAAAAGGGTCACCCAAGAAATATTCTGGTAAAGTGTCATTGAAATGAGCCCAGTGTTTAGGGATGAGATGTCACAAGATTTCGGGCTCGAAATAAAACCTGCCAAGCCCATATTAATGGGCCAATCAAAACTCCGCGAACAATTTTTGATAAGGGTCACCCAAAAAACATTCTGGTAAAGTTTCATTGAAGTCGGCTGTGTGGTTCAGGAGGAGATGTCCTTCAAAGATTTTGGGCTCAAGATAAGCCCTGCCCTGCCACGCCCATATGTATGGGTCAATCAAAATTTCGCGATCAATTTATGAAAAGGGTCACCCTAGGAACATTCTGGTAAAGTTCCATTGAAGTCAGCCCAATGGTTCAGGAGGAGTTGTCCTTCAAAGATTTCGGGCTCCAAATAAGCCCTGCCCTGCCACACCCATATTTATGGGTCTATCAAAATTTCACAAACAATTTTTGAAGAGGGTCACCCAAGGAACATTCTGGTAAAGTAACATTGAAATTGGCCCAGGGGTTCAGGAGGAGATGTCATTCAAAAATATTGGGCTCAAAATAAGCTCTGCCCTGCCACGCCCAAATTATTGGGTCAATCAAAATTTCATGAACAATCTTTGAAAAGTGTCATCCAAGTTTCATTGTAATCAGCACAGTGGTTCAGGAAGAGATGTAGTTGAAAATCAGAATTTAGCGAACAATTTGTAAAGAGGGTCACCCAAGGATCATTCTGGCCAAGTTTTATTGAAATCCGCCGAGTGGTTCAGGAGGAGAAGTTGTTCAAAGATTTCAAAGTGAAAAAATGCTGCACCCTGCCACGCCCATATTTATGGGCCAATCAGAATTTAGCGAACAATTTTTAAAGAGGGTCACCCAAGGAACATTCTGGCAAGGTTTCATTGAAATCTGCCCAGTGGTTCAGGAGAAGAAGTTTTTAGAATTGTTGACGACAGATCAGGGAAAATGACTAACAATTTGAACTTGGGGGCCCAGACTTTAGAAATTAAATACTTTTCATTAGATGTATAGGCATTTTCCCAAAAAATCTAGGGGCCCAGCCTAAAAACTAGGGGCCATGGGCGACTAGGCCCCTGCTAGTCTTTTTCCCTGCAGATGATGCACAACCGTCCTATATCGCTCTTCTTTGTCTCTTTGAGTCCTCCCTTGGCAAAATTAAAAGCTTTAAAGATCATTAAATTACCATTAGATTTTTCAAAGAAAGACATTATTCTATTCCTATGATCCCTGCATAAGTTCCTAGCCTTTTCCAAACCAGTTTCATGTGACCTGGCCAACATTCTGCCTAAGTTTCATGACTATTGAACCAAATTTGTGGCCTCTAGAGACTAGAGTGTCAGCATATATTGTCTGGCCCCTTTTTCCATGATAAGTTTCATAAAGATTGGGCCATATTTATGGCCTCATGGGTGTAAACAGGTAAATTTGCATTGAGGCCCCTATTCCTGTGATATGGCATGGATCCTTCCCATTTTAAAAGGATTCATCATAGTGACCTGGCAAACATTCTGATCAAGTTTCATGAAGATTGGGCCATATTTGTGGCCTCTAGAGTGTAAACTCCGCCCATAAAATCCATATTTTCCGTCCCATTCCAATGATTTTTTGTAGGCTGATAAAGGGTCACCCAAGGATCATTCATGTAAAATTTAATTGGTATCCATTAATTAGAATCTGAGAAAATTCACTTTTTACCATATTTGGAAATTAGCCACGCCCATTTAATCCATGTGGTAAAGACTTATTTCAGACTTAACTTCTGCATTTTGGCGAGATAAAGACTAAGATTAGCCTTCAAATAAATGCAGTCTGATCTAAGTCTGTATCTTCTGTCAAAGACGGGGTTAGTGCTTTAAAAGATTTAAAAACAAGAGGCCCAAGAGGGCCTGTATCGCTCCATTGGCTTTGATAACCCTAGACTATTGCCCTGCCAAGCCCATATTTCGGGATTAATCACAACTTCTTGAACAATTTAAGCAAAGGATGATCCAAGGAACATTCATGCCATGTTTCATTAAAATCAGCCCAATGCTTTGGGAGGAGATTTTGAAAGATTTTTACATAAAAAAATGCCCCCCCCTCCCTGCCACTCCCCTTTTTGGGGATCAATCAAAATTTCTTGAACAATTTAAGTTAAGGGTCACCCAAGGAACATCTATGCCAAGTTTCATTGAAATCGGCCCAATGATTTGGGAGGAGAAGATTTTTAAAGATTTTAACGTGAAAAAATGCCCCACCCTGCCACGCCCATATTTGGGACCATTCAAAATTTTTTGAACAATTTAAGTAAAGGGTCACCCAAGGAACATTCATGACAAGTTTTTTTGAAATCAGCCTAATGGTTTGGGAGGGGAAGATTTTTTTAAGATTTTAACATGAAAAAATATCCCACCCTGCTACATTCATATTTGGGGGGTCAATCAAAATTTCTTTCACAATTTAAGTAAAGGGTCACCAAAGGAACATTCATGCCAAGTTTCATTGAAACTTGCCCAATGATTTGGGAAAAGACTTTTTTTAGATTTTCACATGAAAAAATGCCACGTCCATATTTGAGGGTCAATTAAAATTTCTTTAACAATTTAAGAAGAGGGTCAACCAAGGATCATTTCTACCAAGTTTCATTAAAATCCACCCATTAGTTTGGGAAGAGAAGATGTATAAAGATAAAGTTTACCCATGGATGGATGGATGGATGCATGCATGGACTCATGCATGCACGACGAACACTCTGCCATGACAATAGCCGCTGGCCTTAGGCCAGTGGAGCTAAAAAATTCAAAAGTGTCCAAGTGCTCTCTTCATGGATATCTACAGCTCCTGCCTAAAAGGTCTTGTGTGACATGGGCTCACTAAGAATTTTAAGTTTTTCGTATTAGCACAAGATTTTATGGCACTCACTGAGAATTTGAATTCTTTTTCAAATTAGCACAAGATTTAATAGCATTGAATGAAATATCATTTCTTTTCTTAAATCTTTCTAACCATCCTGTGGAATTTCTGAATTCTGTTAAACCAAGTTGCTTCGCAATAATTCCAGCTTTCTCTGTCACAATTGGCCCATTTAAAGGTCTGTTCTTCTGCTTTGCATCTTTAAACCACTTAAGAACTGCTGCTTCTAGATTAGAATACTGCATCCGTCTCATAGTTTGGCGCTTTGGCCCAAATTTGCAAATCCCTTTTTTGATTAGATCTGCTTGTTTGAGCCATCCACTGAATGTATTGAGTGGAATTTTAAACATTTTAGCAACTGCTGTTTTTGATTTATGGCCTTTTTCAAATTCCATAATTGCTCTGTATTTCACTCCCAAAGGTTTCACATCAACTCTTCTTTTTGTTCGGCTTTCCTCTACAATATCTGAATTCTCGCTCTCTTCATCCCATATGCCATCACCATGATGCATGGGTAAATTTACTACAATTAAAAGATAATCCATTCAGTCATTGAAGTTTATTTGTTATTTTCTTCTGTTGCTTTCAATTGTAGACTCTGTCGTCAATTCCCTTAGTTTGAGTAAGAAAAAAAAACATTCAAAAAACAACAAACAGAAATTCCTAGTTAACCATAATGCAATATTTATTATTACTTAACCCTTGTCATGCTGAACCCGGAATATTCCTGCTTTGGCAGGAGGTATAGATAAAGATCAGCCTGAATATTTATGCAGTCCGATCTTAGTCTACACAACCTGTTTGTGCCCGTTAAGGCAGAGATGTTTGTGTATTCAATATTCAAAAAGAAAGATTGCCCTTCACTCTTGAATTCCACTGCTTTCAGTACTTTGATATGAGTGCAATTCTGAAAGTGGATTTTATTTCAGCAAGACAAATTGTGTTAAAATTTGATTTGAAATTTACAGTTGAGCAGCCATTTAACTATAATCCATCCATCAACATTTCTTTCCAGGAAAGCAGGGTTTTTTTAAAAGAGAAAACAACACAATCTTTTTTTCCAATGCTTAGCTTGTCATTCAACAATTCCCTACAAAACTGAATTAATTCATTGCAGCAAAATGCATAGTACATGTATGTGTGATAGAAAGGTTAACAACAAAACTAGAAAGCCATGAATGGCTTGTGTTGCTCCACAGGCTTGAATTTCTTGTAATAGCAAATCTAAGTTTTGCCTAGATTTTTAGATATTTTGGGTTTTACTGATGTTGAAATGATTTTCAAAGTCTCCAACATTATAAAATATAGAGAAATGACTTCCGCCCATGAAAGACATATTTTTCATCCAATGACAAAAATTTTGGCTGCATGATAATGTATCACCCAAGGATCATACTAATGAAGTTTGATTGATATCCATCAGTTACATTCTAAGAAAATGATTTTCAAAGTTTCGACCATATAACATATAGTGGAAATGACCTCCGCCCATAAAATACAAATTTTTCATCCGATGGCAATAATCTTTGGTAGACTGATAAAAGGTCACACAAGGATCATTCATGTAAAATTTGGTTGATATCTTTTGATTAGATTCTGAGAAAATGATTTTCAAAGTAACCACTATATAACATATAGAGAAATGACCTCCGCCAATTCAATATATATTTTTCATCCGATTTCAATAATTTTTTGTAGACTAATATAGGGTCACCCAAGGATCATTCATATTAAATTTGGCTGATATCTATCTGTTAGATTCTGAGACTAGAAAGCCATGAATGGCTTGAGTCGCTCCACAGGCTTGAAATTCTTGAAATAGCAAATCTAAGGTTTGACTAGATTTTGAGATATTTTGGGTTTTACTGATGTTGAAATGATTTTCAAATTTTCCACTTTATAACATAAAGAGAAATGACCTCTGCCCATAAAATACATATTTTTCATCAGATCACAATAATTTTTGGTAGACTGATAAATGTTCACTCAAGGATCATTTAAGTGAAATTTGGTTGATATCCATCAATAATATTCTGAGAAAATGATTTTCAAATTTTCCACAATATAACATATAGAGAAATGACCTCTGCCAATAATATACATATTTTTCATCCTATCACAATAACTTTTGGTAGACTGATAAAAGTTCACTCAAGGATCATTTAAGTGAAGTTTGGTTCATATCCATCAATAATATTCTGAGAAAATGATTTTCAAATTTTCCACTATATAACATATAGAGAAATGACCTCCGCCCATAAAATCCATATTCATCATCTGATTACAATAATTTTTGGAAGACTGATAAAGGGTCATCCAAGGATTATCCATGTAAAATATAATTGGAATCCATCAGTTAGAATCTGAGAAAACTCACTTTTTACCATATTTGGAAATTAGCCACGCCCATTTAATCCATGTTTTTCATTGGATCAAAATTTCTTGAACAACTTTGAAAGAAGGTCACCCAAGGATCATTCCTGTGAAGTTTGGTTGAAATTCATCCAGTAGTTTCTGAGGAGAAGATTCTAAAAGAAAAAGTTTACGACCGGACGGATTGACGGACGCACGGGCGGACGGACGGACGCACGACGGACACAACGCCATGACAATAGCCCCAGTGGCTTTCAGCCAGTGGAGCTAAAAATGATTCTCAAAGTTTCTACTATATAACATATAGAGAAATGCCCTCCGCCCATAAAATACATAATTTTCATCTGATTTCAATAATTTTTTGTAGACTGATAAAGGGTCATCCAAGAATCATTCATGTAAAATTTGGTTGATATCTATCAATTAGATTCTGAGAAAATGATTTTCAAAGTTTCCACTATATAACATATAGAGAAATGACCTCCGCCCATAAAATACATAATTTTCATCAGATTTCAATAATTTTTTGTAGACTGATAAAAGGTCACCCAAGGATCATTCATGTAAAACTTTATTAGTATCCATCAATTAGAACCTGAGAAAAGACACTTTTTACCATATTTGGAAATAAGCCACGCCCATTTAATCCATGTTTTTCATTGGATCAAAATTTCTTGAACAACTTTGAAAGAGGGTCACCCAAGGATCATTCCTGTGAAGTTTGGTTGAAATCCATCCAGTAGTTTCTGAGAAGATTTTTAAAGAAAAAAATAACAACCGCACGCACGGACGGATGGACAGACGGACGCACGACGGACACAACGCCATGACAATAGCCCCGGTGGCTTTCAGCCAGTGGAGCTAATTACAAATGAAATTGAATAATCTTCAATAGTATCCAAAGATGAACTGCATTACAGGCTTCAGCCACTCAACACAATATTCATTCATTCCAAACACTCACTCAAATCAATCAAAAGCACTCAAAATTACTACACAAGGGGGACAGAATGGCCCCAAACCGCTCACCTGAATTTTATAGGTCCAGTGGAACTCATCCTAGTAATTTTTTGACAAAGTTTCATTCACATTTGCCTAATTGTTGAAGAGGAGATGTTATTCCAAGAATTTACAGTGAAAATAGACCCTGCCAACCCATTCTTTATTGACACGACTCAAAGTAAGCCCCCCTACCATGCCCATATTTATGGACCAATCAAAATTATGCAAACTAATTTTGAGAGGGTCATCAAAGGAACATTCTGGTAAAGTTTCATTGCAATCCGCTGTGTGGTTCAAGAGAAATGTTGTTCAAAGATTTTGTGCTCAAAATAAGCCCCATCCTGCTATGCCCATATTTATGAGCCAAACAAATTTCAGGAACAATTTTTGAAAAAAAACTCCAATAGAACACTCTGGGAAAGTTTCATTGAAATTTGCTGAGTGGTTCAAGACAAGATGTTATTCAAAGATTTTGGGCTCAAAATAAGCCCCGTCCTGCCATGCCAATATGTATGGGCCAATCAAAATTCCCAAACTATTTTTGAAAAGGGTCACCCAAGAAATATTCTGGTAAAGTGTCATTGAAATGAGCCCAGTGTTTAGGGATGAGATGTCACAAGATTTCGGGCTCGAAATAAAACCTGCCAAGCCCATATTAATGGGCCAATCAAAACTCCGCGAACAATTTTTGATAAGGGTCACCCAAAAAACATTCTGGTAAAGTTTCATTGAAGTCGGCTGTGTGGTTCAGGAGGAGATGTCCTTCAAAGATTTTGGGCTCAAGATAAGCCCTGCCCTGCCACGCCCATATGTATGGGTCAATCAAAATTTCGCGATCAATTTATGAAAAGGGTCACCCTAGGAACATTCTGGTAAAGTTCCATTGAAGTCAGCCCAATGGTTCAGGAGGAGTTGTCCTTCAAAGATTTCGGGCTCCAAATAAGCCCTGCCCTGCCACACCCATATTTATGGGTCTATCAAAATTTCACAAACAATTTTTGAAGAGGGTCACCCAAGGAACATTCTGGTAAAGTAACATTGAAATTGGCCCAGGGGTTCAGGAGGAGATGTCATTCAAAAATATTGGGCTCAAAATAAGCTCTGCCCTGCCACGCCCAAATTATTGGGTCAATCAAAATTTCATGAACAATCTTTGAAAAGTGTCATCCAAGTTTCATTGTAATCAGCACAGTGGTTCAGGAAGAGATGTAGTTGAAAATCAGAATTTAGCGAACAATTTGTAAAGAGGGTCACCCAAGGATCATTCTGGCCAAGTTTTATTGAAATCCGCCGAGTGGTTCAGGAGGAGAAGTTGTTCAAAGATTTCAAAGTGAAAAAATGCTGCACCCTGCCACGCCCATATTTATGGGCCAATCAGAATTTAGCGAACAATTTTTAAAGAGGGTCACCCAAGGAACATTCTGGCAAGGTTTCATTGAAATCTGCCCAGTGGTTCAGGAGAAGAAGTTTTTAGAATTGTTGACGACAGATCAGGGAAAATGACTAACAATTTGAACTTGGGGGCCCAGACTTTAGAAATTAAATACTTTTCATTAGATGTATAGGCATTTTCCCAAAAAATCTAGGGGCCCAGCCTAAAAACTAGGGGCCATGGGCGACTAGGCCCCTGCTAGTCTTTTTCCCTGCAGATGATGCACAACCGTCCTATATCGCTCTTCTTTGTCTCTTTGAGTCCTCCCTTGGCAAAATTAAAAGCTTTAAAGATCATTAAATTACCATTAGATTTTTCAAAGAAAGACATTATTCTATTCCTATGATCCCTGCATAAGTTCCTAGCCTTTTCCAAACCAGTTTCATGTGACCTGGCCAACATTCTGCCTAAGTTTCATGACTATTGAACCAAATTTGTGGCCTCTAGAGACTAGAGTGTCAGCATATATTGTCTGGCCCCTTTTTCCATGATAAGTTTCATAAAGATTGGGCCATATTTATGGCCTCATGGGTGTAAACAGGTAAATTTGCATTGAGGCCCCTATTCCTGTGATATGGCATGGATCCTTCCCATTTTAAAAGGATTCATCATAGTGACCTGGCAAACATTCTGATCAAGTTTCATGAAGATTGGGCCATATTTGTGGCCTCTAGAGTGTAAACAAGAAAATTGGCATTAAGGCCCCTTTTCCCTTGATATGGCATGGATCCTTCCCATTTTCAATAGGGTTCTTCCTTGTGACCTTGCCAGCATTCTGACCAAGTTTCATAAAGATTGGGCCATATTTATGGCCTCAAGGGTGTAAACAAGTAAATTTGCATTAAGGCCCCTATTCCTGTGATATGGCATGGATCCTTCCCATTTTAAAAGGATTCATCATAGTGACCTTGCAAACATTCTGATCAAGTTTCATAAAGATTGGGCCATATTTGTGGCCTCTATAGCGTAAACAAGACTAGAAAGCCATGAATGGCTTGAGTCACTCCACAGGCTTGAAATTCTTGTAAAAGCACTTGGTACACAAATAAAGGGTCACTCAAGGATCAGACCAGTGAATTATGGTTGATATTCAAATATTAGATTCAGAGAAAATAATTTTCAAATTTTCCACTAGATATAATATATAGAGAAATGACCTCTGCCCATATCCATCAGTTACATTCAGAGAAAATGATTTTCAAAGTTTCCACTATGTAACATATAGAGAAATGACCTCCGCCCGTAAAATGCATATTTTCCATCCAATCACAATGATTTTTTGTAGACTGATAAATGGTCACTCAAGGATCATTCCAGTGAAATTTGCTTGATATCCAAATATTAGATTCTGAGAAAATGATTTGCAAATTTTCCACTACATAATATATAGAGAAATGACCTCTGCCCATAAAATGCATATTTTCCATCTGATCACAATGATTTTTTGAAGACTGATAATGGGGTACTCATGAAACATTCCAGTGAAATTTGGTTGATATCCATCAGTTACATTCTGAGAAAATGATTTTCAAAGTTTCCACTATATAACATTTAGAGAAATGACCTCCGCCCATAAAATCCATATTTTCCGTCCCATTCCAATGATTTTTTGTAGGCTGATAAAGGGTCACCCAAGGATCATTCATGTAAAATTTAATTGGTATCCATTAATTAGAATCTGAGAAAATTCACTTTTTACCATATTTGGAAATTAGCCACGCCCATTTAATCCATGTTTTTCATTGGATCAAAATTTCTTGAACAACTTTGAAAGAGGGTCACCAAAGGATCATTCCTGTGAAGTTTGGTTGAAATCCATCCAGGAGTTTCTGATGAGAAGATTTTTAAAGAAAAGTTCACGACCGCACGCACGCACGGACGGACGGACGCACGACAGACACCAAGCCATGACAATAGCCCCAGTGGCCTTCAGCCAGTGGAGCTAAAAATTGTCTTTCAGACGCCTTTTCCTGTGATATGGCATGGATTCTTCCCATTTTCAATAGGGTCAATCCTTGTGACCTGGCCAACTATCTGACCAAGTTTCATGAAGATTAGGCCATATTTGTGGCCTCTAGAGTGTAAACAAGAAAATTGTCTTTAAGGCCCTTTTCCCTTGATATGGCATGGATCCTTCCCATTTTCAATAGGGTTAATCCTTGTGACCTGGCCAACAATCTTTCCAAGTTTCATGAAGATTGGGTCATATTTGTGACCTCTAGAGTGTGAACAAGAAAATTGGCATTAAGGCCCTTTTTCCCTTGATATGGCATGGACCCTTCCCATTTTCAAAAGAATTCAACCTTGTGACCTGGCCAACAATGATCAAGTTTCGTGAAGATTGTGCCATTTTTGTGGCCTCTAGAGTGTAAACACTAAGATTGTTGACGCGGGACGACGGACAAAGGATGACATACGACACACAACACAAGACATACGGAAGACTGACATTCAATGATCACAAAAGCTCACCTTGATCACGATGTGTCCAGGTAAGCTAACTAGAGGGGCTTGAGCACCTGATTCGCTCCACAGGCCTGAATATCCCATTAATGATTATTAGAGGATGATAAGGCTGTTAACAATATGGATCATTCCAGTGAAATTTGTTTGAAATCCAAAAATAAAAATTTCAATACTAACAGAATGTTACTGCATAATATACTGGTATTTTGTCCACAAAATTTTGATTGTAGATCTTTCCCCTTTTCATTAAATACCACTATAAGGGTGTTACTTCACAATAATTGTTAGTCACCAAAACAAAATTCTATCTAATGATAATAAGAAGTAAAATATTAAATTCATTATTTTTATTCTGCCCAATGCCTTAGAGTGCAGTCAACTGAGCTTTTTTTTTTCCCACTCTGAACCTCAGTAGGCCACTTTACACCACTTGACCTCTTTGAGCAGAGTCACCCTTCATTCAACTAAACTGACCAATTCTAAGGGGGTATCTCAGGCTCCCTATTTCACCTAATGTTTCTACACATTTGGATTCTAAAAAAGCTTATGTTCCACCCAACCTACAATCTTTACACCCATTAAATTCAATGAGTCTAAAAAAATTCATCATTTAGGTGATACCAAAAGGGTGGTCAAATATTCACTTTATATGTTGAAATGTCCTCTGCCAATAAAGAGCATGCTGTTCATCTAATCAAATATTTTTTGCAGCCTGATACAACTTCACAGAAATAAAATTCCTATGATATTTGGTTGAAATCCATCTATTTGAACTTTGAAAGTTTGTTTTACCCCATATTGAGTATTACACCATATAACATATCAAAAGAAATGAACTCTGACAATAAAATACAAATTTTGCATCTGATCAAAATTATTTTTTTGCAGACTGATAAAGTATCACTACAGAATCATTCCGGTGAAATTCGGTCGATATCTATCAATTAGATTCTGAGAAAATGATTTTCAAAGTTTTCACTATAAAACATATAGAGAAATGACCTCTGCCCATAAAACACTTATTTTTCATATGATCACAATATATATTTACAGACTTGTAAAGGATCATTAAAGAATCATCCAAATGAAATTTGGTTGTTATCCATTAGTTAGGTTCTGAGATAATGATTTTCAGTTTCCATTATATAACATATAGAGAAATGACCTCCGCCCATAAAATACACATTTTTCATCTAATCACAATAATTTTTTGGTAGACTGAAAAAGGGTCACTCAAGGATCATTCCAGTTAAATTTGGTTGATATCCATCAATTACCTTCTGACAAATTAATTTTCAAAGTTTCCACTATATAACATATACCAAATGACCTCTGCCTATAAAATACATATTTTCCATCCGATCACAATAATTTTTGGTAGACTGATAAAAGGTCACTCATGGATCATTAATGTAAAATTTAATTGGTATCCATCATTTGGAATCTGAGAAAACTCACCTATTACCAAATATGGATATTCGCCACGCCCACTTCAGCCATGATTTTCAACTGATTACTATTCTTTGAAGGAATCTGATAGAGGGTCACCCAAGGAACATTCCAGATTGAAATCCATCCAGTACTTTAGGAGGAGAAGATTTTTAAAGTAAAAGTTTACGGACAGACGGACGGATGCACACCACGCCATGACAATAGCCCGCTGGTCTTTCGGCCAGTGGAGCTAAAAAGGAAGAACTTAATAGCGATTACACTGACATAATTTAATTTTCAAGGGTCAGATTTGTTCTTTTAGAAGTAAGAAGCTTTTTATAGAACGAGTATGCATATTTCATTAAAGGGAGGTTATTAATTTTGCTAATAGTGTTCATCCTGAACAAAATTGGCGATATTGGCTTACCTCCCTTTAATTTCACTCAAAACTCGCTCTACACACTCATTCAATTCCATTCTAAAATCATTCCAAAATCATTCATCTTGTCAATTCCACGATGTTAACTGTAGCACATCTATGATCTTCTCATGATGGATATCCATTGCCTCAAGTTACTTTGAAATCCCTCCATAAATAAAGGTGCTATGCTCAAGGCAAGCTAAATTTTTTACAGTTGACCTTGACACTATCAGCAAATATCGTTCAAAAAGCACATCTGTGTGTGATTGAGAACAATTGTGTCAAGCTTTTTTTGAAATCCATCCATAAATGTATGTGGTATACCTCAAACTAGATAAATTTTTACATTTACCTCTATCTGTGACCTTGACATTAGAGCTATCTGAAAATTTCTTTCAAATATCTCTTCTCGTGATGAAGAACAATAATTTATTGTGCACCATTTTTTTTTTAAATCCATCTATAAATGTAGGTGAAATAACCTGAACAAAATCAGATGGATTCACCAATGGACATCAAGAGAGATTCACTCACTCACCCACACCAGTGTCTATTCTAGGATTTGAACAAGAGCAACGCTGGGCTTTGCATTATATGACCGAAGCTCAGAAATAAATGGGTGCTAGTTTGAACTTTTTATTGATCCTTAGGATGTATTTTCTAGCAAACACTATAGTATATTGTATTTATTATGATGGTAGTGTTTGTTTTGTTTTGTTTTCCTATTTGTCTTTGGGAAAATGTGTTCTTAGGCAATTAATAGCAATTCTCTGTAAGCACTTACACTTTTAAATAGGGAGTGTGGCACCCTATGTCTCAAATTTTGATAAAATTTAAAAATGAGGATAGGGCTGACCCAAAAGTAAAAAGTAAGATTAAAAAATTCTTTAATTCACTTCTGGTTGCCATGGAAACAGAAGTTAAAGATTGAAAAAGTCCGTTTTTGCAAGTTTTTAAATTCAAATATATCAGTAATGCAGCACAAACTAAAATATAAACACATAAAATATAAGTTCCCCATCATGGTTCTCTCAAATGAATTAATAATATTTTTGGGCAAACGTTGTTTACATCTGTTTCCATAGCAACAACACACATACCCTACTAAAATATTGATTTTTGCATTTTTTCAAATGTTGTTACAAAATACAGACATTGTTTTCTGTTTTACAACGAAATACCACATTAACATTCACATTAAAACAAGCATTTGGAAGTATTGCATGGCAATACCAAGTCCCCTACCGGATTTATAAATACATCCCTAGAGCAGTATCTTTTTTGGTGGTAAAGGTATAACTACCTCTCCAAAATATTAGTTGTATCAGATTTTATGTATCAGCTCAATATCTCTGAGGATAAAAAAAAAATCTGGAAATTTCCTGGTATTTTTCTAAGTCCAGCATCCGTATCTTCCACAAAAATCAATGGACCGGAATCAAATTCAAACTTGATCTGTAACTCATTGATGCAGACTCACATACCAAACATCAGCTCAATATCTCCAAGGGTTAAGAAAAAAAGTCCGGAAAACTGAAATTTCCTGGTAATTTCTAAGTCCAGCATCCGTATCTTCCACAAAAATCAATGGACTGGAACCAAACTCAAACTCGTTCTGTAACTCATTGATGCCGATTCACATACCAAAAATCAGCTAAATATCTCCAAGGGTTAAGAAAAAAAGTCCAGAAAACTGAAATTTCCTGGTAATTTCTAAGTCCAGCATCCGTATCTTCCACAAAAATCAATGGACCGGAACCAAACTCAAACTCGTTCTGTAACTCATTGATGCGGACTCACATACCAAAAATCAGCTCAATATCTCCAAGGGTTAAGAAAAAAAGTCCGGAAAACTGAAATCCGGACTGACAGACGGACGGACAGACGGACAGAGTGCAAACCTATAGTCCCCTTCGGCTTTCGCCGGTAGGGGACTAAAAAAAATCTGGAAATTTCCTGGTATTTTTCTAAGTCCAGCATCCGTATCTTCCACAAAAATCAATGGACCGGAACCAAATTCAAACTTGATCTGTAACTCATTGATGCAGACTCACATACCAAACATCAGCTCAATATCTCCAAGGGTTAAGAAAAAAAGTCCGGAAAACTGAAATTTCCTGGTAATTTCTAAGTCCAGCATCCGTATCTTCCACAAAAATCAATGGACCGGAACCAAACTCAAACTCGTTCTGTAACTCATTGATGCCGATTCACATACCAAAAATCAGCTAAATATCTCCAAGGGTTAAGAAAAAAAGTCCGGAAAACTGAAATTTCCTGGTAATTTTCAAAGTCCAGCATCCGTATCTTCCACAAAAATCAATGGACCGGAACCAAATTCAAACTTGATCTGTAACTCATTGATGCAGACTCACATACCAAAAATCAGCTCAATATCTCCAAGGGTTAAGAAAAAAAGTCTGGAAAACTGAAATTTCCTGGTAATTTTCTAAGTCCAGCATCCGTATCTTCCACAAAAATGAATGGACCGGAACCAAACTCAAACTCGCTCTGTAACTCATTGATGCTGACGCACATACCAAAAATCAGCTAAATATCTCCAAGGATTAAGATAAAAAGTCCGGAAAACTGAAATTTCCTGGTAATTTCTAAGTCCAGCATCCGTATCTTCCACAAAAATCAATGGATCGGAACCAAACTCAAACTCGTTCTGTAACTCATTGATGCGGACTCACATACCAAAAATCAGCTCAATATCTCCAAGGGTTAAGAAAAAAAGTCTGGAAAACTGAAATCCGGACTGACAGACGGACGGACGGACGGACAGACAGACAGAGTGCAAACCTATAGTCCCCTTCGGCTTTCACCGGTAGGGGACTAATAACTTTTGTGTTCGTTGCTATGGTAACGTGAATTCATATCCCATAATTAAGACAATTTCAGAACATCTTAAGAGTCCTAAAATGACTAGATAATTGAACTCCCATTCAATGTTATGATAATTTACAAAATTGCTCAGATAGACCTTTTAGGACATATAAGATTTTTTTTCAAAAACTTGCAGGAAATAGCCTGTTGCTATGGGAACAATTATGTAAAAATGCTGAAAAGCCCATTTTCAGTCCTTGGATACGGGTATCCAACGCTAAGCAACTCAAATATTTCTTAATCCTAAATAAAGTTCAAACTTTCCTCTAACTTATATATCAAAATAGTTGTGTAAACTGGTTTCATTTTTTAGGAAAAAGGCTACAAAAAACACAAAAAATGCTTAATTTTAGGTTGTATCGACAAATTACCATGGCAACTATTACAATTTTTGTTCTTTTTTCTTGTATTTTGATAGAGGCTTATTGGATCTCTTTTATTATCACATGTAAACTTTCAGGGACTTAGAAATAACTCATTTAAGAAAATAATAAAAATGGTTGCCATGGTAACAAAAATGCCCAATGTTTTTTTTTGCGGTTTTTGAAAGAGCACTTTTTGTTTGAAATGTCCCAATAATCAGCATCGGTTCATCATGCTGCAAAAATTTAAGAAATAACTCAGAAGTAACAAAAGCAGCCATATTATGACTCATAGTTACTGTTGTCAAGGTAACCAATGCACACAACAACAAAATAATTTGTATCTTAGTTGCTCCTTTTACATAATAAATTCCATCTACACATCAAATGTCAATCATAAGCGAAGAAAAACAGGAAATTATAAACAACATTTTCAGATCGTTTTACCAAAATAAGCCACATTTGTTGTCATGGTAACCAATCTTTTTTACACTTACTGACACAACAAAAGATCGAGTTCAAAATTTTAGGTCCTATTCTATCAAATACATACCAAAACAACCATCATCTTCATATAAAGACCAAATCATATAGCTTCAAAAAAGCTTAATTTTGCAAAATTCTGTGCTTTGAAGGTCGTTGCAATAGTAACCAGTTGATCTGAAAACATTCTTTTTGTCAATTACTTCTCTTATCATTAGTCCCTTCCTGTATGTGAAATTTCATCAAAATCGGAGACCATATGTGCCAAAATTGTTTAAGTCGTTACAGAGAATGGGTATTAAAAAACTGTGGATTATTTATGGATATCATCACTATTCTTCAAGTAGTCATATGTACCCGTGTACAACTAAAATATTCACAAATTCAATCAGATTGAGATAATGTAATCAAACACCCTATCTATGAATTAAACATACATGTGAAGTTTCAACATCGTAGTCCTTGTATTTTGAAAGTTATGGACCAGACACGAATTTGCTAACTGAATCAAACAAAGGGCAATAACTCAAAAAATATAAATGGTAGAGTTAGGTTTATTGCACTCTGCACATCCTAGCCATGAGATCTATACACCTGTGAAGTTTCAAGACCATAGGCCTTATAGTTTCAAAGTTATGGACCAGACACAAATTTGCTTACTGAATCAAACAAAAGGCAATAACTCAAAAATTACAAATGGTAGAGTTAGGGTTCTTGCACTCTGCACATCCTGGCTCTGAGGTCTTTACACCTGTGAAGTTTCAAGACTATAGGCCTTATAGTTTCAAAGTTATGGACGGACATGAATTTGCTAACTGAATCAAACAAAAGGCACTAACTCAAAAATTACAAATGGTGGAGTTGTGGTTCTTGCTCTCTGCAAACCCTAGCTATGAGATCTATACACCTGTGAAGTTTCAAGACCGTAGGCCTTATATTTCAAAGTTATGGACCAGACACGAATTCGCTTACTGAATCAAACAAAGAGCAATAACTCAAAAATTACAAAAGGAAGAGATGTGGTTCTTGCGCTCTGCACACCCTAGCTATGAATTCTTTACACCTGTGAAGTTTCAAGACTATAGGCCTTATATTTTCAAAGTTATGGACCGGACACCAATTTACTAACGGACAGACAGACAGACAATAACATAATACAAACTTCCGGTATATAATAATGGGGGAAATTGTCATTCAGGCCCCTTTTCCCTGGATATGGCACAGATCCTTCTCATTTTCAAAAGGGTTCAACCCTGGGATCTGACAAACATGCTGATTAAGTTTCATGATAATTGGACCATATCTGTAGCCTCTAGACTGTAAACAAGAAAATTGTCATTAAGGCCTCTTTTCCCATGATATGACATAGAACCTTCCCATTTTCAATAGGGTTCATCCTTGTGACCTGAAAAACATTTTGACCAACTTTAATGACGATTGGTTAGATAAAATTTCAAAACTTTGAAGGAAAACTGAAGGAGTTGCGACACAAAATAACTAGTAAATGTGTCTAAGGCCAGACAGAAAGACAGACAGACAGACAGACTGATTCCAGAATACCACCCGTTTTATACGGGTAAAACAAGATTTTTTAGGTAAAACAGGAATGTCCCTGAAGCAACAATTTTCAAAAGTTTTGGCATTGAAAGATGACCTTGACCTTATCAGATGGCCTGGGCATAGTTTTCTGTAGATGCACATTATCAAGATCTATCATCATAAAAAATAAGAGCATTGAATTTTGAATAGCCTTGAAGTATATGGCAATGTTAACCCTTGTGGCGCTGAACCCAGAATATCTACTTACGGTCTACTTACGGTCTCCGGATCAATGGTAAGCGTCTAGCTTCTTGGGATCCTCCTGTTTCTTGATTCTGGGTGTTGTTTGTTTGCGCATAGCAGCTAGGGGTGAATTTGAGAGGGTGATTTTTCCACTGTTTGTTAAGACTGCTTTTGAATGCATTTATTGTTGGTGACATAATTACTTGATTTGGAAGATTATTCCATGAGTCTACTACTCTAATTCCAAAACTGTTTTTTCTTAATTGGGTGTTGGCTTGACGCTTGAACAACTTTAGCCTGTTTCCTCTTGTTTTATGGTAATTTGAGAGTTGGAGAAGGCTTCTATTTGCTGTTTTATCATAGTTGTGCATGAGTTTGTAGACTTGAATAATATCTGCTCTTTGACGTCTATATTCTAACGTTGGAATTCCTAAGTGTAGTAGTCTTTCTCTGTAGCTTAGGTGACTGATGTTCGGTAGTATTTTTGTGGCACGCCTTTGTACGTTTTCAATTGCAATCTTGTGTTTCTTCAGATACGGCGACCATACAGGACTTGCATACTCTAGGTGTGGCCTCACTAAAGATTTATATAATTGTAGAAACATAGTTTTGTCTAGGTAAGTGAAAGTTCTTCTGATAATACCGAGATTCCTGTTTGCTGTATTGATTTTGGAGTTTATGTGTGAGTCAAAGTTAAGTTTTTTGTCAATAAGTACACCCAAATCTTTTTCTTCCTTAATATTTTCTATTTTTTCTCTTGACAGATCTACTTTTTTCATGAAATAGTCATAATTCGTCTCATGAGATCCTAGATGGAGTCTTTTACACTTTTTTTCATTGAAGTCTAAGTCCCATCGGTGTGACCATTCACTGAAGTTGTCATTAGTACGTTGAAGCTTTTCGTGGTCTTCAGTTGAATTTATGACGCTATAGGTTTTAGTGTCATCTGCAAAAAGTCTTACAGTGGTTTCAGCAATATCGGGTAGGTCGTTGATGAAAATAGTGAATAAGGTTGGACCCAACACACTTCCTTGGGGAACTCCACTTTTGACTTCGACTCTACTTGATTTTGTGTTGTTTATCATGACTTCTTGACTTCTATTTGTAAGGAGATCTTTAATCCAATCTTTTGTTTTGCCAACTATACCGTATGCCTCTACTTTTTTCAGAAGTTTTGAGTGTGAAAGGGTATCAAACGCCTTTCTAAAGTCGTAGAAAATGACATCGATCTCCTTTCCACAGTCCATTTCGGCAGTCCAATCATCTAAAGTTTCCAACAATTGCAGTTGACATGATCTTCCCTTTCTAAATCCGTATTGGCAATCAGATATGAGGTTTTTTTTCAGTTAAGTGGTCTGTTATTTTATTTCTTATAATCTTTTGCATCAAGTTTGAGCAGATTGGACTTATACTTATAGGCCTGTAATTTTGTGGTTCATGTTTGTTTCCTGATTTGAAAATTGGTGTTACCATGGAATTTTTCCATGCTTTAGGAACCTTAGATTCTGTCAATGATCGGTTGAATATCTTCGTTAATGGAACCACTAAGTTGTCGATACATTCTGTGATGAGCTTTGGATGAATTTGATCAGGACCACCACACTTGGTTGGATTTAGTTCTTTGATTGATTTTCGCACTTCCTCTTCTGTGATGGTAAAGTCAGCTAATCTCTCATTTGCTTTGTTGTGGAGGTCAGGTAAGATATCATTGTCTGTCTTGTATACGCTGGCAAAGTATGTATTCAGAAGATTTGCTTTCTCAGCGTCGTTTGTTATTGTTCTACCATTTTCATCGCAGAGTGAACCAATTTTATTTTTTGTTTTGCTGTTTTCTCGTACATATTTCCAAAAGAGTTTGCTATTACTGTTTATATTGTTTGCAAGGTCCTTTTCGTAGTTGTATTTTGCTAATCTGATGGCTTGTGTTGCTGCATTTCTTTTTATTTTGTAATTATCAAAGTTTGTTGTACTTTTACAGTGTAGATACTTTGACCAGGATTTTTTCTTTTCTTGTAGTTTTTGTTTTGTATTGGTATCAATATAAGGTATCTTGTTGTTGAACTTGGGATTTTCTTTGTACACTGGTATGTTGTTCTTGATTAATGTTTGGATTTTATCGACAAAGAAGCCCCATTGTTTGTCAATCGTACCTTTAGAAGCTAAAATTTCCCAATCTGTGTTTTTTAGTTCTTCATTTATAGTGATATAATCCCCTTTAAAGAAATTATGCCTTGAATTATGTTTGTTGTTCACCCGTTGTGTGTAGCAGTTGAAGTTAAACTTCAATAATTCATGGTCGCTTTTTCCAAGTCCAGGTATGTGTTCGAGATTTTCTATCATGTTCTCTTCATTTGTGAAGATGAGGTCTAAGATGGAAGATTCAACATTTCTTCTGTAGCGAGTTGCTTTCGTTACATGTTGATATAAGAAATTATCTCTTGTTATTTCTAAAAACACGGAGGCTGGGTGATTTTCTCCAACATATGTACAATTATTTTCCCAGTCAATCTCTTTAAAATTAAAATCACCTACTAAGCATAGGTGGGAACAGCCACAAGACGTAGATTGTTGTATTAAGTCACCTAGTTCTTTCATTGATTCATTTTTTAGGCTAGGACTTCTATATATACATCCAATTAATAATGAGTCATTATCTTTTAATTCTATTTTTGTCCATACAGATTCAATGTTCTTTTGTGGAAATTTGATTTCAGAACTATTTAGACTATCACGTATATAGATAATTGTTCCTCTGCCATTTTGCTTACTATAGGTGTAATGATTGAAGCCCGGAATCTGGTAAAAAGAGTCACTAATTTCAAATGTTGATATTTTTGGAAATATTTCTGAAATCGCTATGATATCTGGATCTTCTAGGTTGATGGTCATCTTAAGTTCATTCATTTTGTTTGATAGGGAATCAGCGTTTGTGTATATAATCTTCAGTTTGTCGTTGTGGCTGTGTTGCATATGTACATTTTTAAAAATAAAACTCTTTTCCTATTTTCGCTCGACTTCTGGTGAACAAGGTTCAGCCGAGTGAGTAACACTTCTATCATCAACTATGGTTGTGTCCATGTAGTTTTCCAGAGTTTCATTGAGCATATTTATTTGAGAGTTGCTTTTCAATTCTGATGAATGAGGCGATTTATTACTAACTGGAAAGAGTGTTTTAAATGTTTCGTTTGTTTTTTTGTTTCCAGTTGCATTTTGTAGTATTTTTGAACTTCTGTCACTACTTGGACTCGATAACTTATTTCTTTGTTTACTTGGAATAATTATTTGGCCGTCTCGTATTTTTGCCTCAGGATTTAGATGCTTTGCTTGTTCAAGATCTTTCAGTAGGATCTTTCTTTCTTCTCTTTGTGTTGGTGTTAGATCAGCTGTGATTACTACATCTTTTAATTCTTTTGAAACTTTAGATTTAATGTGTCTTGAGTTTGTTAGTAGGTCTCTTCTGGTTTTTTTACTGTCTACTATCATTTTGAAGGGTCTTGTTTTGTTAGGTGCTGATGTGCCAATTCGAAACCCATTTATTGATTGAATTTCAACACCGAGGCAGTCTCCTATTATCCTGATCTTTGTCTCGTCAGCATTTTTGCGAACTAATGAGTCTTTGTCTTTACTTTCTGGTAGATTGTAAATCATAAGATTTAAACTCCGAAGTTTCCTGTCTTCATGCTCCTTAATTTGTGACTTGATTCTTTTTTCTATGTGTTCTTTTAATGATTTCTCTAACTCCCCCTTCATTGAGGTAACTTTTGTTTCAGTTTCGCTTTGGATTTTATCCTCAAATCTTATGTCCATTTCAGCTACATCCAGTTCTAGTTTAGTAATTCTGTCTTCATGTTGGTTACGGATCTCTGACACTGCACTTTCTAATCTAAGTAATGTTGGTAAGGTGTGACGACAGTTTGGACATGTCCATGACAGGTTTAGACCTGGAGTGCAAATCAGTGAATATTGCTCCTTAGATATTTTGGTACAATTTATGCAGAATCCCAGGCCACAATGTATGCAGTTCAGATGTTCTGTCTCACTTTTTAATGTAATATCGCACAATGGGCATGTTTCGCTATCAGAGCCTGGTCTCTTCCTTTTCATGGTATTTTCTTCATGGCCATGTCGTGGTGTGCTTGTCATATTGACTGTTAATTGTTTTTTAAGTAGTGACTCATAACTAGATTCAGCCATCATCAATTTTATAATTTTAATGCCGAGTCCTGGCTGTTTACTTTTTTGTTATAATTTATCTGTTTTGTAGCCGAACGTTTCAATTGTTCAATTATGTAGCTTCTATTCTGTAGTTATTAATATTTCTTAAAGGAGGTTGGGCGTCCCTACCATCCTTAGTTGGATCCAAAATAATCATTCATTTACAATGAAAATTTTTTCAGGTGGCTACCCTACCTTTTTATTGTCAATTATTTTACACCTCTGTTATCTTATTTCTATAGACTGTCTTTAAGTCAATTTCACAATCCAGGAGGTTGGGCGTCCCTACCGTCCTGAGTGATAGACTTTTATCAGTTTGAAAGCTTAAAGATTAAGAATTAGGGCATATCACAGGCTACATTTTTAACAATGCGAAACATCCATAATCTACTAAGGTCAGTTGATGGATGGACTCCGTCTATAAGCAAATTGAAGTTAATCGACTTTCTCTGTTTGTTTTTATTTTTGTCCTTTCTACTTATTTCTAGGTCCAGGGTTCTCCCCAGAAAATTTTGAAGGCGTAGTGGCATATGCGCGCGGCTATATTGTCAGATTACTTTGTATTTCTGTTAATAATAGATAGTTACAGTGGTTTTACTGGATAAGGATTTTAATATTTGTGAAGCAGAACTTCTGTTTTGCTGAATATATAATTTGATTTGAACTTTTTTTCTTTGACACCTTTATAGCATCTCATAAATAACTTAACTCCCAAATCACCAATAAAATTTTGCATGATGTCTTAGAAATACCCCCCTTCCCTCCTTCCCCTTGTATCCCTTCCCTTTAATAGAATATACTGTGTACTAAAAGACTATTACAAAAGAAATGAAGAAAAATGGAATATTTAAGAAAATTAAATTAAAGAGTCAAAGAAAACAGTAAATCAACTGCACTTAGGCTGTGTTATGCTCATATATTTGAGAGTTCCAAGGACAGGACTGCATGTATTGTCAACTTTTATAGGTCTCTATTTAATAATGTATATAAGGAATTTTTTAGAATCCTTGGGAAGTCCTTGTATGATTGAGGAAGGCCCTTCTCCTGAAATAAGTAAAACTAGATTCTATTACAGTTATTTTCTAATGTGTTTACAAACCCTTTTCATATCTTCCCCAAAAAAATATCTCTAAGAAAATTATTTTATTCTACAATAACCATGTAACAAATTTAAAAGTTGATACCTTGTTTGTTAAGAGAAGCCTGTGACAGGACTTTTAGCACTTTGATTTTACAAAGGTTTTTTTTCTTCATTTTTTTTTATTTTTTTGTAATATTTATTTCCCATATCAATTTCTACGACCTAATTTAGAAATAATAGAATTTATCTTGATTTCAATTCTGGAATGAACAATAAAAAGAAAAAAAATGTTTTGGGTTGAACATATAAGGGTACGAATCTAGTTAAGAAAAGGCGTTCCTGTGGAGAATTATCAAAAAGATTTGTTTCAATTTTCAAACTGAAATTATATGTAATGTCCATATAAATTGGGTAGCTTGAGGTAAGTGAATTTTAAACAGACAGACTGTCTGCGATGTCTTATTCTGCCTAAATCTCGGTAGTAGAAAGATCGCGAAAACTGCATATTCTTGTCGATTTTTTGTTTAATATAATCAAACCAAGAAATGAAACAGCGGAAGAAGTGGATGTATCTGCAATAATGCTGTACCCCCCGGCCGCCGCCGATTCCCCCCCCCCCTCCCGCGGTGAACAATAACGTACCGCGGAAACGTAACAGACACAGGGTCAATATTGATAACGATATCGCATATCTAAATAGGCCTATACATGTACATATTTAGGCCATCGCATTTTATATTTTTAAAACTCGGCAATGAATTGAAGAACAAACGCGGTTTATTACTATATATATTTTATTTTAAGTTCGTTTTGTTGTCCCCAAGCTAAAAAAACTATCTTTGATAAAGTAATCTAGTTTGTAGGGTTAAACGATCGCAGACTCCTCTTATTTCTCTGAATCCCGATTTCTCGTGCCTACCCGCCCGGCAGCTGAGAAACACCGATAACGACGATCTCAAAAGGTTAAAGTTAGTAAAATCCATAAAGTTTAATAAGATCAACGAATTTCATATTTTAAATGTTGTCTTCTGGAAAATAGGAGAAAATAATTATCTACGCAATAAAAATAAACAATACCCTACGTCCGATCGAAACTATACCAAAGTAACCAAAGCTCTCGGAGTGCAGGACCGCATTCTTCGATGAGCGAGAAAAAATGCCGTAAATTCAATTAAATGAATCTGTAGTTACGACATTTGGATCGCCGGTTTGCAAAGATCAAGGGGTATCGATAGCTTCTTCTCGAATACCGAACAAGTCATACGTTCGCAACCCTGGGTTTGACAAGTTTAATTCACGGCCATGTTTATCATATGTAGATCGTCAGGAAAGAAAGTCCAGACATATGCGAAGCAACGCGGTCACCATCTGTTTCGCGCTATTTTCAGTTTCTTGGTAAGACTCTTCCAGGCGGGAAATGTAGGTTTATACATAGCTTCCTGTTTAAAACTCAATTAGTGAGAGATAAGAATCAACGATAATGATTCAATCGGGCTTTGAATTTTCAAACCATGTAAAACATGACTACAATATGAATAAGTTTAATGAAAAAGAAACAAAATTTTATCATATATTTACAAAAAATGTAATATTTATAAGAAAATTCAACGGGATTGGCAAAGGGAGGTAATAAACCAATAAATTGGGTAAGGGGCGCGTCGCTTTTTGAATCGTTTGTCTACAGCGGTATATGTTCAAGATTTGAGAATAAAAAACGAGATTAGCTCATTTTGCGAAAAAAAAAAGTTTCTTCTGAAATTTATTAACTTGGATTTAATCGCACGCGAGCTAGACTATTCGGTGTCCAATCGCGTCCCTGCCGTCAACAAAGCGCAGTTGGTAGCGAGCCGGACTGTCAATATTGGGATTCCGTGTATCTCCGACGACTGCACTCATTCTTTCTGACTATAAGTCACTCACCCATGGGTTAATAATCGTAAACCTAAGTGAGATAGCAGTTTGGGGCTAGGAAAGGATGTGAAAACAACTTTTTCCATTGTTTCCGGTGGATCTCGGTAAAAATTGACAATTTTCGGTAAATGTGGACTGTAAGTGACCGTTTTCGTATTGGTACCCATCTGTTCTTCTCTGTTACTGGAAGTGAGGAACCAGTGAAAATCAACCAACCGTGAAGAAAAAAATCGATAATCACCAATTAGCAAGGGTCTTATCAATTAGGGTCTTTGTGTATACATCTTCCCAGATCGCGATTATGTAATGACCGCGCGTCTGCAATCAGTTTTATTGCTCGTTTTGACCCTTTGTTCAGAAAGAAATTAAGCTGTATCGGTGATCAAATTAAAGCGTATCGGCGTTCCTAAGATGTATCGGCAACCTGTTAAATTTCTTGAAGGCGTATCGGTCCCGATACGCCATAAGGGCCTGCGGAGAACGCTGAGGTCTAAGTTAAATCTTGGAGAACTTATTCCAGAATTTTCACAGTTGAAAGTGCGTATAAGTTCATTCACTTTGTTTATTTGGGAGTTCAATTCAAGATTACTTATCTCTTCAATATTAGATCTTGATTTAGTATCGTTCCAGTTATTAATGCTGATTGGTGGTATTTCCAGGAACACAATTTCTTGAGGAATAGTTTTGTTGAGTTTATCTATCTCTAGAAGCAGATTATGAAAGTGTTCACAGGCTTGGCTAACACTTGTAAATTGTGGTGTTAAATGTTTATTTTCTCTATTTAGAATTGAGAAATCGCAAGTACCAAACCAGAAGAGAATAATTGTGTCTCTCTGTAACTTACATATGTGATTTTTTACTTGTTTCAATCCTTTTGTGGCATTATATCCACTATAGATATACCATGTAATCTGATCAGCTCTAAACTCGGAGGCAAAGTCTCGTATATATCTTCCTTTGCTGTCACTAAATATTGTCACATGCTTTGAGTTGAAACTGCCGAAGTCAATATCTTCATATCTAATTGATTTATGACATCTAGTTATACTCATTTATATCTTTGGCTTATAGAAAAACAGGAAATGGTAATTCTTGTGCTCATTTTGTACAGTGTAACTTCTTTAAATTAATGAATTTATTCCGCGATTTTATCAAAGAGCAAATGTTTGTTGTTGTTGTCCCTGTGTAATGGATTTTAGACTAGAATTCTAATCAATTTTTAGACTGGAGCATCCTTCTATTTATTATTACGTAAATAATAAGGTCTATTGTATGCCGTTTCTTGTAATTGTCTTTTGATGAACCAGTTCAAATTTACAAGATTGAAAAAATATATTTGGACTATCTTAATTCCAAACAACTTTCATGAACACATGTCATGGCGGCGTAGGCAAATATTGTGGCAAATATTGTGGGTGGGGTAGTATCCGAAACTTTCGAAGTCCAAAACTTTTCTGCTTTCTTTCAAATATCCAAATTATTATTCCACAATTTGTCCACACACATATCAACACGAATTCACAGTCTTAATAACTCTCCTTCATTTGTAAAATACGTAGAAAATCCATTTTAGTTTAATTTTTTCATCCCTTGGAAAAAGCGCGTCCTGTCCTCGCCGCGCATGCGCAATCATGCTTTGGCAGGAGCTATAGACAAACATTGCATTCCTTGTTATCTCTCAAACCAGTACTACAACATTATGTCCATACTGTCAATTTTCAAATATATTGTCATATCACAGAAGGTAACAAAGGTATATACAAAGGTGTATTTTTGTTATTTCTATCACCAGTACTAACACTGAAATGACATTAATGTCAATTTTAATCAAATTTCAGTAATAACACAAAACTCAAAGTATAGATGCTTGGCATTCCTAGTTATCTCATGTGTCAGTACTGTGTCTACAGATCCATACTGTCAATTTTTTTTTTAATTTCAGTCATATTCCAAAAGATCAAGAACCTATATACCATGTATTCCTAGTTATCCCTCACAAAGGTACTACAACTTCATGTCAATACAGTCATTTTTACAAGAAATTCAGTCATTTCTGACACCAGTACTACATCAACATGCCCTTATTGTCAATTTTAATACAGGGTCCAAAGAATCTGCTCGTCCGATCGTATTTACAAGTAATAAGGTCCGGAGGACGAGTGGGAATTCTAAGGCAGTGGTCCTCCCGGACAAGTGAAGAATAAATGGCATAAGATAATTATGTATAGTGTTAGAATAAAAACAGATAAAATACAGAAAAGACACTTCAAAAAAGTGCATGGTGACAGAAGTTTGCAACAAATTGAACTGTAAACAGTCATGTGCTTTGAATTCTAAAAATAAAACTTCCGGTTTTCGCATGATATAACCCGGTGCCCGAACTTAGTAAACACTAATCAATCTGGCAATTCAGGAAACTATCAAAAGTAAAGAAGAAAGATCTACTAGATCTTTTGTGGCATATCGCCACAATCATTGAATTTTACCTGAAAATCAATGGTATTGTATGTCTACTAATGAGTTTTACATCACTTGTACCGATCGTTTTACCGGTATTTATGACCCGGAATCAGGTTTTGGATGTTGCTAAATTTTGTACTTTCGTTTTGTCTGCACTTCAAGATGACGTTTTCAGATACAAAACATGTTTTTCAAAGATTCCTAGACCTATTGTGACATTCAAAGCCTGACGAGTTACTTTTTCAAGTCACTTGCCCTGCAGGACGAGTGCATTTTTCTGAATTCTTTGGACCCTGTAATAGAATTTCAGTCAGATTAAAGAAGCTCAAGAATCTTAATACCAAGTATTCTTGGTAATTTCTCACTCAAGTAGTACAGCTACATGCCTTGACAGTCAATTAAAATAGAACTTCATTTATATCAAGAATTCCAGGGGATTTTTACACCTTTATTACACCTAATTTGTCCATATGGTCATTTTTAATAGAAAAGCATTCAAATCTCAGAAGTTACAGAACATGTAAGAAAGCCTTCTTCTACCCCATTATCTCAGGATAGTGTATTTATATACTAGTGTTGGGCAATCAGTTTCAAATCACAATTCATAATCCATTTTTAGTTTGAAGAGTAAATCATCTAATGATCAATTGTACAATCGTTTTCTTAGAAATTAATACAGCACTCCCAGTATCATCCTTTGAAGAGTAAAATATGACAGTTTGGTTAAAACTCATGACCCAAAGACTCATCCTGCAGATTTTTCTCCCAACTCAATGGCTCAGCATGAAACATTTAGGCAATTACAACCGTTTCATGTTTAGCCATTGAACTGATATCAGTTCTGTAAACAAAATGGAAATATATGGCTTTCATTTAAATGTTAGGAACTGATTAATCGATTAGGAAATTTATGAGTTCATACCCTTATCAAACTGACTTAGACAGACTAATATGCCACTTATATGTTGAGCTGATATGGGGCATTTAACTGGCATATAAGCCACTTGTATGTTGAGCTGAAATGCAACTATGTGAGATCTATGTATATGCCAGTTATATGTCTGGAATTAGTTAACATAGCAATCTCTTTATAAGACCTATATAACTTCTTGGGAGTCAACTGAATGGAGAACATCTATGTCATTTATATGGATAGCTGCTAAGCCTCATAGTCAACTGACACATCGGACCAATGCAACCTCTTCTTGTTATCTCAGTTTAAGCCATTGAAACAAAATCTTATTCATTTATTCTGAGTTTAGAGATAGTTTTGAAAAAATCTGATGTGTTTACTGAGTTTGGATTATATGGATGTATAAACCATGAAATTAAGGTAAAAACTAACTGATATTTCTCTTTTCCTTTTCTTTCATATGTAATAGATATTTTCAAATAAAATATAAGGTGCAAAAATCACACTTAAATCGATATTTCAGAAATAATTATAGAGGTAATGGGCAAGAAATTTTGGGATGTTAAGAAAACTTATTTTCATTGGGATTCTTTTACACATGCTCAGGATTATTCAAACAAGCAAATTGCAGTATATTAATGAATGAAAGCATATATATGAAATAATAATCGTTACTCTGAAAGTGGTTAAAAGAAAGTCCTATTTTTGGCTCAAATTCATAAATTACCCCAAGTATAAAATTGCTAGGCTTAAAAGCTAGTTCTTTTCATTGCCAAGTTATATTGTGATACTTTTACTTAGCCTCTCCTTTCATTTGCACAACAAGTATTATTCAAAAGTTAGTTTAGAAGTTGATAATATTCTATACAGTATTTCAGACAAAGAAAACTATTTCTTCAGAATAAAGTGAACACAAATGTATTCTGGTACTGACCTACTTTTGACATATATATTCCCCATATAAACGGCATATATGTCCCATATAAGTGGCATATATGGGACATATAAGTGACACATATGGCATATATGGGACATATAAGTGACACATATAGCCCATTTAAGTTATTTTTCCCCATCCATATAAGTGGCATATAACCCACATATATGTGGCTTATTTGGCATTTTAGCCATATATGCCACTTATATGGGACAAAGATCTCATTTGCATTTAAAATCCTAATCTGTGACATATATGCCACATATATGGCAAACAACTATGTTACTTATGAACTGCTAGTCAAAGCAATTTCTTCAGATTCCTCAATGTTTTGTAAGCTTTTCACTTCAGGGACATCATAAAGATTGATAGATTTTATTTTTTTTTTTTAAATGGGTTAACAATAATTTTCATTTGTGTATAAAATCGTGTAAATATCATTATAATCACTGTAAATGTGATATTTTGAGGCCCATATGAAAGATTGGGAAACCAAATATGCAACCTCTTTAAATAAAGTTGTTATTATTATTATTATTATTATACTTATATGCCGCTAATATGGAACACAGAACTAGACATATATGTGACATATAAGGTAATTTCATAGGGGTAATTATCACAATTGGAAGCCCAAACCAACTGATTATTGATTATAATCAGTTAATCTGCCCATCACTACTACAAACTTTGACCATCAATTTTTTTCAAAGTCATACAACAGAAACTCAAGTATATATATATCGTCGGCCTCGTTCGAAAAAGACGTATTTGCAAATTTCACAAAAATCTTTTTTTCCACTTTCGAACATATTATATCCTCCCGCGTTAAATGCGAAAATAGCGGATCTGATAGCCAATTGTATTCCTAAAAAATGTCATGTGAGAAAAAGTCGGATGACGAGTGGTCGTTATTTTTCGCGGTCGAATTTGGCGTATTTGCATCGACAGCAACAGAAGAATTGACATGCAGAAACCTTTGGTAATTTTACTTACAAATAAATCTTGTATATATTTTTCCCCAAGCTATTACCACTTTGTATCATGTGTTATTGTATTGTACACATTATTGTGTGATTTGGTACCTTTAAATTGAGTATAAGTGTTCTAATACTTGAACAAGAAAATCATTGCCTTTTTTCGGCGAAAGAAATGGCCAATACTAACGAATTTCGGAACAAATATTGTTTAAATGGATCTTAAATATATTGTCGACATAATCATTAAGAATTCATTTCCATATTAAGGTGTTTAGACCCTTCATTTTCAAATACGACATTTTAGAATTGAGCCTCATGTTTTCATTTCTGTTGTTTATTTGCAGATACGCCGTTTTCGAACCAGTTGATGGCATGTCTTTTATCACTACCTGAGTGTGTTCTAGTCAAGATACTGGCGTTTATATGTTTACCAGAGCTGTTGCAGAATGTGAACAGGACCTGTACGAAATTGAAAGATGTCATCGAATACAATTCATGCTTGTGGAGATTTATTGACATAGACTTTCACACAACTATTTCAACACAGGATCTAAGACGAATGTTAAGGCACTCGCGATGTTTTCAAACGTTACTTGTTCCCTTTGCCCTACAAGGCATAAACTCATATGACTTAGATTTTCTATTGTCACAAAGACTCAGTTATTCCAAGAGCTTGTACTGGCTAGATATAAGTAAGAGCAACATTTCAACTCTGTGCTTCTTAAAATATACACGATCACTGGTTATTTTGAACCTGTCAGAATGTAAAAACCTAGTTGATTCCGACTTCGGGGTGATACAAGAGTGCAAGAGATTGGATCAATTGTATATTTCCTTTACACGAATTTCTCAAGAAACAGCCGTTACAATTTGTAAAGAGTTGAAGTTAGTTGTTTTAGATTTATCTGGAGTTCGTATTCAACCTGATGTGTGTGACAGACTAATAGATGAATGGTTACTTCAACTATTTGTGACATTTTCTGAAGGCGTTGACCGGTGGGAAATAGAAGCCTTAAGTAGAAGACATTTAGACTGTAGCTTACATGAAATACCTTTAAATCAACATGCTCTCTAGAGGAAAACGTTTGGTACAGTTAGCCTTACAAAAGCAAGACAAAGATTTGAATAATGCCTTGTTAAAACCAGACGAAAACAATAATGAAACGGAAGAGTCGGAAAATGAGTGGTTGGATTTTGACGACGATGTTAAGGACCCAGATTTCTTTCCACCAAAACGTAAAAGGGACAGTTCTACAAGTGATGGAAGTGACATTGAAGAGACAATTGAAAAGTCCAAATCATTTCAGCGCGTCAGCTTATCCAAGGAACAAGAATTGGTAGCTATACAAACAGAAGATGACAACATGAATGGTATGCCGAACTCTCTAGCATGTGATGAGACCCTAGAATTTTCTGATGATCCTGAATGTGTTGAAACCTTGACAGAGAGGACAGAAACATCAACTTTAAGTGTAAACGATCTTCAAAAATTGGGACTCGAAAATGGACAACAGAAACAACCGAACTATAACCCAGAACAACCTATATTATATAGACAAATAAGACAACCGGTCTTAAACCCAGAATTCGGACAACACATAGTTGATGGACAAATAAGACAACCGGTCTTGTACCAAGAATTAGGACAACCTAACATTGATGGACAGTTAAGACAACCGGTCTTAAACCTAGAATTTGGACAACCTATAACTGTTGGACAAACAAGACAACCGGTCTTGAACCCAGAATTAGGGAAACCTATATTTGATGGACAAATAAGACGACCGGTCTTAAACCCAGAATTTGGACAACCTATTTTAGATGTACAACAAAGACAACCGGTCTTGAACCAAGAACAAGGACAACCTTTAGTTGATGGACAAATAAGACAACCGGTCCTGTACCAAGAATTAGGACAACCTAACGTTGATAGACAATTAAGACAACCGGCCTTATACCCAGAATCAGGGCAACCTATAGTTGATGGACATATAAGACAACCAGTCTTAAACCAAGAATTTGGACAACCTATTTTACATGTACAACAAAGAAACCCAGTGTTAAACCCAGAATTAGGACAACCTTTAGTTGATGGGCAAATAAGACAACCGGTCTTACACGAACAATTGTATGAAGAAGAACTAGTTATTGATCACGAAGAAGTCATCACATTAAGAGACAATGATAAAGATCGAATTAGACAACAAATAGAGCATTCTACAAAAGTTGAAAAGATAAGGAACAAACGATTAAGGATGACGGGATTAAAATACAAAGGTGTTGTAAGAGCAGAGGATGGTAAAAAACACTATTCCATGGAAAGACATGAGAGATTCTTGGAAGAGAGTAAGTGCTCAGGAAAATGTCGAAAAGGAGCTGGCGGAAGAAAATGTCCACAGATAGATCAAAGAACCAGAGAAACTGTTTTCGACCTTTTTTGGCGAATGATGGATTGGGAACAGAAGAAAGTGTACGTGCTAGGTTTGATAGATAGGTGTGAAGTGAAAAGGCGATCTAAAGATCCAGCGGAGAGTAAGAAAAAAGATTCTTACAGGTACCACTTAAAGTCCAATGATGAGAGGGTAGTAGTATGTCGCAATATGTTTTTATCAACCCTCGGACTAAGCGAGAAGATGGTTTATCGGTGGGTGAAGGAAGGCAACTCCGGAATTCCTACCAGTTTACCTGTTGCAGAACAATCACAACCACGAAGGCATGTTCCAACTTCTCCTGCTTTAGATCACGCATGACAATATCTAATAGAATTACCAAAAGTTCCTTCTCATTATTGCAGAGCCTCCACCACTAAACAATATCTTGAGCCGCTTTTTCTCACATTGACCGATTTGTATTCTGAATATGGCAAGAAAATGAGAGAAGAACAAAAACCGATATTGCAAAACACTCAGTTCGTGAAAGTCTTTCATGAGCTAAATCTAAGTCTATACAAACCAAAGAAGGATCTGTGTGATATTTGTTGTGGTCACGAAGTAGGAACTGTTTCGGATGAGGAGTATAACCAACACATAATTCGCAAGGATGAAGCACGGCGCTCTAAAGATATGGACAAGGAAAGAGCAAAAAATGAGAAAAACTTAAAAGTACTCACAGTTGACTTACAGAGTTTGTTAGTTTGTCCGAAGTTAAACGCAAGCTGTCTATACTATAAAATGAAGTTATCCTGTCACAACTTTACCATATTCGATCTTGCAACCCGCAGCGTCATGAATTATTTTTGGCACGAATGCGACGGGGAACTAACTGCCAACATATTTACTACCTGTCTCATTGATTACCTATCAAAAATTGATTTTCATGAAATTGACCATGTTATTATATACTCTGACGGGTGTGGATACCAAAATCGCAATGTCACCTTGTCGAATGCCCTTCTCAAGTTTGCATGTGACCATAATATCACGATTGAACAGAAATATCTCGAAAGGGGTCATACTCAGATGGAGTGTGACAGCGTTCACAGTGTAATTGAGAGAAGCCTGAAGAAAAAGCCCATTTATATCCCTCAACATTATGTAGAATCAATACACAGTGCTAGAAAAACCGTACCCTACGATATCAAATACGTAGACTATACGTTTTTCAAGGACTATGCAAGCGTTGGTAAATACAGTTCAATTCGGCCAGGGATAGGTGTTGGGGCGGAAACGGTTAGTGATATACGCGCGTTGAAATATAAAGATGGTATAATTATGTACAAAACCAAGCTGAGCTCAGACTATCAGGAGATACCTAAGCCGCGCAAAAAGTCTTCTGTTGAAAACGACACCCCGAAAAGTTTATACTCTAGACGATTACCACTGAAATGGAATAAATTTCAACACCTGCAGCAAATAAAGTCAGTAATCCCAAAAGACTACCACGCGTTCTATGATAACCTTCCTCATTGTAGAGGTCAGAATTAATGATAATGCTAAGTTTCAATGAAAGTGTTTCAAGAAGACTGCTCAGTAAGGAAAATATTGTGGAAATGGAGACATTGTGATAAGAAATATCTGCATTTCCACAATGTTTTCCAGACACAACAAAGGTTAAAATCCCATCATGGTAATGCTCTGCATTGCCTTTTATTTGGACCAGTCTAAAATTTTATTGTTCGGCAATGGGTTAATCAACAACCCAAGAAGCAGTAAGTTTAGTGTATCGTTAATTGTATTCTTTCACTGCATGTATCCGAAAGGTCTTGTGGGATGCATTCAATTCATTTGTTAGTTGTTCAAATTATCAATTATTTTAGCTGAAATTCGTATTTTTAGTGAACGAGTCGTTCAAAAAGGAACTGTTTCTTTACCTTTTAGGTTTAAACTGTTTGAAAGAGTTATAGTAGATAACGTTATTAAACTATGATATAGTGTGATTAAAAGTGGGCGCTATATTTAAGGATGTATTTCTATTCGATTTAAGGTATAACTGTGACATTACATTTAATCCTTCGAATAAAGAATTTAAATTCGCCACTTTCAGGAGGAGAGAAAAGAACTCATGCAATATCAACATTTTGAGTCAAGTATTATACTGTCAATAATTTTGATAATAGAGGCATAGACAAGATTGCTGAAAATGGACATCGATGATATTTCTAATTTTCACTCGGTGTTATTGAGAAATATTATGCTGATTGTGCACATGCTTAAATTTTAAAACGGAAGTAGGTATTCACGAGTAAAAAGGCAGTTTAATCGTTATTGTATGATCAGTGGTCATCAGGGTTGGTTTACAAGATAAAAAAAGTTTAGCCTAAAAACGTTGTCCAGCTAACTTGAGTTGAAAAGATATACCGAAAAATATTGTATTACATGTTTTGTGTTCAATAGAGCAGACAGATAGCTGCATTTTGATTTTGCTGTTTTGCGGATGTGTGGCCAAATTTTCGTTAGAGCGGTTATTGTTTTGACGATTAGTCTTTCATGGCCGAAGTGGAATTTACTCAAAGTAGGAGTCAATGATTAATTTCCAAATTTTATTTTTTCAATGTGTAAAGTATTCACTACCAAACTACTTGAAGCATTTGTGCAATTTCAAATAGTACGAGTAATCCTACCATTTTAACTTATATTCGATCCTAAAATGCATGCTTAATGTCTAGTAAAAGCAATAAAAAGGCGTCATAAATCAGTTATCCCTTCCGTGATAGTCCGCTTGATAGGTTTTGGTAGCTATTATACATGTTCAAATGTAATAGGTTACAATGATAGGATCTACGTCCGAGTCGAAATTCATTTAAGTTAAATTTGAAGACAGTACAAAATTATTATAATGTGAGGTTACTTCAAAAATGTCGTATCTGACCTTTTCCGAGAGAAATGGATGACGAAATGTCGTATATGACATGATTGAGAAAAGTAGCTTAACTATAAACGCTCTGAATAGTGGATATAATTTGAGATGTTAAACAGTGTTAGAGTTCAAAATTTTATTGAATAAAGAAAAGTATTTAAAAAGTTAGATAGTTTTTTGTCTCTCCTGAAAAGTTGCAATTTTGCAAAAACGCCGTTTTCGAACGAGGCCGACGATATATGATTTGCATTCCTGGTTATCTCATAAGATAGTGTCTATTTATCTATATTGATTCAGATTGGGCACAATTATCTCAGAACAAATGGCCTCTAAACTGAAATTTCTTTAGGCCATTTTGTCCTGGACTCTGAAATTGAATATACAGCCAGGATATTTGGAAAGGTCTTTTAAAATGATTAATAATATCATGAATTCTTTGGCTTCTGTCATATTACAAGGTAAAGTTACACACTTGCAAAGAGTGTAACATTGAGCTATAGCTCTGGCTTTGAATATGAAAGTTGTTTTTGCTTATCTCCTTCAGCAAATTGTGGTTGACAGTTTATTAATCAAAGCCACTTAATTGGGTAGATTTTCTTTTCTATAATAAAATTCTAAATTTACATTTAGTGACATTTTTGTCAATTATTTATATTCAAAGAGATAAAATCCATTGTTCACAAAAATGATGAAAAAAATATATTTAATTTTTTGAAATCTTTACTTAATTGGTCATTTCTATTTTAGTTCACTGTATATAATTCTTTAATTCTGATGGGTGTTAATTAATTTGCTTGGTTTGTTGCATCTATTTCTCTCTGTCTTTAAATATCTGTATAATGGCTTGTCCGGTTACTAGTACATTTTACCGGTCAGTTACAAAATATTTTAGTCTGTGTTCAGATAATCAGAGGGTAATTTTTTAAATATTTTAGAATCAAATATTTAATTCCAAGGCAGAAGACATTCTACACTATTTTTTCTATCGAAATGGGACCTTTTTTAAGAATATTCTGCTGCAAAAATTTTGCAGACAAAAGTTTTACTGCCACAAAATCACTACAATGGAGCAGTCAATTCATTGCAAAGTAATAATTACCTTGATATCATTCAGCATTCAAAAGCCCTTTATATTTCTTTGAAGAGAAAGCACATAATCTAAATATACATGTATATTTAGAGTCCCTGAGAGAAAGTGGTTTTAAAAGTGTTTATTGAATTTCGTTGAACATCCAGAAGGTTACATAAAATTGACAACTTATAAGTATAGAATCAGTTGACTTGTTACTCACAGTTTGATTCAAACATAGGACCATGATGGTTCTTATATATGGCTAACCTAAATAAGTAAACTCATAACTTCTCAACCATGTTACAAATACCAGAGATTGTTTGATGTACATATAAGGGTGGTTTTGAAAGGAACAGACTTTAATTTCGTCCTACTCTATTTTGATTTTTTATCTCCACTGGCTGAAAGCCACTGGGGCTATTGTCATGGTGTTGTGTCTGTCGTGTGTCAGTCCGTCTGTGCGTCCAGTCGTAAACTTTTTCTTTAAAAATCTTCTCCATTTCAACCAAACTTCACAGGAATGATCCTTGGGTGACCCTCTTTCAAAGTTGTTCAAGAAATTAAGATCCAATGAAAATCATGAATTTAATGGGCATGGCTAATTTCCAAATATGGTAAAAAGTGAGTTTTCTCAGATTCTATTTGATGGATACCAATTAAATTTTACATGAATGATCCTTGGGTGAACCTTTATCAGTCTACCAAAAATTATTGTGATCGGATGATAAATATACATTTTATGGGCGGAGGTCATTCCTCTACATGATATATAGTGGAAACTTTGAATATAATTTTCTAAGAATGTAATTGATGGATATCAACCAAATTTCACTGGAATGATCCTTGAGTGAACCTTTATCAGTCTACCAAAAATTATTCTGATCTGATGAAAAAATTATTTTATGGGCGGAGGTCATTTTTCTATATGATATATAGTAGAAACTTTGAATATCATTTTCTCAGAATGTAATTGATGGATATCAACCAAACTGGAATGATCCTTGAGTGAACCTTTATCTTGCAGCCAAAATACTGTGATCGGATGAAAAATATGCAGTTATGGGGGGAGGTCATTTCTCTATATGATATATAGTGGAAAATTTGAAAATCATTTTCTCAGAATGTTATTGATGGATATCAACCAAATTTCACTGGAATGATCCTTGAGTGAACCTTTATCATGCAGCCAAAAATCATTGTCATTGGATGAAAAATATGTCTTTTATTGGCAGAGGTCAATTCTCTATGTGTTATATAGTGGAAACTTTGAAAACCATTTCAACATCAGTAGAACCCAAAACATCTTTAAAACTAGTCAAACCTTAGATTTGCTATTTCAAGAATTTCAAGCCTGTGGAGCAACTCAAGCCATTCATGGCTTTCTAGTTTTTTAAATTAAATAAATTTTCAACCTTTCTCATACTGTGGCAAACCAAAGTTATTGATGGAATGGAATTCTTTTAACAACTTTAGTAGACCTAGCTTATGAACAACTCTTCCAAGTTTAAAATTGATTGGCCCAATGGTTTAGAAGAAGATGAATTTGTCATAAGATTTTCAGCAATTTTTAGCCTTTTGATTACCATGGAAACCAAAGTTTTTGATGGAATTATTTTTTTTGAAAAAAAATTAGTAGTGCTTTACCCCAGGAACATCCCTGCCAAGTTACAGCTTATTTTGCCCAGTTGTTTAGGAAAAGGATTTTTTCTATGATTTTGAGCAATAATGAGCCTTTTGTTGCTAGGGAAAAATATTCTTTGATAAAATTGAATTCTTATAACAACTTTGGTAGAGCTTCACCTAAGGATCATCCCTGCCAATTTTCAGCTTGATTGGCCCAGTAGTTTAGGAGTAGAACATTTTTTTCTAAGATTTTCCACAATTTTCAGCCAATTTTCAGTCTCTCTGTTACCATGGAAACAAGAGGTTTTGATGATATAAAATTCTTTTAACAACTATTGAAGAGCTTCTCCCAAGGAAAATCCCTGCCAAGTTTCACCTTGATTGGCGGAGTGGTGTAGGAGAAGATTTTTTAAAAAGTTTTTCAGCAATTTGGGCCATTTTTCAGCCTCATAGTTACTGTGGAAACCAGAGATTTTTATGAAAATAAAGTCTTTTAACAACTTTTCAAGGGCTTCACCCATCCCATCCAAAGTTTAGGATGAAATTTAATTCTTTTAACAATTTTTGAAGAGCTTCGTCCAAGGAACATCCCTGCCATGTTTTCGCTTTTCTTAGATTTCCAGCAATTTTTTGCCTTTCTGTTACCATGGCGACCAGATTTTTGAAAGAATTAAAATTCTTTTCACAACTTTTTTGAGCTTCACCCAAGGAACATTCCTGCCAAGTTTCAGCTTTATTGCTCCAGTGGATTAGGAGGAGAAGATGTTTAAAGAAATTGTTGATGGATGGACGGACAAATAAGGAATGGATGAACAGTGAGCAATCACAATAGCTCACCTTGTGCACTTTGTGCTCAGGTGAGCTAAAATTGTGGCTATATAGAATATTCCTGAACCAAGCATCTCAGAGATTACTTTCTCAAAGCAGAGAAAAAATGATCTTTGATTCATTTATAGATTGAAATTTCTATTTTTTGTCTGATTCCTTTCAAATTCTGTCAGCCTTTTTGTCCTGTAAAATATTTTCCCTCGGCTCTTTTGTCCCAAATAAAAATTTTTTCTTGGCTTTTATAGTTTTTGAAAGAGCATGTTCCAAGCATCATTCCTGTGAAATAAGGTTGTATTTTGACCAGTAGTTTCAGAGAAGAAGATTTTTATATATTTTAGATTCACCATATGGGACCCTTTATTGATGAAACGACAGCCAATAGCACCAATGTTATGAGCCCTATCACAATATACCTAAGAAATCTAAAAGAGCATGTCCCAGGGGTCATTTTCTAAGAAATTTGGTTGAATTCTGAACAGTGGTTTCAAAAACGAGGATGTTTAAAGAACAAGAGGCCCAAGAGGCCCTGTATGGCTCCACTGGCTTAAATAACCCCAGATTTTTGGCCTACAACGCCAATATTTGGGGATCAATCAAAATTTCTTGAACAATGTAAGTAAAGGGTCATCGTAGGAACATCCATGCCAAGTTTCATTGAATTTAGCCCAATGGTTTGGGAGGAGAAGATTTTTAAAGATTTTAACATGAAAAAAATGCCAAGCCCATAATTGTGGGGTCAATCAAAATGTCAACAATTTAAGTAAAGGGTCACCCAAGGAACATTCATGCCAAGTTTCATTTAAATCAGCCCAATAGTTTGGGAGGAGAAGATTATTAAAGATTTTTCCGTGAAAATATGCCCCACCCTACCATGCCCATATTTGGTGGTGAATCAAAATTCCTGAACAATTTAAGTAAAGGGTCACCCAAGGAACATTCAAGTCAAATTTCATTGGCCCAATAGTTTGGGAGGAGAAGATTATTAAAGATTTCAATATGAAACAAGATGTGTTTGTGAAACACAAATGCCCCCGAAACAGCATTTTTTTTTTTAAGTTTGACCTTGACAGATGACCTTGACCTTGTCACATGACCTTGACCTTGTCACATGACCTTGACTTTGGTGTACAGCTTTGTATGTCAAATACTTTTGGAGAAAGGCTAAGGTTAAGTTTTCGGACAGACAGATGGACGGACAAACAGACAGACAGACGGACATGAGTAAAACAATATGCCACCGATCTCTCGATACGGGGGCATAAAAATGCCACACCCTTCCAAGCACATATCTTGGGGTCAATCAATATTTCTTATACAATTAAAGTAAAGGGTCACCCTATGAACATCCATTCCAAGTTTCATTGAAATCGGCCAAACGGTTTGGGATGGGAAGATTTTTAAAGATTTTAACATGAAAAAATGCCACACCCTGCCAAGCCAATATTTGCAGGGCAATCAAATTTCTTTAACAATTTAAGAAGTGGGTCACCCAAGGATCATTTCTACCCAGTTTCATTTAAATCCACCCATTTGTTTGGAAGGAGATGTTAAAAGACAAAGTTTACGCACACATGACGGACACTCTGCCTTGACAATAGTTTGCTGGCCTTCAGCAAGTGGAGCTAAAAAGTAAATATACGCACAGACACACAGTCAGATGCATGCACAGACGGATGCACTCATGACGGGCACCAGGCCATGAAATTAGCTTACTGGTATTCTTCTAGTGGAGCAATTAATTGTTGCCTTTCCAACACTTAAATTTGCATAACATCCCAGGAGGAAATGGTAAACAAAGCACCACCTACAGGTACCTACGCTCAGCTGTTGAGTGCTGGATATTGGATAAAAATCTTAGTTGATTAAGGGGCATAATTTGCACAAAATGCATCTAGAGGTATTCTCCTTGAGAACATAGACTGTTCTTCTGATGGTGAATACGTGTAACAAGTTTCAAGCCAATGCCTTCAGTAGAACAAGAGATATGACAAAATTTCAAAGTTTTCGCATGACGAGGACATCGACACCATCTATGACAACAATGTCGCTAAAGCTGTAATACCTCATATTTTCTCTAAAAACAGCTGAGTTAAAAAAGAAGAAATTGCTTTTCATTAGCAATTACTTCTTTTCAACATTTTTTTTCATGCAATTTACTCCTAACATTACTAGAAATAAACATTTTTTTCTCACAGGAAGACTTGTTATAATCAGGGCTAAAGGGTCATTCAGGCTGGCGTCAAAAAGTATTTAATATGGAACCCTGAAAATATCATAGGAGATATGTCAAACCTATGTTTCATTCCCTTTTAGAACTTTAGACTTTTTTGCAGGTTTTTTCCACAATGGCAATCATAGTATATAGAATATAATCTCTTAAAATCTGTGGTAGAAGGATAGTGCTTGACAAAATTTTGCTTCATAAAGCTTTATCTGCAGAAGAGTGAGGATGCATTATTGGTGAGTGCAACACTGAATGGATGAACAGACAATGATATATCACAAGCTCTCAAAGAGAGCTATTTATCAGATTTAGAAAACAAGAAATCTAACCAATTGCTTACAACAAGCCAATTTAAGCTTTACACAATGCATTTACCTAAAATAATTTTCCAGTTTTTATCAACTTTTAAATTTCTTACGCAACACCTTCATATGTATTTGACCAGTCTTAAACTAACGAGTTAGACAAATAATGTCTACATTTCCTATGTTTTTTTCATATATAAATTCTTAGTTTTAAAAAGAGCACAGCCTACATGCCTACAATTGGTTGTTGATTGCTGGTTGGTAGATGAAAATCTAAGTACAAGAGGACCAGGATGGTCCTAGATCGCTCACCTGAGTCTCTTTGACCCCTGGGACTTCAAATCAATTAAATAGGCAAATGTCATTTAGGAGACCAAGTTTCATGAAGACTGGGCCACATTTGTGGCCTCTAGATTTAAAACAAGAAAACTATCATTTAGACCCCTTTCCCTGCAATATGGCATGGATCTTCCCATTTTCAAAAGGGTACTTGGGACCTGACAAACATTCTGACCAAGTTTCATGAAGATTGGACAATATTTGTGGTCTCAAGAGTGTTAACAAGAAAATTGTCATTAAGGCCCCTTTTCCCATGATATGGCATGGATCCTTTCCATTTTCAATAGACTTCTTCCTTGGAACCTGACCAACATTCTGACCAAGTTTCATGAAGATTGGACAATATTTGTGATCTCTAGAGCATTTATAAAAATATTGTCATTAAGGCAGCTTTCCCCGTGATATAGCATGCATCCTTCCCATTTTCAATAGGGTTCATCCTTTAGCCCTGACCAACTTTCTGAACAAGTTTCATGAAGATTAGGCAATATCAGTGGTATGTAAACAAGAAAATTGTCATTAAGGCCCCTTTTCCTGTGATATGGCATGGATCCTTCCCATTTTCAATAGGGTTCAGGTTCATCCTTGTGACCTGACCAACATTCTGAACAAGTTTCATGAAGATTGGATCATATTTGTGGCCTCTAGAGTGTAAACACTTAAATTGTTGATGCATGTTGACGCACAACAGACGAGGGACATTCAATGATCACAAAAGCTCATCTTGAGCACAATGTGCTTAGGTGAGCTAAAAAAAGGAGGCATAATTTGCACAAAATGATACTTTGATAGTATAGGTTGCTCCTTTGATGATTAACATGTTTGCCAAGTTTCAAATGAATGCCTTCAGTAGAACCATAGATATCGGGAAATGAAAAAATTTTCTCAGGACAACAACAGCAATGACAAATACAATGACAAGGATGATAACACAAAGGCTATAGCAATACCTCCGGTTTTCTCCAAAGAAAGCTGAGCTAAAGACAAGTGATACTATGGAATAAGGATAAACACTTTCATGTACAGTTACTAGATCTTAGGTCACTGTTACAGGGGTTGAAATTAACTTTTTCGCCACTCGCTGAATCTTGCAGGTACCCTTTTTTCCAACTAGCAATATCAAATCCGCACTCTCAAATCTAATGACAGTTTACCGGGTTGATTTTCTTTTTTAATAATATAGAAACAGAAATAAAACCAGGAACAGTCAACAGATTACATTTCCCTGAATTTAATTTTTCGAAATTACTTGAAGCCCCTAGCTCCAAATTGACCTCTAATCAGTTGTTTTAATAACAATGTCGAAAATTGATTACCTTGTTTACATTTGAAATTTTTCACACTAAAATAAATAACATGCACAAAGGTTGATAATGTACTGCTTCACCGGTCATTATTTATGGGAAAACAGATGAAGTTACACATTCTTTCATTGGATACTTCAACACAAAATATCCAATAGTTACCACAATTTGTAATTTCACAATGTCATGGTAAATATGCTATGGAATCCGCCGAGTTTTGGCCAATGTTAGTGCATTTTAAAGAAATGCTTGATTTATTGAAATTATGGAGTAATTCAAGGGTCTTACTAATGTGATGTGGCTGTGTTGCATTATTTCTGGCAATTGAATTAGAATAACAATGATTATGCTGATCTTGCCACCTCGCAAAAAACTGCAAGTTGTAGATACTTGACACTCGCCATCTTCCATCTTCACTCTCACTTAGCGAGTTCCTGAGTGCTAATTTCATCCCCTGTGTTATCATATACTCGGGAACATGATTTGTTTTTCAAACCCTTAAGTCCCTAAACCGACAATTTTCTAAAAGTTTGTCCTAGTTAACTGACCTTGACAGATGACCTTCACATAGAATGATGTGTATTGATCAGAGGTACCTTCATGCAAAATTTTAACTTGAATAGTCTTGAAGTTACAGCAAAATGTATTGTATTTTAAGTTTTTGCAGACAAAAAAGCAGACAGATACACACACACACCAGTAAAACATAATGCCATGGATCATTTGATGCAGGGACAAAAAAAAAACTGTGGAAAAAATAACAACAAGAGAGCCAGAATGGCCCTAAACCACTCACCTGAATTTTATTGGTCCAGTGCAACCAATCCAAGTAACTTTCTGACAAAGTTTCATTCACATTTGCCTAATTGTTGAAGAGGAGATGTTATTCCAAGGATTAAAAGTGAAAATAGACCCTGCCCACCCATTCTTAACTGAGGCGCCTCTAAATAAGCCCTCCCTACCATGCCCATATTTATTGGCCCATCAAAATTTTGCAACCTAATTTTGAAGGGGTTCATCAAAGGAACCCTCTGGCATTCAGAAGAGATTTCTTTCAAAGATTTCGGGCTCAAAATATGCCCCATCCTGACACGCCCATATTTATGGGCCAATCAAAATTTTACGTACAATTTGAAAAGGGTCATCCAAGGAACATTCTGGTAAAGTTTCATTGAAATCAGCCCAGTGGTTCAGGAGGAGATGTCAAAGTGAAAAAATGCCACACCAATATTTATGGGCCAATCAGAATTTAGCGAACAATTTTTAAAAGAGGGTCACCTAAGGAACATTCTGGCAAAGTTTCTTTGAAATCTGCCCAGTGGTTCAGGAGAAGAAGCAGTTTTTAATATTGTTGAGGACGGACAACGCACGACGGACTCAAGACCACTCCTCTTGAGCACATTGTGCTCAGGTGAGCTAAAAATGCATATAATTACAGTTTTCTTCTTTTCCCTAAACAATTCTGTCAGATAGGACAGCTTCTTTTCAAATTACACATTTTTTATTGTTTACTCAAGCCACTAAATTAGGACCAGTCTAAAATCTTTGAGAAGCAGGAAAGGCTTTACAATCAAATAAACAAGAAAGTTTCACTCACCATCAGATAGCATTGCTCCAGGATTCCCTTCATTCACTTGTCCCCATCCTGTCAGTTCTGTGGGATTCATTTCAACACCAGTGATCTCAAGCTCATCCTCCTCCTCATTTGATGGTTCCTGTTTCACTGTTACCTGATTGGTATTTGTAAAACTATCGTCAGGTAGCAGGGACCCAACTTTCTGACTATTTTGAGAAAGGCTGCTATTACTTTCCAATTGGTCAAGAGATGCATTTGCCTCATTGAACACATTTAAACTTTGGTTGACACCTGGTATGTCTGATTGCTCTTCTTTAATCCCAAAGGTACTTTGATTTCCACCTTCATGAAGAGTTGTTTGCTCTTGATTAGAAGTAACAGTTGAAGTTGGTGTTGAGAAAGTTGGCCTTGTTGGGGTTTGTTTAGGGGGTCTGAATCTACTGTAAGGTGATGTGGATGGTCTCTGGCGTACTGGCATTACTGGGCTAGGTCTGGATCTCTTTGGGTGTGAGTCTGCTTGGGAGAATGTACTGGATGGGGTAAAACTGGATTGTCTATCAATATTTGGGCCTGCTTCTGTTGTAGTTGTTTTACTTTTCAGTTGTTCTAAAATGTGAAAATATTGTATATAAGATCTAAAGATTGCTAGCATGGGTTTTCAAATTTGATAATGTAATTTTTTTTCAGACATCAAATGCCTTAAGAGCTAGGGCTTGACCCCTTTACCAGGGTTTGACCAAGATAAATCTTATTATTTACAATTATGAGCCTCATTTTTTAACAGGGATTTTATTTTGACCCTTGCATTGCTTAATATTTCAATTTGATAATAATGTAAAAAATATAGATATGAAATATGAAATCTTTTATTAAGACATGAAGGCAATTGTTGAAGAAGTAAATCAGAATTACTTAAACAGATTTACTAATTATACACTGATTGAATTGTTTGAATACTTCAAAAGCAGTTCTGACTCTGGCAAAGTTTCATTGACATTTGAGATAAGGATAAGATGTCATTAAAAACAAGATGTGTTTGTGAAACACAATGCCCCCGTTACAGCATTTTTTTTCCAAAAATGTTGACCTTGACAGATGACCTTGACCTTGTCGAATGACCTTGACTTTAGAACCAGCAGATGTGGATCATTGAGATCTATCATCATGCAAAATATGAGTCTTGTATCTTGAAAAGGCTTGAAGAACTTGGCAATGTTAAGTTTTTTTGTTAACTTTTTGGGTTATTTGACCTTGACAGATGACCTAAACCTTGTCACATGACTTTGGTATCAGCGGATGCGGATCATTGAGATCTATCATCATCTGGGTTAAATGCAACTTCCAACATTTAAAGTGATTCACAGATTCAGGTGCCTACCCATGGTACACCAGTGCAACAGTACAATCACAAAATTTCATCTGTACTACCAGCTTCTCATCCCATTTTGGCATACTTCATGAGCTTATCATACACCAATTGGCTAGAAGTTTTAAGGTTTATCAAAGGACAGCCCATTATGGACGAAAAACTTAGGATGACCCTAAAAGGTCCCCCTTGATCATGTTGTGCTCAGAAGAACTAAAACAGTCTAGGTTTAGAAAAAAAATTCCAGGTAGCGTCACAGAACCCATTACACCTTATACTCAAGTATTTGATACACAATATATCAATGGGTTAATGCGAACTATTGCAAGTGTCTATAGCTATATTAGAAACTTATAAGAACTATTTGATGTGAGTCTTTTTTACTTAAATTGGGACTAGTAACTTTGGAAACAAGATGTGTTTGTGAAACACGAATGCCCCCGTAACGGCATCTTTTTTCAAAGTTTGACCTTGACAGATGACCTTGACCTTGTCACATGACCTTGACTTTGGTACCAGCGGATGCAGATCATTGAGATCTATCATCATGCCAAATATTAGCTTTGTATCTTGAATAGGCTTGAAGATATTGGCAAGGTTTAGTTTTCGGGTTAAGTTTTCGGACAGATGGACAGACAGATGGACAGACAGATGGACATGAGTAAAACAATATGCCCCAATCTCTCGATACCGGGGCATAAAAAATTGAAAACTGATTTGGACCAGTCTTCAATTATGTTTTGAAGTTTATGTCCCAAGGTCCATTTGTGACCAGTGGTTGTTTAAATTTTACCTTTAGGACTTACACATAATATATTGATACTCACTTTTAAGACAGAACCCCAGGAATTGTTTTTTCAGGTCATCGTAGTTCTCTAGGAATTCTTTGCCATATTCAGACCCAAGATGACTGAGAGAGCCCTCACTTAAACTGGCAGAGAGTAACACACACTGTTCTTCTGTATGAGTGGCTAGCTGTTCAACCTAAAAAAAGATATTATTGTGATTCACTCAATCCAAGAAATAGATGGTTGACTTGATGGATTTTGATTACCTTGGTATTCAATTATAACTAATTTAGAAGACAAATATTGAGATGATTTTCAACATGTTTTCCTTAATTTATACTGAATAACAAATATAACGCATCACGTTTCAATGGCAAATAATTCTGCCCTAAAATAGATCGATTGCTAATATGACATTACTTAAATATAGGCTGGCCGATAGGTCAACAATTGTGGTAAAATTTATTCCTAAATATGATAATATTTTCCACTCCTGCAACAGAGGGAATGCATCTTATGAAGTTAAAGTAGATAAAGAAATAAAGTATATTAACATGAAAACTGGTAATGAACTAGAGGCACTTGAGCGCCTGATTCCCTCCAAGGCCTGAATATCCTGATAATGAGTATTAGAGGATGATAATGCTGTTTGAAAAAATCATATCAATGAAAAACATACTGAAAATTGACCTCTGCATGTTAAACACATATTTTTTCATCCAATCACAATAATTTTGTGCAATCTGTAATGGGTCGCCTAAGGATCATTTCAGTGAAATTTGGTTGAAATCCAAAAATAAAAATTTCAACACTAACAGAATGTTACTGCATAAAATACAATGTACTTTGTCCACAAAATTTTGACAAACTATTTGTTTTAGACTAAATCTGATTACAGTTTGGATGGGCCCCATATATATTCTATTCAAATCTGATGCTTATTTTAATCTAAAATAGGTATTAAGGACTCTTGGGCCCACCACTTTTTCCTAATGGCCCATCAATTTTGCAGATGGCCCATCAAAAGCTGAGATTTTACATGTAATTGAAATGGACATGGGCCATTGGCCCATTTCAATGGCCCATCATGAAATTGATCCAAAAATATCCCTGCTTATGTGTCAAGTTAAAAGTAAGCCTAATAGTACAGTAGGCCTAGTTATCTTTTAATGATGACGATGCTGGCTGGCTAACCTTTTGTTTATTGTAAATATTGGTTAGGCCCCACAATTTCAAATTTAGAAGAATATGGGTTAATTTCACTTACTAAATGTTGCATTTGACTCTTGATGAGAGCTCTCAGTATTGCTTTATATCCAGGCAGTTCCTTTAAAACTTCCAAATCTTGTACCTCAACCATTGTTCTGGATTCAATATCCGAATGCCTGTCAAACTAACATGTACCTATAAAACAGCAATGAAATATTTTAGCTCATTGTAATTTAACTTATAATACCATCATTTAAAGGGGGGGGGGGGATTTTGTATAGGTTTAACTGCTGCTCTATTCCTTTAATGATATTGTAACTAACTGTAAAATGTTAAGGTCACCTAGTAAATAACAATTAGATTTTCACACCTTAAACAACAAAGAATAAAATTTGTCATCCAAAACTCAAAAGTACAGGTAATTGTCGCTTATTTCCAAAACAAAAGTAAAACTGGAGTTCCTGAGTGTCTGACGGATGTTTATTTCTTTCACCCATGCGCATTTTAGTAAGTGCGTGATGGGATCTCTGTACACAGCGTCTTTTAGACTGGGAACTGTCTGATTTGCTCTACCATTAATGTACCAGGTAGCCCAGTCAAGTCATTGTAAAAATAAGCACGTAACACAGTCTACATTGTTTATTTTGTTACCGCTAGTTTTCGTCTGTATGCCTTGCTGAAAATGTCACAATATGACATTCGGTCGTTATTTGGAAAGAGGGTTGGGGGTGGTGATGACGAATCTGAAACTTAGGACGAGTGAAATTGTTATTAGGACAAGTAACTTTTTCCTTAAAATCCACATTTTTCATCGGTTCACAAAAAATTTTGGTACACTGACAAAGGGTTACTCAAAGGTCATTAAAGTGAAAATTGGTTGATATCAATTAATTACATTCTGAGAAAATGATTTCAAATTTTCCGCTATAAATATATAGAGAAATGACCTCTGCCCACAAAATCCATCTTTTTCATCGGATCACAATATTTTTTTGTGGACTGATAAAGAGTCCCTCAAGGATCATTCCAGAAAAATTTGATTGATATCGATCTATTACATTCTGAGAAAATGATTTTCAAAGTTTCCACTGTATAACATATAGAGAAATGACCTCCGCCCATAAAATCCATATTTTTCATCCAATCAAAATAAGTTTTGGCAGACTGATAAAGGGTCACACAAGGATCATTCATGTAAAATTTAATTGGTATCCATCTAATAGAGTCTTAGAAAACTCACTTTTTACCATATTTGGAAATAAGCCACTCCCATTAAATCCATATTTTTCATTGGATCAAAATTTCTTGAACAACTTTGAAAGAGGGTCACCCAAAGATCATTCCTGTGAAGTTGGATTGAAATTCATCCAGTAATTTCTGAGGAGAAGATTTTTAAAGAAAAAGTTTACGACCAGACACACTGATAGACTGACTGACGGACACAACACCATGACGATAGCCCCAGTGGCCTTCGTCCAGTGGAGCTTAAAATTTTGAGGTTGCAGCTTCACATTGTGACTGTAGCATTAGGGAGTAAAAAACTCTTTACTTACCTGTTGAACTTCATTCATTTTTCAAGTAAAGAGTCCAATCGACTCACAGATTACATAGGAATATACTTTCAAGTGAATGCTTTTCAACCCTGTAGATTATTTCACTTATAGTGACTTATAGATCTAATTCCTGTAATTTATACCTTGATACCTTGATCTTCAGGCCATAATGTTGGATTTTAATCCATAGAGGCCCCTCTTATCTTCTTGTCTTCTCTTATACTTGGTTTATGCGCTAACAAGATGGCTTGAATTTGTTTACGTTCCAATCTTCAGAGTTTAGCCGCGACTTAAAAATATTTACCGAATCGGCAGAAACACATTCTTTAGATAGTTTGTTCCATAGTTCTGTTTGAAAAGCTGTGTAATCGTAAATTTGTGTTACACTTAACTTCACTTTTACTGAACTTAAGGTGGTGTCCACGAAGGTCTGAAGAGGCAAGTGTAAACATCTGGTCCCATTTAAAATCATCATGGTTATGAACACCTTTGAATATTTGTAGCATGTCATATCTGTCCGGTCTGTACTCTAGGGTTGGGAGTCCTAACTGTTTTAGTTTTTCTTCATAAGTAAAGTTCTTCATTTCTGGTATTAGACGAGTAGCTCTGCGCTGAATAATTTCAAGTCATTTAATATCTTTCAGTAAATATGGTGTCCAAACACAAGAGCCATATTCGAGTACTGGTCTTACTAATGATTTGTAGAGAATCAAAAACATTGGTTTCTCTAAATATTCAAAAGATCTGTGTATAATGCCAAGATTCCTCTGTGCTCTTTTAATAATGTTGCTAATATGTAAGTCAAAGTTCAGGTTGCAGTCGAAAGTAATACCAAGATCTTTTTCAAAAGTTACATTTTCTATTGCAGAGTAAGTTCCATCAGAGTTTTTCATGCAGCAGCGTTCTCCGCAGGCCCTTATGACGTATCGGGGCCGATACGCCTTCAAGAAATTTAACAGGTTGCCGATACACCTTAGGAACGCCGATACGCTTAATTTTGATAACCGATACAGCTTAATTTCTTTCTGAACAAAGGGTCAAAATGAGCAATAAAACTGATTGCAGACGCGCGGTCATCACATAATCGCAACCTGGGAAGATGTATACACAAAGACCCTAATTGATAAGACCCTTGCTAATTGGTGATTATCGATTTTTTCTTTACGGTTGGTTGATTTTCACTGGTTCCTCACTTCCAGTAACAGAGAAGAACAGATGGGTACCAATACAAAAACTGTCACTAACAGTCCACTTCATTTACCGACAATTGCCAATTTTTACCGAGATCCACCGGAAACAATGGAAAAAGTCGTTTTCACATCCTTTCCTAACCCCAAACTGCTATCTCACTTAGGTCTACGATTATCAACCCATGGGTGAGTGATTTATAGTCAGAAAGAATGAGTGCAGCCGTCGGAGATACACGGAATCCCAATATTGACAGTCCGGCGCGCTACCAACTGCGCTTTGTCGACGGCAGGGACACAATTGGACACCAAAAAGTCTGGCTCGCATGCGATTAAATCCAAGTTAATAAATTTCTGAAGAAGCAGTGTTTTTTTCACAAAATGAGCTAATCTCGTTTTTTATTCTCAAATCTTGAACATTTACCGCTGTTGACAAACGATTCAAAAAGCGATTCACCCCTTACCCAATTTATTGGTTTATTATCTCCCTTTGCCAATCTTGTTGAATTTTCTTATAAATATTACATTTTTTGTAAATATATTACAGTCAAACCTGTGTTAGCGGCCACCTGTATTCAGCAAGCAACCTGTCTTAAGCAAGCAGCCACCAAGTTCCCAAATGAATCAACTTCACTGAAATTGACCTGTATTAAGCAAGCACCTGTCTTAAGCAAGCACTTTTTGAATGTCCCTTGGGTGTTTGCTTAAGACAGGTTTGACTGTATAGGTTATTGAATTTATATGAGAATATATTGTGTCGGACGAGTTCCTTTGGCAGAGTGCCCGAGCTTGCGAGGGCAACTACACCAAAAGAACGAGTCCGACACAATATATTCCCATTTAAATTCAATAACCTTTTTATTGTATACTTTGATATTGTTGGACCATATTCACTTCTTAGTTATTAATTTTTTTACTTCACCTATACTTCAAGAACGATTTCTTGTTTAAATTTAAACCGCTTTTTAATAACAGTTGTGCATTAGACCTTTTCCCGCATAATCCTTTCCATCATATTTTTACGTTCCGATGAATACATCCGTTGCTATGAAGTGACAGTGTAAACAAAAAAGACGGCGGACATTTTTATGTCGATTCCCATTTTCGATTTTAAAATATGTGTTGATTTCGACTTACTTTGAATAAAAATGAATTAAATATATTCATAAAAAAACATGTTCATTTATTATTCTTACCAGTTACATGTTCCAAAACTTACTCAATCGGCGTACTTGATTATATCGGACCAGACTAGCGATAGTCACGAAGGACAGGACGGAGTGAAAGACGAGATAAAAGAGAAAGATAGAGAGGGAGAGAGAAAGATACTAGAATTAAGATAGACACAAAGGGATAGGCATGAATAAGTTTTGAAAAAGTTATAAAATAACATAGATAAGGAGAAACAAAAACAGTGATTTGGAAGAAATTGGGGGGGGGGGGCATCTGAGGAAAGACGTAGAGGGGGAGGGGATGAAGTGGTTGATTTATCGGAAAATGTTTTCAAATATCTGAAAACAAACAATGATGTATTGCCCTTTAGACATTCAAAGAACTTGAAAAGTATTTCTTTACTCTGACAAAACTATTTCTCGGGTATTGAACGCAAAAAGAAAGCGTTGATAATGTGATTTTATGTTGACTTATGGCGAGGTAGCAACCAGAAAGTAGTCCAGTCCATTTATGCACATGAAAATAATCTTAGTGCAATATCAAAGTATGCAATATCAAAAAATATTGCATACTTTCCTCCCGTTCAAATACATAGAGACAATATCAACATATATAATAAGATAAAATTTTGTTTCTTTTTCATTAAACTTGTTCATATTATAGTCATGTTTTACAGGGTTTGAAAATTTAAAGCCCGATTGTTATCGTTGATTCTTATCTCTCACTAAATAGACAACTTCATTGAGTTGTAAACAGGAAGCTATATAAATCTACAATTCCCACTGTGTGAAGTCAAACAAAGAAACTGAAAATGGCGCGAAACAGATGGTGACCGCGTTGCTTTGCATTTGCCTGGACTTTCTTTCCTGACGATCTACTATCTTATGATCAAAGCCGTGAATTAATCTTAGTCAAACCCAGGGTTACGAACGTATGACCTATATGGTTTTCGAGAAGTAGCTTTCGATACCCCTTGACTCGTGAAGATGATCTTTGCAAACCGGCGATCCAAATGTCGTAACTATAGATTCATTTAATTGAATTTACAGCATTTTTTCTTGCTCATCGAAGAATGCAGTCCTGCACTCCGAGAGCTTTGATTACTTTGGTATAGTTTCGATCGGACGTAGGGTATTGTTTATTTTGATTGTGTAGATAATTATTTTTCCCTATTTTCCAGAGCTTGGGGACAACAAAACGATCTTAAAATAAAATATATGAAAGTAATAAACCGCGTTTGTTCTTCAATTCATTGCCGAGTTTTAAAAATATATAAAATGCGATGGCCTAAATATGTACATGTATAGGCCTATTTAGATATCCGATATCGTTATCAGTATTGACCCTGTGTCTGTTACATTTCCGCGGTACATTATTGTTCACCGCGGGAGGGGGGGAATCGGCGGCGGCCGGGGGTACAGCTTTATAGCAGATACATCCACTTCTTCCGCTATTTCATTTCTTGGACCCCGACCACAGAGTTTTAAGGGAGTTGCAGTGTATTTGTTCAAGTCAAACTAGATTTACCTTTATGTTCCAATGTGAATTTTGATTATATCAAACAAAAAATTGACAAGAATATGCAGTTTTCGCGATCTTTCTACTACCGAGATTTAGGCAGAATAAGACATCACAGACAGTCTGTCTGTTTAAAATTCACTTACCTCAAGCTTACTACCCAATTTATATGGACATTACATCTAATTTCAGTTGGAAAATTGAAACAAAACTTTTGATAATTCTCCACAGGAACGCCATTTCTTAACTAGATTCGTACCCTTATATGTTCAACCCAAAACATTTTTTTCTTTTTTTTTTGTTCATTCCAGAATTAAAATCAAGATAAATTCTATTATTTCTAAATTAGGTCATAGAAATTGATATAGGAAATAAATATTACAAAAAAAAGAGAAAAAAAAATGAAGAAAAAAAACCTTATAAAATCAAAGTGCTAAAAGTCCTGTCACAGACTTCTCTAAACAAACTAGGTATCAACTTTTAAATTTGTACATGGTTATTGTAGAATAAAATAATGTTCTTAGAGATATTTTTGGGGGGGAAGTTATGAAAAGGGTTTGTAAACACATTAGAAAATAACTGTAATAGAATCTAGTTTTACTTATTTCAGGAGAAGGGCCTTCCTCAATCATACAAGGACTTCCCAAGGATTTTAAAAATTCCTTATATACATTATTAAATAGAGACCTATAAAAATTGACAATACATGCAGTGCTGTCCTTGGAACTCTCAAAAATATGAGCATAACACAGCCTTAGTGCAGTTGATTTACTGTTTTCTTTGACTCTTTAATTTAATTTTCTTAAATATTCCAATTTTATTCATTTCTTTTGTAAATGTCTTTTAGTACACAATATATTCTATTAAAGGGTAGGGATACAAGGGGAAGGAGGGAAGGGGGGAAAGGGGGGGGGGGTATTTTTAAGCCATCATGCAAAATTTTATTGATGATTTGGGAGTTAAGTTATTTATGAGATGCTATAAAGGTGTCAAAGAAAAAAAGTTCAAATCAAATTATATTCAGCAAAACAGAAGTTCTGCTTCACAAATATCAAAATCCTTATCCAGTAAAACCACTGTAACCATCCTTTATTATCAACAGAAATTGAATTAATCTGACAATATAGCCGCGCATATGCCACTACGCCTTCACAATTTTCTGGGGAGAACCCTGTGCAGTATCTAAAGTGATCATTTTTTCCACCAATATGTAGGGCCTTACATTTCGATGCATTGAATGAGAGTTTCCATTTATTGCTCCAGTCACATAGATTGTCTAGGTCGTTTTGTAAGCTTTCACAGTCTTGATCACTTTTTATAGATGAATATATTTTACTGTCAGCCACAAATATTCGAACGATATTGGAAGTCACACTTGGTAGGTCATTTATAAAACACAGAAATAAAAACGGCCCAAGAACACTACCCTGGGGAACACCGCTAACAACGTCGGCCCATGATGATGTTTCTGTTCCAATCCTAACCTGTTGTTTCCTATTTGTTAAAAAACTCGTTTGGATTCTGCCCAGTGAGACTAGTTTAAAAAACAGATGATCTTTAGAGAAAAGGTTTACAGACATACAGACGCACGAAGGACAATAAACCATAATTCGATGGCCTTCGATCAGTGATGCTTTTAGAGGTCAAGAAAAAAAAGCCATCCGAAATTTTATGAACAGTCCGAATACTCGACATTTCACAATTAGACAATTTTTACCAAACTTCGAATACTAATTCCTTCTAATTCTCACAAATGAGATCAATCATTAACTTTTTGCAAAAAAAGACAGCAACATACTCACAAATAATGACTCAAACTCTAGGATTATAAGAAAATTTTCTTCGATCCAGAGAGGGGAATTTGCCGCTTGAAATTAGACTTAACGCTTATTTAACAATTTAATGTAGACTGGAACTGGTTTAAGGTGCTAAATGGCGTGGGGGGGAGGGGGGGGGAAGGGTGTATATGTGATAAAAGACGCGAAAGACGGGCGAAATGTTGCTTAATGGTGTAAAAACAAGTACTGCACGAGTTAACTGATACAGTGCTGTCGGCTAACCCTGCGCAATTAAGAAAGTAAAGTACAAAATTCGTGTAAAAATATCGGTTTTACAAAACAAACTTCAATACACGAATGTACTCGTTGACCATTTTTGCTTTGTAAAAGACATTTTATCTAGAACAAAATGTCACTGGAATTACATAATCCGGTGATGAACAGAGGCACCGTCGCGTATTATCAACGCAGTTTTCGTCGGCTTAACCTGCGCAGTCGAGGAAAGAACCTAAAATTAATGTCCGTAATTTGTTAAAATTAAAATGAAAAGCACTGAGACAAAAACGGGAATCTTTTTGCTTTAAAATACACATGAACTTTTTGTTTAAAATGTTGGAATCGATCGAATTTTGAGTATAAAAATAGGTTATTCTGCTTTTATGTTTAGCGGCCATTTTCTTAGTTTACATGACGTCATATAGCTGCGCAGCTTTAGACGACGCGCAAGATTACCCGACATGAGTGTATGTTTTGAAGCATCTTTCGTATCAAAAGCAATTGTTTCATATTTATTACTTTTGTCATACATCGGTTATTTTTTCTAGTATGAAATTAGGCATAAAGAAAAATAATGTTAATATGTGACATTAATAACTAGATTATATTTGTCTTAGTCTAATGAAGCCATAAAAGATAAGCTTTTCATGGGTCACCAACAATTAGAACTAGTACACACACCAGAGCCTTTAACCCCAGAACTTAAAAGTTGTGTCCTTGTGTCAGAGAATAGTGGCACATTTTTATGGCTGTCATAAATCTTACAATTTAACATTGTTTAATTAAAAGTAACTTAATTTTTAAAATCAAAAGGCATTGCATCACATAGTAAACAATGCTACACGTTTGTGGATCAAATGTTTTCTTATAGGCAGAACGCAGAACGTAGTCTTAGAAGGTGGATGCTCATCCGAAGTACCAGTCACGTCAAGAGTACCTTAGGGATTGGTGCTTGGCCCTCTTCTGTTTCTTTTATGACCTTCCTAACACCATCACCTCCCAAGTCCGTTCAAGTGTTTGCAGATGACACTACCGTTTACTTAGCTATAAATAACAAGCAAGACTGTATCACCCTACAAGAAGATCTGGACAAGTAAATGCCGTGGGAGAAAAAATGGGAAATGGAGTTTAACCCCAGCAATTGCATTTCCTAAATATTACTAAAAAGAAGAAAAAGATTTCCTTTGATGACAGGATACACGGACAGGTACTAGAGACTGTGTACAATGCCAAATACCTAGGAGTTGCAATATCTGGAGATCTTACCTGGAACAAGCATATTGACAATAAAACATCTGATGCAAAAAAATCTTTAGGTTTTCTCCGCAGACATCCAGACCAAAAATAAGAAGATCAGAGAGACAGCGTACAAAACTTTGGTTAGACCTCAGGTGGAATACGCATCAACCCGTACACAACATCCTATATCAACAAAATCATTTTGTGAAAAAGTACAACGTAGTGCAGCAAGATGGGTTCAATTTTCTTTAGTTTGACAGTGTAACCCGCATGCAGAAGGAGCTTGGTTGGCAAACTCTTCGATATAGACGAGACATTACCAGAGTCACCATGTTTTACAAAATAGTTAATAGTTTTGTTGCAGTCCCCATACCAACTTATCTTGAAAGACCAGTTAGGATCACTCGACATATGCACACAGAATATTTTAGACAGATCCACACAATTGCTTCCTAATTTAAATATTCTTTTTTCCCTACACAGTGATACTTTGGAACAGCCTACCAGAAACAATCGTACAATAACACGATATTGCCACATTCAAGAAGAGTCCCAATTCTTTTCGATAGTGAGCCGTCCCTGAATGACCAAAATTGCTTTGTCAGAAAATTTAATCTAACACTCACAATACTTTTAAAATTTGGCACCCTAACCAACGCTAAAGGATTTTATACCAACACAGACGCGCACCTGCCAATAATACCCGAAAGGAGGGTGGGGCAGTATATTTAGATAGATAGATAGTCTCCATGGACAAATTGCACTGTAACCATACAATGCTTTACTTGTGTATGTTGAACCACTTCAACCTAAGGTCCCCATGTCGTAGCTCTACTGTATTTACTGTCCAAATATAGATTAATAAATTTGATGTTTGATCTGTCTATAATGAGGAACATGTTATTTCTTTGTGAATGCTGTTCAATTTTCAGGAAAGGCATTTTTCCTGATATTATTTTACACCCGTTTGGAAACACATTCTAACAACTCCGATAAATCCCTCTTAACTGCTTTCCTATGCAACTTAAAACAATGTATAAACGACCGAGACTGCCTCGGTGGCCTAGTGGTAAATGTACTTGACCCGTGATTGAGTCCCACTGTCACCGAGGTGTTTATAGGCAAAACTCTTAAAAGCCAGCCCCAGTTAACCCAGCTGTAAAATTGGGTATCAGTGGGTTCAAACCTCTGCCTCTCTCTCAGGGACGTGAAACATCATGATTGATTGTTCGAGAGCGATTCTATAAGCTCAAGCTTTCGTTGCAATCAAACTAAAACAAATAAATATATAAACTAAACTAAGAAAAGCATGTCAAATAACATACATGACAAAAGAAAAATCCATCAACCATCTGATAATTTGATGAATATCTGGTAAGTGTTGTCAGACCTATGAATTATCTTGTAAGTGGTGGCAGATCTATGCCACCATTAGAAAAGAACGGTTATTTTGCTAGTGATTGCACTTCTGTGCAACCTTACATTATTAAGCATGTCAAATAACAAAACATGACAAAATAGAAATTCTTTACCATCTGATTTAGTGTTAAGCTGCAAGCACACTAACGATTCAGATTCAAGAAAAATATGTCTTGCAAAATTTTGTAAGCAAGAAATATATATGAGAGAAATGGAATAGCAGGGCCTAGTCACCCACAGCCCCTCGATTTTTAGCTGGGCTCAAATTGGTAAATGGGTTGAGGCAAAAAACAAAACAAAACAAAAGAATACCTGTGTTGTCTATTGCATAGGGGAAAAATTAAAGTTGGCAGGTGGGCATTTCACCCCCTTTTTTTTGTTCCAACATATGAAGGTGTTTCCAAAAAGAATAGCATATGCAATATAGACAATAAATTACTTTACTAGACATTGTTTTAATTGCATGCTGTTCTAATTCAAGAAAGAACAATAGAAATGTTATGTCTCTATGACAGAACTTCACCGTTTTCTAAACGAAAAAATAGGATTTGAAAGATGCTGCAGATGACAGAAAACATTGGATTTTGAAAAGATATGTCTTACAAGATATCAGTGTGAAAAAAGAAAAATACATTGACAGGGGTCAACAAAATCTATGTAACAGTATAAATTCATGAGTTATTGTAAATAAATTTCACATAACATTTCAAAACAATAAGACTAAAAACTTTGTGGGTTTTTTTTTTTTTTTTTTTTTTTTTTTTTTTGTTGTTGTTGTTGTGATAAAACGAAGTCACCAAAAAAGTATAAAAAAGTGTAGGGTTTGCACCAAAAAGGGGGCACCAAAAAAGGGGTTGGTCGGGTAAAAAAACCCCACAAGTTTATTTTTCCTAATTAACACTAATCAATATCAAATTTTAAGGCAAAGTTTACGTAAAAGCTCAAATGCCATCAAGGGTTTGAAAGGACCATCAAATTACACAAGAAGGACATAGAGGTCTAATAGATGCTCCAAGTTTGCAGAAAATCTCGCAATAATTGACGCCCGAAGAGGAGGTAGAGAGGGGTGGGGTTCCATTAGAGCATTGGACTCTTGTAGGATTTCTTTGGTTCAGATGAATGCTTTCTGTTGTTTTCTCAAAACACATTTCGATATTTTGTCAAGAGCATTTATAAGAACATTGATGGAACAACATAGTTAGGCAATAAAATTTCATTAGAAGCACTTCTAAATTCATCCATTTTTACACAGATAGTGAATGCCGTGATACTTGGAAAATTCAGACAATACGGCTTTAAACAAGTAGATCTATTCCATCTGGGTACTGGTAACTGATCTGTCCTCCTTCATCATCATAAAATCCATCACATTGGATTTCCATCTATCCTTGAAAGTTAAGAGCTGTTTTGAGTGAACACTTTGAACGTCATTTTTGGTTATTTCTGGTTTTAAAAAAGTCCTCTCTGGTACCATTTAGATATGAAAAACTTGTTTGTTAAGTAAAAAAAAAAAAAAACAAAAAAAAACACGAACAAAGCCGATTTCAGTGTTTTGAAATTCCTTTACGTTTTTCCATGGACCTTTCCGGTCCTTTTTGGTGCGTTCCGGGTTTTCCTTTATCATTCCTGTCTTTTTCAGTGCTTTCTGGTTTTCTTGATGATAATCTTCTCGGAAGAAGTTATATATCACTCGCGATTTATGAATTTGAAATGAAAAAAATGTTGTGCGAGAAAGATTTTATCAATAGATACCTTGATTTTAGACCGATTTGCCGGTTCCAGAGATCCGTGGACGCCAACTGCCCCTCTATTTAGATTTAGTGTTTACAGAACTTTTAGGGAACGTTACGTTGTTAAGACGTTGACGTAAAGTTCTGTATAAAACAAAAACCGAACACGCTGTCCCACAGATTTAAGACACTTCAAAAGTAGATAGATGCTGATTACAGGTATGAGTGTCTTTTTAATTACGTTAATTGCAGGAAAAACTGCAATTGCCTTAGCACATGGCAAATCACGCCGGTATGGCGATAAGTTTAAGCCATGTGCTAAGGCAATTGGAGTTTTAACCTCAATAAACGCAATCAAATAGACACTCGGTCCTTTAAATTGCAATCCTATAGATCTTTAAAACAATTAAACAATAAAAAAAACTCAGCATAAAAGCAAGGTCCTATTCTTCTTTCTGCGTGTATAGACCAAAACACAACATCTATTTTTAGATAAGCATAAATGTGTATTGGTATCTCGCTATCGAATTTACTGGCATAAAAAATCCATGAGCCAGAAAAGCTTTTGTTCTCCCAGCGGGATTTTTAAGATCACGTTTTTTTCTGAAAGTCTATGGTATATAGAACATTTTTAGACATGTAAGCACTCTGGCGATTGGGGCTTTTGTAAGGTACGCTACTTTAAAGTAGCACACCCAAAAAATTTTAAAAATGGGCTTTTAGAGAGTGCCCAATTAATTGAGGTCAAAATGACAGATAGTTGCCTTCTCATACATGTACATATATTTGTGTTGCTGAAATAATGTAGGGCCAATTTATGGGATTTTTTGAAAAGGCTGGTCACCTAAAGAGGCGTGATATTGCAGTATGATACGTTACCGTTAAAATTTAAAGAAAACTATGAATATTTAAATAAATTGCCCGTCCCTGTCTCACTGGTAATTTTTTAACATTGCCTGTTTAATAGCCCATGGTATATAAACATTTTGAGACTTGTGAGCACTCTGACCAATGGGGCATGTGTGAGATACGTTATTTCAAAGTTAATTACCAATCAAAATTTAAAGACAACGTGTTAGGTTTTAACAGTGAAAAGGAGAGTCAAATTGACCAGAAGTGATCTTTAAATACCAAAATCTATATTGCTGAATGTATGTAAAGCAAATCTAAGCAATACTTTGTACATAAACCACCCTTGAAGGCATGATATGGAAGTAGAATTCGTTCGTTTTGAATTTCAAAGAAAGGCACACTTAGATAGAAATGTTTTTCACTAGTTGCTTCATTGGGAATATTGTTAACAGAGCTTTTCTAAAAGTCTATGCAATATGTAACATTTGGAACATTTTGAAACTTGTTAGCACTCTGTCCACTGGGGCAAATGCGAGATACGTTACTTTAAAGAAACCAACCCATAAATTTTCATAAACAATTTTAGTTGTATGTCTTGTTATAGTAATTAAAAAGAGTTAATTTATATAGTGTTTTGTTAACGATATTTTTTATTCCGAAGATATTTGAAGCCAATTTATATCATGTCTTGAAAAAATATAACCCTTTTAAGCAATACTTGAAAGTAAAATATGCAATGGTTGTAAAATCCCTCATTGTCTCTATCAGCTATAAACCATTACTGTTGAAAGTATTTTTAAATTATCAATATAAATTTTAATAATTTCAAGACTCATTGTGTTTTTTTAAAACAAAACGTGCAAAATACGATACTACTTATTATGGGTATTATCAATATTGAGCCGCTTTCATTAATTAAGGAAATGCACCAAACACAATGTTGATGCAGCTTATGGTTTCTTCTATGTTGAGACTTTTCGACTTTTGAGAATAAAACACAAGTTATGTACGTTACTTCTGATGACAACTTTCATTGTGAAAAATGATGATCAAAATAGATAAGAAACTGACCCTACAATATTTTTAAGCGATATTTCTATCGTTTTAGCACAAAAAAGTCTGAAAAGGGGATCGTAGCCCAGTCTGATCGTAACCCAGTTGGTAGCACATTTGGATTTGGTAGCGCATTCGACTCCACACTATGGGTACAAGGTTTCATCAGCCAGTACAAACGAGTCGATTATCAATATCTTTGGTTGTATAAGCAGCTGGAGGTTTCGAAAGGTTGATGTGATGAATGACATGATGTGTGTGAGAATTACAAGGAAGCCATGGTTAGGTGGATAAGCCACCTTGATAAGAGTATTTTACAGTTAAAATGGCCTGAAATGTCATTGAATCATTTTAGCTCTCTATCGTTTTCAATTAAATGCAAAGTATATTGCAGGCAATCCTAGTTTTCCCAACATATTTAACTTTTGAAACTGCGCAATTCAGTTCAAGACTGAAAATTTACATAAGCATATTCATTTCATGTTTAAATGAATAGAACATTGCCATGTACAATTTGATTAAGCTGTCAAAGAGTGTAATTTATGTTACATTTAAAATACCTTTTCTAGAAAATCAAACATTATTGCTGCTTCAAAAGGAAAATTAGGTGCGCACTGATAGTAATTCTCTTGAACATGATAGGTACTTACAAAAGTAAAGATTTTAGTAAAACAAAGTTACATAATAGAGGGTAAGATATGCTATAACTTTGAACTAGATACAAACTACAATTACTTTTCATGCAAAAAGAATCATGTCTTAGATAGAATTAGCGCTTCTTTTATATCTTACATTCTGAAACAATAAATGAATTATGATAAATTGCTTAAGCAATGGGATCTCATCTATATCAAGCCCTCATTCAATGACAACCTAAGACTTGCTTCATAAAAAAAGAAAATTGAATGATAGGTCAATAAGTCGCATGTTTATAAGGGCTTTGTAGTTGTTATGTGTTAGTGGCTGGTGATTTAACAATCCATTTGCATTTCTGTTTGACATTGCTGGCTGACTTTCAATATATATGTCCATGAAATTTATGTTTAAGCAGAGACAAGAATGGAAGAAAACACATTTTAATCTATATAATGCTTCTTGGGCATTATTATCAAATGTTTCTCATGTGCACATGTACAAGGCTCTTCTACTTACCATTATGTTTTATTCTAACCACTTGGCCAACATTTCAGACATGCAATTAAACCCAAAAAAGTCCATCTCAACCAAAGAGAAAAAATGGTTTTTAATTTGAATAGCAACATTATTGACAATGAAGTGCATTCAAGATAATTGTGGCTTGTTTTATACAAATGGTAACATACGTTACTAGATTATGATATTTGATCCTTCGTTGGTCACGTATTTGCCTTCGGTACTGGTGCCTAGAAACTGAACTTAGAGCTATAAATTTTAAGAACTTATTCATGAAAAATAAAACAGTTTGAACGGGTTTGGGTCAAATATTTTGAGGTAATGTATATAACCATAGTCCTTCAGAGACATAAAGTAATTGTTGTTATAAGGATATCACTTATAAATGAAATTCTTGTTTTATCAAGCATGATAAGAGTAGTAAACTGTAGATGCCATTCTTTTTGTTTTTTGTTTATTAGCGGCATGCTTATTACATTGTATAAAGGGTTTGAAAGTACATGGGCTCAAATCTGTTCAATCTACGTATAAATTAAGTAATATGCATGCCAAAATACACTAATCTAAATATTGATTAAACATGTTATGACCATTTTGTAATTGTAACATATATTTCGTGTATTTTCATGAATTATACAGGATTCTGCGGATTTTGATCACTCATATCCAAGGATCACGTATGAGATAGTACTTGAAATCGAAATCTGCCAAAAGAATTTCACAAAATTGTAACATTTAATAAGGATATATGGTGGGTGATTTCAAAGTTACATATCTTACAAAGTCCCACTCGCCTGAGTGCTTATATGTCTTAAAACGTTGCTGATACATGTACCTTTCAGAAATTCATAGTGTACAAAATTCACCCTGGGAGAGGGGGGAGGGGCATGGGTCTCAGTATCCCATAGTCTAAAAGTTTTACAAATGGCGCACAAATAAACATTTAGGTTTGTTTTTATATATTTCTATATATTTTAGAGGTAATGAAATCGTCGCGATTGGGCTTATTTCAGATTGTTGCTTGATGGTCTTCCTCGACTCGCTGTAAATGGCGGCTCATAAGCAGAACTACATGCTTGTAAACATTTTTTTCGAAAATACATGTATCTTATTTCTACATTGATCAAGTAATCTATGTTAGGTTATTGTAGGGGGACGACTGTTTATCGGGCTCCTACAACAGTGAACCTGCAGATCGGGATTGGGATGTCTCGAAAGACCTTTTGCATTTTATACCGAAATAAAGTGCAATGGATTTCCCCACGTGGCGAGATTTAAACCAATCAAAATTCTTTATTTCATTGGATCACAATTATTGGTTGGTAAAACATTTCCAAGATACATGGATTTCAATACTCATTTTAAAACGGGTAGGTCCCCGATTTTAGCCGTGAACTCAGTTGCATGATTTTCTCTGTGTGTGGCATAATTATCAGTATAATATGTTCCAATTTTAAAGGAGGGTTTATAGGAAACTTCAGAGGTTATCAAAGAATTTGCATTCATGATAAATAATTTGATATCAATTGGCAGTTTTCCCTGTGTATTTTTTACTGAGATACCTCCTGCATTTGTGAGCAGAAGAGTTTTTTTTTTTTCATTTTAAAGATGTAGATGAATGAGAATAAGAACCTAATCACACATGAAAAAAAAGCGTAGAGACGTCGCGCACGCTAATGCTTAACATTTTGTAACGTCGATTAGCTATTTAGACGTTATTACACCACGTACTTTTCTGAAGCGCTTCTTTTTATTGCATGTTGGTTTTGCACGGCGTATTTATTTTAAATTGCCATATAAGTAATATACCTAGTAAGACAGGATATACCTTTTCCCGCTGGGAGCAATTTATCATCAATCAGCTTAAATTATTTTGTCATTAATTACTAAAAAAGACAGCGCGCAATGCAATAACGTAAGACGTTAAAAAACGATGCGTTTTTAAAATTATGTCCACACAAGCAAATCTTTATATTTTTGACATTTTGAAATGTATCTTTACGAGGTTTTTCCAGGTGATTGTGCGAAAAAATAATATTTCAAAAATATGAAATGATTTATGATAATGATTTTGATAATGAACGCTGCAGCGAAACATTTTGAAAACTGGCTATAAAATTCACGTAATGTAGAAATTGTGTCCACACAGATTTTCACTGTTTATTTTGTTGTATATTGCGTATTAGTATTTTGGACCACATTATCGAAAACTAGAAAAAAATAATATTTCTATTTTGAAATTTCACAAAATATTATTAATTATTGATAAAGATATTGAGAAAACTTGTAAAATTTCACGCCGATTTTTCGCTAAAATTTGACGTTTTACAACTTTTTAATTGTTAAAAAATATCTATCTATTGTTTCTTATTTCTCTGACACACGTCTTATTTCATATTTAAAGTTAATGAACATTGTCGCGCAAATATAAACATTCTCAACATTTTTCACGAACTATTTTTCTCATTTTAAGGGTCTAAAGGAAATTCACCAACACATAATTTGTTACGTTTTACAGACGTAATTTAAGAGTTTTTGTGGCAAAGAAACTTAATTCAACGACAATTTGATTTCCCTCAGTTCACGTAACGAATATTCTTTAAATGTATGCCTTCTTGCTGTTCATTTGGTATAAAGGGCATAGAAATCGGCTAACAGGTTTGGAAGAAAAAGCAGATTGAACTTTACGGGAGACGTACGATTTCAAATGTTTTAGCATTACCGTGCGCGACGTCAGTACATTCATACAGTAAACAACATCGTGAAATTCACAAGGTGAATGATTTTGGAATGCTATCGGGATGGAATTTGAATGAGTGGGAGGAGCGAGTTTTGAATGAAATTAGGGAAAAGTAATACTTTATCGAAAACTGTGTCCAATTTGACGAAATTATCGATAATTTATTACCTCCCTTTAAAAAAGCAGAGTATTTTCCTGTTTGTGTATATTTTTCGGACGTATCAGACGCTTTGAAATCCACATTCGATAATAAAATAGTGTACAGATTTGATCGATTCGAATGAAATATTGATCGAAAGAACGACCCTTAAGCGCTTTAAAGGGTTTTAGAGTGGTTTGAGTAAGTGTTTGGAATAAATAATGGAGCGGTGAGTGATTTGGAAACATTTTGATCAAGGTGAATGTATACTACTCAAAGTTTGCTAAGCACCAAACCGTTTTTATACTATAATTTCAGGAAAAAATGAATTTTGATGATAAGAATGTTGAAAAAATGGTCAATTATGATCAGTTTATCAAATATTGGGATAAAATAAAGCTTAATAATGATAAGAAGACTTTAAATGTAGACCAAACAGGGAGGCCCTAGAAATTGCCATGTTTCCTTGAAAATTGAAAAAAATCGAATTTGACAAAAAAAGGTGTTCTTTCAATTGCATTTCGTTCAATAACGAGTATAAGAGCCGGTACTGTCAATAAAAGCCTGACAGCGCCTCTGCATAATCCTGATTAAGTTCTGGATTACTCTTTGGAGAATAACAGTCCATTCTTCTCTAAGGATCTGGCCCAGCTCCTGGAGTGTCCTTGACTGGACCTGGCGAGCCGAAACTTGGACCTGTAACTCATTTCACATAATGATCTTTCGGATTTAAGTCCGGTGAGCGAGCCGAATTTGTCCAGACGTAGAATGCCCTCATCTTGGCGATACTCTTGGACAATACGGGCCGTGTGTGGACGGGCACTATCATCCATTGAAATGAACCCATCCCCAAAAGCACAAGCGTAAAATCTTACCTGGGTTTTGAGGATTTCATCAATGTACCTACGAGCTGTCAGAGTGCCTCTTTCTAAAATAACAAGATCAGTCCGCCCATCCCAGCTGATGCCACCCCAAACCATGATGGAGTCACCCCCATAACGATCGTGCTCAGCAATGTTTGCTGCATGAAACATTTCGCCCCGGCCTTCTCCACACTCTAGCCCGCCTATCAGTGTAGTCCAGGCACTACCTGGACTCATCCGTGAATAGCACGCGGCGCCAGCGTCTTATGCGTCAGCCAACGTGGTCCAATGCCGATGTTAACCGACGCCGACAATGAACTCGGGACAGCAGAAAACGAATACATGGTCTTCTTAACTTCAGGTTATGCTCATGCAGCCGTGTTCGTATGGTTTGAGTCGAACCAGGCACTTCCGAGGCGTTTTGAAGGTCGGAACGTAGCTGCGTTGCCGTAGCAAACCTGTTCCTTTCGAACTTGAATTTCAGAAAACGGTCTTCTGCGACGAAGGTAGCTCTACTCCTACCCCCACCATGTCTCCTTACAGGTGTACCATACTGTTGGTATCATGCCCAAGCTCTGGTTACAACAGTATGGTGTACTCCTAGTACCATGCCAACATCACGGTGGGAAGCCCCTTGCTCCACCATACCTATAGCACGCCATAATTGTTCGACAGATAAATGTCGTCTGGCATTTGGATTAGCCATGAGTACCGACTTAAAAGTCAATAAAGTACTGAAAAACAGAAACTAAGCATCTACACGAAATCTGTACATGCAGAAAATGAGAAAGGACAGGAAAGAAACCGGGGTTTCTCATTTTGCACAAGTCTTGCGAGAAAATTGCGTGTCAAATTTGGTAATGTTTACATTAGATATCTTGTCAATACATTATTGTACAATGTTAAACACGAATACGAATGTTGGTTTTTTTTTCAAATTAGCTCCTGTAGAACAGTTAAAAAATTGGTGCTTAGCAAACTTTGAGTAGTATATTATGTTGTAAGTGTACCTAAGTTGGGTTTGAGTTAGTGTAAGAATTTGGCTGTGTATGTGTGAAGGGGCGTTATTCCATGGGGTTAACATTTCTACGTGATGGGTTACTTTTCTTCGTGTGGGGAGATCAAAATACTATGATCCCCTCAGTCATGATATAAAATAATGACCGGGAGGATCATTATTCTATGGGGGTCTCTTTACAACGTTATATACCGGCAATCGGCCCCGGCTAGTTTAACGCATTTATTAACCCCCCCCTTCCTTTAATAAGACATGCATACAAATCCTATAAAATAGCTTACTATTTCTTCAAGAAACAGTCAGAAATTGCAATTTCAATCATGTAAGAAAAATCACGATTTTTTTTAGCTATTTATATTTTGAATGTAGTTGTTGAGCTTATCTTTTTAGTCATTTTGGAGCGTATTTGACTTGTCTGCGTGAGCGTTTGGAATGAATTTATGGAACGCTGAGTGAGCGATTTAGAATAGTTTTTATTGAAATGAATGTCAAATTCACGATGTTACTTACTGTATGACGATACTGCTTTTCCATGTTAACATTAATTTTCCTCAAACTTTTGAGCATCGGACTGTTAAACGTAGGTCCCGATTTCCATCCCCGACGGCGGCACTTATTCTCTCCTACTATTTGTCGTCAACTAATAGATTGATTATCGTAGACCATTTGTGATAGCAGTTGCAGGCTAGGAAAGGATGTATTGATAGTACTGGTGAGAGAAATACAGGGATCCATAGTTATGTGGTCCAGCCGCGCGATAAGACTGAAAGATTGTAAAATGGCGTAAAACAAACAACTTCTGAGCGAGACATACAATCGATGGCTTAGTGTGAAACAGTTGGAACTCCCTATATGTTTATAGGGAGTTACAACCGTTTCGCGCTGAGCCGTCGCAATGGAAAATTAAAAATCAGATTACGTCATCGTTAAGCTAAGATTTACCATTTTTGTGACCCGTCACAGAAAAAGGGACCATCTGGTAGTGCGTAAAGTCTCCACCCTAGTCAGACTGCGCAAACTTTTCGCACATGTACCATTTTCTGAATCAAGAATGATCATTCTACATTTCTGTACAAGAATTTTTAACATGCAACCACTGGTTGACCTCTACTGGAACAAATTTCATTTTCACAATTTTTATATACGAATCCCGAGATGGTCCCTTTTCGCGTGACGGGTCAATTCTATTAAAGAATGGTATTATTAATTATGATCTTACTCCATGATATAGTGTGTGGTGTCCGTGGTCTAGTGGTAGAGCGTCGGCCCCTTGACCCAAAGGTCCCGAGTTCGATTCCCGGGAGCGGCTGTCGTTCTTGGTTCTTTCATTGGCCCACACATTCGGCGCGAGTACTGATGAATTTTCCAGGAAGCAGAATCGAGAGGGATAAATCTAAGTTGTAAGAACTTGTTTCCCAATCGATGTAAAATAAATAGGTTTAAACCAAACTCCATGATATTTAGCCTAAATGGGTTGATAATCGTAGACCTATGTCGGATAGTAGCTAGAGATAAGGCTGGAAAGGATGGTGTGGTAGTACCGGTGTGAGGAATACCAGGAATCTATTGTTAGGTGCTCCAGCCGCCGCGATATGACTGAAATAATTTTAAAAGCGGCGTAAAACCCCATTCAAACAAACAAACCAAATGATGTTGCCTATCAACAAATCAGCCACTTTTCTTGTGCTCTGACATCACGCAACATTTGTAGAAATTTTGGCACTCGGCATAGTTTATCTTGATATCACTCGTAATGCTTTTATCTCAAAGAAAATTGTTTTTCTACGTAGAACATTGTTTACTATTTGAATCGAACAATGAGTGACAGATCATGGTAAAATCTCTGTCATTACACAGGAATTGGTGTTGGATGATTTTCGTGTTAAGTGCTATAAATAGCTTTTGCCATATTTCTCTGAATATATTAAGAGTTACTACCTTGCAGGTTTAATAATATCAGTTGTGCGAGGAAAAATGGATATTCTTTCAAATATGAACGTCAAGTTATTAAGAAAGATGAACATCGAGTTATTTCAAACTGAACATCAAGTTATTCGATGTGCCTTTTGGTTTTCGGATGCTTATATACATGTATCAATACGTGCTGTGCTAACCTAAACATGTGTAGAATAACGATCTAAACAAAACCCCACATTGCATTACATGTATTTCAAACGCGAAGCTTTTCGTCGAGACCTTAACGCCGTAACTACAGCTTGATTAAACAGAAATAAGTATGAGCTGGCAACTAACCTTTTCTAAAAAATAAATGCCTTATTAAAAGTGACTTAGATAAAGTTAGTAACATCGTTAAATTTACTATCATCGTAATTCAAACCATCCTAAATCACTAACTCGGCGCTCCATTCCTTCAATCCTTTCCAAACTCTCATTCAAATCGACCAAAAATACTCCAAAATGACTAAAAAAAGATTCAATCAACAGCTATATTCAAAATAAAAAAAATGAGATTTCACTTACATTGTAAGATGTAAGTTAGATGTTCTTAACTGTACTATTAAAAACCATAGCAACAGACAAGGGGGGTATCTTGGATTTCAAGTTTAAATATTTTTTCACTACTTTCAAAAATTCTATATTGTCAGTACTCGTTTGAATCGTCGATTCAAATGACTACCCACAAGATAGGGGTTCATTGAGATACGAAGGCTGTTACGAATGACGTTACCCCCACTTATCTGTACACTTGGTAACATCGTGAAATTGACAAGGTGAATGGTTTTGAATTGATTTTCGAATGGAATTGAACGAGTGTGTATGTGTGTGAGGGGGGGGGAGTTTTGAATGAAATTGACGGACTGTAATATTATATCGCTGATTTCGTTCAGTTGGACGAGATAAGCGATATTTCAGTACCCCTCTTTTAAAAAATCTACGCACTTCTCTCTCTGTCTGCTTCATTGACCAATCAGTCGCTTTAAAATCCACACCAGCCGATAAAATCGTGAAATTATTCGATCGATTTTAGTTAAAATGCTGGTCGATTTGAACGTTTTGTACGTGTTTTGAACGGTTTTGGATCGTTTTTAATGGTATGAGCGAGCGTTTCGGGTGAATGGGTGGAGTGCTGAGCGGTTAATTTGGAATGGTTTAGTATGAGTGTCCATTTCATGATATTACCGTTAGCAAAGCAACTGGGGGGGGGGGGGGCTGAATGGCAAATTAAGTGGTTCGTTGATTTTTGCTCACCTGAAAATAAAATGGTGAAGGTGAGAAATTGTGACCTAGTTGGCTCCAGCTGTCTAGATGTCCCAGTTAAAGCTCGGTTTTCTTAAGTCGAAAATCGTGAAAATTCTTAAGAATATTGTCTAAATGAGACCTCAAGCATGCTCGAATTCGGTTCAAGTGGTTCACAAACTAGGTCATGGGATCAACTTATTAGAAAAGCATTTGCACGCCAGAGGTCACATTTATATTAAGATCATTTACTTTGGGGAAACAAAGAAAAACTTGGTGATTATCCGAGAAGCCACATCTTATTATAAACATTAGGGCGATAGCAATAAGAACATTCTAAACACATCTTCAGGAAAACAAAAACAAATAAAAATAAATAGATAAATAAATAAAAAAATAAGTAGGTCATTCACGGAACATGCATACCAAGATTCATCGAAATGGTCCAATTGATTGGGAAGAATAGACTTTTTTAGATTTATAGTGAAAATTGGCCCCGCCCTGTCACACCCACATATATGGGCCCATCAAATTTTCATGACCAATTTAAATAAAAGTGCACCCAAGGAATATTCATGCCTATTTCAATCAAAATTGACCAAATGAAAGAAGAGAAGAATTCTAAAGTGAATTAATAATAAAAAACGTTCCATGCTGCACCCATTTTAAGAGTTCAATCAAATTTCTAGACAAGTTAAGGTAAAGAGTCATCCAAGGGACATCCATGCCAAGTTTCATTGAAATCGCCCCCATGGGGATGGAGGAAAAGATTTTTACAGATTTCATAGTGCAAATAACCCCCACCCCCGCCCCTGTCACGCCAATATTTGGGGGTGAGACAAAATTTCTCTAACAATTTAAGTAAAGGGTCACAAGGAACATCCATGCCAAGTTTCATTGAATTCAGCCCAAGGGTTTAGGAGAAGAAGATTTTTAAAAGATTTTCAAGTGCAAAAATGACCCGATTACCACATTCATATTTGGGACTCAATTCAAATTTCTATAAAAAAAAAAAATAAGAAGAATGTCATCCAAGGAACATTTCTACCAAGTTTTGTATGAATCGATCCATTTATTTGAGAGAAAGTGCTAAAGGAAAAGCTGACGTACGGTCAAACGGACGGACGAACGGATGGACGCACGACGGACACACTATGACAATAACTCGCTGGCCTACGGCCAGTGGAGCGAAAATCTAGATCACATGGTCAATCTTACATAGGTATTTTACGCTCAAGAGTTTTGATGTTTCTGCCAATTTTCATTTTAATCATGTGGGATCTGAAACTAAGTCGGGGTGTAAAATTAAAAAAAAAAAAAAAAAAAAAAAACAACAACAAAAAAAACTTGTGTGCTCTCTAAAGCTACCACGTATGACCCAAATATCTTGGAACTTTGGTTAATATTTGTTTGTCTCCATGAGATTTTGTCAAATATTTAAAATTCGGTCACTTCGGCTCAAAAACTTGATCTCATGGTCAAATCTTATGTTGTTTTTTTTCTTTTACCGGTCACATTTTTTAGCTCAAATGACTTACTTTTTTCTCATAATTTTTATTTTGAGTTCCTAATCGATTCATTTGGAGTCAAACACGTAGTCACATGGACAATTTCCAGGAAAATTTGTGTGTGCAAAAAGCAAAAGTTGTGGCTCAAATGTCTTGAAACATGGCAAAACACCTACAGTAATATGTAAGAACATCGTGAAATTGACAAGCTGAATGATTTTTGAAAAAAAATAAAAAAAAAAATAACTTGAGTATTTTGAGCGAGTGTTGAATGAAATTAAAGGGAGGTAATCTAATATCGCTAATTTTGTCCAGGATGAACAAAGTAAGCGATATTTATTACCCCTTTTAATAAAATATGCATACATGTTTTATAAGTAGGCTTTGTGTCTTCACTAACCTTTTATACGCTTGCACTCTTCAATAGTCAGTGAAATCGCGTTTTTCTAACGAATATTATTTTGGATGTAGTTTTTGATCTTAGTTTTTAGTGAGTTTGGTGCGTCTCTTGAATGGTTTGGGTAAGTGTTTGGAATGAATCAATGGAGCACCGAGTTAGCGATTTGGAACTGTTTTGATCGGAATGATTGTCGATTTCACGATGTTATTTACTGTAGTTTATTGGTTTTCATAGACTATTTTTATTGGATCCGAAGTTAGGTTAGAGTTAAATCTTTGAATATCTGTTGATCTTGAATTTAAAATCACTAGGCCATGTATTCCTTAAAAATTGACTACATTTGCTGTTCCAATTTGGAAAACATATTTGTCAGCAAGAAATTTTCTTTTTGATTGAAATAGTTTATGAAATACACAAAAATAGTGATAATTTAGAAAAATAGACAGCTAAAGTTTAACACAGGGATGTTTAATACACTTTTCAATATTAATTTTATTCACATGTGTAGGTCTGCACTTAAGGGTCAATTATCCTCTTGTTATTACAAAGGCGGATCACCATTTACAGAAGAAATTGCTACGATAATCAGTCGTGATTATGTTGTTTAGTCTTAGCTTATTCCAAAATGGAACTTTTTGTATATTTAGTACACATTTTGATAGTGCTGGTGATTATTTTCAAAAACAGCAAACAGGACGATGGTACACAGAAAGTAAAAACATCAGTTGGGGACATCAGAGGTGTATATAAATCGGTGCGCGTCAAAAATGTTGGATCGTTTAAAGTTTTGGTGTTTTATGGAATACCTTACGCCGAAGAACCTGTAGGAAATTTACGTTTCAGGAAGCCGGTCCCGCGTGCTCGGTTTATGACCGAGTTTGATGCGACAGCTCCTGGGCCACGGTCGCATGTTTCCAGCACGACACTGGTAAACATTATACAGCTGTTTCAAGCGACGCTCCACAGGCTGAAGACTGCCTACTTTTGAATATTTATGTACCCCAAAACGATGGCGATAAAAGAAAAGCCGTCATGGTTTGGATTCACGGCGGAAGTTTTGTCACCGGAAATGCTAATATATATGACGGTGGGATTCTGGGTAGTATGGGTGACGTCATAGTAGTGACCGTTAATTACAGATTGGCTCCACAGGAGATTCTGTAGTTCCCGGCAATATGGGCTTGTGGGACCAACACCTCGCTTTAAAATGGGTTCATAAAAATATAGAACCGTTTGGAGGGGACAATGAGCGGGTCACGTTGTTCGGAGAGTCAGCGGGCGCTTCAAGTGTTATTTTCCAAAGTTTTTATCCTGAAAATAAGGGCTTGTATCAGCGTGTGATAGCCCAGAGCGGGACAATGTTTGACTACTGGGCATTTACAGACGCAAAAACTGCTCTAAAATACACAAGGAGATTCGCTAAAAGTGCAGGTTGTAAACAAGAAGACACAAAAGACCGTATTGATTGCCTAAGAAGGATTCCTAGCCATGAACTACGAAAATTCGTATTTAAAGCATCTTTTCGATTTTCCGAAACGCCAGTTTTTGATAACGATTTTGTACAATATTTGCCAGAAACCATTATGTCCGGAAAATCACTAGCAATTGATGCTATGGACATGTTTAACAGCGTTGACCTTATTCTCGGGTACAATAATGGCGACAGCCTGCTTCAACTGTTATTCTGGGCAGCACTCCTCGACAGTGATCCTAAAGCTAATATTACGATCACTAGAAATAAATTTGAAGAGACAATCATCCCCGCGTATTTGAAACATATATATCACAAAAAGAGAAGGGCAAATGTAAATGCTGTTATACCTAGTGTTATTCGCGAGTATACAGATTGGGATGACCCCGATTTACAAAAACCACGCAAAAATAAACTATTACAACTTATAAATGATCTGACGTACACAATTACGGCGGCACAAACGGCTAGGTTACATACACGTCAAATCGGTACGACACCACGTCAAACAAAGACGTACGTCTACCGTCTATCCGCCCGTCCTCCAGAACATCTACTCTTTGTTCCAGATTCATTGGACGGGCCAGACGTGGCTAACCACATGGACGACATAGTGTTTCTGTTTGGCAAACAGATTAATACAGAGCAGGGGCAAAAACAGCTTCATACATACAGGGCAATAATGACGTTATGGACGAATTTCGCTAAATCAGGGTATGATACATTAATTATAACATGACCTACGTCGCGCAAGTGAAATAACCCCGTTGAATATATGGAAGTGACTAGCCGTACGGGTCCGTACGGGTAGTCTCGTAGGCTACACGTACGGACCCGTACGGCTAGCCAGTCCTCACTGGACAGGCTAGCCGTACGGGAGTCTTTCAACCAATCAGAATACAGAACAGGAATGAATAATATATGTAATGTTACTTCGACATTTTCCGTTCAGTGTATGTGGCTTAAAAGTATATAAAATATATATAGTGAAAAAGTTTAAGTCTATTACCGGACGACAAAATTGTAAAAATAAATCTTCCTTGATAAGGAAATTATTCGCTGGGCAATCAAATTGCCGCAATGTCGCATTGAACAATGACCCTATGTACCTGCATTGAATAATTCTTAAAATACGATCTTCTACAAAACTCTTATTACCGGATATTTACAGTGTTACAATGTTTGTGGGAAAAGGCTAGAAAGAAGGAAATTTAAATTTTCGCTGTCATTGGAACATTACACAAATTACACATTTAAAATGACTTTTTGTTTGTAGTTTAAAATCGAAATACGAAAAATTCAAATAACCAAAATCTGCAGGTCGGAATAGCAATTCAGTGCCTGTATGACTCTTTAAATGGTAAAAACTAAACGTCTGAGCATATTCAAGTGTGAATTTCTTCAATTGAAATTGATACGACAATCATTAAATAAGGGAATAGAAAGAATGCTTATTCTTTTACCTTAATTTTTTTAGCGGCCCGTCCGTAGTGAATTTTTGCCACCACGAATATTTTTTTGTATCGGAGAACTTAAGTAACACGTTGAAACGTTTACAGGTTATCGTCCGTTCTATAACATTTGGTGAAATAAGTAAATCCTATTACAAGTTCCAAACACGTTTGCACATCAGGCAAGATTTTCAACTAAAATGGCAAGCCGGTATGTCTAATATTGAGGTAAAAAATTTGCTATTGGCCTCTAATTAATATCAATTATTTGCCGATTGGGCTTTCAAATTCATGAAATAATGTTTGTTTCATTCGAAAACGTCGTGAAAAACAACTTGAACTCGGGAAACGTGACATAAAATACAGCAGTCAATTACAAAAGACTTAGGTAACAGACCATTTTACCATAATTGTTGTTACAGGGGTGGGTCTAAAACGCAGACAATATAGAATATATAGTAACGCAGACAATATATAACAAAGAAGGTTATCGGACTGGGGTCTAAAACGCAGACAATATAGATAAAGAAGGATTATATCCTTACGCAGACGATATATACAAAGAGCAATTGACACCTATATAATAACAGGTGAATGGTAACATAGATTTTAATGAATTATTTGTCTTTCTTTTTGGTATTCTGTTCATTGATATTGGGTAGAATTAAGTTATGGTCAAACACAGTTTTTGAACTCGTGTCTTTCGAAAATAATATGACCTTTTCAACAATGTATATTTTTCAGGTTATGCCATTTCAAAAAAATGTATCAGACCTGCTAAACAAAAAATATTCATACAATTTACTATTTCTTTGTTTGTTTAATCAGGCTTACTTCATGACTGAATACGAAATTTAAACGACCAATAACTCTTCACGGGCAAATGCATTTATTTGAACACGAGTAAAGAAATCACGGCAGTAAAATTGATAAAGATTTATGCGCTTCCAAAATAAATAAATAAATAAATAAAATGAAAACAAATGTATATGAAATTGAAAAAAAAATAAAAAAAATGTGTATTTCAATTGGACCGTAGATTCAGAGACGGCTTAAATAGTGTAACAACAGCCAAAGTGTTTATGCTATTATCGCAAAGTTAGGACACCCATTGATTTGTGATTTCATCTTTGAATGTAAGTATAGGTGTATTTACAAAACTGAGCTATGACGTAGGCATCGGGTCTGTTTTAAAAAAAGCAAATGATATGCTGAACATGATAGCTTTCTCTCCACTTTGAAAGTACATGAATGAGTAAAATTTACGATTTCAAACAAGCGATACGTTTCATTTGAAAGGTAATTTGTATCATTTATAGGTATTGTTTTATCTATTTTGAAAGAATAGCACGTGAATTTAACCGTTAAAAGTAGATTTCACGGCTCACCGCGCAAAATCTACCTATATCACGTATATCAGATAGGGTTAAATGCACCGCACAAAAAATTTGCATTGATTATGCAACTATGCACGACAGAAACAGCGTTTTTATTAGTGTACAACTTCGGCTGTTATTGCAGATCTATCATGCGGACGTCAATATTGAACATTCCAAAACAGGCCCCGGTATAGATGCATAAGTTCAAGTGGTCGATGAAAGGTCAATTTATCTATACTCTTGTATCGAAAAACTGACCATCAATCGCTAATATAAGCTTGTGTAAATCAAGTATAAAGTATTTCAAAGCTGCGCATCACCGAGTTCACACAGGAAAACGAGACTAAGTCTTGTCCTGTTTTCAGTGGCATCTGATATGCGTTTTTGTTACTTTATACATGTTCGCGCCATTATGAACTTTTGTGGTAAAATGGCGTTAAAGTCCTTATGTCCTTATGTTTGCCGATGAAGTTTACAAAATGCATAAATAGAGTTCACAGTCTCCAGCCCGTAACTGATTCGTTCGTTTGAAAAACGTATTGAAAGTTATTAAGACATGGGCAATTGTTTCTTAACTCGATTTCTATTATTGTCATCATGCTTGTACTCCAAACTAATTTTTAAACCAAGAAAGGGATAGGAAAATGATCACCAGTAATTAAATATTATCAAATGCACAAAAAGGTAAATACAGTCTAAATTAAAGCTGTAAAATCATTGATACTTGCATTGTTAATTTATTCGAAGGTATCTGAGAGTTGTCGTGTGCCAATAGCGGCACGAGAAGATACAACAATATAATCAACGAAAGGTGAGAAATTGATACTTCATTTTGCCACATTTTCACACCTTCGCTGATTATAGGAAACTGCCATTTGGGGCCGTTTTTCCTTATAATATTTATATTGATTATTTCCTTTTTGCTTTTAAAACATATACACAAGTAAAACCATTCTTTTTAATTGGAGGGAATGTATTATATATCGGAGACGACCGACCAAAGTTGTATGCTAAGATTTTTTATACGGGCAGATGTATGTGCAACATGCATTTTGGTTGTTCCAAAACGTCGCAATTTCGGCCTTTTTTTTAAACCATGCACACAAAATAAACGTATTATATTGAGAGTCCATGCGGGCTTTTTTTTAAATTTATATAAAATGACATTTTTGTTCCTTCAATAATGATTAACTTCAAAATTTCGACGTAATCTTTCTTTAAAGTTACATAAAATATGAAAATTTCTAAGCGTGAAACTCATTGATTCTAAATATCCTTACTTTGTAGACGTGACCTATGTATATTTCATAATTATGAAATATTCAGTTTTAATTTAGATTAGAAATAAAAGTACGTAACATGTTCAGAATATGCTTCGTTTCTTTATCGGTATTGTGGGAAAACTAAGTAAATTGCAGCAAAATTATTATAAATTGTTTATCAAGCTATTTAGTCCACTAATCAAATGAATTTAGTTTTAGTACACATATTATTTTTATGTTGTAACCATAACATTTTTATTACAACTTCTTCCTTTTTTGAATAGGTCAATTATTCTTTCTTGGCTTCATTATATCAAGTGGAAATTCGAGAATAACTATGGCTAATATTCTTGACCAAGTGATTAAATTGGTGAGTTCTTAATATCAAGTAATGCTACGATGAGTTGGTTAGAAACCCAAAATCAATATAGTTTAAAGACAGATATACTGTTCTAAAATCAATATTAAAGATACGTATTCATTTTATTTCAGTATCTCATTTTTCAGATTTTTTTGCTCATTACTTAAATCTACACAATAACAAAGCGCTCATTAAAGAGAAACGTATCAAAAGTTAGGATAAATAATTAGATAATTTCTAAACTATCATCATCAATAAACATTTACCTGTCATTACATAGGTATCAACTGCTCTTTGTCTATATCGTCTGCGTAAGGATATAATCCTTCTTTATCTATATTGTCTGCGTTTTAGACCCCAGTCCAATTCCTTCTTTGTTATATATTGTCTGCGTTACTATATATTCAATATTGTCTGCGTTTTAGACCAACCCTTGTTACAGGCACTAACTAGTGTTTTATGATTATATTTCTTTTTTCTAAACGCGTAATAAAAGATAAATAATCATTGAACAATCGATAGATGAACCCGCAGATGGTATTTAATCGGAAATCAAATACAGTATTCTGATTGATTGAAAAACTTCCGTACGGCTAGCCTATCCAGTGAGGACTGGCTAGCCGTACGGGCCCGTACGTTTAGCCTACAAGACTAGTCGTACGGACCCGTACGGCTAGCCACTTCCTTTTTGATTTCACATGGGTGTTATTACAGTCGTACAATAACTATACAAATAATCTCAGAACATATAGAAAATGTATATTTCGATGTGAAAATGGCGTCATAATGCATTTGCTGACACCATTTCGCAAACTGCGTTGTATGTTTTGCGGAATAATTTGAATCGATACATAACTGTAATTTGCTCGTTTTATCGCAAAAATTCAGGTGTTATCATATTTAGAATATCAAATTTGTGGTAATAAAATGCTGAATTTATTAAACTCGTCATCTAAAACAGATAGAAATTGGCAAAGCTTCGTTTTTATCCGTTTAAAGACGATAACTCGTTTAAAAAAATCCGTATTTAATGACCACTATTTCAATATCCTCTTAATTCAACAAATCGTCGGTAGGTAACCAATATCTCGTAGCTGCAGATTAAAACTGCTCTTTTAAGATTTTTTGGTCGCCCCAAGGATATTCAAGTATATAAGTCTAATTTTTCTCACTCAGTAGGCATAGTGACGTCATAAATAGGTTTACTGGGCCCTACTTTTATGACATCAAATAAGGTGAATTGATCAAATGCATAGAGGATAACCATTCGTTGCAGTGTAAGATTAATTTATATTTGATTAAGTGAACAACGAAAGCTATAATTTCATGAGAAGCGGAACTACCTGTGAAAATAAAGCTTTTGTTATTTACAAAATGAAATACCAATTAATCTTACTTGAAAACAAACGATTACACTATTTATTTAATGCAAAAATGAGAATAAGTGTGGAAATTTAAGGACAAATTTTCTTAAAGTGCCGAACGTTTATTATAATGTCACTTATTTGGCTCAACCTAGGTAACGTTAGATAATGTGAAATGAAGAAAGACGGGGTATTTTTTTTTTTTTTTTTTTGATAATATCACTGGTATGACAATGAGATTATCAAGTAATAATCTCCTGGTTTTTCTCAATAATCCACAAGAAAGAATTAAGAAAAGGGCATGGTGGTAAGATAATCAAGTACTAATCTACAGATATTTCTCAATAATTCACCAAAAAATCATTTAAAAAAAAGAGTAGTAAAGTTATGATTTAACTTTTTAGGAATCCCAGCGTTGTTCACAGTGACTTCAACATTACATGGCCTGAGTTCGGAGAGTCTCACAATTATCTAGAAATACAGCCAGAAGGATATGTAGTAAAACAGAGATTTAAACAGCGGGAAGTAAACTATTGGACTAATGTGGCCGCTAAAATAGAAGACTCGACAAGTGACTGTGGTTTAAATACAGCAGTGACATTCGAAAATAACCTAGCATTACAAATATGCATTTGTTACATCATTTCATTGATCACCTCAGTATTGCCAATTCACAACTGTAAATAATTTAATTTGAGATGATTCCATCAATTTTCGTGCATTCTGATTGGCTGAAAAATAAGTTTTATTTCTCAATGATAACAATTTTGAGTACCCATATATTTGTAAGCTTTCGCAAAAAGTAGTCCTGTAAGAAATTTATTAATTATTAACAATTCTGTACATTTTTTGCTTCAAAATATCAGATTATAAGATATGAAGAAATAATTTGTTGATTTCATGGAGGAATGCAACTAAAAACCTAATCACACATGTGTATGGATCCGCTTCACGTTTTCATACAGTGTAATTAGGTTTTTAGTTTCATATCCAAATATAATCAACAAAAACTCTCTCCATCTCTTAAGTATTGAAAATCCCTGATACTGAAAATATTATTGATTGTGAACTGAAGTTATTAATATCAATCAATACAGTAAACTGCACTTATAACGTTTTATCTGAAAACTGATTTCATTTTTGCATTGATGTGTCGATGAATTAAGACTGATGGAGAAGTTATATGCAAAAGGTAAAATCCAAGGGCAAGCATTTTGCATTGCATATAACTCCTCCCTCGACTTAATACATGGACACGTCAACACAAAAAATGAAAATATGTCCATTATAACATGATCACAATTCTGAAATTAGTTTTATTTCCAATCTCTGGGTGTAAAGAAGTTTTATTACATTTTTCTGAAAGTAAAATTAATGAAAAAGTAAATGATAGCGAGGTTAGGAGAATTTCACAGAAAATGTAGTGCTCCATTTAGCACAAGAGCTATATGACGTCAAAAGCACCAACGTTCCCCAAAAAGATGACATTGAGTTCAATAAATGGGCATTGTAATCTGTGTATGCAGTAAAACACATGACATATGAATTTTACTGCAAATAAAGTTCTATGTAAATTCTTCTTACTTCATTTATGCATTTTAGGCCATCATGTAACTAGATTGTCACAAAGCGGACTAATACCCCCCTACAAGTGCTTGTCAATGATGAAAAGCAATTTTCTATCAAAGGGCCATAACTCTGTCAAACGTCAGTGGATTGTAACCAAAATATCACTTGCACATCTCTGTCTGATACTGATCACATCTGTAATGTTTCATTGAAATCCGTAGCTGACAAAACTTCTGGACAAAAAAAGCTAAAGATGGACCGACCGACCTTCAGACAGACTGACTAACTGCCAGACAGACAAGCTGACTCCTATATACACCCCAAACATAGTTTTGGGTGTTATGATAATGGTTAATACAATATATTGCTTATATTGACGATGATTTTATGGTCCATCTAGACTCTTCATGTTGGAAAACAATGAATGATAATATTTAAAATTTACAATGTTTTTTCTTTTTCATTATTTTCAATAATAGTGATTTTGAAACGGCAGCTCTACAATATTTTATGATATAGCAGCTTTAAATTTATCCTACTCAATTCGAATTTCGTTCATAAAAGATTTCACATGTTTGAGACATTTAAACCAGTCTGGCTGAATTTTTTGCATTATAATTCAATAGAGAGTAGTCAACAGGGTTTGAATAACTTCTGTTTAACATCAGCCTGAAGGACCTTCTAAGCCCCAAATCTAACAGGTCTTCCATAGAAACTTTGTGTGCAAAAATTTAAATAGTTAATTTTAATGAAAACAGTGTGGGAAAAGAAGAAATTAGTTGTAAAAAGCAATTTCTTCTTTTTCCACAATGTTTTCCACGGTGTTAAGAAAATATTAACTATTGAAAAGGGAACTATTTTTCCAAACCTGATTGATTGGAAACATTATGACCGTAAACGACAGGCCTGTAGGACCTGCAACTGTGCAACATGGCTTCTCCTACCAGCTCTCCCTGAAATCCACAGGTCTTGGGCCTGAGGACTGGTGTTAGTGTCAACCCTGCGCAATGTAGGTTAAGATTAGACTGCATGTCCATGCTAGCTGATCTAAGTGTAAACAGTCTGCCAATGACTTGTGTAGAGCAGGAATATGCTGTTAACGGTAATAGAAGGGTTAAATTTTCAAGGTTAGGTATAAATTCTATGCAGTTTAGATCTATTACGTTTCATCTTTCACAGAAAAGTTAAATCTAAAATCATTTTTACTAATTTTAAACTTGAACTCTGTGGGATCAGAACTTTGGCTCTTACAATTCAGATTGTCTTTAATTATTGTCTGCACACTAGTCTGTTCATGTTTGTTTTTGTCAATCAGTTTTGTGTTTTCTAAATTCTCTTTTGTGGAATTATTCCCAGGCAACAAATCGTCACTTATATTAAAATTAAACATAAAACTGTTGCTAATATCTGTGCTTTGTCCTAATGGTTCTGATTTCTTCTGATCTGTTAGGGCACTGCTCTTCTTAAAGAATTTAGATGCTTCTGGGGCAGACTCAGCTTTTGATAACTTCATCTTCTTTGCAACTAAAAGTAAACAAAATTTTGTAAAGAGGAGACCATGCATCACACATATGAGCCTGTGTGTGAGATCTGCAACAATTTCAAATATGCGCAAAGCAAAGACTCTGACCAGCCTGTGCATCCACACAGTCTGACCAGAGTCTTCATTATGCGCTTAGTAGATAGAAAAGGTCTCGAAGTATCTGTAGACAATGAGGTAACTATATATTTACAGTATGTGGCTGTCAACAAAACTCAATGTTTGCACCTCAGGCACATTTCAAATTGTTGGAAATGTCACACACAGGCTCATATAAAATCAATAATACTATCAACTTGACTGAAAATATTATTATTTGTGTATTAGCCGTATTGCTGTTTTATTAATTTCATTTGTGAAGCTTGTTTCTTAATTAACTTGGGGTAACCCTCAAAAATGGCCATTGTAATTAGACAGAGTCATTTGCCCAATGCATGTTCTTGTTTTAAAGCTAAATTCTAAACATTTGACCTTGACTTGTGACCTACAATCTATCATAAGTTTTCTTTCAAATGGCACATCTAATCATGGCGATAAATTGTGTTAAGTTATTTTGGAAAGCATTCATAAAATGAGAATTGTCCATACAAACATTGTTGACATAATCTGCATGGACGGCCAACATCAAACGAACCAATCGCGAACCTTGGGCGATTCAACAGAGTAGACCTCGGGATAAATACGTGGGTGCAGGCATCAAAGTGCTTCAATTCGTATTTGAGGTTATATGACCTAACAAACATCAATGATCCCTCTAAGGATGATGTTGCTTGAAACACAATCAACGAAAGAATCAAAGTCAGCATATCATAATTTCCGTAACAAAATGCAACATTTTAGGCCTAACTGTGTTTTGTCATCAAATTTTAATTTGCCCAAAAGATCTCCACAGATAATCAGAAAGAATATGATTTTTCTTAAAGCGTATTGAATTACCAAAGAACAAATAGAAATATGACCCAAAATTACTACACTTACGTGTGAGGTACTTTCCAGTTTACGAAAAATTCCTAGTGATGTTCCAAATCCAAAAGAATATCACTTCCAGCTCTGGATTAGGGTTTAAAAATTTGAGCCTGTGAGTGACATTTCCAACAATTTCAAATGTGGGCTAAGCAAAGACCCTGGCCAGCCTGTGCAACTGCACTGTCTGCCCAGAGTCTTCACTTTGCGCTCTTTTGATAGATAATTTCTCTGAGTATGTTTTGACAGACAGACAATTTTCAAATTGCACTATGTGATTGTATGGGCTGCTCAATGCTTGCAAATCTTGCACATGTCAAATTGTTGGAAAAGTCGCACACAGGCTCATTTGTAATCTTATCTTAGCCTTACACCACCTTTTTACTTAGTTATTGTGGTAAAAACTTGAGACAGACTAGTTATAATCAGGAATTGACACTAACACAAGTCCTCAGGTCTGAGACCTGTGGATTTTAGTGAGGTCTTGTAGAAAAAAGTGCATGTCGTATTGCAATGCAATAAAGGAGTCCCCCACACCGGATAATAAAAAATCCTTTCTGAAAATATATCTCCTACTTACTAGATCTATAACTGTATACAAAATTTGAAGTTGCTAGCACATTAGGTTTTGAACAAAATGTCCCAAACAAAAATATAAGAGTAAAAACAACCAATGGCAAAAACTCCAAAAGTGGGCAGAGAAGAATGATTCTTGTACATGCCACTCGTCCTCAATGAGATCTATGAGTGTATCAAGTTTGAAGTTGCTAGCACTGATGGCTCAGGAGATATGGTCCGGACAAAAATGGCAGGATAAAAAACAACAACAATGGACAATAACTAAAAAAGCGGATGTGGCAGAGTAACAGTTCTTGTGCATTACACTTCTTCTCAATGAGATCTACAAGTGTACAAAGTTTGGAGTTGCTAGGGCTTTTTGTTTAGGAGATAAGTACGGGACAAAAAAACAACAAAGGGCAATAACTCAAAAAGTGGGCGTGGCAGAATAACAATTCTTGAACATGACACTTCTCCTCAATGAGATCTATAAGTGTACAAAGTTTGAAGTTGCTACCACATATGGTTTAGAAGATATAGCCCGTACAAAAGTGTGATGGACAGACGGATGGACGGACAGATTGACGGACAGATGGAATCGAGCAAACCTATAGTCCCCCAACCGGTAACCGGTGGGGGACTAATAACCATGTGGCAGGCCCTTCAGGCCTGTAACTAATGGTCAAATAATTTCCAATCTATCTAGTTGTTTCTCTTAAAAGTTGCCTTTCCAATACCAATGTTTTCATTTTTCTATGGAAAACATTGTAGGAAAAGAAGAAACTGCTTGTCAAAAGCAATTTCTTATTTACCTATATTGTTTCTCTTACAATTTACTTCTAGATTGCTAAATAATATCCATAGTTTTCCTGAAGGACCTGTTTTCCTTAAGGAGGACCTGCAAGATTTAGGGCTAACAGGTCCTTCAGGCTGGTAGCAAAAAGTAGTTAGTGTCGAACCCTGATAATGTCCCAAAATTTGTCAATTTCACAATCAACCCTTATCTTGCAGAATATAAATTGTTTAAAAATATTGCCACTATGTTGGACATTACAATCAGCTTGGTTCAAGCTTTCCCCACACTTATTATGTGTACGTATAATTAGCTGTAATTTCAAACTAAAATCAGAGCCGCCACCATAGCGCAGTTGGTTAGGCATAAGACTTCCAATCTGGAAGTTGTGGGTTCGATCCCCGGTGGCAGCAAATATCCTTTCCGACATTTGTCTCTTTCCAATGGGTAGATAATCGTAAACCTATGTGAGATAGCAGTCGGAGGCTAGGAAAGGGTGTAATGGTATTACAGGTGAAAGAAATACAAGGGATCCATTGTTAGGTGCTCTGGCCGCCATGATATAACTGCGAAATTGTTGAAAGCAGCGTAAAACCTATTCAAACAAACAAATCAAACTAAAATCAGACTGTTTATCTGTGCAGACTGAGCCTAGTCCATATTGTCTAGTATACTAAAGCTTTGTGCACAAAATGATTATGCTGTGAAAATCATGAGTGCCTAGAACGGTATCGAAAAGGTTAAAACTCAGCAAGGGGTGTTAAAAAACAGATTTTTCTCCACTTGTCTATGGACAAATAAAAGTTGATTTCCTACTTGTCCAGGATCAAAATTAACTTGTCCACAAAAAAAAATAGACAGACAAATACAGTAAAAGCATTATTTTTCATAATAATAATAATAATAATAATAATAAAGCCTTTATTAAAAGAAGGAAATGCTGTAACCCAACATTTTCTTCATTAAACAAGATGTGGTAGTGAAACACAAATATGAGACTTCTTTTTTGAAAAGACTTGAAAATATTGGCAATGTTAAGTCTTTTGGTTAAGTTTCGCAGACATACAGACAGATGGACGGATGACTGTAAAACAACATTCCCCTGATCTTTCGATACAGGGGCATAAAATTGTTTTGTACCCTTTCATGCAAGCATTTAGATAACTATTCTGTTAGATCTATTTATTACTGTTCCAAAATCTGTCCTGGTACAAAAAAAATGTATTTACTTGTCCACAGACAAGTTGTGTAGAAATCTGTGCTTGCCCACAAGTGGAATAGCCCATTTTGGACAAGCTGGCATGGGAATTCCACACCCTTGTCAGCAGGATAAGAGTTAATGTTTAATTTTCTTGGATAGAAAACAAAATCTGTCTCACTTGCAGTACTCTTTTTATCCTCCTCCTCCATTTTCTTCCTGTAGTCTCCAAATGTGTTACGCATCGCTTGTCTCTTCTTGATCAATGGAGCTTTAGAACTTGTTAGAATTTTCAACACTTTCACAGCTTCCTGGGCTGAAATGAATTAACCCTTTCCTGTTTTACAAAATTTTGGACTTGTCCAAATTCAAAGGTTTTGCAGACGAAAATTAAAAGTGGGTTTAATTTGAAAAAAAAAAAGGTTTCTTCTTTTGTCACAATGTTTTCTCAATCATAAAATCACAGACACGTAAAAAACAGGGATTAAACAGCAAAGGGTTAAACAATCAAGATGTGTTATTCTACTAAAATGGTATAAGGAGGCTTTTACAAGAGCACCGCCTATAGATACCTATACTTGGCCGTAGGGTGCTGTATAGAGGATAAAAAAATCCAAAGAGGGGCATAATTGGTACAAAATGCATGAAGAGTTTTGCCCCTTGATAGTATAGGTGGCTGGTCTTTTGATGGTGAACATGTGTAACATGTTTTGAAAGGATGCCTTCAGTAATAAGAATTGCAAAAATGTATTAAAATCAATTTAGAGATGAAGAGAGTATTTGTTGATTTCATTGAGGTATGAAACCAAATGCTTAATCACACTGTATGAATATGAGTAGTGGATTCATACAAGGCTGTGATAAGGTTTTTTGTTTCATTCCTACATGTAATCAACTAAAACTCTCTAAAACATTTTAATTTAATATTATGAAGCAAAAATGTAAAGATTTGACATTTAATCAAGAGGACCATGATGGTCCTAGATCGCTCACCTGAGTCTCTTTGACCCCTGGGACATCACATTAATTAAATAGGCAGATGTCAACAAGGAGATAATTTCTACATAAGATCAATACCATAGAATCTTTTCAGCCAAGAGCAAAAAGGATGTGCATTTTCGCTCTTTGATTCTATGTAAAAAGGGATGCACCCGAGTGGAGCCCAAATGTGATCCCAAGGTCTTTGTAAAGAACAAACTTGGTTGAGGTCCACTAGATGATGCTACATACTAAATATGAAAGCCATCTGCCTTCTGGTTTCAGAGAAGAAGATTTTTGAAGGTTTTTCTACTGCAATCCATCCTGCTCAGATGAGCTAAAAGGGATGGACCTGGGTGGAGCCCAAATATGACCCACTAGATGATGCTACATACCAAGTATGAAAGCTGTGTGCCCTCTGATTTCCGAAAAGAAGATTTTAAAAGATCTTCGCTCTTTGATTCTCTGTGAAAAGGGTTGCGCCTAGGTATGATATGAACATACTTGGTAGAGGTCCACTAGATGATGCTACATACCAAATGTGAAAGCTGCCTGCCCTCTGGTTTCAGAGAAGAAGATTTTTGAAGATTTTAATTATTTTACCCTTCATCCTTAGAAGAGCTAGAAGGGATGCATCCAGGAAAGCCCAAATATGACCCCAGGGTCTTTATATGAACAAACTTGTCTGAGGCCGACTAGGTGATGCTACATACCATATATGAAAGATGTGTGCCATCTGGTTTCAGAGAAGAAGATTTTTGAAGATTTTCGCTCTTTTATTATATTTCAAAAGGGTTGCGCCCGGGTGGAGCCCAAATATGACCCCAGGGTCTTGATATGAACAAACTTAGTAGAGGTTAACAAGATGATGCTACATACCAAATACAAAAGCTGTCTGCCTTCTAGTTTCATAGAAGAAGATTTTTGAAGATTTTCCTATTTTCACCCATTTTGTTAAGGGTAAAGGGAAAGTTAAGGTAGGATTTCATTTATTTGAACAAATTTGGTAGAGCTTGACCAAACGAACATCCCTGCAAAGTTTCATCAAGATTGGCCCACTGGTTTAGGAGGAGATGTTTAAAGAAATTGTGGACGATACACATTTGAAGACGGACCACGCACGACTGACACCGGACATTGTACAATCACAATAGCTCACCTTGAGCACTTTGTGCTCAGGTGAGCTAAAAACAGATTTCTTACGGGACTACTGTATGCAGAATTTTACAATTAAGCTGCATACTCAAAATTATTTTTATTGGGGAATAAAACTAATTTTCAGCCAATCAGAATGCAAGAATATTGATTGACACAACTATATTTAAATTATTGTTCTGAAAACACTGGTAGTAACAGGTATTAATTTCTGGAATACAAAGTTTTCAACTTTCCTGGTTCTTATAGAAAAATCAGGTAATATAAACTAAAATGAGACATATGCGCAGCCTAATCTTTTTCTTTATCTTCTAGGGAAGCAGGAATGTTCCAGGTTAGGCATGACAAAGGTTACTAAATGGTTAAGGAAAGTAATCCCTGCGGTCATTCAACTTATTGTTTAAACTAAATTATCTTATACAGTCGAATATCTATATGTCGAACTTCGGGGGACTTACCGAAAACTTCGACGTATAGAAAGTTCGACGAAGAGATAAATGCGATCTTCGGGACGAAGACATACGCGGCCATCATCACACTAAGGTACGACCGAAAATGGTTGCGAAAAAACGGATGTATTTGATTACCGTGATGAATTAATCGAATATAAAAGATGATATGATCTATGAAACAATGACTTTTATGTTAGAGGTTTAAATTTCGCGTTCCTCAAGCAAAAACATATCTGATAATGATTTCTGCATATCAAATTTCCTGGACGAATAATTCTCGGATTAGTTACCCAGTCCTTCCTTGGGTACGTCATGTCGGTCGATGTTGATGGCTATATCCCCGTGTATATCGGGTACTTCACCAATCTAGTCCCGCGTGGCATTGGCTTTACATGCTTCCGTTGTCAATGAGAATTACAAATTTAACGTCGCAGGTCACATGCATTTTGCCGACCCTTTTCATTTCAAAACAATAAATCACTAAACCTTTCACATTCTCTATCTGTTACAAACAATCAAACCCAATCAGGTAAACAATCGATATCCAAAACTGAGATCGCGCTGGTCAATTACTGTGGTTGACAGGTCGAATGTGTGAAAAACAACCTCGATTGCAATTTTCATCAATCAAGGTTGGGGTTCGTCGTAAAGAGGTGTGAATGCACACAAACAATAGTGATGGGACCTAGAAATTGGTTCGACGTATGGAAAAATTTCGAGCAATGGATAACGACGTATGGAAGTTATAATACATAGAAATAAAGAGTAAATAGATCGGGACTTAAAAAATACTTTGACGTAGAGATAACTTCGTCTAATGGACATTCGACGTAAAGATATTTGACTGTAACTATACAAATATCCGTGTGATAACATCTCATATGATGTTTTTTATGATATCATATGGATATGTTTAGAACAAAATCATAATGCAATTATTTTTAGAAACATGTATTTCTGTAAGAAACATCGACCAAATCAAATCAAATAGAGGTTATAAGATGAATATAAAACATACTTAGTGTATTGTTTGAAAATACAATTATCAATTCCCCTAACCTCGTTATACAATACAAAACACTAAGTACATATTATAAATATGTATCAACAAGATGTCGTCAAACTCTCACAGGAATAAGGCTGCCACACTACTGGATATCCAAGTATGAAAAATAACATAGGGAAATAACTCAAAAATTGAGCTAGGTAGTTAATGGTAATTGTGCACTTCACTCTGTAACATAGAACATAGCTGCCATTTTTCAAGTCAATTGGACATAAGCTGACAGCGCTATGCTTCTGACAAAGAAGTGGACGCCACCTAACTGCCAGACACTGGTTGCCGGGACAACACAGGTGATCACATAATTGTCCTGTCTTTTGACAGGCGCACAAAAATCAAAAGCTTAAATTGACTGAGCTAATTGTGCTCATCATAGGATAGAAGGTCTGACAGATAAGTTAAAGGGTATGAGAAACACCCTATTACATTGCAAGTGATGTGTTGGAAGAGCAAACATCTCATGGAAAGAGAGAGAGAGAGAGAGAAAGAGAGAGAGAGAGATGCAAGGGAATGGAAAAATCAAGTACAGTTAGGAACATCATGAAAATGAAAATGTTAATAATTTTGAGATGAAATTAAATAGTGCATTTTGAGTGAAAGTCCAGGGAGGTAATACAATAAAGCTTATATTGCCCTAGCATGACAAAACTAGATTTTTTTTTACTTCCCTAGATAATAAAATTATGTACTTTTCTGTTTGTCACAAACTGTAAAATCTGAAAGGTGTGCTACCAACCAGACATCTGGACAAGATTCCACTGACGTAGGAATAGTCTCACCTACTTCATGATAATCAAATACAGATGATAATGTCAGGAATTTTAAGAAGAACAGAACAGATTAGGACAGAACATATCCTTTATTACGTCTAGGTACAACTATGTACAATACGACAATATATACATAATGAAATATATATGACAGTACAATAAGAGCTTCTGGTAAATCTCACAAAAAGATCACAGAAAAATTTGAGAATGACAAAATTTTTGGTATGATTGTGTTCGAGGGATAGATGCTCTTTTCGAAATAAAGGATTAATAAGTATTTGCAAATTATGAGATGATAGATTTCTTTTTTTTTGTATTTGATTACTATATCTAGGGAAGACCAAAGCATCACAACTACAGCTCAAATAGGGTAATTCAACTGTAGCTTTGACATTTTCACTTCAAAGTAGAATGTCTCTTTGTTACCTTTTTTGGAGTCTGGATTCTGTGTTTCCAGCCCGAGTTGTAATTGATCAATACACCAGTGTAGCTCTCTCTCAAACTGATCAATAGCTTCCTGTGGAGAAAAAAGATGAAATTGTCCGTTCTCTAGTAAAATCTTCCTAAATGATGTTTCATTATTATTCTAGGGCCTTAGGTTATAAAACTTTTCTCAGGCTCAATTAAAATATTTCTCAAATTTCAATTTGAGATTAAAGCCGTAATTCTGTTTTATTACTCATTTTCATGTATTAACATAAAAGATGATATTAATAAGTTGTTATAAATAACAACTTATTAACCCTTGTCGTGCTGAGCCCGGAATATTCCTGCTTTGGCAGGAGGTATAGACAAACATCAGCCTGCACATATGTGCAGTCTGGTGTTGGTCTACACTGCCTGTTTCTCACTTTCAAGCCGAAATTGTCGATAGATTTGGGTTTTCAAATAAAATTTGACCTACGGTTGGAGCTTTCGGTGCTGTTTGCCCTTTGGTTTTGATGAAAATTTTTAGCCAAAATTTATTCAGCGTGACAAGGGTTAATATTATCTTTTATTTTCATATATTTATTTTAATTCAAAATTTTGTGAAAATTGAGCCTGAACCTGAGAAAACTTTTATAACCTTGATGCCCTGATGTATTACCCAAACACTACCAAACAACAATTTTAGACTGACTCTATTTCAAAGAATTCAGACATTATTTCATTGTGCGTTAAAACTGAAAATAGGCAGCAAATTATTGATGAAACCATTGAGAAAAGAAGAAATTGCTTGTGTCAATATACTTCGGCAATTTCCGTAAACTGCAACAGACCTCGGGTGTATATTAGGCAGATGGGTATGTAACAAATTTGTGCATTTTGTTAGGCGGAAACAGTGTAAGAAAACTAGTGTGGAAACATCCGGCACTACCTTCAGATTTACACTTTTTACAGTAAATAAGAGCTGAAAAATTCTATTTTTTGAGATTTCTCAAAAATTAAAATTTTTCAGCCATTATTCAAGAATCTAAAGATATTTATATAAGGATACAAGGTTTCACGTCAGTGATTTAAACAACAACATTGGCAACATTGAATGTTTTCACTCAAAGTTTCTAGGGGTAACGCCATTTTAACTGACATCATAGAGTTTTTCCAAGGTTTTCTCGTAATTTTTAACAAGAGCACCGCAAGTGGATGCAAACACTTGGCTGCTTATTATTTCTTAGGCAAATGCAAATATATGAACTTGGAACCTACAGAAAGGTCTTATACCGAGCAATGATCATTTGAAATATGATTGCTTTTGACTTACCATTAAAAAATTATGACCCAGGTTAAATTTTTTCAAACAAATTTGACCTTGAAAAATGACACTGACCTTGACTGATGACCTTGAACTTGGTACCTACAGAAAGGTCTTGTACCAAGCAATGATCATGTGACATATTAAGGATCTATGACTTACCATTCTAAAGTTATGACCAAGGTTTTATTTTTAAAAGAAAATTGACCTTGAAAAATGACCTTGACCTTGAGTGATGACCTTGAACATGGTACCTACAGAAAGGTCTTGTCCAAAGCAATGATCATGTAATATATGAAGGCTCTATGACTTATGATTCAAAAGTTATGACCAAGGTTAAATGTTTTAAAGAAATTCGACTTTGAAAAATGACACTGATCTTGACTGATGACCTTGAACTTGGTACCTACAGAGAGGTCTTGTCACAAGCAATAATCATGTGAAATATGAAGGCTCTATGACTTACCATTCTAAAGTTATGACCAAGGTTTTATTTTCAAAAAAAAAAATTGACCTTGAAAAATGACCTTGACATTGAGTGATGACCTTGAGCATGGTACCTGCAGAAAGGTCTTGTCCCAAGCAATGATCATGTGAAATATGAAGGCTCTATGACTTACCATTCTAAAGTTATGACCAAGGTTTAAATTTCTTAATAAATTTGACCTTGAAAAATGACCTTGACTGATGACCCTGAACTTGGTACCTACAGAAAGGTCTTGTCCCAAGCAATGATCATGTGAAATATTAAGGATCTATGACTTACCATTCTAAAGTTATGACCAAGGTTTTATTTTTAAAAGAAAATTGACCTTGAAAAATGACATTGACCTAAACTGATGACCTTGAACTTGGTACCTACAGAAAGACCTAGTCCCAAGTAATGATCATGTAAAAAATGAAGGCTCTATGAATTACCATTCAAAAGTTATGACCAAGGTTAAATTTTTTAAAGAAATTTGACCTTGAAAAATGACATGACCTTGACTGATGACCTTGAACTTGGTTCCTACAGAAAGGTCTTGTCACAAGCAATAATCATGTGAAATATGAAGGCTCTATGAATTACCATTCAAAAGTTATGACCAAGGTTAAAGTTTGTCACGCCTACGACAACGCCAAAGCAAAAAACGCAAAGGTGATCATTATACCTCGGGTTTCTTCGAAAACAGTAAATTCAAGTGCCATTAATGCCTAGCTTTTTTTACTTAATTAACTGTGATTTGGGCTTATACAATTTATGCTCTAATCCATCTCCTAATGCAATAATACCATCAATTCACATTTTTTGGGGTGTTAACATTTGCAGAGACCCTCAAAATGCTTAACGCCAAAGTGCTTCTTGGGCGTTTAAGTTTTAACCATTTTTTGGGTCTCTGCAAAATTAATGTAAACGCCCGTGATGTGAATTAACCCTGTAAAAATAAAGTAGGGTGCAGGCAGTGTAGGCTAGGATTAGATTGCATTATTCTATGAAGGCTTATCTTAGTCTAGACTGTCAAAGCTTTGTGTGGAGCAGGTATATTTCATGATTTCATGAACCGCATGGGAAGGGTTAAATTTTAAAATATTACATTGATGTCTGCATCCACTTTCATGTTTTGACCAGTCTGAAATTGTGAAGATTGACCTTGACAGATGACCTTGACCTTGTTACATGACCTTGACTTTGGTAGCACCGGATGCGGGTCATTGAGATCTATCATCATGCCAAATATTAGCCTTGTATCTTGAATAGGCTTGAAGATATTGGCAATGTTAAGTTTTTTGGTTAACTTTTGCAGACAGACAGACAGACGGATGGACAGACGGACAACGGTAAAACAATATGTCCCCGATCTTTCGATTCGGGGGCATAAAAAGGTTAAGTTTCTAAAACCTGTGTAGACTGTTGAGGTTCTTCCATCTGTACATCAGTTGAACAGGTATTGTCAGGGCTCTTGTTTTTCTGGAACAAAAAATAAACAAGTGTTTAGTTTCAATAATTTGAGGCGAGAAAGGTCTTTGTTAAAATTTTATAGTCCCTAATATTAAAGGCTAAAGGTAGTATGTATACATTGTATTTTCTTAAACTACAGTTACATTATTATTAACCCTTTACTGTTTAATGCCTAACTTTAACATGCCTGTGATTTTATGATTGAGAAAACATTGCGAAAAAGAAGAAATTGCTTCTGACAAGCAATTCCTTCTTTTTCCACACTATTTTCTACCCTACTGAACGGTTATTTTTCAAATTAAATCCACTTTAAATTTTCGTCTGCAAAACCTTTGAATTTGGACAGTTCCAAAATTTTGTAAAACAGGAAGGTGTTAGATATGTTGATGGTGGGCAATCAAAATGTCATCCCTACAGCTACATTCAAGCTGCAGGTTGCCAAATGACAATATACAGGTATTTCATAGTGATTTATACAATTAAACAGTTATTGTGACCCCTTTGAGAGAGTTTTCTGAGGGTCATTACTTTTTGATGCATCTTATAATATGCTTTCTAAAATTGTACTTGTAAATCAATTGATTACTCCCCGTCTTTACAGTAACAAGCAAAGGTCAAATAACTCTTAAATCACAAAATTCTACTCATGATTTGCTCTTTTCATCCCTTTATAATCTACTTTGACCCACAGTTTAATGGTAAAAAGGTCCATGACCCCATAATTTCAAACACTAGCTTGAGCCTTGCTGATCTTAGCATGCACTGCTTGCTTTCTTCTTCTTAGTTTTTGTGAAAAAAAATATTGCGGCAGACTTATCCATCTACTTCTAGAAAATTTGTTCTCACTTCTAGTAAAAAACAAGATGTGTTTGTGAAACACGAATGCCCCCATAACAGCATTTTTTTTTTCAAATTTTAATCTTGACAGATGACCTTGACCTTGTCATATGACCTTGACTTTGGTATCAGCAGATGCGGATCATTGAGATCTATCATCATGCCAAATATGAGCCTTGTATCTTGAATAGGCTTGAAGATATTGGCAATGTTAAGTTTTTTGGTTAATCTTTTTAGTTATTTGACCTTGACAGATGACCTTGACCTTGTCACATGACCTTGACTTTGGTATAAGCAGAATCGGATCATTGAGATCTATCATCATGCCAAATATGAGCCTTGTATCTTGAATAGGCTTGAAGATATTGGCAATGTTAAGTTTTTTGTTTAACTGTTGCAGACAGACAGACAGACAGACGGAGAGACAGAAGGACAGATGGACAACGGTAAAACAATATGCCCCGATCTTTCGATACGGTGGCATAAAAAATTAAATTCAGCAGGAAAGTGGTTCAAATGGTGTAATATATACCAGGAAAACAAAAATTCCCCCTTTTGTGTATTTGAACCCCCAAATAAAGAAATTAAGGATCCACAGCTGTATCCCCTCAGGGGTGTGGAAATACGAGTTTTCTCCACTTGTCCCTGGACAAGTAAAAGTGGATTTTCTACTCGTCCAGAATCAAAATGAACTTATATAACGTAAATAGAAAAATTTGAAAAAAAAAAATTGCCTTTTGATGAAGAAAATGCTGGTATTCAGCATTTTCTTCATTAAAAACAATGTTTCCTACCCTATGATATGAACATTAGGATGATTTTTCTCTTAATTCTTTTAAGTAACATTCCAAGATTTGCCCTGGTATTTACTTGTCCTTGGACAAGTGGCTTAGAAAAATTTACTTGTCCTCAAGTACAAAAGCCCAAGTCGGACAAGTCAGGCATGGGAATTCCACACCCCTGCCCTTTTAAGGGTTTGGGAGCTCCCCTAGAGTAAATTTTGATAATTAAGACTTATGTATATTGTCAAAACATCATAAGTACAGCTGTAGTTTCAATGTTATGATCATTCACAACTGATGATTCTTTTTGACAGTATCATGTTTCATTATGCATATATGCACACTGTGTGTAATTGATAGTTATGTAGGGAAAAAGACTAGCATGGGCCCAGTCACCTAAACAGCCCAAAGTCAAAGAAGGGCCATGTTACGGTCTAAAGGGCCAAAAGAAAATTTTCCATTTGGTCAAAACGGCCCAAATAGAAAAAAAATCACATCAAATAAAGAATAATCGAAAAAAGTATTTTTTGAATGCCCTGTTTGTATGAAAAGTCTAAAATTTCCTTGGGTGACAGATTGATTGATTGATTGATTGAATGGAGTTTTACACCGCTTTCAACAATTTTATAATTATATTACTGCAGCTGGAGCACCTAACAATAAGTTCCTGGCATTTCTCTCACCAGTACTACCATCACATCCTTTCTTAGCCTCCAGCTGCTATCTCATATAGGTCTACGATTATCAACCCATTGGTGAGAGACAAATGGTCGGAAAGAATGATTGCCTTCGTCAGGGATCGAACCCAGGACCTCTAGATTGACAGTCCGGCGTGCCTTGGGTGAAAGACTCATAGAAGTTATTTAATGGAGATAAATCAAATATACATAATTTCCAACATCTCCAAAACATTTCCACATGAAGCTTGTCAGTTTTATATGTCCCTCTCAAACAAACCTTATAAATGTTAATCTTTTAAAATCATTTTTTGGTGCACTCTTGATTTGATATTTAAAATAAATATTATATTGATAAATATTACAGTTCATAAATTGAAATCCTCAATCATTGAATTTGGGGCTTTGGTGTGGTTGCAATTTTACACCCGATCCAATTATTCGCAGATAAGGTTGGTAATCTACAGGGGTGTGGAATTCCCATGCCCAACTTATCCGACTCGGGCTTTTGTACTTGAGGACAAGTAAATTTTTCTAAGCCACTTGTCCAAGGACAAGTAAATACCAGGACAAATCTTGGAGTGTTACTTAAAAGAATTAAGAGAGAAATCATCCTAATGTTCATATCATAGGGTAGAAAACATTGTTTTTAATGAAGAAAATGCTGGAAACCAGCATTTTCTTTGTCAAAAGGCAATGTTTTTTTCATATTTTTCTATTTTCTCTTTAGCGATAAGTTCATTTTGATCCTGGACGAGTAGAAAATCAGCTTTTACTTGTCCAGGGACAAGTGGAGAAAACTCGTATTTCCACACTCCTGATCTATGCTGCCACCTTGTTGATGCTATTCCTCACACATTTCTTAAATATTATCACGCCATATCCACATGATAAGAAAATATAATAGCATGAAAGAATATCCTGGTGTACCACATTTCTGTGGTTTGTTTATTAGAACTGTCGCAATTTTAAAATCAAGAGGAGACCTTGTTCCAAACTTATCACTTTCAAAATGATCATGCAATTGTTAAAGTAGCCTGAAAATTCTGGGCAAAATCATTCTTTTTTAACAAAGTAATTTGAACATTCATAAAACACCCATTAAAATCCTAGGTGCTCATATTTCTGTGAATCCTAAATTAAACAGTCCTTTAAACAGTACTTGAGTATTGTATGGCCTAAAAATTTTAACTATAAGTCTCATAATCATTTCTCATTGGGGTATGAAAATAACAGATACTATACATTTTTATTCATATAGATTTACAGTTTCCTAACACATTATAAGTACTTTGAAACAAGGAATTTTAGAGGATTTTAGAATTTTACCAATTTCGTGTGATTGATGGTAATTTAAAAATAATTTCTTTCATAGATATTCATTATTCTAAATCTTTCATCAAAATATAGTGAAAAATTACTGAAATTACAGCAAGTAACTCTAATTGCTAATTGACAGATATATGGTCACTCACGGAAATAGGGTACAAAAGGATACAAATTTTCAATTCACAAAAACTATATAGCTTAAACAAGAGGAACATGATGGTCCTAGATCGCTCACCTGAGTCTCTTTGACCCCTGGCATTTCACATTAATTAAAAGGGCAGATGTCAACAAGGAGATAATTTCTACATAAGATCAATACCATGGAATGTTTTCAGCAAAAAGCAAGGATATGCTTTTTCGCTCTTTGATTCTATGTAAAAAAGGATGCACCCGGGCAGAGCCCAAATGTGACCCCAGGGTCTTGATATGGACAAACTTGGTAGAGGTCCATTAGATGACGCAACATACTAAACATGAAAGCTGTCCGCCTTCTGGTTTCAGAGAAAAAGATTTTTGAAGATTTTCCTTTTTTTATCCTTCATGTTCAGGTAAGCTAAAAGGGATGCGCCCGCATGGAGCCCAAATGTGACCCCCATGGTCTTGATATGAACAAACTTGGTAGAGGCCCACTAGATGATGCTACATACCAAATATGAAAGCTGTCTGCCATCTGGTTTCAGAGATAAAGATTTTAAAAGATTTTCACACTTTGATTCTATGTAAAAAGGGTTACGCCCGTGCAAAGCCCAAATATGAACCCAGGGTCTTGATATGAACAAACTTGGCAGAGGTCCACTAGATGATGCGACATACCAAATATGAAAGCTGTCTGCCTTCTGGTTTCAGAGAAGAAGATTTTAGAAGATTTTCACCCTTTTTGTTAAGGGTAAAGGGAAAGTTAAGGGTGGTTTTCATTTATTTGAACGACTTTGGTAGAGCTTAACCCAAGGTTTTGATTTGAATTGGGGTTTTACGTCACTTTCAACAATCTCTGTTATATTGCGACGACTGGAGCACCTAACGATGGATTCCTGGTATTTCTCACACCAGTACTACCACCACATCCCTTTCCTAGCCTCCAGTTGCTATTCCACATAGGTTTACGATTATCTACCCATATTTGGAAGACAAATGTCGGAAAGGATAAGTGCCGCGGCCGGGGATCTAACCCGTGTGAATATAGACCCCTGGATTAGAATCTGGCGCGCTACCAACTGCGCTATTGCCACTGCTTTAACCCAAGGAAGATCTCTGCCAAGTTTCATCAAGATTGGTCCACTGGTTTAAGAGGAGGAGATGTTTAAAAAAATTGGTGGCGACCCATGACGCACATTGTACGATCAGAAGAGCTCACCTTGAGCTCTTTGAACTCAGGTGAGCTAAAAGAATGAAAAAGGGAAATGACATTTCAATTTGAATACAAGCAAAATAAGGCAAATCCCTGTTTAGGCCATTTTGACCAAATTACAGGCTGTTTTGACTGTGGGCCATTTGATTTTGGGCCGTTTTGACTGTAAAACTTTCTACCGAATGTCATTTCTACCGAATGTCAGTCATTTCACTATCGAGACGTTTCCTACTAGGGACATTTCACTATTAGGACATTTCACTTTTGGACGTTTCACTACTTTTTTAAAATTGTTTAGACATTTCACTACCCATTTTTATATAGGGGTATTTTATGCCATTATTTTGTTTATTTATCTAATTTCATATTTCAAAACAAGTTATTTTTGCTATTAATTATTTAGTTGATGAATCTTTATTTTTATTATGTAGCTTTAGAGTGTATTTCCCATCACCAATTTCAATGAAAATGATTTAATCTTATAATGTTCACTTTATAATCCTCCCATAAATTGGAATAATATGTTGTCTGGATTATTTAATCTGATTGGGTTTTTTTAAAAAATAAATATAAAATTAAAATAAACGTTATTTGTATGCAATATACAGATTAAATATGGGCAATGAAGGGGGGTTACCAAATGAAAAAAAAAGATAATTCATAATTTTGTTCCAAATTAAAAGAAATGAGATTGAAAATAAGGAAAATGTGAATAGACATATATGTGAGTAAAAAGCAGAATTTCTCACGAATTTACCAGTATTTCAAGCCACAATTATATTTTTTCAACAGTATTTATTCTCTCTCATGGTCCATACCATATATGCCTAGAGCACAGAGGGATCTAAAACCTACTATCACACATACTTAACAATTGAAAAAAAGTATGATAATAGCTGAGAATGTGATGAAAAAGATAAACTGAAACTAACTTGAGAGTATTTTTTTTTTATTTTCCACAAGGCTTTCTTGAATAATAAGATATCTTATTGTTATTAAAAAATTATTTTTTTAGTGGAAAGGAAATCATCCACAATGAGAAAATAGAATATATTTATGAAACATGGCATTTTGATTTGTTTTCATTCTTATGATTTTATCAATGAGCATTTTGAGAAAATATACAGATATAATTGATATTAGATTAGATTGATTGTACAAATGAAATCCTATGTAAAAGAGAAAACAGTTTTATATTAATGCAACCTATTAATTCAAAGACATACTCAAAGCATCTTCAAACTGCATTTGTTTCAGATTCATTATATCATATTTAGCCAATTAAAAGATTTAATGTGAGATTGATATACTTGTAAGTAGCAGATGATTGTTACAGCTAGGGGTTAATATTCAGTTGGCTCTTAAATTCCAATATATATGTCACCTTTTTAATGTGTGCCACATTTATCAGAGCATTACCAGTAGACATTATAACACCTTTTCTTATCTCACAAATCAACCAATTAACTTGCATGTCTCCAAATAAGTTTTAAAAGATGTAGGTATTAAAAAGACAAACAATTAAGTAAACTTGTATTACTAAAAAGACAAAAAAAATCTGATTTTTTCTCAGTTATCAGATAATAAAAGTCTTTTTCGCATTTTCAGAATCATGTCTGAAATCTCCTTGTGAAAAATCTATTATAAGATATGTGTGGGAAAAGATTAATTTGAGAAAGAGATTCTTTAATCTTGTGTTTATGTGTAAGTGAATTAATTACGAATTTGAGAATTCCTCATTTTTTAAACTTTTTCTTCAACAAATGAAAGATCATAATCATTTAGATGATTTATATAGACAACTAAGAAAGAGGGAATTTAACTTATTCAACTGCACTTCTTGCATGTAACAATTTCAATTGTAATATAGAGTGAAAATATTGCTAGGTCTTGATACTTTCAAATAAAACCATTAAAAACTATAAGATTTATCAAAGGCTGATAATTTATAGTATAACACCCATGTCAGGTAATCCTGCGCATCGTCTAACGCTGCGCAGCTATATGACGTCATGTAAACTTAGAAAATGGCCGCTAAACATAAAGGCAGAACGATCTATTTTTCATACTCAAAATTCGATCAATTCCACCATTTTAAACAAAAAGTTCATGTGTTTATTTTAAAGCAAGACTTTTCCCGTTTTTGTCTCAGTGTTTTTCATTTTAATTTGAACAGATTACGGACATTAATTTTAGGTTATTTCCTCGGCTGTGCAGGTTTAGCCGACGAAAGCTGTGTTGATAATACGCGACAGTGCCTCTGTTCATCACCGGATTGTGTTATTCTAGTGACATTTTTTCTAGATAAAATGTCTTTTACATAGACAAAATGGTCAACGAGTACATTCATGTATTGATTTTTTTGTATAACCGATATCTTTACAAGAATTTTGTACATGGTTTCCAACACTGAAAAAGGATATACGTGCCATAGAAAACGTTCAGAGGAGAATAACCAAACTACTACCAGAAATTTCACATTTATGTTATGAAGAAAGACTTAAAAAACTCTCTTTAACAAGCCTAGTATATAGAAGACACCGTATGGATATGATACAAGTCTATAAAATTGTGCAAAATATCGATGACATCTCCATGGATGGACTATTTGAATTTGCTGATTCCTGCACACGTGGCAATTCAAAGAAATTAAAGATACCAAGAGCCTTGAAATCATTCAGATTAAATTCCTTTTGTGTACGGTCAATTAATAAATGGAACTCCTTACCAGATGTTATTGTGAATGCCCAGTCAGTGTTAAGTTTCAAAACACAGTATGATAGACACATGCACAGTGAAAAATTCACAACCGAAGAGATTTATTAAACTAAGCAAATAATGATCTCATGACTACAACTGATTTGCGACTGTCAACCTATGATTAATGTATAAATGACATGATATTAACCCGGAAGTCGGAAAAAGTTTAAGTGGTAACGATAAGAAGAGACGTAGAAGACGAGCTTTTTAGAGCTCATATACTCTACAAGTACCAGTACCAGTACCAGTACCAGTACCATGACTTTCTTAAGAACGCAGGGTTAGCCGACAGCACTGTATATGAACAAAATATAGTTTAACATTGTTTGGACGTTTCATTACCAAATAGTAGTAAAAAGTCTTGGTAGGAAACATCCAATAGTGAAACGTCTAAATAGTGAAATGACTGCCACCCCTTTCTACTGCAGTGTATGTTTAAAAGTCCTTTGATTTTAACACAAATTGAAATCAATCAGCATGACAAGGATTTGTAAAGTTATTGGAAAAAAGGCACAATAAATAAAATGAAATCTAAAATAATAAAATCTTCAAGAACAAAGGTATAAACCCCATGTTTTGTTGATACGTTAATCTTCTCTTATTAAGAAATTTCATTTAGCTGGTACTATTTGTTACGAAAAGATAAAGGTATACTCCTTGACCCTATTACCGGTGGTCTTAATGGAAGTTGTCTGTGTTTAAGAATCTCTTGATTTTTTCTTAGAATATATTATGTCATCACATAGCCATATCATTCCTTTATCAAACTCAGTACTTTTGTTTCTAGGAAAATGCATTTTAACAATAGTCTTTGGTTGGAAACAATATGACCCTCAAGATTTGCCGGAACTACTTTTGTACCAATTACCGGTGTACTGAGGAAAACCTTTTAAGTTCACAAATTACAAACCCTTTTGTATTCTTTCCATACATCGTATACATTCTTTGACCTATAAAGGTATAATTTATCAAATTTTCTGTCCCAAAAATTGCTTAACTTAAGTCTAACAAGAGAAATCCATACATCACCATGTCTAAATTTTGTTTTCCTCTGTAAAATAGTAAAATTGATGTGTGGATGCTATAAAATTTTATTCAGAATCTATCAGGGACTAACCTAGTTAAATTATGGTATCATAAGGATTAACTGAAATTTTTAACAATTGTCTGAAGTATTTCTGTATTTGAAATTCAAAATTTATTACTACACCGGTAATTGGTATACCCCGGTAATAGGGTAACTGAGCATACGGATAATTTTCTTGAGATTAAAAGGCAAATCTACTTTTACAATTTATTCAGTTGAAATGGTTAAAAGTTAACTATTATCATATAATTTTTTGATGTAAGAAAATGCTATTCCAAAATAGGCAAACAATGTTTTCACCTTCTTTGGTGGCATCGTCACTTCATTAAGTTTCTAGACTAATTTTACAAGTCAAAATCCAGTCTACATTTTTTAAAACTGGTCCCCGGCGGTGACTAATAAATTTTTTTATAAAGCCAAAAAAGTGGAAACAGTCAGAAAATGACGGCATGAAAGTTGAAAAATAGAATTCAAACGGTTGAAAAACGATTTTCCCTGTCGGAAGTCGTAAATTTGTTTTAACACCACATGCATTAACTGTCAATATACCTGTTCTGTAGTAGACTTTTCTGGACTTGTGAACAAATCGCAAATAATGTGGGGAAATTTTTCTTTTTCCGACAAGAGAAATTTTAGCCCCAGAAGCACCACAAAACCGAAGATGAACTCGACCCTCCCAGTCTTTGTTACCTCACCAATGGCATCTAGAACAAGGCAGTCTGATAAACTTAACCAGAGTGTCAAGACAGGGCTTCTTACGACGGCTGGTCCACCATTGTCTAGTCCTTTCATGCCACAAATTAAGCGTGCATTAGGGCTTGATCCAGATAGAAAACAACCATACAGGTAGTCTTTTCCTTAATTTTGATGCAACCTTGAAACAAAAAAAGATATCCTACTGTCCAATGGTTAGAAGAAGTCCAAATTTATGTTCGATTGATTTCGAAATTGAAAACTGACTTATTGCAGAGTTTTGGGCATGAATGTATGTTCAATTTCTACACGAGTGTAAATTGTGTAACACATGGACACAGTCTCTGAGTCTTTATTGCCCTTCTCTTTAGTGTCAGTTGAAATGCTGTGCTCCCTCGACATAATATGTTTCAGCCCAACATTCTAGTGACATCATTGTGTCCACGGGGCATTTCAGTGTTCCCAGTGCTTTTTTGGATAAGGGGTTTTTGTCACCCCCTGAAAGGTTGGATTTTGAAAAACTGGGGGTTTTCAGAAAAAGCAAGGGGTTTCATTTTTTTTACGTTTTTTTTTTATGGAAAAAGTTATTTCGTCAAGACAATGTACAGTTTAATGATTCAAAACTGCTATATTAAGATTCGATGGAGGATTTTATGTTCACTTTGAGGTTACTTTAGTACTGAAAGAATTTTGGCAAATCTGTTTTTATGTTACATTTATATTAAGAACCCTAGATATGTAAAGATAACTGGCAATGTCAAGCTGTATAATCTCACTATGTGGAATGGGCAGTGTTCCCACTGCTTCTTCCCAATGGGAGTAAAAATGGTTACTTTGCAGCACGTGTGTACCCCCTCTATATGAGACAAAGAAGGCTGTCTGCAATAATAAGGGGGTACAGAATTCCATTTGAGGATAAATCACCCTATATGGGGGTACATGTATTTGGGAACCCTGCTGGGGTTTAATTTCTCAAGTTAAGGTGGAAAAAAAACTATTGACAGCCTTGGCAATTTTATCATTAGAAATCAAGGTTTCTAACCCCCTTTAAAAATGCTAAATCAAGTAAGTATCTCAACAAATACTCTGGTCTATGGCTGTCTTTTTTCATTTAATTTGTGTGTTGGTTTGTTATAATTGGTGTTTTCAAAGTCTGATGTTTGCACAAAGAACTGATCATGGAAACTCGAAAGTGGCAGTTAATAAACAAAATACGATTCTTCTGTTTCAGGGTGTCTCAGAAATTTCAAGATCACAATTTATTCAAACAAGCACAGAAAAAAAAAGAAAAAGAAAATCTTGATGAGAATCAAACTTTTTATACTTTCTATGTTCCAAATGCATGTAAATCTCGACTGAATGTGCGAATAATTAATCTCTTGTACTACTGACAATGTGTTTATAATTTATTGATCAAGCCTGTGTTCGAATACATGGCCAAAGTATCAAGGGGAAAACCATTGTTATCTGATTTTAGCTAGTTACAAATCCAACGATCTTGCTATTTTGATTCGAGTTTAGGTCTAAGTAATGAAGACAGAAACTTATGCAAGACGATCGCATTTTCAAAAGCCGATTATTCTACTGATATTTATTCTTCTTCAGACTGTCGAACTTGGATTTCGAGCAAAGAAGATTGAAAATACTCGATTCATAATTGTCAAGTGTTTGATAAATGATTTGCGAGTCTCAGAAGGTTTTTTTCTGTTTTAAATTATAATCAAATCCCGCATATCGCAGCTAAAAGATCGTATCTACTGCCAATCCAAGTTGTTGTTACGACTTTATGGCAATCAATCGACGACATCGTAAATTATTTGATGGTAGAACATAGGAAAGCATTTTTTTTTTTAGATAAAGCCATACCTGCTATTAAAAAAGATGATTAAATGAAGAGTAATCCTGTTGTGTTTTTTTTTTCGAACATAAATCCATCAAATAGTTGACCAACTAATCATATCGTTTTATTCTCATGATGGAAAGGGTCTCCATCTCACGAGGTTTACAAGCGTGCGTCGCGTGCCAAGTCTGGAAACTGTCCAAAAATAACTGAACACCTGGTGTCGGCGCCGTTTGATCACCCGTTCACCCTCTTCGAAAAATAAACTGTTCCGGGCCCACGCTTCATTACGAGAATAAAATGTTTATTTCACGAATTTGTCATGTCGCTACTGGGACTTAATTTCGGATGGATCATTGGAATAAATAATTGAAATACCGGTAAATTATTTTCTTGGTTATTCATAACGCAAGTCCTTCGTATTTTTGGATAACAAGAATATATCAGTAATCTATTATCATATTTCAGTCAAAACAATCAAATCTTTATTTTGTCGATGTTAAATGTAAACCCCGTAGTTAAAACCGACTGTTATTTAATCTTGGGCCGAATCCGCAGGATATAATTTAGGCTCTAGCGAACATTATCCGATATCCAGCGTAAACAAACAAAAAAAAATCAGTTTTATTCTTACGGAATCGGCCGCGATGAAGATCGAATGACTACCTGGTTCATTTAATTCTAATTATGGAAGCTGTTAAATTTGGGTTTCCCAATTTTTGGATAGAGATTATCATTCACGTATTTCTAGTGATAAAAAGGAGAATCTTTTACGTGTCCATTCTACTTTTTCTGCGCGTGAAACGAGCGTATTAGGCAGGGTTAGTTTTTAATTCTGTACGTGAATTTTTGTTTTGATGCGTGATTCACGTACATATGTACGTGAATGGGAACACTGCATTTTTAGCGATTTATATGTCTTACATGAATATATATATACTTTATCTGAAGATCTTTCCTGGAACAAGCATATTGACAATATAACATCTAATGCAAATAAAACTTTAGGTTTTCTCCGCAGAAACATCCAGACCAAAAATAAGAAGATCAGAGAAACAGCATACAAAACACTGGTTAGACCCCAGGTAGAATACGCATCAACTGTTTGGACCCCTTACACAACATCCTATATCAACAAAGTAGAAAAAGTACAATGTAGAGCAGCAAGATGGGTTCAAAATAATTTTTCTCATTATGACAGTGTTACCTGCATGCAGAAGGATCTTGGCTGGCAAACTCTTCAATATAGACGAGACATCACCAGAGTCACCATGTTTTATAAAATTGTGAATTGTTTTGTTGAAGTACCCATACCAACTTATCTTGAAAGACCAGTTAGGATCACCCAACATATGCACACAAAATCTTTTAGACAGATCCACACAAATGCTTCCTACTTTAAATATTCTTTTTTTCCTTGTACAGTGATACTTTGGAACAGCCTACCAGAAACAATCATTCAGCAACCTGATATTGCCGCGTTCAAGAAGAGTCTTGGTTCTTTTCAGATAGTGAGCCGTCCCTGAATAACCAAAATTGTGTTACCAGATCTTTTAATCTAACACTACTTTTAAAATTTGGCACCCTAACCAATGACTAAAAGTTTTTATTCCAGCACAGACGGGCACCTGCCAGAAATACCCGAAAGGGGAGTCAGGCAGTATACGAGGGTTGTCCGGAAAGATCGTAGACAGGGGTGTGGAATTCCCATGCCCGACTTGTCCGACTCGGGCTTTTGTACTTGAGGACAAGTAAATTTTTCTAAGCCACTTGTCCAAGGACAAGTAAATACCAGGGTAAATCTTGGAATGTTACTTAAAAGAATTAAGAGAGAAATCTTCCTAATGTTCATATCATAGAGTAGAAAACATTGTTTTTAATGAAGAAAATGCTGCATACCAGCATTTTCTTCATCAAAAGGCAATGTTTTTTTTTTCAAATTTTTCTATTTACTCTTTAGCGGACAAGTTCATTTTGATTCTGGACGAGTAGAAAATCCGCTTTTACTTGTCCAGGGACAAGTGGAGAAAACTCGTATTTCCACACCCCTGTCGTAGACATCATCTATTACATACTTACTGTTTGTCTATGGCTTTTTAACACTACACGTCAATATTCAATATTATTCAAAGAGCCGCTACACAAATGTTCAAGGAGATTCTCTTGTTAATAATGAAATAACATAGAATTTTGTAAAGGCATGTTGGTTGGGTCGGAGCACAAAATGAAGCTGCAACGCAAAATATGACGTCGACGTAAAAATACTACTTCCTTTAGTCAAATCTAATAGTAACAATTACAGGTATTTATCGATGTTTTGTCTACATTTTAACCTACCTGTTATATTATTTTATGATTATAAAGAAAAAAGCAAGCATTGTCCACTTTTAGAAAAATATTTATTGCTTATAACCAGGGAAAAAAATAAACACAAAATTTTGCCGCTTCGTTTTGTAATCATATTACATTAATCCAAAATATCAAGGAAATTCGACTGAATTTCAAGATACCACAAATTAACCATAAATGTTTCAACTACTGCTGGTAGCTGAGGCAAATTAAGGTCATGTGTATCCCGGATTCCGTTCAGTCCTATAAAATTGGGTATTCTTAAAAGCCATACCCAAAACGCGCAAAACTCATTTGTCTGTATTGTTCAATTATCAAAATGAATTTTCATTAGAAATCATTTCGTATAGTCTTTTTCGACTATCATCCATTTCAACTGTTCACTTATCATTGAAGATCGACGCTTCAAAATCACTACCAAACTTCGTTCTCAAAACCCTTTTTAATCGGACTGCGTTTCGTCATAATGACGTTCCCAACTAAACTGCAGACTTCGCATTGAAGGAGCTTTGCTAAAAATCATTTATTACTAGTTACTGGAAATTTCCAACTGAAAAATACCGTATGTTGAAAATGATTTGTAATTTATTCATGTAATAGTTGTAAAAGGTTCAGATATGTTTTTTCGCGTTACCCGGATTTTAAAGAAAAATGTAGAATAGACGCTGCTCGGCCACAACGTCTGACGGCGTCATTTTCCGTTCCATCTCGCGCACGGTTTGCTATAATATTCTTCATTCACTCGAGTATTTATAAAGCGATATCTTTGAAAATAGTACAAGATAATACTCATATATTGTACACAATAAATACATTTTAATTTTGATATTCTCAAAAGATCTAAGCCTTGAAAAAATGTTTTAGAATTCAATCGTTATCGGTAAATGCTTATAATTTCGACGTGCTCCGGGTACTGCTAGGTCGGGTTGCTAAGGCAAGTGTCAAATACATGTCAATAAAAATGTTGTACATTTTTCTTCGGGTATGAAGTCAGTAATAATTCGGGAAGCGATTAACATAAGAATTATGAATTAAATGGAAGTAGTTTATGAAAATTTCAGACTGTCTACGAACTTTCCGGACAACCCTCGTATATAGATAGATAGATAGATAGATAGATAGATAGATATATAATAACAAGGGATGCAACTGACAAATTCAGAAAAATCTACCCATTCCCACAAAAACACACGTTACTTCGTTAATTCAAAAGATAATTAAACGAAATCTTCTTTGACTAACTCCTTACATATTTATCTAGGGAAAAACAAAGTGGTTTTTCAACAAAGTGTTTGGGGATTCTCACTAGAGAAGCGGGTTTCGGGACATTTTTGGTCGAAACTGCTTGGTCCAACTCACTTGTGAGACTAAATATACTATTTGGTACCAGATACCGGCCAAAATACTTATCGATCTCATAAAATTAATTATCTTTTACCAACATCATCTCTTAATGTTAACACCGAGAATACAGCTTCAAATCGTATCGAAGTTTTACCGATTCACTTGATTTTGAAGGGATTCAGCCATCACCATCGTCACATGATCCTCAAAATAAATTGTTTAAACCCAGCAATTTCATTGGACCACAAAGCGCATTTCTACGAAAAGGGGCGAGTTTTACCAAGCCGTCATTCAGGTGCGCAGAATGAATTGCCAGGAAAACTTTGTTTGAAAAGAAGAAATTGCATTTAACAAGCAAGTTCTTCTTTTCTGCAATGTTTGCCATTTGGTAATTATGCAATTTTTAGTATCAGAAAGGCAACTATTTTTCAAAACTTGACAGATTTTAAATACTAGTGTCATTAATAACAACAGGCCTGAAGAACCTGTAGCATGGTAACATATACCGGTCCTCACTAAAATCCTAAGGTCTCTGGCCTGAGGACTGGTGTTAGTGTCGATCCCTGCTGTCCCTGTATTTTGAGTTCTGATATGATGGCTCAGCGCAAAACACTTGTATCTTCATATAACTTTAAAGGCAGTCACTACTGTTTTGCGCTGAGTCGTTTGACTATATCTTTGAGGGGAAGACTTACTTTCTTATTTCAGGGGTGTTCAGAGACGTCATAGTTTCAATGTGTCAAGTTTACCCTCGACCAATGGCCTTCCGCACGTCATTCTGAACAAATCCAGACAGCTCCCACTCACAGAGAGAAACTCTAGCATGCTGAAGAGGTCTAGCACGGTCAAGATTGCCCCACCCACACCAGGAAAGATTGCAAGCCCAAGGTACTGTCAAATATGATTTTAATCTATTATAAATCGGTTACCTACAAAGTAAAAGGCAAAAAGGGGTATACTGTTTTACTGTTGTCCGTCTGTCTGTCAGTCTATCTATTTCTCTGTCTGTCTTCAAAGCTTGACCATAAATTTAACATTGCCAAATACTTGTAGTACTTCAAGGCTATACAAGATGGAATGCTGATATAAAATATGAGCATTCCATCTTGTATAGCCTTGAAGTAATATAAGTATAAATAATTTTTCATGATGATAGATCTTATCAATACACATCTACAGATACCAAGGTCAAGGTCACATCTGCAGTGCTCTCAATAAGATCTGAAATCAGGAATTTTTGTAATTCCATGTTGGAATTTCAGGAATTTTTTTTACAAAGTAAGGAATTTTTACCCACGCCTCCCCCCCCCCCCCAACATCCTTTTCTTGCACACTTTGTAAATGCTTGTTTTCTTGTTAAAATTAGTCTAATTTTTATCCAAAAGTCCATCATTCTGGTTACTTCTTTTTAAGAATGAACGACTTTCAAGCATTTTAAACTTCTAGCTTTCACTTGAAGCTGTAGGTACGAGCTTTATTTGCACTAGATCACCTTTTATCATTTTCATTAGATCTAAATAAATTATGGAAACTAACATTAGGTCTGTGGAGTTTCTATTTAGAATCGGTCTTGAGATGTATTCTTGCGAGATGGCCCTAGGAAATTCGGCTTACTCAACTTTTAGTTACGACGTTTTGGTATCCGGTGATTTTACGGACATTAGTGCAACTTTATTTTTCTCGCCCTGTCGTTCCAAGGGTACGAACGTTCTAGGTAGTGTGCAATTAAATGTACTGGCAGTTTTATGTTATTTAAACTTACGCAGAATTATCTGAATAAAGGAAAATAAGAAAACTTTGTCATTTCAAATCTCTCGTCAGACATATTGTTGCAGACAACTTAAATTACGTCAACGGGATTTTCCCGTATTACCCGAAGATGCCGTATATAAACGAGGACAGTCGATTGACCTTTTCGGGAATGATTTCCGGTAGCGTCTTTTTTCACTTCAGATAATTTATCCGTAGATCAATTGTCAGACTTTTAGAAAGTGATATTTCGAAATTTTATCGGTCAGGGCTGTATGAATTACGTTTGATCTTACGAATATTCCCCTGATTTGAATTTCGTTTGTTTCAAAAGGCCTTGCAACCGACTCGCGATCTGCATCCGACAAAGACAGGTAATGACAGAAGCGGTAGTGGCGCATCGCTAACCCGACAAGATTGCGTAATCAAAAACTAGATCTAGTTGTTGAACGACAGTCAATTACACCTCGTGTTACACATGACTTGTTTTGGTCAGCTGCAATGTGTATGCTCATGTTGATTATCGATTTTTTGCACGCGTGGACTTACTTTGTAGACTTTATATGCTTAATTCGTAAAACGTCCGGGGGCAAATTACAGGACGTTTTCCTTGAATCTCGGACGTTTTTTTACGTCCGGGTCTGATTTTCCGGACGTTATTTCTGAAATTCTGGACGTATATTACGTCGACGTCCGCTTATTGAGAGCACTGCATCTGCCAGAGTCAAATGTAAAAAAACCCTGGTAGTTTCAGAGGAATCTGTGTTTTACGAACACCTCAGGTTTTTCTTTAGTTTACAAAAGCTTGAGCAGGGATGTGGAAATACGAGATTTCTCTATTTGTCCCTGGACAAGTAAAAGTGGTTTTTCTACTCGCCCAGGATCAAAATTAACTTGTCGGAAAAAGAGGTACTAGATACATTTGAGAAAAACATTGCTTTTTGATGAAGAAAATGCTGGATAACAGCATTTTCTTCATTAAAAATAATGTTTTCTACCCTTTGAAATAAACATTATGATAATATCTCTCTTAATTCTTTTAAGTAAAATTCCAAGATTTGCCCTGGTATTTACTTGTCCTTGGACAAGTGGCTAAGAAAAATGTTCTTGTTCACAAGTACAAAAGCCCGAGTCGAACAAGTCGGGCATGGGAATTCCACACCCCTGACCTTTCTGTTTCAGTTTGTATCAGATGAGAAATAGCTCCATTTGTCATGAAGATAGAGGCACTCCAGATACCTATGCTGTAGTATCCGCATTAAAGGAGAGAAGGTATTCTTTTATCATTGAGGAATAACTGTAAATTATCATGTAGTAAATTCACCGCCAAACCAGTGAAATTATCAAAAACCTCTATTTGACGTTATCTGAGAGGAACCCAAAAAATGAATATTAAAGACATCATGGTGACATTGCATTTTAATCACTTGCAAAATGACCAACTTTAAGAAAATTTGTCTGGAATTGTCCCATTTTGTCACTTTTTTTGCATTAAAGAAATACTAGTAGGAAAATTATTTGTTTCTTGAGTAAGATTGATTTATATTTCATTTCGTGAATAAGAAAAGCTACATTTCCACTCATGACACAGCCACTCTTTAAAATACAGCTTTTGTTGTTTACTCAATGAAATATAAATCGATGACTCAGCACAAAACAGTTGTAACTGCCTATATGTATATAGGCAGTTACAACTTTTTTACACTGAGACATCGAAACAGATTTTACACTGAAACAAATGTTGATCCTCTATTTCTATAGTATTGACTTAAACCATCAGGTCTATGTTCAGGATGACATTACATACAAACTGTTTGCTACCCGCTTTACTCATGAACTTACATGAAGCTGCTTGCAATTGAGGGTTTAATTTACAATAGTTTGCCACCAATGGGTTGATAATGGTAGACATGTGTCTGATTGCAACTGGAGGCTAGGAAAGGATGTGATGGTGGTACTGATGAGAGAAATACCTGGAATCCATTGTTAGGTGCTCCAGCCGCCATTATATAACTGAAAGATTGATGAAAGTGGTGTAAAACCCAATTCAAACAAACAAAACAAACTAAGCAAAAAGTTTGCACAGTTGTGTCATCCTGAACACAGAGCAGGGCTTGTGCTCACTTTTCAAAGCCATATTAGTCATTTAACTATGAATTGCTAGGTATCAAAACTACTGTTGCAGAGGTCAGAATAATGAAATGAATTGACAAAAAGTAAATATTTCTAAGTGACTGATTTCTTTGTTCCCTTGATATCTTTGGCATATGAATCTCTTTCAGAGATAGGAAGAAGATAAGGAAATTCTAATACATTTAGGTGCTAAACCAAAGCCTAAGAGTAAAAATGAATCCATGATAGAAATTATTGTGGTCAAGTTACATGTGCATTCGGAACATCACTCGGCCATTTCCGTAAACTGCAACATACCTCGGATGTACGTAAGGCAGATGGGTATGAAACAAAATCGTGCATTTTGTTAGGCAGAAACAGTGTAAGAAAAAACTAGCACTGTAGATTTATATCTTTTACAGTAAATAACGTCTGAAACATCTTAATTTTTGAGAATGACAAACATTCTCAAAAATTAAGATTTTTTCAGCCGTTATTTAAGAATCTCAAGATATTTATATTAGGATATGATGGTTTCACATCAGTGACTTAAACAAGTAGCGTTGGCGACGACGAATGTTTTCACTCACAGTTTCAAGGGCCAACGTCATTTTAACTGACGTCATCAAGTTTTTCCAAGGTTTACCCGTAATTTTTAAAAATAGTCCGTCAATGTTCATCCAAGTTGATCGTGAGATTGGCCGAGTGGTGTTCCGAATGGTTACATGTGGTACATTTCTGATTTTCAAGGGTCAAAAACCTAGTTTAAGCGTATAAAAATGTTTTTAACTTTGCAGAAAAAGGTCTATAACATCTCAAGAAGAAAACAGTGAAATCCCTGTCCAACATGCTAAAAGGAGGTAGGAAAAAATTATGAAATTATTTCATTTTCGCATTGATGTGTCCACAAATAAAGTTTGGTGGAGGAGGAGTTTTATGCAAATAGTAAAATCAGAAATCACTCAAACTATAAAAAAAAAAAATCCAAAATCATTCTAAAATACTTCAAAATTGTTCAAAAGATTATCATTACATTAAAGGTTATAAGATCCTTCTATGATTTTTTGGCTGGTGTGGGTTTTGATTGGTGCCCAAAGACACACACTCACACAAAAGGACATAGATTTTATGAAGTGAGGTAATAAGATATTACCAATTGGACGAAATAAGCAATATTTGATTACCTTCCTTTAATTTGGTTCCCATTTTTAGCTCACCTGAGCACGAAGTGCTCAAGGTGAGCTTTTGGGATCGTAGAATGTCCGTCGTCCGTCGTGCGTCGTCCGTCGTGCGTAGTCCGTCGTCCACAATTTCTTTAAACATCTTCTCCTCCTAAACCAGTGGGCCAATCTTGATGAAACTTGGCAGGGATGTTCCTTGGGTCAAGCTCTACCAAAGTTGTTCAAATAAATGAAATCCACCCTTAACTTTCCCTTTACCCTTAACAAAAAGGGTGAAAATATGAAAATCTTTAAAAATCTTCTTCTCTGAAACCAGAAGGCAGACAGCTTTCATATTTGGTATGTAGCATCATCTAGTGGACCTCTACCAAGTTTGTTCATATCAAGACCCTGGCGTCATGTTTGGGCTTTGCCGGGGCCCAACCCTTTTTACATAGAATCAAAGAGCGAAAATCTCTAAAAATCTTCTTTAATTGAAACCAGAGGGCACACTGCTTTCAATTTTGGTATGTAGCATCATCTTGTGGGCCCCTACCAAGTTTGTTCATATCAAGACCCTTGGGTCATATTGGGGCTCCACCCGGGCGTATCCCTTTCAGCTCATCTGAGCACGTTGGGTGAAAATGTGAAAACCTTCAAAACTCTTCTTCTCTGAAACCAGAAGGCAGACAGCTTTCATATTTAGAATGTAGCATCATCTTATGGACCTCTTCCAAGTTTGTTCATATCAAGACCCTGGGGTCACTTTGGGGTCCACCCCGGTGCATCCCTTTTTACATAGAATCAAAGAGCAAAAAGGCATATCTGTCTTGCTCTTCGCTGAAAACGTTCCATGGTATTGATCTTAAGCAATTATCTTCTTTTTGACATCTGCCTATCTATTTAATGTGATGTCCCAGGGGTCATAGAGACTCAGGTGAGCGATCTAGGACCATCTTGGTCCTCTTGTTTTCCCTTTCAATCAGAAATCATTCAAAATTAGCTACCTTGTCAATTTTACAACGTTGTTAACTGCAGCCTGGGCATTTTATAAGACAGACTTGGTTAATTGATTTATAGTCAATTGTTATTTCTTCTACAATTGAGGTAAATACAAAGGCGCTTTAACCAGTAATTGTTTCTTAAATTTTCATTTGTTTAATTCTTTTGTTTATGCAGTCTCCCATGAAGTAAATCATAAATTTTAATGCAGGAAACATAGAGGATATTGAATGAGTTGTCATGGAATACCAAATTTATTAAACAAGTCATCTATAAACAGATAAAAACGAGACTGTGCCGAGTTTTTATCTGTTTAAGATGACGAGTTGAATGAATTCTGTATTTTATGAGCACAAATTTCATATTCTTTTTATAATATGACCCTTATTTTTGAACAATCGTCAAAATTCTTAAAATTGAGCATTAAGAGAAAATTATAACGCCGTTTAAAACTGACGTCACAATATATACATTATGACGTCATTTTCACGGTTACAACATAGCGTTGTTATTCGCTCTCAGCTCCTTTGCATAGCTATACCACTAGTGTAATAACACCCGTGTAATAAAAAAATATTCAACAGGTTTATTTCACTCCCGCAACATAGGTCATATTATAAAATGCAGTACTAGTACTAACTGTAAACACAAAAGTATATTAAGGTTGAAGCCCCTCTGATTGGTAGACTTGGGCAGATTGTTTTACTATTTCTGTCTGTCTGTAAAAATTTGAACTGTTTCCGATAGCAGCTAGAGGCAAGGAAAGGATGCAATGGTAGTACTGGTGTGAGAAATACCAGAAATCTATTGTTAGGTGCTTCAGCCGGCACAATACAGCTGAAAGATTGTTGAAAGCGGCGTAAAAAAACCCTTAGCAAACAAAACTAACATCTTGGAAGGAAACCTATTCTGTCTTCTTGCAAAAAGAATTTCTGGCTGAACTTGCCTGATCTGTCCATTTTGTGTGAAGACTCATTTTGTTATCTTATTCAAATGAAGGATTGCCTTCAATACTAAATACACATTCATCATATCTTAAGGTATTCCTTGTCAACCAAGAGAAATATTTAGTTTTGAATCAATGCCTATCCCACTGGTTATGTGGGTTTCCTTTTGGCAATTCAGAGACCCAGGTTAATACTGGTCCCAGGATATTTCTGGACCAAAATTGGGATGGGCAATTGAAATTGGCTAATGGCCCATGATATAAAATCTACGATTATGATGTGCCATATGCCAAATTGATGGGCCACTAGGAAAAAGTGGTAGGCCCAAGAATCCTTAATACCTATCCTATATATCAAAATAAGCATCAGATTTGAAAAGATTATATTTGGGGCCCCTCCAAAACAAATAGTTTGTCCCCAAAATCAGTTCAGCCCATCCCAGAATAATCCCTGACTGGTGATATTAACACTTTCCTGTTGTTTTACAAAATTTTGGACCTGTCCAAATTCAAAGGTTTTGCAGACGGAAATTTAAAGTGGATTTAACTTGAAAAATAACCATTCAGGAGGGTAGAAAATAGTGCGGAAAAAGAAGAAATTGCTTGTCAGAAGCAATTTCTTCTTTTTTCACAATGTTTTCTCAACCATAAAATCACAGGCAAGTAAAAAGCAGGGATTAAACAGCAAAGGGTTAAATTGATGACTCAGCACAAAACAGTTGTAACAGCCTATATTTAGTGATATGTATGTAAGATTGTTGAAAATGACATAAAACAGAATTCTAACCAACCCTGATATTCTTCAAATATATCAATGATTTTAATTCAATCATTTAAACATTTTTAAACTAGGATGGAAGGTAACAAAATCTACTTGTATTCCATAAATATAGAATATTACTATTTTTATTTCTAGACGTCAAGAGAGTCAGCAATCCAATGCCTCAACTTCCAGCATGCCTGCAATGCCAGACAATTTGCCTGATTTGACACATACAGACTTTTCTATCAGGATAGAGACACCCAACTTAAAGAGACCATCAAGGTATCTGATTAATCATGCATATCAGGACTAGTGGTGTAACAATAGGTCAAACTATCGCTGTATCGTGATATTTTACCTTGCAATAGCAATAGGTTGATAGCATTTTTCAAGTCAATAAATATGGCAATAGTTACTCTTAATATCGATTGTTTACAATAGTTTTTATGAAAATTAAAGTAGAAGTAAATGCAGTAACAACGATGCCTTTCTGCATGTTTTCATCAGAGAATGAGGTCAAATCCAATTCTTTATAAGGGAATATCTGTAGTTGACTTATTTTATCATTTTCTCGCCATTGACAAGGTAAACAGCATCTTACAACAACTATATAAAGTTACTGCCTAATAAAAAGTATGATGCTTTAACATTGAATTTTATCTGTAAATTTTTCAGTAATTTCAACTATTGTGATAGCATTGCAATAGTTTTCTGACTATTGCAATACTATTCCAATAGTAACTTTATTATTGCAATACTATCGAGATACTATTTTGGACTCAATAGTCACCCCTAATCAGGACTCAAATATAAGGGAGAGACTAAGACTAATTATTCTGAAGAGAGGACTCCTTCATTTGTAATAATCCCCATGAATATGAATCATATAATCCTTAAAAATCATGGCTATCTAGGCATCTAGAAAGAATATCTTCCCAAGTGTAAAATGTTTGAATTCAATTACTAATCAGAGAAAGTTATCACATTAGTCAAATATTATAAAATTAATTATGAAAATTATTATCTGTATTATTATAACTTATTAAATTCAGGTGGGAATTAAAAAAGAATCCTTTTGATTTTCTTTTTATTTTCAATTTCTCTTTTGTTTTTATCCAGTTGTTCATTAAAAATATTTCAAGGGAAAAAAAGAATCATAATGAATGATAACTGTTTTTGAAAAAAACCATATTAATTCTTGGTAATCTTTCTCTGTTACTAGATCGATTTTTCAAATATTCACTTGTAGGCCAAATCAGGATCAGACACAGGTAGAATGGGAGCTTGACAACAGTATAAATAGACCTAGACTAGAATCCCGGAACAACTCTATATTAAGCAGTCTTAGTTCCAGTAGAAGATTTCCAACTTTACCGGTAAAACTTTCATATAATCTTTAAAGGGACAGAGGCCAGACCTGCATTCAGGATGACAAACCAGTGCAAACAGTTTTCCAACTATACCCCACTTTGAAAGTGAACCTGTGTGCAAAGAGGGGAATAATTGGAAAAACAGTTTGAACAGTTTAGGCATCCTGAAGGTAGGGCAGATAGTTCAGCGGTTACATAATGCGCTGTCAATCCAGGGGGTCAAAGGTTTGAATCTCTGGCTTGGCAAACTTCATCGGACATTTGACTAAAGTCAATAGATAGAGGATAATCGTTTGTTTCAGTGTAAGATCGATTTATATTTCATTGAGTGAACCACAAAAGCTATATTTTCATGAGTGGCAGAGCCACAAGTGAAAATATAGCTTTGTTCACGAAACGAAATATTAATGCAAAAATGTGACAAAATGTGAAATTTCTAGGACATATTTTAGTTAAGCGCGTCATTTTGCGCGTGATTGCTATGCAACGTTCATTGTGACGTCACTAATTTAGCCCCGCAAAGATGACGTCAGATAGGGTGAAATGCACAAAAGCAGTGTATAAGGTTTTAATAATTTCACTGCTTTTGCGGTGAGATTATCATGTGATAATCTACCGTTATTTCTCGATAAACCGCTGAAAAGCATTAAAGAATGATTTGTCTCCCTCGCACCAATTTGCGTATATACCTTAGTGGGATGAGCAGCCGGTGGTTGTACTGGTGTGAGAAATTACAGGACACTATGGGTAGGTTCATCAACTGCGCTATATAATTGTTATAATAATGAAAGTTAAACTCGAAACAAACAAACAAGACTTAAATCTTTAAAGCCCCCGCCTGTGTTCGTCATCATTTCCGAAAAGCAAGACAATGATCTTAGACGACAATGTACTCAAAAACTAGACTTTTTTTTCTCAAAGATAAGCTTGAATTTGTCATTCCAATATTTGGTTAGGCAAATTATTACGATGCAATAATCTACATATAAGCCTAACTTGAGGAATATTTATGACCCGCATTATTTCAGACTCAAATTTGAATACTGCTCCATTACCGCTCCTGCACGTGGGTGTATTTCACATGGCCAAAATCTAATTTACATGTTTTAATGTATTCGGCAGATTATGTATTTCAGGAAAAAGCCACCGTTCGTTGATTGATTTGTTTTTAGCTCACCTGAGCACGAAGTGCTCATGTGAGCTATTGTGATCACCTTTCCTCCGGCGTCCGTCGGTCGTCGTCCGGCGTCCGGCGTCCGTCAACAATTTCTTTAAACGACATCTCCTCCTAAACTACTGGGCCAATTAACACCAAATTTTACAGAAATGTTGCTTAGGTGGTCCCCTTCAAAAAAAGCTAAAAGAATTGAAATCCATGAAAAACTCTGGTTGCTATGGCAACAAAAGGTGAAATTTTAAGAAAATCTTTAAAATTCTTCTTCTTCTCAACCAGTAGTCCTACAGACTTAAAACTTGGCATGGATGATCAGTTCATAGACCTGAATAAAAATAGCTAAAATCATATCTTTTGGGCCACCAGGTGCGGAGCACCAGGGGGGAGGGGGTAGTACTCTGGGTAAATTTTGTAATCTTTAAGCCTCTTCTTCTTCGGAACCAGGAGCCCTACAGACTTGAAAATTGTCATGGATGATCAGCTCATAGACCTTAATAAAAATAGCTAAAATCATATCTTTTGGGCTGCCAGGTGCGGAGCACCAGGGGGGAGGGGGTAGTACTTTTGTGAAAATTTTGTAATCTTTAACCTTCTTCTTCTTTTGAACCAGGAGCCTGACAGATTTGAATATTGGCGTGGATGATCAGCATATGGACCTTTATATAAATAGCTAAAATCATTACTGTAGATTCACCAGGTGCGGAGCACCAGGGGGGAGAGGGTAGTACTTTCGTGAAAATTTTGTAATCTTTAACCTTCTTCTTCTTCTGAACCACAAGCCCTACAGACTTGAAAATTGGCATGGAGGATCAGCTCTTAGACCTTAATAAAAATAGCTAAAATCATGACTGTAATGCCACCAGGTGCGGAGCACCAGGGGGGAGAGGGTAGTACTTTTGTGAAAATTTTGTTACTTTAACCTTCTTCTTCTTCTGAACCACAAGTCCTACAGACTTGAAAATTGGCATGGAGGATCAGCTCATAGACCTTAAGAAAAATAGCTAAAATCATGACTGTAATGCCACCAGGTGCGGAGCAACAGGGGGGAGGGGGTAGTACTTTTGTGAAAATTTTGTAACTTTAACCTTCATCTTCTAATAAACCAGGAGCCCTACAGACTTCAATATTGGCATGGATGATAAGCATATGGATCTAAAATAAAATAGCTTAAATCATGAATGTAGGGTCACCAGGTGCTGAGTGTCTTGGGGAGGGGGTAGTACTTTGGATCATTTTTGAAATCTTTAAACTTCTTCTAATGAACCAGGAGTCCTACAGACTTGAAAATTGGTATGGATGATCAGCATAATTATGGACATTAATTGAATTAGCTAAAATCATGACTGTAGATTCACCAGGTGCAGAGCATCTTTGGGGAGGGGGGTGCTTTGTTGAGAATTTTGAGTCCCTACAGCCTTTATATTTGACATGGATTGATCAACTCATTAAAGAAAACTTAAAAAGTCTCAGACTCAGCCTGTATATCTGGCATAGATTAGCTGATCACAGACCTTTTATGAAAAAAGCTTAAATAAATAATGACCAGGGGAGGAGCAGAGGGGGGAAGGATTATTTCAAATGTTATCTGATTGAATAAGTGAAAATCTCTTTTTCTGTGGTTGCATGGACATACCTAGGTAATGAAGCTTTTTTCTCAGGTGAGCGACCCAGGGCCAACGGCCCTCTTGTTTTAAGTAACTCATCTTTCATAAGAGTAAATCGAGAAAAAATATTTAAAGAATGTTCACGAAAGAGCAATTTTTACTCTGAACGCAGACAGGGGGCTTTAATGGGCATATTGAAAAGGATAAATCTGCAAAAGAGGGTACAGTATTACAGTTGTACAATTTATAGTGATTTTACATTGAAAATGATAGGCAATAACGGTTTCTCGATACTCACATAAACTTGCGGAACAAAATCATCCTTAAATCCATTATTTACTCATGTTATTCATTGCTTTTGTCTTTTTTCACAAGGATTCGGCAGTTAGTATATACTAAGATAATTTTTTGGTGGGGAATGCTGCTTTTTCAAAAAAAAAGAAAATCTTGATACCCTTTTGAAAGCAATTAAAGAAAAGGAATCCTTAACAAGCTTTTGTAAGTAAACATGAAAGGTGTATACAAATTTTCTTCTAAAAAATTGCTTTGTATTGTATTCAGAGAACAAAAAGAAGTGGCGACTTCAGTATACTAGAGAACAGAGAGAGTGTCAAGTCACTGAGAAGAGATCCTCCCAAACTAAGCCATTTTGACAGCCCTATCAGTACAACAGAGTCACAGCCAAGGTAACAACTCAGTTCTATTTTAGTCTATGTAGTTTTCTGTATTTTTTAAGAGGCAGCTTTCAATACATATAATCTTTTGAAGACAAAAAAAATTAAGGAATGAGTGAAGAATTGAAAACAAAAAAAAATGAAGAAATGAGTGTAGAAAAAACAACACTCAAGATAAAAGTTCTTTATAATATGACCGACATCGCCGGAGTGAAATAATCCCATTGAATATTTTTGATATTACACGGGTGTTATTACACTAGTGGAATAACTATGCAAATGAGCTCAGAGCGAATAGCAACGCTATATTGTAACCACGAAAATGACGAAAAACAGAATATAAAATTGCGTAATACAAATAAAACCTCTTTCGAAAAATCTCGTTGATGAGTGATCATGACATCGAAACTACAGCTTATTCAAGCTGTAGTTACGATGTTTGATTATTCATCAACTCTCAAATCATATTAACGGGGAGCGGGTGGAGGACATAAGTCCTTAGTTACAGTCCACATATCGCATTTATCCTATATATACTCCTTGGTGGTCACATTTGAAATGCGTAAGAAATTCAAAACTCTAGCTACGCCTATGAGAAGGAATGGTTGGACTAGGATTTCAAGTGACCCATGGGTAAAGAACACCTGACTTTCATATGGACCAACCTTTTCATCAATTGCATAAAAATGTGTTCATAAAAAGATTTCGTCTTTCTTTATATCTAAATCTTAGCCCCTAATACCATTCATAGAAGTATTTTCGTAAGATTAAATGATTTTAAAATAATGATTTTTCTATCTAGTATATAATAATATTTTTGCATTCTACACCCTTGAGGGATGATGAAAGCTGTTTAGTAATAAGAAAATGTAAACATGTAGTAAAAACTCATGGTTTTATACTTGACTTTCTACATAAGAAATGTTTTCCTTTTCCCTTATACGGACAGGCTCATTTACATATTGCTGGTGACATCAACTTAAATATCTCATGATTTCTACTGTTAATGCTCGTCTTCTTACTGGGTTTTCCTCATGAAAATCCAAATGATGTTGTGAAATAACCCATTTTGATTGGCTTCAATAAGATCATATGGGGCTCATGTCAAAATAGATGAAATAAGAATACATGTCTGGTCTAACAGACAAAGATGGAATACAGTCAGTTTTGATATCCCAAACAAGTAAATAACCACTTTGATTTTATTTCATAAAAATACATGATATGCAAAAACAACACACTAGAATTTATTCACTTTTGACTCAGGCCCTATGCAAATCAGAACCATTTTTGAAAGACACAATTTACTGTTCCATTTGTAACTGTTACAATTAGGTTGGATAGACTGATAGTAAAACATGTAGATGGATGGACAAAATCATCATATTACATTAAAAAATTCTGAAAAACAAATTTCTTCATTGTATTGTATGGTATTGTATGGATAATTTGTCATGACAAGAAAAAGTATGTTTCATTCATTTATTTCAAAGATTTTTGGTGAAATATTGGTCCATATAGAAGTCGAACGAACTACAGGAGCTATAGTTGCTTCATAATTGCTGAAATACCCTTGGAATTGCTATTAAACTAGTATATTGTCAATTTGAACCATAATAAGAGGTTTTTGGATATAATGCAAGATTGACTACATGTATTTCAGAGGTCCAGTTATTACTAATGGAGGCCCTACTTTCCCTCTCTCTAATGGACATACAGATGTTACTACTACACATACTCAGGACCCAAGCCAAAAGGTAAAATTATCCGTATCTTGCTGAATAAAACCCTTAGAAAAGTTACCTTAAAATCTTAAGTGCTGAGAGCACTGGATTCAATAATTGTGAGCCTGTATTTTAATTGTGAGCCTGTATTTATTTGAATGTGTAATTTTCAATGAAAAATTTAAAGGTAGTATAGACTAAGAGCATACTCATGAAATGCAGACCGATCTTTGTCTGTACCTAATGCCAAAATAGGAATTCGGGGTTATGATTGATACCATACTTTGGGATATTTTTGCGTTGCCTTATTTTCACTAGTTTTACCCAAAATGTATTTGTTTGAATTTGGTGTGTCTTAATTTTGCCACCTAGGAAAGGTGGCAAAAAAAATGACACACCAAAATGAAATTTTATTCATAAGTCGGTCAATTTTTAATTTTTCATAGGGGAAACTACTTTATGATGCTCGAGTAGGAATTTAATGGGAGATTAACATTATTTAATTTATATTGTATTTGAAACCTCTTGTAGACAGGTCCAATCTGTGAATATATGGGATGATATTATAGGCAATACAGCATGTGTGATTTGCACATTTTCAAAATATTAAGGTTATTTTAGTGTGTTCAATTTTCACTACCTAGTGAGGGTGGCAAAATTGGTGAAAATTAGACTATGGGGAAAAAATCCAAGAGTACAGTAATGGGTTTACTCGTCTCATGCAATTCACTTTAAACAGAGGCCCCATCTCTTTATGACCTTAGTTGCTGAGTAGGGCATTAAACCTCATACAACCAATCAACCAGTTACAAGTATTGGTTTGATTCATAAATAAAGAGCTATTATTGTTTGAAAATGAACAAAATCCTATGTTTAATTTAACCCTTTCCTGTTTTCAAAATTTTGGACCTGTCCAAAGTCAAAGATTTTGCAGAGGAAAATTTAAAGTGGATTTAATTTGAAAAATAACCATTCAGTAGGGTAGAAAATAGTGTGGAAAAAGAAGAAATTGCTTGTCAGGAGCAATTTCTTCTTCTTTCACAATGTTTTCTCAATCATAAAATCACAGGCACGTAAAAAGCAGGGATTAAACAGCAAAGGGTTAAAATGATAAAAATTACTCAGTTTTAATTTTGCCCCCCTTCCAAGAAAAGGGAACACATTGCTTTGCATTCTGTCGGTTGGTCGGTCGTTTTTTTTTGTGTGTTTTTTCTTTTGATGGGGGGAACCTTGAGAGCCAGCTTTGAGCCTTGACACATAGAGCCTTGAAATGTCTGATTTTTTTTAGCTCACCTGAGCACATTGTGCTAAAGGCCCAATCTTCAGGAAACTTTGTCAGAATGATTGCCAGGTCACAAGGAGGAATCCTATTGAAAATGAGAAGGATCCCTGCTATATCACGGGAAAAGAAGCCTTAATGACAATTTTCTTGTTAATACTCTAGAGGCTATAAATATGGCCCAATCGTCATGAAACTCAGTCATAATGTTGGTCAGGTCACAATTATGAACTCTTTTGAAAATGGGAATGATCCAGGCGAACCCTGGTCAGAATGTTGGCCAAGTCACAAGGATGAACCCTATCGAAAATTTGAAAATCTATGCCATATCATAGGAAAAGGGCCTTTATAACAATTTTCTTGTTTACACTCTAGGGGCCACATATATGGCCCAATTTTCATGAAACTTGGTCAGAATAATGGTCAGGTGATAAGGATGAACCCTATTGAAATTGGGAAAGATCCTGCCATATCACAGGGAAAGGGGTCTTAATTACAAGTTTCTTGTTTTTACTCTAGAGACCACAAATATGGCCGAGCCATGATGAAACCTGGTCAGAATTTTTGCCAAGTCTCAAGGATGAACCCTATTGAAAATGGAAAGGATCCATGCGATATCACGGAAAAGAGGCTCTAATGACAATCTTCTTGTTTGCACTCTAGAGGCCACAAATGTGGCCCAATCTTCAGGAAACTTTGTCAGAATGATTGCAAGGTCACAAGGAGGAATCCTATTGAAAATGGGAAGGATCCCTGCTATATCACAGGAAAAGAAGCCTTAATGACAATTTTCTTGTTAATGCTCTAGAGGCCACAGATATGGCCCAATCTTCATGAAACTCAGTCATAATGTTGGTCAGGTCACAATGATGAGCTCTATTGAAAATGGGAAGGATTCAGGCAAAACCTGGTCAGAATGTTGGCCAAGTCACAAGGATGAACCCTATCGAAAATTTGAAGGATCCATGCCATCACAGGAAAGGGGCCTTAATGACAATTTTCTTGTTTATACTCTAGGGGCCATACATATGGCCTAATTTTCATGAAACTTGGTCAGAATGTTGGTCAGGTGACAAGGATGAACCCTTTTAAAATTGGGAAAGATCCATGCCATATCACAGGGAAAGGGGTCTTTATTACAAGTTTCTTGTTATTACTCTAGAGGCTACAATTTTGGCTCAAACTTCATGAAACTTTTTGTGTAGAAATTATCTCCTTTATGTCATCTGCCTATTTAATAAATGTGATGTCTCAGGGGTCAAAGAGACTCAGGTGAGCGATCTAGGACCATCTTGGTCCTCTAGTTTTGAAACACATGTACACTATAAATTCAGTAGGATAAATGATGAAATAACTTAATCATTTTTATGCCTAGATTGTACAGACAGAACAGCCTGTAAATAAACCAACAACCCTCAAACAACTTCCATCATTGAAGAAGAAAAATTCTGTTTTCTCAGCTTTAAGTCAAAACTCAAGTTTCAGAAAGGTTTGTAGATGCTTTGGTTACTTCATCACAATATTATCCATCTGTATTAACCCTTTCCCAAGTGACAATATTTTAGGGTGGTCCAATTTGAAAGGAGTTGCAGACGACAAAAAAATCAAATCAAAAGGAGAAAATATGCATGTTATAGCAGAGAAAATATTTAGGCAAAAGGAGAAAGTGCTGATTATCAGCACTTTCTCCTTTTGCCTTGAAGTTTTCCTAAGCCTATTCCTTTAGAGACGTCAAAACCAGATCTTGTTTGGGAAAGGGTTAAGGTGTAGGTTCTGAATATCAGTGTTTCTTTTCCGCCAACATTGGTAGACCTGTTTTGGGCAGCAGCTGAAGGGATGTTATTGAGGACCAGGGCCTGTTTTACTAAACATCTTATGATCATTTTTTGTGTAAGTCAAAAATTAAAGTTGCTTCTACAGACGTAACTAAATATGGAATTCTGCCATGCATCATCACATTGGAATCGTCTTCAGAAGACGATTCCATTGAGATATTGCAAGGCAGAATCTAACGATGAATGAAAACACCAGGTACGATTTTAAATTTTGACTTATGATTAATTTCTTCGTAAGAAGTTTAGTAAAACGGGCCCCAGGACCCCGTTTCACTAACGAATGTACGATTATTTTTTGCGTAATTACCTGCAACAGCAAACATGATTGGCCCAATCTGATTTCTCATGCAACCAGATGTCTTGTTACACTGTTTACACAAAAATGTGCTCGTAAGATCATTAGTTAAATGGGGCCCTTGTGTGAGAAATACCTGAAATCTATTTTAAGCTGCTCCAGCCGCCCTGACATATCTGAGAGATTGTTAAAAAGATTGTTGATTTTGGCAAATATCTCATTCAACATTTTGTTTCCCATAAATGTGTGAAAAATTCTACATTTAATTCAAATGAAGAGCTGTGGGCTTTAGAAGGATGTAGTGGAAGAACAACTTCGAAAAATACATCATACAGGGCTCGTAATTGACCCTTAAAGTAGGGTTTTGATCCTCAGAAATCTGGAAATATCCTAATTTGACACTTAGAAATTTCTTCCAAGGGGGTCATTATGACCCCCTTGAGAGGAATTACTAAGGGTAAAATCATGGTTAATTACTGAAGATTTTCACAAATTACTTCCCAAAGTTCTACACATTAATTACCTGTTTCATAAAACTACAAAAAACAGATAAAGTGACACTTATATATGCAAATTTCTACTTATGTTTTGCCTTTTTTTTATTGTTTTGACCCCTTTAAATTCAGATTGACCCCTTTAAATTCAGATTTGACCTCTAGAATTTCCTAGGTGAGGAGTAAATGACTCCCCAATATCAGTCCCTAACACTAGCCCTGCATCATACACGTAAACTTCCTTCATATAGAATGGCTGAGCGTATGGTATGGTTAGGAAACTGACTAAAAACTTCAATTACAATCACACAGTAGAATGATATCTTTTTGTAGGCTCTGAAAGTCTATGGCAATATTAAAAAAAGTCCATTATTTAAATGTCTGCATATTCTAAATTTTGCTTGTCTTTGATAAATATTATGAAACAAGTCAATTTCTGATTGACCGCCCCCCCCCCCCCCTCCCCCAACAAAAAATAAATAAATTTAAAAAAATCTGAATCTTTGTATACATTTGCTTGTTTTCTAGGCTCAGTATGCTAATGTAGTTGCCACCCTTGAAGATTATGACTCTGACAGAGAAGCAGAAAACAGACGGGTCCAACAAATGTTGAATGATGTGGACAGTTCATTTGCTGTGACACAATCAGGTACCGTTCATCTTGCTCAAGCAACCACATTTGCCCATATGTGCAGGCTGAGGTTTGTCTAAAGCTCCTGCCAAAATAGGAATATTCCGGGTTCAGCATGACAAGGGTTAAGAGACTGATTTCTATATCATAATATCCCCCTCTTTAAATGAAAACATCTAAAAAAGAAGAAATTATTAGTCCTGAAATTGTAAATCAGTTGTGAAAACTAAAAAGAATCGTTGATAAATTATTAATAAATTGACAATAACACACATTCAATAAAAAACTACGTTTCTGATATGTAAAATAAATCTTGTATTATTGTGTAATTGGTTTAAACCTATTTATTTTACATCAATTGGGAAACAAGTTCTTACAACTAAGAACCCCCCCCCCCCCTCAATTCTAGGTCCCTGAAAATTCACCAGTAATCAAGGTCTTGTAGACAAATCAAACAATGTGCATGTAATTGTACCTTTTCCAACCCGATTCTTACTCAAATTTGAATTCCCCCTTAAGATAATCTTGTTTTGTTAGCCAAATCAAATTGAGCACAATATTTTACTTTTTAGCTCACATGAGCACTTCGTGAGCTATTGTGAGTGGCTGCTGTCCGGCGTCCATCGTGTGCACTCTAGAGGCCACATTTTTGGCCCAAATGTCTTGAAACTTGGCCAGAATGTTTGTCTCCATCAAATCTCAGTCAAGTTCGAAATTGGGTCAGGTGGGGTCAAAAATGGGGTCAAGGGGTCAAATTTTAGAAAAACCTTGTGTGCACTCTAGAGGCCACATTTTTTAGCTCCACTGGCTGAAAGCCACTGGGGCTATTGTCATGGCGTTGTGTCCGTCGTGCGTCCGTCCGTGCGTCCGGTCGTAAATTTTTTCTTTAAAAATCTTCTCCTCAGAAACTACTGGATGAATTTCAACCAAACTTCACAGGAATGATCCTTGGGTGACCCTCTTTCAAAGTTGTTCAAGAAATTTTGATCCAATGAAAAACATGGATTTAATGGGCGTGGCTAATTTCCAAATATGGTAAAAAGTGAGTTTTCTCAGATTCTAATTGATGGATACCAATGAAATTTTACATGAATGATCCTTGTGTGACCCTTTATCAGTCTACAAAAGATTATTGAGATCGGATGGAAAATATGCAATTTTATGGGCGGAGGTCATTTCTCTATATGTTATATAGTGGAAACTTTGAAAATCATTTTCTAAGAATGTAACTGATGGATATCAACCAAATTTCACTGGAATGGTCCTTGAGTGACCCTTTATCAGTCTAACAAAAATTATAGTGATCGGATGAAAATTATGTATTTTATGGGCGGAGGTCATTTCTCTATATGTTATTTAGTGGAAACTTTGGAAATCATTTTCTCAGAATCTAACAAATGGATATCAACCAAATTTCACTGGAATGGTCCTTGAGTGACCCTCTATCAGTCTACCAAAAATGATAGTGATCGGATGAAAAGTATGTATTTTATGGGCGGAGGTCATTTCTCTATATGTTATTTAGTGGAAACTTTGGAAATCATTTTCTCAGAATCTAACCAATGGATATCAACCAAATTTTACTGGAATGATCCTTGAGTGACCCTTAATCAGTCTACAAAAAATTATTGTGATCAGATGAAAAGTATGTATTTTAAGGGCGGATGTCATTTCTCTATATGTTATATAATTGAAACTTTGAAAATCATTTTCAACATCAGTAGAATCCAAAATATCTAAAAGTCTAGTCAAAACTTTTATTGCTTTACAAGAATTTCAAGCCTGTGGAGCGACTCAAGCCATTCATGGCTTTCTAGTTACCCAAATGTCTTGAAACTTTGTCAGAATGTTTGTCTCCATCAAATCTCGGTCAAGTTCGAAATTGGGTCAAAATGGGGTCAAGGGGTCAAATTTTAGAAAAACCTTGTGTGCACTCTAGGGGCAGCATATTTGACTCAAATGTTTGTCTTCTTGATATCTTTGACTTTTGTTAAGCCAGTAATGAATTTCAAATAAGTAGTGTTGGCACTTTGCTTCCTTTGTAAACTATATGCATCAGGTGGGCGCTTCAGGGCCAATGGCCCTCTTGTTTTAAACATTTTCTTTGTTATTTTATTTCTTTTAAAACATGATAAATCATAAATAAGTTAAAGCTGACATCTTGATAAAAAGGTGTTACAAAAGTTCAAAATTGTAATTCATTATGGAACCCTTTGATGTTGGTACTCTTCGGATCATCTCGTATTCATAATTCCATTGAGTACTTTCAAAACAGAGATTAGGTGAAGGGTACTTTCATCATTTGTATCTAAATTTCAAATTACTTCCTTTCTTTAATGCTTTTCGGTGGTTTATCGAGAAATAACGCAAAAGCAGTGAAATTATCAAAAACTTATACCCTGCTTTTGTGCATTTCATCCTATTTGACGTCATCTATTCGGGGCAAAATAAGTGACCGCACAATGAACGTTGCATAGCAATCACGTGCAAAATGACTCGCTTTACGAAAATATGTCAAAGAAATTTCACATTTTGTCTCATTTTTGCATTTAAGAAATAGAATAATCGTTTGTTTTCCGTGTAAGATCAATTGATATTTCATTTCGTGAACAACAAAAGCTTTATTTTCACTCTTGGCTCTGCCACTCGTGAAAATATAGCTTTAGTTGTTAACTCAATGAAATATAAATCGATCTTACACTGAAACAAACAATTATCCTCTATTTATTTGTTGCTGTGGATGAATCTTTAACTGTCTTTGATTCATAATATGTTTTTTTTCTATACAGATAAGCCTGTGGTCAGCCAGTCACTTGGAATCACCACACCAGCATCATCAACATCTACTGTATCAGTGAACTTCTCAACAAGCGCTACTAAATCAGCTCCAACAGTGACCTCTGGGGTATCTACTGTATCTGTGTCAAATGGCAGCTTGTCTAGTTTGATTTCTGCGCCAAAATCACATGTACAAGAAGTAGGAGGTGAGGCATATAAATTGAGCCTGTGCATGAGATTTCCAACAATTCCAAATATGCGGAAAGCAAAGACTCTGACCAGCCTGTGCATCTGCACAGCCTGACCAGAGTCTTCACTATGCATTTAGTAGATTATTAAGGTCTTAAGGTATCTGTAGACCAACAGGTTGTTTTGTATTTACACTATGTTGCTGTCTGTGCTTTTCAATGTTTGCACCTTATGCAGCTTTCAAATTGTTGGAAATGTCACACACAGGCTCAATTAAGGAAGAAGCATTGTAGTGCACTATTATTAAATTGGCAGGACCTTGAGACTGTTCAGCTTACTTCATTTCATTTTTTGCAATAACGGTTTACTGTCCTGCATCCCTCCCTCTTGCTATCAGCCGTCTGTTGGTCCATACTTAACTTTTACTTGTTAACGCTCTAGAGTCAATTTTTTGTATCTGATTTTCTTCAAACTTTCTCAGAATGAATGTACTATCATGAATAATAATATTATATTTATACACTAGCTTTCAGCGGCACAGCCGCCTTCATCAGTGAATCCTATGAATTGAACTGTTGATAATGTGCTGCTGAAAGCTAGTAAATACAATATTATTATTAAAAGTATATATCTCAAGAAGAGAACTTTTTATTCGTTACCATCACAAAGATGATTCCTTTTGAAAATGGACCCGATCACGGATCTGTCAAGCATCATGACAAAAGGGACCAAATGATAGTTTAATGAGAAAATCCTTTTTTTTCAAGAGTCTGTCCTCAAACTTGCTCAGAATAATTGTACCATCACAAGGATCATTCCTTACGAAAAGGGGCAAAACCTGTGAAGCATCATGGAAAAGGGGCCTTAAAAAATTAATAAGAAAATCCTCTATAACAGTCTAGAGCTGGTAGTCATCATTTGTTTGTTTAAAACTTGCTCATGATGATTGTATCATCACAATGTTTGATCCATTTTTAAAATATTTCTGATCAATTGAGCACAAAAAGAAAAATGAGCCTATAATTAAGAGTAAATTAAAGAAAATCTTGTTCACACTTCTCATATATGCATGAAAGTAAATGAAAAAATGTACTTAGTATTCAACATCATGTGACCATGGCAACATTTATTTTCCAATCTGGTGATATGCCAAAGGGGCCTAAATATTAACTTTTCAAAGAGTCGGTAGAACGGTCTCAGGTGCTCATGGGCTCTTGTTGAATACACATCCGCATATAACTGTATTAGTTTTGAAAGTTAAACCCTGTTTAGATTAAGGTTGTGCGTTGCACAGTTTCTACCTTTAAATCAATATTTTGAAAATATTGACTAGTTTGAAACTTATTAATTTTGAATGAGAGGTTTATGCCCCTCAAAAAGAAAGTGTCATTAGTGGTCTGTGATGTTAAAAAGGAGAAAACAATGAATTCTTTTTAGAAAAAAAGATTTCTGAAAGGAAATTAGTATATCAAACTTAGGTCATTCAAGATTGTTTTCAGAAGTTATTAGGATGTAAGAAGTAAAGAATGTTTTTCTCTTAAGATTTAAGAAAAAATCTTAATTCACTTTCATAAATTTCAGATACACAGACCAAGACTTCATCTTCTGTCATCAGCAGTAATCAGACATTATCGGCCCTTCTGGCAGAGACAACGTCCAGTTCTGCTACCTCGACAACAGTCCTGTCTTCTCTAATCACCCAATCAAATACAAGCGCTGGTTCCACTAAACCTACAAATGGAGGATTTAACTTTGGTGGTGTGGCTAGTCAAGGGATACAATCTGGTGTTGGGTAAGATTGTATGCTAGTTATTGAATTTTACCTTATAACTATACAAATATCTGTGTGATAACATCCCATATGATATTTTTAGCTTGACTGTTTTCGGAGGAAACCCGAGGTATTGCTATAGCCCCCCTGTCGTTGTTGTTGTAATCGTTGTCGTCATCGTCGTGCGAAAACTTTGACATTTTGTTTTATCTCTGGTTCTACTGAAGGCATGCACTTGAAACTTGGCACACATGTTCACCATCAAAAGAGCAACATATACTATTAAGGGGGATAACTCTAGATGCATTTTGTGCAAATTATGCCCTTTTTTCGACTTAGATTTTTTCTCACCATCCAGCACTCGACAGCCGAGCGTAGGCACCCGTAGGCGGTGCTCTTGTTTATGATATCACAGTGACATGGATGTTTTAAAACTAAGACATAATGCAGTTATTTTTGGAAACTTTGCAATTGTGTTAGAAACATCAACTAAAACAAGGTTTAAAAAGGTTATAAGATAAATATAATACATAATAAGTGTATTGTATGAAAAAAATATCTAATTTGGTCATGGGGATCGATAATTGTCTTGGTAGGGCCTTGTCAATTATCAATTCCCCCAACCTTGTTTGACATTTTTTTTCATACGATACATATGTTCTAACAATGAATGAAACACAAGTCGATTTGTGATTTTAAATTAGGATTATTTTTTTTCGTACGATACATATGTTCTTACAATGAATGAAACACAAGTCGATTTGTGATTTTAAATTAGGATTATTTTTTTTCGTAAGTTTTTTAGTAAAACGGCTCTAAGTAAATTTTTTAGTTTTGAGACTTTAGTATGAATTCAGTACATATTTCTTAAAATTGTCGGACTGTCAATCTAGAGGTCCTGGGTTTTATCCTCGACAGCTGCACTCATTCTTTCCTGCTATTTGTCTCTTACCAATGGGTTGATTATCGTAGACCTTTGTGAAATAGCAGCTGGAGGCTAGGAAAGGATTTGATGGTTGTACTGTAAGGGACTTAACACCAGGAATCAATTGTTAGGAGCTCCAGTCACTTCTATATATTTGAAAACATATTGAAAACGGCATAAAACTCCATTCAATCAATCAATCAATCAATCAATCAATCAATCAATCAATCAATTCTTAAGATTTATTTGAACTTAACAACACAAACTCTTTACAAGATGCCTGTCTACCATGCTGCTTTACTTTTGTTCAATTCATGCTCATTTTGCAATAAAAAAAACACATTTGGGACCTTTCACACGAAAAGGGACCATCTGTAAATGCTTAAAGTGTCGACCCGTATCAGACTGCACAGATTGCCCAGACTGACAAGGATCGAAACTTTTGGCTATGATCTTATTTTCTGAATCTTGAATGACCAATCAACCTTTCAGTCCAAGAATTTTTGAAATATGACCTCTGGTTGACCTTCGGTCATGTTCGAAATTTGGTCAAGTTGGGTCAAAAAAGGGGGCAAAGGGTCAAATATTGGAAAAACCTTGTAGACACTCTAAAAGCTATATTTAAGCCAATCATCCACAAAAATGGTCAGAAGCAGTATCTTGATGAAATCAAGATCAAATTTGGGTTAAGTGAGGTCAAAAGTGAGGTCACAGGGTCAAATCTTAGGAAAACCTTGTAGACACTCAAAAAGCGATATTTAAGCCAATCATCCTTAAAAATGGTCAGAATCAATGTCATGCTGAAATCTTGGTCAAGTTCAAAATTTGGTCAAGTGCAGTAAAAAATGAGGTCACAGGGTCATATCTTTGAAAAACCATGTAGACACTCTTGAAGCCATTTTTTTGCTCAATCAACTTGAAAATTGGCCAGAATGATTATGTTGTTTTAATCTCAGTCAAGTTAGAGCTTGGGTCCAGTGGGGTCAAAAATGAGGTCAAGGGGTCAAATAATGGAAAAACCTTGTAGACACTCTAGATACTATGTTTTTTGCTGAGTTATCCTGAAAACTAGTCAGAACTCCGTCAAGTTCGAAATTGGGTCCAGTGAGGTCAAAAATGAGGTCAAGGGGGCAAATATGGGAAAAACCTTGTAGATACTCTACAAGCTATATTTTTTGCCCAATCAACCTGAAAATTGGTCATAATGATTGTTTTGATAAAATCTGGGTTAATTTTGAAATTGGCTCAAGTGGGGTAAAAAAAGTGGTCATGGGGTCAAATCATAGAAAACACTTTAGAGGCCATATTTTTCCCAATCATCCTGATAATTGTTCAGATTGATTGTTTGATAAAATCTGGGTTAATTTTAAAATTGGCTCAAGTGGGGTAAAAAAGTGGTCATGGGGTCAAATCATAGAAAACACTTTAGAGGCCATATTTTTCCCAATCATCCTGATAATTGTTCAGATTGATTGTCTAAATGAAATATGGGTCAAGTGTGGTTAAATATGAGTTTTAAGAGGTCAGATTTTAAGACTCTTTATTCAGGTGAGCGATTTAGGGCCATTTTGTCCCTCTTGTTTAGTTTAATAATTCTTAGGATAGATTAATCAAGAAATCTTACTTCAGGTTTAGCAAACCAGTTGCTGGTATATTACCAACTGGTAATGCCAGCGCACAGGGAACTACCACCGGTATAACTACAACAAGCACATCATCAGGACCTGGTTTTAGTGCTGGATTAGGAGTGTCTTCATCATCTACCTTGGGGACAGCTACAACAGTGACCAGTTCTCAAGGGACTTCCTCAGCTGGTGGATTAGGTACTTCAACAGTTGGATTTGGACTAGGTGTATCTTCTGCAAATACAGCCCCTCAGGCTGTATCACAGACAATAACACCAGGTGGTTTTATTTTTGGGGTTTCAACACAAGCGCCTGTGTCTAACTCTGGCTTAGGGCTATCTACAGCACCTAGTGGACAAACAAATGTTACAAGTGCTTTCTCATTAAATGGACAAGTGGCATCAGACCCAGCAAAGACTTCTTCGGGGTTTTCATTTGGTTCAACAGCAAGTTCTGTTCCAGGTGGATTCACATTTAACAGTGCAACAACTAGTGGAAACACAGCTCAGCCTGCAGGAGGATTTACATTTCCTGCAACAACATCAAGTACAGCCGCACCAGGAGGTTTTACCTTCAACCCAAACCCTGTTGCAAAGCCAGCTCCCACAACTAATGCAGGATTTTCATTTGGTGGACAAACTCCTACGAGCACTCCTGCTTTTGGTTCAACAAGTTCTACAGGTACAGCACCATCAATAGGTTTTAGCGGGTTTTCTCAACCAAACTCTACTCAATCTTCAGGTACTGGGTCTGGCTTTACAACAGGAAGTAATGCACCAGCTACAAGTGCCGGAGGATTTTCATTTGGAGCAGCTTCTTCAACTTCTGCTCCTGCTACAACATTCTCATTTGGAGGAACATCTACAACTACCATAGCTTCAACTCCATTCTCATTTAACGCAGCTGCTCAGTCATCAGCTCCAAGTTCTGCTCCATTCTCCCTTAATACTGCAGCAACAACAACAATGGCATCTACGTCTCTGTTCTCATTTGGAGGTGGTTCAACTACTGCTGCAGCTAGTACACCAAACACAGGTTTTAGTTTTGGTCAAACTCCTGTCACGACAGCCAGTAGTGCTGCAACATTCCAGTTTGGAGCCACTAATGCATCAACCTCGGGCTTTGGTATGTTCTACTTCTATTCTTAAACGAGCCTGTGCATGACATTTCCAACAAACTGAAATGTTTGTGAGGGACTAACATTGAGCAGGGTAGACAGCCACATACTGTAAATAAAAAGTTACCTGATGGTCTATAGATACTTTGAGACCTTATCTATATGCTAAGTGCATAGTGAAGACTCTGGTCAGACTGTGGGGATGCACAGGCTGGTCAGAGTCTTTGCTTTGTGCATATTTGAAATTGTTGGAAATCTCATGCACAGGCTCAAACTATTTCTCAATTATTCATAAAGGATATTCAAAATGAGGTCATGAAAACCAAAAATAGTCATGATAGAACCATGTTATTAAAGTGAAAATAATCAAAATATCTGGGATGTGTAAATCCCATGTCCGACTTGTCCAACAAAGGCTTTTTCACTCACAGGCAAGTACAATTTTCTAAGCCACTTGTCCGTGGACAAGTAAATACAATGGCAAATATTGGCATAGTGCATATAGGTACAAAAGAATATTAATTCTTATGTTTCTATCAAAGGGTGGAAAACATTCTTTTTGATGAAGAAAATGCTGATTTATATCTCTAATTTTTGGGGGGGACAAGTTCATTTTGATCCTGGACAAGTAAGAAATCAACTTTTACTAGTCTGTGGACAAGTGGAGAAAATCGTTATTTCCAAACCCCTGAAAATATGAAGCAACAATTTTCAAAATCTTCTTATTGCTTTGATCCAGAAGGCTTAAGACTTTGACATCTCTAATTCAATGAAATATCAATATACTACTCAAAGTTTGCTAAGGTTATGCTCATGCAGCTGTGTTCATATGGTTTTAGCCAAACTCGCACTCCTGAGGCGTTTTGAAGGTCAGAACGTAGCTGCGTTGCTGTAGCAAAACTGTTCCTTCTGGCTTGAGTTTCCAAAAAATGGTATTCTGAGACGGAGATAGCTCTACTCCTACCTCCACCATGTCTCCTTACAGGTGTACCATACTGTTGCTATCGTGCCCAAGCTCTGGTTACAACAGTATGGTGTACCCCCAGTACCATGCCAACATCACGGTGGGAAGCCCCTTGCTCCACCATACCTACAGCACACCACAATTGTTTGACAGATAAATGTCGTTGACATTTGGATTAGCTATGAGTAACAACTTAAAAGTCAATAAAGTACTGAAAAACACAAACTAAGCATCTGCATGAAACCTGTACATGTACAAAATGAGAAAGGACAAATAAGAAACTTGGTTCCTCATTTTGCCTGAGTCTCACGAGAAAATTGCATGTCAAATTTAGTAATGTATACATAAGATATCTTGACAATACATTATTGTACAATTTTAAACACGAACACAAATGTTGTTGTTTTTTAAATCAGCTCCTGTAGGACAGCAAAAAATTTTGGTGCTTAGCAAACTTTGAGTAGTATATTTCCAAAAACTTGATTTTTATGACCCTCGTGGATAAGATTAGGAGCATACTGTATAACAGTTGTCCATCTGTCTTTATGTCAGTCAGTCTGTTTATCCATTTATCAGTCTTTAAACTTTAACAAAAAATCTTAACATTGCCAATTAATTGAAGCCTATTCAAGATGCCATCTTAATATTTTGCATGATGACAGATGTCATCATATGCATCTGCATATTCCAAGGTTAAGGTCATGTGACAAGGGCAAGGTCAACAGTCAAGGTCATAGTTTTGGAAAAATTGCCTCTGTGTTTCATGGACACATCTTGACTTCTGTTTAAGGGTTTGGAACATCAACAAATCCTCCACCAGCCTTTGGATCCACCAATCAAGTGTCATCGTTTGGGACAACCAATCAGACTCCTGCTTTTGGAGCAACGAGTCAGCCTCCTACTTTTGGGGCATCTAACCAAAATTCAGCCTTTGGAACAGCCAATCAGACACCTGCTTTTGGGGCAACTAGTCAAACACCGGCATTTGGTTCAACCAATCAAACATCAGAATTTGGTGCTGCCAACCGAGCACCTGCTTTTGGATCCACCAATCAAACTCCAGCATTTGGAGCCAGCACCACACAATCATCTGTATTTGGTGGCCCCACATTTGGTGGACAGACAGCCAGTAGCTCTGTCTTTGGTGCCCCTGCTAGCACTCAACAAACTAATGTGTTTGGGGCACCAGCCACCAACACCAATACGTCAGCATTTGGTACCAGCTCTGGAGGGTCACCAGGGTTTGGAAAGTCACACTCCATGCCCTCATTTGGAACCAATAACTCTAGTACAACAGGTTGGTATAAATTTGAGACCCATCACGCAAAACAAGGAACCATCTTGGAACTCTGTAAAATAAATAATTGAAACAAGATTGATTCAAGAACATGTCAACCAGAGGTCCCATAACAAAAATTCTTTCACAGGAAGGTAGATTAATTATTCTAGATTTGGAAAATTAGCATGGTGCAAAAGTTTCGACCCTAGTCAGCCTATGCAGTCCTTGCAGTCTGACTAGGGTCAACACTTTACACACTACCCAGATGGTCACTTTTCGCGTGACAGGTCACATATTATTTCAAAAAAATTTATGATGCTTGGTATCATATAAGAGTTTGCTTCAAAATGCTTTACAAAATCAAGTTCAAATTAAAGATTCACAGGACAAAAACAAATGAAAGCAGAAATAAAACATGTTAAAAAGCAAAAATAGTTAAAGAGTCTTCAGTAAAAAGTTTTCATTTCTCTTTTGTAATGTTTTGAATGTATTGCAAGGTTTACTTACTTGACCATACTATTTTGAAAGTTTTTCTTGGTTAGGAGGCATAGCAAATTTATTGGTTGTTTAGTTGCTAAAGTTAAGATATTTTTTTCAAATGTACAGGTACATTCAACTTTGGTGGTCAGCCAGCGCCCAATGTAAATCCATTTGGAACGGCTCCAACAACGCCTGCTAAACAAGTAGGCAGTGCCTTCGGTGCCATGAATACGGCCGTTACGCCACAGAATACGGGGAACGCGGTGTTTGGATTTGGACAGAACGGACACGACTCTGTGAAAAAAGGATTTGATTTCAGTGCATCTGCGGGGGCAGGAACTCCAAGTAATGGGGGATTTAATTTTGGTGAGTTGTTGTTCTTTGCAGTGACCTGTGGGTTAGAAAGGTCTATATTAAATGCAGAGTAACAGATAAGAGGGGGTTATGCATGTCTAAAATCTTTATTTCTCAATTAAACCTGTGGGTTCTCGAAGAGAGCTTTTGCTTTAGTTAGCGAAATGCATCGATCTTAGATCCAAATTTTTCCCTCTATCATTAGCTCTGAAATGATTTGTTCTAGGACTAATTTGTAAAAGGTCATGGTAGACTTCTAAAATTTAATGCCAAAAAATATATAAGCACAAAATAGTTTTGTAGATACCCCTTAAGTGATAACAAAAAAGTGAAATACTAATGATAGTATACTATGATTTCATCACTTTTATTAAGAATTTTTTGTTGTTGCAAGGCTTGAAAATTCTACTCGTCCGCTCGTCCTTCATGATTTTTCCTTCTTTGCCTATATATGCAGGACTAGTGGATTTTGCAAAATTTCACTTATGAAATTAATGTACCACTATATTTTATTGTGAAGTAGGACAAGTAGAAATTTCAAGAATTTTCAAGCCCTGTGTTGTACATATTCTTATATTCATTAATTGAAGTTAAATATCCGATGGCGGACCTCAGTCTTTTCAACTATTGGTCACCCACCAATAGGTTAATAATCATAGACCTATGTAGGATAGCATCTGGAGGCTAGGAAAGGATGAACTGGTACTACTGGTGTGAGAAATTCCAGGAATCCATTGTTGGGTGTTCCAGCCACTGCAATATATAAGTGAAAGATTGTTGAAAGCAGTGTTAAACTCCATTCAATCAAACTAAAATATTATTTTTCGAGATTACCCTTTTTACTACAATTTCCAGAGTGATGAAGTGCAGTTATGTTAAAAAAGAAGTACAAAAAGATTTTTATTATGAACTTGTTCATGAAATATTTGTTGTAGTAAAATTGAGTTTACACCTTTACTTTTAATGTATGATTATATTTATCTCATTCCTTTCATAGATATGTATATCAAAATTATCCTTTATAAGATATTCAAGGTCATTTTAAGTTATAGATTAATATTTTAGGCTGGAACAGAATTTTCATACCCTGCATCTATAGAGATAAGGGATATAATGTTTTACTTTGGTTTATCCATCATTCTATTGCCAAAACTACCCAAATGACTTTTTTGCTATTTCATGCAAGATTTTGACATTTCTTTTGTTGAATGCTTATTCAAATTACCATGAAAATTTTAGCATGACCATAAAACTCTTGTCAATACCAATCTTTTGATTCAAAGTTCAATCTACACTCGGGGTTTTAAGGGACATAGGATTTGCGCAAAAATAAGGGGCCAGGACTCTCAAAACCTTGTGATTTGAATCTCATAGACTGTCTGGGGCTCAATTTCAAAAAAGAATTGAAGACTGGGAGTCTTTTTTGCCCTGTATTTTTGATGTCAGACTAAAAACCTTGTAAACAGGTCAAACTGATAGCCTTGACATTGTGTTTCACAAACTTAATTTGGATATGAGCCTGTATGTGACATTTCCATCAATTTTGAAATTTAAATGTGCACAAAGCAAATACCCCGACCAGTCTGTGCATTCGCACGGTCTGACCAGAATCTTCACCATGTGATTTGTAGATAAACAAGGTCTCTAGGTATCTGTAGGCAGTTAGCGAATCTTCTAAGTTCCCTTCCTAAGTTTCTTGGCTGCCAAATAGTTACACCTCATGCAGGTGTCAGCTTGTTGGAAATGTCAGGCACAGGATCATATAGAGTAACATAGTTAGAACTAATCCATGTTGTAATCCTGTTGTTTACAGCGGCAGCAGCAAGTTCGACTCCCGTGTTTAACTTTGGTGCTACAGGTACAGTGTGCCGTGCTACGCTGCTTTCCCTGCTTTCCCTGCTTTACTAGTATTTGTATATGTAACTTTCAACTGCTTTATTCAATAGAACATCTTGATCTTGACAACTATTAAAGTTAAAATAAACAATGGATATAAATGAAAATTTTATGACAAAAATACTGTGAAAAGCCATGTCATATCAGAAAAGTTTCGCACTATCATGAGCCCTCTGTACTGTTCTGGAATGTTAGTGGTGGATCCGGAGAGGGTTCGGGGGGGTTCAAATGAACCCACTCTGTATCAAAATTACTCCATTGTAGTTGAGAAATTCAATCAAAACCTTGCAATACAAGCAAAACAACCCCTTTTTAACTCCACTGGCCGAAGGCCAGCGAGCTATTGTTATGGCGGAGAGTCCGTCATGCGTGCATCAGTGCGTAAACTTTTTCTTTAAACATCTTCTCCTTCCAAACAAATGGGCGGATTTTAACGAAACTTGGTAGAAATGATCCTTGGGTGGCCCTCTTCTTAAATTGTTCAAAGAATTTTGATTGGCCCCCAAATATGGGCGCAGCAGGACGTGGCATTTTTTACTTTGAAATCTTTAAAAATCTTCTCCTCCCAAACAATTTGGTGGATTTCAATAAAACTTGGCATGGAATTTTCTTGGGTGACCCTTTATGTAAATTGTTCAAGAAATTTTGATTGGCCTATAAATATGGGCATGGCAGGGCTGAGCTTATTTTGAACCTGAAATCTTTGAACAACATCTCCTCCTGAACCACGGGGCCGATTTCAATGAAACGTTAACAGAATGTTCCTTGGGTGACCCTTTACCTAAATTGTTAAAAAAAATTTGATTGGTCCATAAAAATGGGTGTGGCAGGGCAGGGCTTATTTTGAGCCGGAAATCTTTGAACCACATCTCCTCCTGAACCATTGGGCTGATTACAATGAAACTTTATCAGAATGTTCATTGGGTGACCCTTTACTTAAATTGTTCAAGAAATTTTGATTGGACCATAAATATGGGCGTGGCAGGGCGGGGCCTATTTTGAGCCTGAAATTTTCAAATGACATTTTCTCCTGAACCACTTGGCTGATTTCAATGAAACTTTACCAGAATGTTCCTTGAGTGTCTCTTTTCAAAAATTATTTGCTAAATTTTGATTGGCTCATAAATTTGGGCGTGGGAGGGCGGGGCTTATATCGAGGCCAAAATCTTTGAATGATATCTCCTCCGGAACCACTCAGCCAATTTCAATGAAACTTTACCAGAATGTTTCTTGGGTGACTATTTACTTCAATTGTTTCAGAATTTTTTTTTGGTCCATAAATATTTTTAACACGAAATCTTTGAACGACATCTCCTTCTGAACCTTATGTTTAAATAAGATGGGTCAAGGGTAGCAGGTTCATCGTGATTGAGTTTTTTGGTGCAATATGGACCAGAACCAGTTAATCATTATTAAATAGGTCTTATGAGATTTTGGAGTGTTAATGTATTCATTTAAAGTAAGGTTTATTTAATGAAAGTCTAAAGATTTTAAAGCCAGTGGTGCAATACAGGCCCTCTTGGGCCTCTTGTTTAGCTCACCTGAGCATGAAGTGCTAAAGATGAGTTTTTATGATGGTACAATGTCCGTCATCAGTCGTGCGTCGTCCACAATTTCTTTAAACATCTTCTCCTCCTAAACCGATGGACCAATCTTGATGAAACTTGACAGGGATATTCCTAGGGTCAAGCTCTACCAAAGTTGTTCAAAAAAATGAAATCCACCCTTAACTTTTCCTTTACCCTTAGCAAAAAGGGTGAAAATATGATTGATAATCTTTAAAAATCTTCTTCTCTGAAACCAGAAGGCAGACATCTTCCATATTTGGTACGTAGGATCATCTAGTGGGCGTCTACCAAGTTTGTTCATATCAAGACCCTGGTATCATATTTGGGCTCCACCTGGGCACATTCCTTTTAGCTCATCTGAGCATGAAGGGTAAAAATAGGTAAATCTTCAAAAATCGTCTTCTCTAAAACCAGAAGGCAGACAACTTTAGTATTTAGTATGTAGCGTCATCTAGTGGACCTAAACCAAGTTTGTTCATATCAAGACGCTGGGGTCACATTTGGGCTCTCCTGGGTGCATCCCTTTTTCATAGAAACAAAGAGCAAAAAAGCATTTTCTTGCTTTTGACTGAAAATATTCCATGGTATTGATCTTATGTAGAAATTAAATCCTTGTTGACATCTGCCCATTTAATTAATGTGAAGTCCAAGGGGTCAAAGAGACTCAGGTGAGCCATCTAGGACCATCATGGTCCTCTTGTTTGTAGTGTTTGAAGCACAGGAACTACAAATTCTACAAATAACGTACAGAGTTCGAGCAAATAGTCCAATAGTATCCCTATCTGTATAGATAGGGATACTATGGGACTAATTACTTGAATCCTAGGCAGACATCAAACCCCCTATGTAGAAACTTTGGATCTGCCACTGAATGTAGTGCTAAATTTATGTTGTATAAATATGAATATATATAAATTTGCTATTCAAAGTGTTGCATTAGTATATCATGAATTTAATTACATAAGCATTCTTTAATAGGAAAGAAATTCGGGAATCTTAAAGTAATTACAATAATTATGCCCCCTTTGAAGAATAGTGGTTGTTTTGCTGTGCATTTGTCGGTAGGTCTGTCCGTCTGTAGACCTTTTTTTGTCCAGAGGATATCTCTAGAAGTATGCAAGTTTGAATCATGAAACTTCGCAGGTGGATAGATCCCATTGAGGAGAAGTACATTGCACAAAACTATAACTCTATTCATCAAATTTGAAAGAGTTATTGTCCTTTGTTGATTGACAAAAAAAGGCTATTGACCTCTATTTAATGGGAGGCATAAATGTTTTACAAATATCTCTTGTTAGAACTTAAGATAATACAGTTTGTCAAGATCAAGATGTTTTCTGTTTCATTTTAGCTTTATATCCTGTTACCATATTTTGTAGACTGTTACCATATTTTGTAGACCAAAGTACTGAACATAGTAACAAATCAATCTGAAGCCTTTATTCCCCAGGACTAAATACATATTTTGGACATACTATTTCACATTATTTTCATTTGGTCAGTTTGTCTTGAATATTGAAAGTTCAACAAAGCACATTCTTTATTTTAGTTTGCCACAATAATTCAGTATATAGATACATTCATGATTGTCCGATTGGGCTTTTTCACTTGGGGGGCAAGTATATTTTTCTAGGCCACTTGTCTACTTGGACAAGTGAATACCAGATTATCTTTTGGAACATTACTAAAGAGATCTAGGATAAAAAGTTATCCGAATGTTTGTATCAAAGAGTAGAAAACAGCATTTTCTTCATTAAAACAATGCTCTCTCAATATGTACCAATACATTTTTTGCAGGCAAGTTCATTTTAATCCTGGACAAGTAGGAAATTGAATTTTACTTGTCCATATACAAGTGGAGAAAATCCATATTTTCACATCCCTGTTGTAATGATATCAAGAATATCAAGATCATCTGACCAAAGTTACTTACCAAGCTTTAATTATTCATCCCATAATCTATGTGACATTTTGGGCATCTTCAAGCTATTTTCTATGTTTGTCTGTGTGAATGCTCAGACTGATCTCAGGCTTTACTTGACACATATGTTGAATTGTTGGAAAAATCACACACAAGTAAAGCTACAGATTAAGGATTTTTAAAGTTTTTTTTTTTAAATATTTCAATATTACTGATTAAACCCTATATTGTTGGTACTCATTTAAAGTGAGTGTCTCATTGAGACGGTTAAAATGAGTACCAACAACATAGGGTTTCAGTGTATTTAGACTGGCTTTACCCCCTCTTATCTAGACCCCTGCACACAAGTTGAAATGAACTGACACTTAAACTGACTCTAATAATATTACAATATATATAAATATAATAACAGAATATTACATCAGGGGTGTGGAATTTCCATGCCCGACTTGTCCAACAGGTTTTTCTACCTGGGGACATATACATTTTTCTTGGTCACTTGTCCATGGACAAGTAAATCAAGGCCAAATCTTGGGATGGTACTAAAAAGAGGTGAGAGATTAATTAGCCAATGTTTGTATCAAAAGGTAGAAAATATTTTTTTTCAATAGAGAAATGCTGGATTATAGTATCTTCTTCTTCAAAAACAATAATTTCTCTAATTTATCCATTCTTTTTTTGGGTACAAGTTCATGGTAGTCCTGGACATGTAGAAAAATATGTTTTACTTATCCAGGGATAAGTAGAGAAAATCTGTATTTCCACACCCCTGCTAATATAGGTCATACTTGTATAAGTACTGACTGCTGCTTCTTCACTATGAATGCTGCTATTTTCAAATACCCGATCTATGACAGTATTTCACTTTGCATAAACTGTGCCCCTTTTCACTGTGGTGTGGTGTAATGCATCTTTATGTATACCTGTTGAAAAAAAATGAAGAGAATTTACGTGTTTGAATTCGTTGAAATGCCATAAAGCTCAACTGTTTCAACTTCTGCTTAGCTTATTTAATTCTATTATTTCCTTGTTCAGCAGTTTCAAATGTTGTTAGTTCTCTAGATACTATGTATTATTTGTTAAAGTTGTTTATTGAATGATGCCTTAGTAGCCTGAATGAAATACCATATTACTTCTTATACAAGTTTGGTCATTTCCCCCCCCCCCCCCCCCTCCAAAAACAACAAAAAACAAAAATAAAGGAATGCTAACATGTGCTCCAACTCATTATAATCAAAGCAGAGCAAGGTTAGTTAAGGCGTTTGGCTCTTGATTTGTTGGTTGAGAGTTTGACCCCTTGGTCATCAAGTTCAATCCCCAACAGCTGCACTCATCCTTTTCGACTATTTGTGTACCACCAATGGGTTGATAATTGCAGACCTATGTGGGATAGCAGCTGGAGGCAAGGAAAGGATGTGATGGCAGTACTGGTGTGAGAAATACCAGGAATCCATTGTTAGGTGCTCCAGAGGCCGCAATATGACTGAAATAATGTTGAAAGCTATTAAAAAACCATTCAATCATTCAAACAAACGACCCCTTGGTCAGTCTTTTTCCGACCACCATTTGACAAAAGTTTTGCTGCACGAGTCATTCATCACCCACCAATGGTTATATGAAAATTAGTTTGCCTAAGTGGGAAGAGCAGTTTATGGCTGAAATGTTATATATTGACTGTACTGGTGTGAGAAACTTCAGGAAACAAGGAGAAGGAGTATCAGCTTCTGAGATGCAACTGCATTAAAGATGAAAGGGGCATTAAATCCCGATCAAAAACCAAACAAACAAATTATTGTAGACAGATTGATTGAATTCATCAAAATTAATTTAATTGTATTTTGAGATTGATTATCTCAAATTGAGAATAAGAATTTGGAACAAATACATATACATGTATTTATATATTGAAGACATTTTTATGGAAGAAAGAAATTGCAATCAGTGTCTTGGGTAAAAAATAAAATGTCCCTATTTATGTTTAATATAGCTTCTATTAGAAGAAATATGGTAGTTTCCTGATTTATATGAGTATCATTTCTATGACCAGCTATGTATATCATATCCCTCTTACAAATAGCCATATAATTATATCCCCTAAGCCTTGTATTTTTAACCCTTGCCATGCTGAACCCGGAATATTGCTGCTTTGGAAGGAGCTATAGACCAACATCAGCCTGCACATACATGCAGTCTGAAGTTAGTCTACACCACCTGTTTCTCACTTTCAAACCAGAAATGTCAATAGATTTAGCTTTTCAAATAAAAATTGACCTACAGTTGGTACTTTTTAGTGCTTTTTGCCCTTTGATTTTGATGAAAATTTTTAGCAAAAATTTATTCAGCATGACAAGGGTTAAAATCCAAGTTGGGCAGATCTAGTTGATCATGATCTATAGCTAAGAGAGTATTGATGGAAAAGTAATGATCACTTTTCACACAATGTATTTTAGTTTGCATGTATTGTGCTCTGTAAGTCTACCTGTCTTTCTATTGAAATTGCATAAATTACATATGAATCTATAAATCTAGAAATGAAACTTTTTTAGTCCATCCTTTCTATTCTTTATGTAGATGAATCAGTAACACTATTTCTCTGAATTCTTTTATGAAGAGTTAGAATCAGCTAACTTTTCTCTAAATTTAATGAAATATTGATATGTATACCTTTTATTATAATGTCCACTCATAAAGTTAGTTACATTGTGAATTTGACATTTATCTTAATCAATACCATTCTAAGTTGCTCAGCACTCCATTTATTCATTTCAAACACTCTCTCAACCCACTTAAAAACGTTCCAAAATAACTAAAAAATCAAATCATCATCTGCATTCAAAATGAATATAGATAGAAAACAGTGATAAGAGATCAATATAATGAGATCGATATATTGATCGATTTTCAATATCCTCTATGAAACAATCAATATTATTGCTAGTCTAGTGGATATGCTCGCCATCATGGCAGTAAAACAATAAAAAAATAATACAATTTTGGTTTATGGCTTGTGGGCAAAGTTCAAGATTGATGAATATATTCATACAATAACATTGTCAATAATTTGATTGTATCTGTCCGACTTCTTATGAAATTCTCATTCTCTTACAGCATCCACACCTAATCCAGGGTTTGGTACCCCAACTGGAACACCGTCATTTTCTGTGGGAACCAGCAATGCTCCACGAGCTCCACGTCCCATTGCTAAAGGTCGCAGGAGGGGAACAAGACGATGAATAAATAAACGACGACCATCTGAGTTTCCAGGACTTATCAGCCAATGATAGCCCTTCCTCATGCTGTTCATATCATCTGTTGTTGTAATCGTAGATGTATGTGGGATAGCAGCTAGAAACCAGGGTTTTAGTCTGATATCAAGAAAACGGGGTCCAAAGGACTCGACCATTGGGATCTTAGGGGTCCTTCATTCGGTTTGGGAGTCCCTGCTTTAGATAAAAAACTACTTATTTTAGGGCAATGATATAGTTTTTCTGTGCCTTTAAGGCTATTTCCTGTTTAAAAGTTAAGAAATTGTTGGATACTTATAATTACTTAGCTCTCAACTTCAGGAAAGAATTGAAGACTGTTTAAGACAGTCTTCAATTCTATTCTGATGTTGATCCCTAGAGGGTCCATAGGACTCATATAAGATAGTTTTGAGGGTCCTGGCTGCTTATTTGGGAGTCTCAGACTCGCAAAACCTGCGTCCCTTAAAACCCTGAGAAACTATGAAAGAATGTAACGGTAGTACTAGTTGAGAAATACCAGGAATCCATTTTTAGGTGCTCAAGATGTGTGATATTACTGGAGTTTCTTTGGGCAAGATATGTCAGAGCCCAAGCACTAGTACTGGTGATATCTGGTAAACATATGAAAAGTGAACTTCACCAAGGTGCTGTTAAATATTTTTATGCTCCCCAGAATATTTTCGGGGCAGCATCTAGTTGCCTGTTTGTATGTTTGTCCATCCGTCCTTCCGTGTGTCCGATGTAATATCTCAGGAACCCCTGAGCCTAATTGAATGAAACTTCATATATAATATATTTCTAGGAAATTTCCAAGACAATTTTCTTGAATTTTCTCAATTAAAGGCTGCGTCATGGAGAAAGGGGCCTTAATATAAAAATTAGTTTTCTGCCAATTTCTCCTAGTCTTATGTCTCTCACCAATGAGTAGATAATCGTAAACCTATGTGAGATAGCAGTCAGAGGCTAGGAAAGGGTGTAATGGTAGGACAGGTGAAAGAAATACCGGCAATCTATTGTTAGGTGCTCCGGCCGCCGTGATATAACTGCGAAATTGTTGAAAGCGGCGTGAAACCCATTCAAACAAACAAACTTAATACAAAAAACTTGAATTGTAGAATGGATTTGCATGAAAATTTCACAGAACGTTCCTCATCATGTGACCATGCACATATCGTTGCAATTTTGTGAAACTGTGCTGCATCACCAAAAAAGGACCTTTGTTGAAAAGTTTCATGTAGGGGCCTTTATTGTGACTTTGGCACTCTTTGTCTAACCCATTCCATAAAATCTCCACTTTTGATTCCTGTAAGTAAAGAGAGAGCAACATGGTGAAAATAAAGAAATTGCTTGTGACAAGCAATTTCTGTATTTCCCACAAATTTGTACCAAAAAATTTGAAGACAAAATAGGTATAACATTTTTTCAAATTAAAATTCTTGTCAGGAGTATCTTTCATTTTGGACCAGCTTTAAGTTTTGCATTGTCAAAATGGGTTTATATCCGAAATACAGGTGAATCCAGTCTAAGATATTTATTTTCTATTGAAACTCTATGTTGTGGGTACTCATTTGAAATGGTCTTAGCAACAATGTAGGGTTTGAGTTAGTATCTTCAAAGTTATTTTCATCTTAACACTTTCCTGTTTTACAAAATTTTGGACCTGTCCAAATTCAAAGGTTTTGCAGACGAAAATTTAAAGTGGATTTAATTTGAAAAATAACCATTCTGTAGGGTAGAAAATAGTGTGGAAAAAGAAGAAATTGCTTGTCAGAAGCAATTTCTTCTTTTTTTACAATGTTTTCTCAATCATAAAATCACAGGCACGTAAAAAGCAGGGATTAAACAGCAAAGGGTTAAATCACAAATACCCCATCTATCTGTAGCTCTGAATATAACATAAAATCCCAACCAAATAAGAGACTAATCAGACTATGTTCATTACAAGCCATTGGAACAATTGTTTAACCATTAGGAGAGTCTAACATAGGCTTGTATTTTGATTTTGTACAAATTCTTCGTTTTGTATTATTCATTTGTAATGTAACGATGTACAGTGTATTATCAATTAATATTTAATTGTAACAATAAAATATCTCATGCAACATGCAGATGTATTCAAGCATGTTTAGCTCGGCTGTTTTCAGAGAAAACCCGAGGTATTGCTATAGCCTCCGTGTTGTCGTCATCGTTGTGTGAAAACTTTGACATTTTGTTATATCTCTGGTTCTACTGAAAGCATTTACTTGAAATTGGCACACATGTTCTCCATCAAAAGAGCAACCTATACTATCAAGGGGGAAAACTCTAGATGAAATTTGAACAAACTATGCCCCTTTTTCGACTTAGATTTTTCCCCACCATCCAGCACTCAACAGCCGAGCGTAGGCACCCGTAGGCGGTTCTCTTGTTGTAAAGTTGCAGTAATTTACGCCCATGTAGTTTTGTATGTGAAAAAAAAAAATGAAAAAGTAGGAGTTGCTTGTAATAAGCCATTTTTAGCTCGACTGGCCGAAGGCCACTGGGGCTATTGTCATGTCGTTGTGTCCGTCGAGTGTCCGTCTGTCAAAACATGCTTCTATGTGTCCGGTTGTAAACTTATTCTTTAGAAATCATCTTCTCAGAAACTACTGGATGAATTTCAACCAAACTTCACTGGAATGATCCTTGGGTGACCCTCTTTCAAAGTTGTTCAAGAAATTTTGATCCAATGAAAAACATGGATTAAATGGGCATGGCTAATTTCCAAATATGGTAAAAAATGAGTTTTCTGAGATTCTATTTGATGGATACCAATTAAATTTTACATAAATGATCCTTGGGTGACCCTTTATCAGTCTACAAAAAATAATTGTGATTGGATGAAAATATGTATTTTATGGGCAGAGATCATTTTGCTATTTGTTATATTCTAGAAACTTTGAAAATCATTTTCTCAGATGTAACTGATGGATATCAACCAAATTTCACTGGCATGATCCTTGAGTGAACCTTTATCAGTCAAACAAAAACTTTTAAGATCGGATAGAAAATATGTTTTTTATGGGTGGAGGTCATTTCTCTATATGTTATAAAGTGGAAAATTTGAAAACCATTTTCAACATCAGTAGAACCCAAAATATTTAAATATCTAGTCAAAAGTTTGATTTGCAATTACAAGAATTTCGAGCCTGTGGAGCGACTCAACCTATTCATGGCTTTCTAGGATTGAGGGCAAATGAACATGGGCAGCGATACATTTTATAATTAAATACTCTAAAATCGACCCATTTCCAAACAATCCCACTTTTTTGTCCAGAAGAAAAAAACTTCAGAAAATATTGTGGAAAATGAAGAAATTGCTTACTACGAGCAATTTCTTCATTTACCACTATGTTTTCTTCCTCAAAGACCTTTTTTTTTTAAATCTGAAATAAAGTTGATTGCAATGACTTTGAAATTTGACCAGTCTGATAATTTTGTAATTCAGTAATGGATTTATAACCTTATTTCAATTTTCTTTATTTGATTGCATAATTTTGTTGACCACAACGGCTGGATAGCCTTTCTTGTTAAATTTCATTACAAAAAAGGAATGTTATATTGATGAATAAATGATTCATTGCTACAAGACTTTTTGTATTGACTGATCTTTTTCATATATCAGTATTTGGAAACATATTAGTATTTGGAAACAAATACTAACACATAAGTCATATTCCTTTTGATTTCGCTTTATTTGGCCTTTCAGAACACACTAGTAGGTAGTCGGCTAATACAATGTCCAAGATTGATAGCTGACTGAAGAACTTGAACGTCCTAATTTCCGGTCTCTAAGCTCAACTGGTCAAACATGGCTAATCCTTAAATAATTGACATCTGGCAGGTAAAAATCATCCTCGGATATCCTGGGTAAAACCTATTTGGGATATCCTGGGTAAAACCTATTTGGTACGCTATATCCACAATGTATAGCATATAGCAATTGGGATCTGGATGTTGTATCTCTTATGTGTTAATCTTTGAATTGATCCAACTTTGCAATGCTGTCTCAAACATCTTTTAAAATGACCATGTGTACTTTTTAGCCCACCTGAGCACATCCTGCTCAAGGTGAGCTTTTGTGATCATTGAATGAGCGTCGTCCATCATCAGGTGTCAACAATTTAAGTGTTTACACTCTAGAGGCCACAAATTTGAATCAATCATCATGAAACTTGATTAGAATGATTTTCAGGCCACAAGGATGAACCCTATTGAAAATCGGAAGGATCCATGTCATGTCATGGAAAAAGGGGCCTTAATGACAATTTTCTTGTTAACGCTATAGTGGCCACAAATATGGTCCAATCTTCACAAAACTTGGTCAGAATGATTGTCAAGGCAAAGGATAAACCCTATTGAAAATGGGAAGGATCTGTGTCATATCACGGTAAAAAGGAGCTCTAATGATAAAGTTTCTTGTTTACACTCAAGAGGCCACAAATTTGGTCAAATCTTCATAAACCTTGGTCAGAATGTTTGTCAGGTTACAAGGATGAATCTTATTAAACTATGAAGGATCCATATTATATCACGGGGAAGAGGGACTTATTGACAAATTTCTTGTTTACTCTCTAGAGGCCACAAATATGGTCAAATCTTCATGAAACTTGGTCAGAATGTTAGGTCACGAGGATGAACCCTTTTGAAAATGGGAAAGATCTGTGCCATATCATGGGAAAAGGGGCCTTGATAATAAGTTTCTTTTAACACTGTAGAGACCACGAGTCTTTAAAGTACAATTACGACTTTTGCTGGAAAATTTATTAATAGTTAATTTAGGCAAAGACACACATGTGAGCAATATAGGACCTTCATGGTCCTCTTGTTTGTAATTATTTAAAGTCACGATTTTAGTGTTTATAATTTCTATTGTGTAGTTAAAGGTTGTAATAGAACTAAACCACTGCAATTTTCTCTTAATCCCACTATGCTCTCTGCACTTACTGAAGGATTGTGTTTGTACGTGTTTTCATTCAAAACTAAATTCTCATCTTTCAATTAAAGTGGGCGTGTTAGGGTAAGTGTGACCCTCATGGATTGCTTTCATGCTAGCAACCGTCCTATAATTAAAGTAGAATATATTGTGTACACAAGAAAAGAGTAGGTTTTAACGGTATTTGACTAGGCCAGAAGTCCCTTGTCCACTGTTTCCATCTTTTATTAACTTGAGGCCAATAAAGTAATGTAATCCCATACTTAAATAAAGAGTTTTGTTTGAAGTGGATTTCGCTTTTGTTGAAGTCCTTGCTATAACAATTATTTAATCTTTTTATTATTCCGCTAGTTTTCATATGTTCCTTTGCAAATGAAGTGTCCTACCCACCCAACAACCGGTAACTGAGATTTTAAGAGAAAAATCTGCTTAACGGATGGAATAACTTCCGATTAATTGGCCAAAGCAGATATACACAAAACGCATGTAATTTTTCCTATATCATCCGGAAAAGAAAAGGAGAAATGAATAGAAAGTATAATAGATGTAACGGTAATTATAGAAGTTAGACAAATATAGTTAATAACATCGTGAAATTGAAAAGGTGGATGATTTTGGAATGAAATTGAATGAGTGTGGAGCGAGTTTTGAGTGAGATTAAAGGTAGATAATCCAATAACGCAAATTTTGTTCAGGATGGACAAAATTAGCGATATGTACTTCCTCCCTTTTATAAAATATGCGTCATTTTCTGTTTCGATTCCCGACGGCAGCACTCATCCTTTCCGACTATTTGTCTACCACCAATGGGTCGATAATAGAAGACCTATGTGATATAGCAGCTGAAGGCTTGGAAAAGGATGTTGTGAGAGTACTTGTGTGAACAGTACCTACCGGGAGTTCATTGTTAAGTGCTCTAGCCACCTTGATTTTAATTAAAGATTGTTGAAAGCGGCGTAAAACTCCATTTAATTAAACAAATATATCTCTTATTAAAAAGAAGAATTTCGTGCGAATTTGGCTGTCGATCCTGGGTCGCCAGTTCGAATCCCGACTCGGCACACTTCATCCGAAATTTGACTAGGTTCAAATATGTTTTAATTGATTTACCATATTATAGGAAGGGTTATTTAAACTGTATAATTCGCTTTAAAACTTCAAAAAGTATGTCCTTTAGAAATTAAAGAAAATGTTTTTCTATTGTAATCTATGTTGACTGACAAAAAGAACACTTAAATATAATTCACACCTAGGTCTTAAGCTCGTAACCTAGACCTCAATATTTTCTCTTTCTCTTAATCGTATATGGTACAGTTAATAACCTCATGAAATTGACACTTATTGCGACCCAAACCATTTTAAATCACTCGTTCAGCGCTCCATTCATTCATTCAAAACACTGACTCCCACCATTCAAAAACGCCGCCGTTATAGCGAAATCGGCGTAGGATTATCATGCAAAGGGTCCCGGTTTCGATTCCCGACGGCGGCATTCATTCTTTCCGACAATTTGTCTTCAAGCAAAGGGTTGATAATAGTAGACCTATGTGGGATGGCAGCTCGAGGCTAGGAAAGAATGCAATGATAATATTGGGTTGAGAAATACCAGGAATCCATTGTAAGATGCTCCAGCCGCCGCGATATTACCGAAAGATTGTTGAAAGCGGTGTGAAACCAAATACTACACCCTTCTTAAATAGCCAATGCAATAGTTTTCTTTTTTATGTTCATTGAAAATTGTAGAATCCTCTCAAATTTAATCCAAACTACTATCTTAAAAAGTACTGTTAAGAACATCCTGAAATCGACTGTCATTCTGATCAAAGCTATTCTTATTCGCTCACTCAGCGCTCCATTCATTCATTCCAACCACTCACTCAAACTGCTTCATTTAAAATTAACACAAGTAGAGAAATCGTGATTTCAATGATACAATTGAAAATGTGATCGTCCTTTTGGCTCTTGTAGAAATATGAAGCTATTTATAAAACTTGTATTCAATTTTTATCAAAGGGAGTAAATTTATGTCGCTAATCATGAACAGAATTATCGATTTTGGATTACCACCCTTGAATTTCACTCAAAACTCGCTCCACACACTGGTTCAATTTCATTACAAAATCATTCTAAAGTCATTCATCTTGTCCAATTTCTCGATGTTTTTAACTGCACAATTGATTGAAAATGGTTATACGCTGCTTGTATGTGTATTTCCGTTTATTTATCGTCTCTACCGTAGCAAATGCCCATATGAGCGACGCCCCAAGAAGATTGTTAGTTGTTACGGGGGATAGTGCGAGGATACATGACGAAACTACTGCTGGGATCCGCTATTGTTCTTTAACGTGTTCGGTGTAAAGCACCGTCTCACAGGACCTCGGTTAAACGTCTCATCCGAAAGATAATTTAGTATGTGAGTGTGCAAGCCCGGGAATCGAACCCACGCGGTCGATCTTCAATGGTTTTGAAATCCGGTGCATTACCAACTGAGCTAATCGGACTGACATACGCTGCTTTAAACAATATTGCAGTTATATACCGGCGACTGTTGCGAATACCCATCGCTTCGTGTTGTTTCACACACCAGTACAACCACAACATTGCATTCGAGCCGCCAGCTGCCCATCCCACATAGGCAGCTTATCACTCGCTGATTGGTGACAATTTAGGATTGTCACAAAGTCTTTTTTTTCAAATGTCATGAAATCTGGCCGAGTCGAAATTTGAACGAACGATTCATGGTTGATTGTCAAACGCGTTAGCGATTGAGCTAGCCGGGATTGGCCTAAAAAAGTGCAATTATTTGAGCCTGACATTTTCATCAATTTCAACGTGTGCAAAGTAAAGGCTCTGGCCAGACTGTGCATCTGCACAGTCTGACCAGGGTCTTTAATTTGTACTCTGTATATAGTTAAAGTCTCAAATATGTCTTTAGACTTACAATCTTCTAATTACAATTTATGTGGCCGTCTCGGCTGTCTAATGATGTCTGTTTACGTACATGTCAAATTGTTGGAAATGTCACACACAGGCTCCAATGATCTATAAAATACGATGTTACTAAATTCTTCTCGCAGCCACAGTCCACATTTAACAGTCGAACGGCCCGCCAGTTAATCGACTTCCTCAGCAATTTCAGTCATTTATTTGGTGTAAAGATAAACTCATTTGACAGTAAATAATTGAAGCATACTAGCTCATAACTAAATTTATCCGCTTGAGTTCTAAAGGATTTTTATCACAGTAAATTAACCCTTTAATTTCGTACAATTGGATAGTTGGGATTTAATAAATGTATTGGATTACTCATTTATGCAGTAAGTCAGGTTTTTTCTTATCCTTTGGAATTAATGCATTGAATGTGAATACGATAATATAATCAAACACTTTATATTCTTTAGATGTATTGTCGATATGCATATAGTCTTAGGGCGGTCAAATATCGAAACTACAGTTCTATATCTTATATGACCGTGAATACCATACTATGTTCGAACACTTTATTTTCTCTTGATGTATTGTCGTTATGCATAGTCTTTGGGCGACCAAATATCGTAACTGCAAGACGAATATAGGACGAATTTTAATATAATGATATGATCGGAAACTTTATATTCTGTGATTATGGTGTATCGTCAAAGATATACAGTTAATTTTCATATTCAAGCTCATATATGTATCTAGGACTTTGAAGTTTATACGCACTCACAAGGCGACAACTAAAGAATAAATAGGATAAATGCGATTTGTGAGGACTGTGAGAAAAGATGAATGTCCCCCCGTCTTCTCCTTTTTTGACCGTTGATGAATAATCATAACATCGTAACTAAAGCTTGAATAAGCTGTAGTTCCGATGTTATGATCATTCATCAACGATATTTTTCAACAGAGGATTTTTTCTTTTACACACTTGCGTAAATTGCGTAATGGGAGTTACGCCCTTGAAGCTTAAGTTACGATGTGTTTGATCGCCGACTATCACCGAAAGTCCTTTACCCCTCATTTTATCCTTCTCGTACTGCATTCGTACAATTCTGTTTCAAACAAGCATTCAGTTTTGGACGAGATTTTAACACTTCTAGGTCCAGTCTTTTCTGCCAATGATAAGATAGAATTCAGATTATATAGGCTTAGATCAGACTGCACTTCTGTGCAGGTTGATTGATCTTAACCTATACAGTCTGCCAAAGCTTTAGATATACCAGAGAAATGCCACGACCAGCATGGGAAAGGTTCATGCTATGATATTTGTACATGTATACTGATACAGTTGAGAAAATCCTGAAATTGACACTCATTCCGATCAAAATCAATCTTGATCATTCACTCAGCGCTCCATTCATTCACGCCAATTATTCACTCAAATTGATCAAAACGCTCCAAATCGTATGAATATATTTCGAAATCGTTCAAGGCGATCAACATTAAATTCAAATCGTTCAAGTTTTTCTACGATTTTATTGTCTGGTGTCGCTTTAAAGTGTCTGATAACACTGTAAGGAAGAGTCTAACGTCTAGACTAGACTTGAGGTTTTGATCGCTCGCTGACGAAGTGAGTTTCAACCGCAATACCGCTAAATTTCTAAATCATAGATGATCAGTTCTCAAAATAATGGTGCTTCCAGAGGGTAGAATATCATTCTACACCGGTATTGTTTTGTAAACATAACTCTACACTAAAGCTTAAAAAAGTGGGTTTTTTTTCTGATATAAAACCATGTATTAAGCACAACGTATAGTAGGTTTTCTGCGCGTGACAGCCCATATCTCGGTAAAGCACTAGCTTTGAACAAGTAAAGAATCATTTTGGCATTTGATTATTTAAAGTTTGAATGTAGAATGTCGTAGATCTAAGATAAGCTATTTAGATATCGTTTATACATAGATCAATCAGGACTTAAACGTTAATTGAGCTCGTTAATAGCGTTTCTAACAAATTCAAATTCTTTCTCGGTTATTATTATTATTTTTTTATTTTATTTTTTATTTTGGACAAACTTAATGGTCGGTTCTCTACGTGTGATAGACCCTATCTTGAAACAGTAACTATAAACAAATGAAGAATCATTTAGGCATTTGGTTATTTAATTTTAAATGAGAAATGTCGTAGATCTTAGATTAGCTATTGAGATATCGATCATCCTTATACTAATTTTGAATTGAACGCTGTTTTTGAATATCCTTGATGATGGAATTTCCTAAAATTTCACACGTGTATGAAGTAAAGACTCAGATTAGCATGTGTAACTGCGTAGGTTAATCTGAGACTTTACCCAGCTGCTTGACTGGCTTAATTTTGTGACAATCAAAATATGAGCTCAGCTATGCCGAAACTGAGTACGTTTGTAAAAAAAAACGAATAGATGAATTTCATATCGATGGTTCAGGGCGAAACAGTTGTAACTGCCTATAAACATATAGGCAGTTACAACTGTTTCGCGCTGAGCCATCTATATAGTCATTAACCCTGCACATAGTCAACTGTTATCATTGATGTATCAGTCCTATCTAGTGAATAGCATCAGGAAATTGACCAGATGAATTATTTTGGAATGAATTTGGAATGAAATTGAATGAGTGAGTTTTTAGTGAAATTAAAGGGAGGTGATCCAAAATCGCTTATTTTATTCAAGATGAACAAAGTCACGTTATATTTTACCCCCCCCCCCCTTTAATTAATTATATGTACTTTACTGTTTTTGTGTCTTCGTGGACCAATCAGACACTTCAAGATCGACACCAGTCAACAAAATCGTAGACTAATTTGATCGACATGAACAAAATATTGATCGTCTTGAACGATTTCGAAATGTTTTCAAATGGTTTTGGAGCTTTCAAGTTCGATTTGAGTGATTGTTTGGAATGAATGAAATGAGCGCTGAGTGATCGATTTAGAATGATTTTGATCGGAGTGATTATCAATTTCACAATGTTAATAACTGCACGTTTCTAAATCATCGACTGTGGCAAATATCTTGTACTACATTTGTTACCCAGCAATGGTTGCATAATCGCAAACCTAATTTGCATACCAGTTTGCGAAATTTTAGGAAATGATAGAAATGGCATGAGGAAAAAAAGAATATTATGATTTGAGTTTTAGCTTCCGTGATATGCCTGTAAATGTTCAAAGTGATTTTCAACCCCATTTGAATAATAAACAAACTGAAAACAAAAACAACAACAACCACACACCTATGATTCTAAATTTCAGAAAAATTAAAAAATTGGGACACCCGTCACCCGGTAATAGGCCCATCTGGAAGCTACAATTTTTAGAAATGTGAAATCTACACAAGAAAAGAAAAGAAATAAAACATTGCTGGTGGGAAAATAATGCATTTTATAAAAATCACACCCCACTAAATGGATTTTGTACTGATCACCACATAGATAAATACGTCTCTTCACGAAAAAAGGCAGCCAGCCCTGCGTTCAGGATAATAAAACGGTGCAAACATTTTGTCAATTATACCCCGCTTTGCACGCAAGTGGGCGTGCAAAGCGGGTTAAAATTGACAAATTGTTTGTACCGTTTTGTCATCCTTAACGCTGGGCAAATTGCGATGCCGAAAATTACCGTCTCTTCTTATGCTTCTCAAATCGTGTCTTGAGGATTTTTTAGTGGCCATCACCATGTACAATATAAAAATTTTAGGTCTCCCGACAAATGGCCATGCAGAAGAGCTATAGCGATGACGTAGTTTTCGTTTGTTCATTTCTCCGTAAAGAAAGCTCGTTTGAGCGACAAAGGAACATCCTATCAGATTTCCTTGAAACTTTGACAGAATGATTGTAGGGTCTTACGAGAACTTCATTTGGAAAATGGAACCAATCCGTCTGAAAACGCGAGAACTTGGTATCACACTTGCTCAAAATGTTTAAGTTTTTGCGACAGAGTTCACAAATATTATCGGTTTTCCTTGAAACTCAAAATTATGGACTGGCCATAAAAAATGTTCCTTTCAAGAAATGAGCCGATTCATGTACACCAATTGAAAGGGTGGGTCATAGTTTTCACTCGAAATATTTTCGTTTACGCGAATACGTCCACAAATATGATCGAATTCCCTTGAAACTTTAAAAGAGCGATTGTAAGTTCATACGGAAGGTTCCTGTCGAAAATGGGCGGGTCCGGCTGAAAACACTATAAGATTGCCTTATTGATTTAAACTCAGAATATTCTTGATTGTACGAAAAACAAAAACAACAACAACAAAAACACATATGATGGTATTTCTTTGAAATTTTCCCAGGATAATTGTAGGGTCATCCGTGATGACGGAATATGACCTTTTTTCAAACATTTAAAAATCCTCACGGGCCTCTTATTTTATATTACAACTATGGCTTACAAAGTGCTTGATTTTCTTATTTAGAAATATCATCATTCAGTTTTTACCAAAACATCATAATTACATCTTTAAAAAGCTGTGGTTACGAGTTTTGAATCGTGATGTGTTGAAAATGTGCTGGCTTTTAAATGCAGATCACTCGTTTAAAATACTTACATTATTAAAATAAAAATGCAATGAAAAATGACATCTGATCTACGTTTGTTTACCGCATTGTCCTACCATTCAGTTTCAAGCACACAATTGTACAAATATAATTGGGATACCCTTAATGATAATAATTTTGAACGCTTTACAAGTTTATCAAAGTTTCAACACTCTATGAGAAACATGGATCGGGCATTGTTTAGCCGAAATAATGCATTAAGAAATTCTCGAACCTATCCTGCGTTGAGAATGACAAAATGGTGCAAACCGTTTGCAAAATATACCCTGCTTAGCACGCATGTGCAAAGTGGGGTATAATTTGCAAACAGTTTGCAACTTTCTGTCATCCTGAGCCAAGGGCTAGACTTTCACAAAACTGTGGAAAAATCGGCTGATCCGATTCAACCACAACATTCCCCCCAGGTTCCCATCTCGAGTCACTTAGGCGAACTGCATGTCACTTGGCTATTTGAGGGCGAAAAATGACTTTGGACGCAATGGCTTTTGAATAATACATCAAATGCATAAAATGATTCAAATGTTCGGAATTTCAGTATAACACCCATCGTGAAATTGACAATATGAATTATTTTGGAATAATTTCCAAATGAAATGAAATTGAGTTAGAGGAGCGAGTTTTGGATGTATTAGCGGGAGGCAATCCAATATCACTATTTTCGTCCGATGCGACGAAATTTTTACCTCCCTTTGTTACAATACCCGTAGTTTTGTGTTTGAATGTCTTCACATACCTTTCTACTCCCAAGAAAATACGCAGCCAGTTTGAGACTCTAAGCCAGGCGGAAACTTTACCCAGTTTCGAGCCAAGCCTTGCTGCGTGGTTTCCCCTCACGGTAGATATTTTCTGCATTGGTTATAGGACAGCATGTTCATTTAAGGCAGAGGACTCTTTCGGAACTCGTGATCTATCACAATGTTGACCGAGGTTCCCCAATGAAGATCATTAGGAAACCTCCGATAACATTGCTAAAGTTCATTACCTCCAAAACGTTGCGGATCCACTACCTAAAGCTATAAAATTTTTCTGAAATTTGTAGACAAGTTTTCAATATGAAGGGGTGGCTGTAGCGGATTGCCCCCCCCCCCCAAACATAGCTTCATATTAGCTCAGTCGATATAGAGAACCTGCGACATTTGTAGCAGAATTTCGGGTTCGAGCCCCATAAAGGAAGTATGCTGTTCTCTCACACACGAAATATGTTAGGCGAACGCATATATCCTAGGTGGGCGGCCTAAATCCAATAACTACAGCTTCATTAAAGCTGTAGTTACGAGATTTTTCTGGGGCACTGACGCTTCGCTTATAACACAGTAACATATTTTTGACAGTTGATTAAAGATGGATGAAAGATTGAACAATAATTTCTCACCAAAGTAAAATTTCGAACACTTTAGTTGCTATTTTACGCTCATTTGAATTGAATACATGATCGATTTTCTCATAAATATCATCTTGGTTTTAGATAGTCACCATTTTATTTGATTTTTATTGCACTTACTGACAGAAAATAAATTTTAGTGGAATGTGGAATAAAGAAAAGCTTTGTTAACGCCTCTTGCATCATAGTTTATAAGATCCTGAAAACCGCCACATGCAATTTAGAGTATGTAATCCTAGGGAAAAAACTAAGAAAATAGATAGAACATATTTCTATAAATATTAAGAGTTTGATTAGAAGTTCTTAACTAAAATGAACAAAACATTCGGGTAAGGGAGGGGGCATAGCACTTTAAAAATGGGATTAAATTCATAGAGTAAAGAAAGCATAGGTCTGTTTAAAATCAACCTTGCCAAGGCCTGGCGGGAGGTATAGACAAAGATCAGACTGCATTCATGTGCTGTCTGATCTAGGCCACTACCTCTCCATTTCCTTTTCATATCAGAATAATTTAAAACATTCGAATGAATACTGTCTTACAATAAGAGCATCCATGGTTTTAGGTTCTTGAATTTCAGCATGACAAGGGTTCGAAGTAGGCTGAAAGAAAGCTTCCCCATCAGATATCAAAGATAGGGCTAAGTTACAGTTAAAACATCGTGAAATTGACTTTCATTCCGACCAAAAACTTTTTATTTATTCATTCCATACGCTCACTCAAATCGATCAAAAATGCTCCAAATTCGTTAGAAAACATTTAGAAATCGTAAAAGGCGATCAAAATTTTAATCCAAATCCATCAAATTATCCTACGGTTTTATTTACCTGTGTTGAATTTAAAGTGTCTGGTTGCTATACGAAGACACAGAAACAGAAGTGTACGTATATTTTATTTAAGGGATATATTAATTATCGCTTATTTTGTTCAGTATGAACAAAATTAGTGATATTGGATAACCTCCCTTTATTTTTACTCAAACTTTGCATCACATACTCATTCAATTTCATTCCGAAATCATTCAAAAATCATTAACTTTGTCAATTTCACTATGTTCTTAACTGTAAAGCATAAACCAGCTCCTGCCGTCATTCGTCTGTGTTTTACGTTTCAAACGACGTTTTCGGCATTTCGTCCAGAACACTTTATTTCAATTCGCTAAGTCACTTCGGATTTTATAAGATTGGAGTATCGTCAAATATCTTAAATCTGTTTCAGGGCAATGCCACAGAACGTCACAATACTTCGAGATACATTTCGTTAGTAACCGATCAATTGACGTTACTTCAGCCGTACCTTGAGTAAGCTGGGGCTTCTCTAGTTTTAACCGGCATTCGACGAGTTGCAATTATTCTTTCGACCACTGATTCAGATGCCCCCGTATCTTTAAAACTCAGAGGGGATCTGAAAGAATTTGATACTTTCACTAATGTCATTTCACCTAACATTGCTAAGTGTCAGAAATCGGTTAATGCTTTCGTTCATGCAAATTTTCATGTTACAGAAAAGTGCTCAATTACATGTATTAGTCATATCAAAATCTTGTTTTAGTATGTAAATAGTTTTATAATTGTTGGTGTAATTATTTTACTTTTTGAATTGTTATACAAATATTTATAACGTATAACAAAAAAGTATCGGGCCACTCAAATATTCCCTTTCTTTGTTGATATAATAGTAATGTTAATCCGCTCATATAGACTACCGTACAACTGGTAATATTTGCGGTTGTTTCGTTTATAGAAACTTATTGGGATTAAGCGGAACCGTAATTTTCAAAATATCAAATGATAGGATATTTCTTTAATGCTTTTGGTGGTTTATCGAGGAATATCAATAGATTATCATTTTGATAATTTATCGCAAAATCTATACCACGCTTTCGTTCAGTTTACCCTGTCTGACGTCATTTCAGCGGAGTTCAAAAAGTGACGTCATCATGAGCGTTGAATAGCAATCAAGGCAAAATGACGCGATTATAGAAAATTTGGCCTATTTTTTACATCTTGTTTCATGTTTGCATTAAAGAAATAGAATAATAGTTTATTTTTCGAGTAACATCGATTGGTTGTTCATTTCGTGAACAACATAAGCTGTATGTTCACCCATTGATGCGCTACTCGTGCAAATATAACTTTTGTTTTTTACTCAATTAAATGTAAATCGAACTCACACTGAAACAAACGATTATTCTCTATTTCATTGGAACTAACAAATCGCTGCTGTCAATCAAAAAGTCGATTGACCAATAGAAGGTCTCATTCAATGAGATTACTGTTGATGTACGTCATTTCCCGCAAATTTGTTAAAAACATCTTCCGTAAAGGGTGACTTAAACTTTATAATTGATTTACTGTATCATTACGGAAGCCCATTAAGACCATTCATGTCAAAGCCATATTTTTTAAAAAAAGTTAGTTTGCACATAAATGCTAAATACATGCTCATATTTTAAATTTATCACCGCCAGACATTTTATTTTGGTTACTACAATTGTCAAAAAGCGTTATAAGGCACCATGCATAAACGACTATGATATACATGTAGATAAAAAAGCGTTGGTAAGTTACTTGAGTGCCGTACCATAGAAAATATACTACTCAACTCTTGCCAGGGATCAAAATGAAAACTCATGTTTTAACATTGAGAATTGTAATGCTTTCTAATACAAGTTTTATCCATCCTTCTTCGTGTACAGAATCTCATCAACATTTTACAAAGAGCACAAAGAGCTTTTGCTAACGCTTAGCTGCATGTGCTTGATATTTAGCCAAAGGTTAAAAAAGCCGACAAACAAATTGATAGAAAATGGAAAACAGTTGTTTAAAATTGAATGAATGTGGAAACAAAATACAAATACATTCTTTTAGATTTGATACCTAGAAAAGGTTGATTAGTAACGGTATAGAACTTAAATTTCTGTTTATTGACTTTTAAAATTACGTTTTTGTTAGGAAACTAACTCATTACTTGTTTCTCTTTTTCCTAAATGGATGTAAAAATCAAAATGCTAGATTTACTAAAGATAAACATGTAATTTAGTTGATATTTAAGCTTAATTTTCCTTTTCTGCGATAATAATCAGACTTCGTCATGTATCGGAAGTACAAAGAAAAGTCACACACGGAAGTTAGTCTATAAATGTTATACGAGAATTAATTACATGTACGAAGATAGATAAAGTATGGCTGACTAGAAACATGTCGATTTCATTTTCAATGTGTTTTGACTGCGCTTTTAACAATTTTCAGTCATATCGCGGCGGCTGGAGCACCTAAAATTTTATTCCTGTTCTTTCGCTTACCACATTATATCATTTCCTAGCATCTAGCTCCTATATTGACTTCTTTTCTATCGCATAAATGCTTGTGTCGAAGAAAACTTATTACACCTCTTTAAATAATTACGTGTTTAATAAAACAGCTTTGAAGATTGTACCACTTTAAAACTCGTGTAAAAATGATACACGAAACAACAATTATTGCTCTATAGAGTCTGTTGACAATCCAAACCCCAAAAACTGAAGTTACGAGTGATTTGTTGCCTATTTCTGGCACGAGACACGATTTAGTCGTACCTTACCTCATGATTTCAAAATTAGCATGATAAACCAAGCATTCCTAAACATTTTAAGCATGTATAGTGTAAATTTTCTCGACATAAAAATCGTTCTGTTTTGGTAGAAACTCAGTTTTTACCAGAATGGACAAAACAAAAGTTGTTAAAAAAGGGAAATACATGCTTCCGAATTTTAAGCGTGTTGGTTACTAACGAATAAGAAATGAACTTTTTCTCTGTATCCCTCATGTCGAAAATATTCTCGTTTATGTCCAGCTTTAAACGCTGATCAAATCTTATTTATAACTTTTTGATCTAATAAAAATAAAGTAATGGACCGGATGATAAAAACCTATCCAGGTTTAAATTTACGCCTTAAGGTCTTAAACCCATCCCATGTAAAGTGGCCATCTGAGTAGAAATGAACTTTGAGATAACATAACCAAGGCAACATTAATATACACTATTTTGGAAGTAAGTCAAAGTTCTCCTTACATTGGGTGAAAATTATAGACGTTTTTTCAACAGGTCACGCGAAAAAGATCAATAAGAATCGCGGTTACTCGTCACACTCATTAGGCTTAATGAAGAGTGTTTGCATTTCCGTTAGAAAAAAAAGACTCTTAAGGAAGCGGACCCATAATAGTTCCGCAACGTTTCGGAAGTAATTAACTTTAACAGTGATAACTGCGGTTTCCTAATGATTTCATTAAGAAACCTCCGTTAACATTGCGAAAGATCATTAGTTCCGAAATGTTGTAGAACTATTACGGGTCCACTACCTAAAATGTTTCTGCTAATTTTTTTCTAAATTTCTGGTACTGTCCTTTTTGAGTGATGAACCCTACAAGACTCTTTTTGAACTGCGTCACTGGGAGAGAAATGATTTCGACTTTGGTCAGATATAAACAAGCCTGCTTTACGATTGATGAATGTGTTTTAATGCCACTTTAAACAGTGGGGCAGTAAATTCCCTTGCCGTTGCTGCACGCCAATGCACGAAGACTTGTGAGAAAGAATATCATTCGTATTATCAATTATTAACATTTTTATCTGGCTATTCGTCTGTAAGTCCGTCAGTCTAATACCATAAAAAGAACCTCATCCTGAACTATTCAATCAAACTTCCCATATACTTCACCTAGGTTATGTCATTTCAAAATGCTTCAAAGATTTTTGAATCGGTGTCAATATGTAGGTCTAATCTAATAAAAAAACCCACCTCAACTAATGGGTAGAATTCAACGAAACTTTCTTTTCAAAGATTTGGAACTGAGGTTGAAACGGGTTTAAAAAAGGGTTGGACGAAAGATCAAATATAATTTCTGCTCTAGAGGTCAAATTATTTACTCAATCATTGTCAAAATTAGTCAGAATGTTTGGCTTGTTGATGGTTAAGTCATGTTAAAAAAACATGATGTTTCGGATAAAAAAAGTAGGTTACAAGGTCAAATCTTAGAAAACCCACATTTTTCTCCTGACGTTACAATATAGGCTAAATTATAACAAAATTCGTCAGAATGTTTATCTCGATGATACCTTAGTCCTGTCAAAAAGGGGCCATATCGGCTCTTGAAGTATTTTACTCGGTTAAATCTAGGGAAAAAAGGGTTTCTGTTGCTCAAAAGCTCATAATTCTTAACTCAATCATTACTTAAAATCTTTTGGATATTTGTCTCAATAATTTAAGGTCAAAATCAAAAATAGACCACGCTGGACCAAAAAGTATGTAATTAGCTCAAATCTAAGAAAACAAAATGCTCAAGAGGCCAGGTCACAGTTTGGGATCACTCATTTTCAAAATTAGTCGGCATGTTTATCTCAATGATACTTGATCTGGTAAAAAAAGGTTGTTCTCCCATAACCGTCAGTTATTGTACAGTTAATAACATTGTGAAATTGACATCCATCCCGATCAAAACCATTCAAAAACACTCTGTATGCGCTCCATTTATTCATTCCAAACACTCGCTGCAATCACTCAAGAACGCTCCGAAATGGTTCAAAAACGCTTGGAAATCGTTCAAAATGGTCAACATTACAATCAAATCGATAAAAACTGTATTATTTTTTTTTTATTTGTGTTGAGTTTTATAAACCTGATTTTAACATGACGACAAAAAAATCATAAAAATACGTAGATTTGTATTAAAGGGAGGCAAATATTATAGGTAATTTCGTTGAATTGGACGAAATTATCGAATTTGTTTAACCTCTCTTGAAAATCATTCAAAACGCGCTCCACAAACTCAATTAATTTCATTCTACAATCATTCCAAATTCACTCAACTTGTTAGTTACCCGATGATTTTAGCTGTAGTAGTCACTAGACCACTGTAATGTTGGCCTTGCATTCAATCGAACCCACGTACGAAAACATGATAACACATTAAATAGAAAAGATAGTTAGCTGTTGTCTCCCTAGGACCTTGAGAAAACACTTTGGGCGAATCACCTCTTTGTCTTAATTTATTCTTGCGCAAAAGTTCAGTACGCGTGGGTACAAATTGACATGCCTTTTCGTAATTAAAAATTGGTATTTAGATATTCTGCAAATTGTATAGAATCCTTGTATCGCGCCGTTTTCAAAATGCACGGTTGTCTGTCGGAAATAAGTCTTGAAAAAAAAAGTTACGCGAACAATACTGGGCATTACCTTTTTTGAAAAACTATTAACATCTGACTGGATTGTTCTCAGATAGTAACAATGGTGAACGTAAACGTCCACCAAAAATAGGGACTGAGATAGTAAGCTCGGTCCAGCGATGTTAAGCGTTGACCCGCCCAAATATTTAAAGCCACAAGATTAATTTTTCGTAGCTCCTTAATAAATCATTTGTTTTACCTTTCAAGGTCAATGATCTGCAGATTAAATAAAAGATTAAGGAAACGCAAACAATACAAGGGATAATAAAATAAGACTTATCATTAATCATGCTGACCCTTTCAAAAAGTTCTCGATGTTTTACACTAACTCCATTTCTTTTTTGTTTTTTTACGTTAACTACTCAATTTACGCCATTTCCTTATGCCGAACGTTACACTGTTTTAGTAAAAATTCGTTCGAATTCCTGTTAGACCACCTCTTGATTTCTAACCAATCAAACCGTTACAAGGCCATTTGTCTCTCTACGGTGGTTGTATAATATGTAACAATCTACTTGGGATTATTTGGGATTAACCGTTGGTGACACAGATTGGATGACTCGTCTTCGGTTGAAATTAAAGCAGAGAGTCACAGGGGTACCATTCCGGTTATCTGAGCGTCGGCATCGGCGTCGGCGAAGTGTTTTGGGCATGGTGTAAAATCTCTGTTTCTACTAAAGCTATTGCTTTGAAACTTTGCACTTACATCAGTGAAAATAATATCAGACAAAGATTCATAACTCGGATATTATATGTAGTGAAATGTTAACTATTTTTCGACTACATTATAATTTTCATTTAGTGAAATTTCTTCTAATGTCGCAAATGAATTACTGTTTAATATTTATCTAGCACTCAGAATAGTCGAGCTTCGCCGTCCTCCGACAGTTTTGTTAAAACGACTTACATGATACATGATATTGACTGGTGAAACTTAACACTTGAACTAGCATTTATTATTGTGACCCGTCACACAGAGAACTTACGACATCTTGTTTACATCAAAACATTTTCAGAAATATCGTGTATGTTTTTTGTAAGATTTCAAGAGAAGTTTGTCCACGAGAAACCATAGAAACAGTGGGATGCCGTCTGCTATTCTCATTTTTCTGACAAACTTGACTACCACGCCCGAGACGAAAGCTTTGTTTTTTGCATTCAAACTTTGTTGAAAGCTTCTCTGCTACGCTTTCTTTATATTTTGTACTTTCAAGTACTTCTGTTCGGAGACAATTATAGCGTTTTTGATGGAAGTATGAAACTGAAAACTTAATCATACTGTATGAATACGCAAAGCGTGTATTCATACAGTGTGGTTAGGTTTTAGTTTCATAGCCCCATGAAATAGAAATAATCTCTTAATACCGTAAAATTTGATATCATGAAACTAAAGTACAAAGATTTCTCGACAATTAGAAGCATGTTCTTATAATAATAAAGTCAGCTACATACTCTTTATTTTCACTGAGGAATGAGATCAAAAGGCAATCAAAATGCATGAGTCTCCATAGAAAAAAAATCAAAATTAATTGTTTTAATTGAAAACAGTATAGACAAAAATCATAACTCAACATTGGTGTAATCATGCATATCTACCTTTTTTAAATTCACAAATATTTTTTTCTGTGTAATGGTTTACATTTCTATGGTTAATACACAATACAGCGAGAGAATACACCTTGCAAGGTCTTACAATGATATCAACAAAGTAGGGTCCTATTTTTAAGGAACCAAAAGTTAGGTTCGCAAAGGGGACCTTTCTTAAGGATTGGGGTACCGCTTTTCTTCAAATGTAGGACGTGTCGTTTTTCAACTTTCCTCATATGTTATCAGAGTAAATGTTGAAATATTCTTTGAATAAAGCTAAAAAAGCTATTGAATAGATATGTGCCTTTGGGAGTCAACTTCGGAGAAGAATTGTAGACTGTTTAACAATCTTCATTTCTTTTCTGTAGTTGATCCCAAGAGGGTGCTGTGGGATTCACACCAAATATTTTGTAGAATTCTCACTAATAATTGTAGTCTCAGAAGCGCGAAACAAGCCTTCATTTAATTCCTGCATCGTGTTTATTGTATAATAGTGAGCATTGCACAAACTTTAATTAATATTTTTTGGATATAAGTGGAGGTACTTTTATTGGCGCCTTGAATAATAGGCCCTATATTCTGCAAGTGGCCAGGAGTGGGTTCTGTATCGTTCTTAAGGTAGTCCGCGCCTAATGAACAAGGGCGTAGCTCCCATTACGCACATTACGCAAATGCGTAATACAAATAAATCCTCTTACTAAAAAATCTTATTGATGAATGATCATAACATCGAAACTACAGCTTATTCAAGCTGTAGTTACGATGTTTGATTATTCACCAACGCCCAAACGCTTGGTTTAGAGGGCATTGGTCTCTAGTCACAGTCTACATATCGCCTGTGTCCTGTATATTATTTAGTGGTTGCCTTCGAAGTGCGTAAAACTTTCGGCATCCTAGCTACGCCCATGATGAAAATGTTGTAACGACTCAACTTCTGAAATGTGGGCTGTCAAGCGTGATTGGTCCATCAGGGGCTACTGTGGCATTAATATTGATAATGATAATACTAATAATAATTATCATATCATTTGATAGTTGTCGGTATGCCTAATATTGATCGTGGTTTGGCAACTGAAAAGCCTTCAAATTGTATGACTTTGAAACTCGGAAATTCATTTACAAAATCCGTATTCTTGTACGTGCATACCACATACATTGTCATAAAAAATACAAGTTAAAGAGTAAATTTCTCGCAGAATTAAGTTTGAGAATATAATGCACGCCAGGTGTTGATCGTGTTAACTGTACAACATGACATTAATAGACTAGATGACCTGATTAAAGTTTCATAACCGTCAGATGGTAACCAAAACACCGTAAATACAACTTATTCAACAAGGAGTTGCAACGTTTCTGACGCTCTGGGTAAATTTTGAATTTAAATTTGCAATGTTACAAAACAAGTCTCGTCGCATTTTTTTTATTTTATTTTGATCTATTAGATATCTGTCGTGTCACAATATTTGAAAATATGTCAACCAAAATCTTCCGTCACGAATACCATGGTGAACCGTCACAAAATGGGGTCTGCACCTACTTAATTGAATCCTTAATTGCAATTGCTATTCGCTCTTGATACTCCTAGCTGGGAGAGCAAAATGTCGTAACCATAGCTTTAACTCACCTTTATTTACGACATTTGGCTCACCATGTGAGACTGTTGGGCTTTTTATGTCCAGTTGTTCCGACTTTATAACCTGCATGATTTTTTTTGGCCGAAATTCGAAGAGGGGCACGTCTGGTCCCCTTATCTTCACCCATAGATCCGTAAAAATATGTTTGAAGCGGACCTTTTTTAGTTTGATCAATCTTAAGACAATTAGCTCATTGAACTCTTGTTACTGTCACTGATGCCGATTTGACCATGAAACTTTATAAGCGTCGTAAAGTTAGTATATTCGGATTCAGGACAAAATGTTGAAAGTTACGTTCAAGTACACATATAATTTAAAGAAGTATTCTATCAACTAGAGTATATAGATTGTTAGTAGCCAAAACGCGGAAATATCTCAATATTTACAACTTTACTCTGGGTTAACAGCGATTTTCATTTATCATAAATTGTAATAAATGTGTACTTTTACACCAAATAATGGTCGGAGGTCACGTGTCTGACCTTTGTGTCACGCCACGTAAAACAAAACAAAACAAGGGGAAACTAAATAACTAAACCCGAGGAAGAGATGGGTATGTGTGTGTGTGTGGGGGGGGGGGGTCACCAGAAGAAAAGAGGGGGAATCAAATAGAAAGTTTTATTTCTTTACATTGTTTTCTTCATTTTGCGAGTAGGGCCCACCATCATAGCGCAGTGGAGGCGCGCCAGGCTATCATGAAGGCGCGCTGGGGTATATGGTTCGATTCCCGACGACGGTACTCTCCTTTCCGACTATTCATATGTCACTAATCGATCGATAATTGTTTTCCTAGGCTATCTTGGATAACAGTTGGAGGCTAGGAAAGGATATGCTGGTTTTTATGGTATGCGAAATGCAAGGAATCCATTGTCAGTTGCTCCAGCTGGCTCGATATAACTGAAAGATTGTAGAAAGCGGCGTAAAACCCCATTCATAATTGGGAAACAAAATAACTGAAACAAAGGAAGAAGGGGGGGTCAAACTGCGAGGAAGAGGGAAGGGGGTCCAATCTGCAAGGAAGAGGGGGGGAGCTCAAACCGAAAGTTTTATTTCTTTATTTTGTTTTCTTCATATTGTACATTTTTACTAAATGATAAAAAATGTCTTTCTTCGCACCGTAGGACGGTGAGAATTTTGATTAGTCTTTACCTCGGCACATATGAATTTTGCGAAAATACTACAATCTTACCTTGTTTTGTGTAAGACTATTAAATATGTAACAGAACAAAACAGATCAGAATTTCATTCAGAAATACGTTTTTAACACGGTGGTACGCTTGTACGCTTTAAGAAATTATACCCGAAACGTATTGCAGATAGTTTGATCTTTTTTGCTTTTACACTTGTTGCCCGTCACATGGAAAATGGCCAACTTGGTTGTGCGTACAGGGTCGAAAACTCTCGAACTTTGCCCATTTTCTAAATATAGAATAATCAATCTACCTTCCTGTGAAATAATTTTTGAAATGCGAATTCTGGTTTACCTGTACTAGAGTCAATCTCTTTTTCAAATATTTTACGAAGTTCCCAGAGGGTCCCTTTTCAAGCGACAGGTTTTTTTTTCGTCAAAATTTCAAACTTTTAAATTAGGGGATGTTTTACAGTTTACAACATCGTGAAATTGACAGGGCGAATGATATATGAATGATAATGGAATGAAATTGAATGAGTACGATGATTGAGCTTTGAAGAAAGTTAGAGGAAGGTAATCCTACATCGCTAGTTTTGTTCAAAATGAACAAAATTAGCGATATTTATTACATACCTTTAATAAAATTTGCATACAAGTTCTATAAAAAGATTCACATTTCTTCAAGAAACAAGCAAACGCTTACAATTTCAACTATGCAATGGAAATCGCACTCTTTTTCTAGGTATTTATAATTTGAATGTAATTGTTGATTTTATCTTTTTAGTCATTTTGTAGCGCTTTTGAATGTTAACAATGTTACTAACCGTAGATGACAATGCAATAGGGATATATTTGAAAGGAAGCAATTCTGTCTCGTATGAAATATTATGGGCAAAGGAGAAATTGCTTGTAAAAAGCAATTTCTTCTTTTTCAATAATTTTTTCTCAAGTACGATAAAACAGGGACGTAAAAACAGGGATTGTACAGTAAAGGGGTTCAAGGAGACATTTAATAAGTTTGAAAAAACGTCCTATTCTCGGAAATATAAATTCTCAGAAACATCACGCCGTGCAAGTAGGGCCAGTGGGCGTTGCCGATTCAACCCACTTATCAATTTCTCAGAGATGTAGCAAAACACAGATTGTAAATTTATGAAACCGCATTCTATGTAAATCGGTCAAGTTTGATAGTTTTATGGCAAGTATGTAAATTTTAATTGTTTATATGAAATATTTATACATTTAGATTAATTGTTATATGGTTGAATGTGTGGTCTGAATAGGTTATTTGCATTAAATTCCTATGCTTTCAATAAACAATATTTTTTCTGTGTTTTTCCAGCCCGTTTGGCTGGACATATATTTTCATGCCCATTCTACGTCTGTTTGTTCCTTATTATATTTTACCAATCTGTCCATATTTTGCAAAGGTATAAGTTTAGAGATACATATTAGGTTTTCAGAATTTGACATTTGATAATTGTTTTAATCATTCAGTGAATATGCAATTAGAGATCGGCTTTTTTTTTAAATCAACGTCTCATCCGTTCCGCATTTGACATGCAATATTCATCACCTCAGTTCATCAAGCTGTATACTGATACACAAATTAAATTGAGTGAATATATGTCAATTTTGTCTGTACATTAATACATGTAGTAAGGACAAAAAATACCTTTGATCACTCTCTCAAACCAGTGCATCCATAAATGGATAGCAATGTTTAAGGTAGTAGACCCGTTATAGTTCAACCGCGTTTCGACAATCATGAACTTAAAAAAAAGTGTTAACCAAAGTTTCCTAATGATTTCGTGTTTCCAAATCGATGTAAAATAGAAAGGTTCACACACTAACTACTTGTTTCCACCAATGGGTTGATAATCATAGACCTAAGTTGGATAGTAGCTGGATGCTAAGCAAAGGATGTAATGGTGGGGTACGGACAAAAGCCCCTAGGACATAAGCCCCCTGGGACAAAAGCCCCATGGACAAAAGCCCCATGGGACAAAAGCCCCATGCCCTTAACAGAAAAGTGGACAAAAGCCCCATAGTTATAAAAATGTGTTGTTTTTGTGAATACTTGAAAAGAGTCTTAAAAAGTTATGATATTTATATGAATATGTGAATATTAATTTGTTAATAATATATATTTTAGTCATTTTAATGGAATGAAAATAAGCATTTTTTTTCGGGGGGGGGGGGGGAGTATTCCTTTGTGTATAAATATCTGTGAAAAGATAACTTGGAAAATATCCTCCATTTGGTTTTAAATTTCATAATCGAATTGCTGTAAAAAAATAATTGTTATCAAAAATAATACTAAAAAGGTCATAACAGGTGTGAAAAGACAAAGATATCCTGTTTTCATAATCAATTTTGTCACCACCTTCCATTTTGTAAACTACATGTATATAAAGTTACATGTATACTTGTGCACTGGAAGGTGTGAAATAAGTCAATAAAAATATTGATTATAATTCAATAATGTCATGAATGTAATATGTGTGAATAAAGGAAAAATAAAGGAATTAAATATTTAGGGTATTCCTTATCAATGTACATTTCTTTGCTTGATTGAATACCTTATAAAATTTTCTTATAATAAAATTAAAACAAAACTGATTTTGTGTTGTTAGAAAGAGGACTTAAGCAAAGCTTTTTTATTGCTAAGAATTATAAATATTCACCTTTAATAATGGCAAATAAAGCAAACAACAAAAAAACGAATCCATTTTATTCAAATGTTCTGTTCTGTAAAATTATAGAAATGGAAATTTATATACCAGTATCTATTTTATTGTGGGGCTTTTGTCCTAGGGGGCTTTTATCCTAGGGGGCTTTTGTCCCAAGGGGCTTTTGTCCAGGGGGCTTTTGTCCTAGGGGGCTTTTGTCCCAGGGGGCTTTTGTCCTACACCCGTAATGGTAGTGAGAAATACCATGAATCCAATGTTAGATTCTCCAGCCTCCGAGATAAAACTCAAAACTTGTTGAAAGCGTCGTAAAACCCCATTCAAAACGAAACAAAAACAAAATATTATCATGATTATTGCTATTGCTGATTATTGCTATTGTTGTTCAGTGCTGCTGCTGCTGGTGGTGGGTGTTGTATTAACCCTTACCTGTTTTACAAAATGTTGGACCTGTCCAAATTCAAAGGTTTTGCAGACGAAAATTTGAAGTGGATTTAATTTGGAAAATAACCATTCAGTAGGGAAGAAAATAGTGTGGAAAAAGAAGAAATTGCTTGTCAGAAGCAATTTCTTCTTTTTTCACAATGTTTTCTCAATCATAAAATCACAGGCACGTAAAAAGCAGGGATTAAACAGCAAAGGGTTAATATTTGAACTACCATTATCATTATGAAGACAATCGTATATCTGTTCTTAACAAGTTAGAAAACCTGTTGTCTAAACAGGATCAAATAAGCTAAGAATTTTGACCGTGCGAGAAGACGCTATTGACACAACATGTTTGATATACGATCATTCATAACTTGAAAGATGACGATTTATTGACAAATTTGCCCAAAGGTCACCGGAATTGGTAAATACCACAGTGATGAAAGTGACCGGTGACCAACCCTTCACAGGAAATTGTTTCAACGATGATCCGGCTTCTAAAATATCACGGTGACAACATCGTGTTGAGCTTCTAAGAAATAATCAGTCTTTTTAGCTGTAGATATAAATTGGCTATGCTGATAAAATAATTGAACAAAAAAAAAAAAAAAAGAAAGAAAAAGTTATAATGATAATTTATTCACCTAAAAAGGAAATGTAAATTTGGCCCTCGTTGTTAGTCAGCGATTTATGCCAATATTTTGCGAAAATTTGGGGCTGGGGCCGGGTTGGGGCTCAAACTTGGCGCCGGGAAAAAATGCACTGAAAAAGGCTACAGTCGTCAATTTACTTTTAAAACAACGTAACTACAGCTTGATTATGAGGGTCTGTGTCATTATGAATGCCTTAATTCTAAATGAAACCCTTTGCTGTGGTCACTCATTTGAATCGTCTCGGCAGGAGATCGTATCGTTTAGGAGACGATTCAAATGGGTAACCGTAAAACAGGTAGGCCAACAGAGATAAGGAATCACGAATTTCCTGCCCGCGTGTATCATTCCTGCACGTTTACTGATAAAAAATGCATTTAGAACGCCTATTTTTGTGATTCAATGATACTTTTCTGTATAAACACAATATACTCGGTCAGAAAACCAACGTCACGGTAGCTATGTCTTATTTCGCTGGTTTCGCTGATCTACCTTCGCCTACTTTTGATTAATTAACCCATGCCCTCCGTCCTCTGTCCCTTTTGTATGATTTGAGCGTTGGTGAAAAATCAAAACATCGTAACTACAGCTTGAGTAAGCTGTAGTTTCGATGTTATAATCATTCATCAACGTCAATTTTCGAAAGAGGATTTAATTATTTTACGCACTTGCGTAATGTTCGTAATGGTAGTTACGCCCTTGTGCGCATCATGTTGTCATAATTGTACTTCTTGAACTGATCGTGTATGCAAGGGCGTAGCTCCCATTACGCAATTTACGCAAGTGCGTAAAAGAACTAATCCTCTGTTGAAAAATATCGTTGATGAATGATCATAACATCGAAACTACAGCTTATGCAAGCTGTAGTTACGATGTTTGATTATCCACCAACGCTCAAGTCTTAATAGGGAGCGCACGGAGGGCATTTATATTTGGTCACAGTTCTCATATCGCCTTTATCCTATATACTCTTCAGTTGTCGCCTTCTGAGTGCGTATGAATTTCAAAGTCCTAGATACGCCTATGTGTATGTAAAATAAGACATGGGTAGTTGCACTGAACACCTTGATGGCCACCTTCGAACTCGCATATTATGCTTAAATTTATACTTTATAGAACTATGTCGGTTTTAAGCGTCGACATTTAGACCTTTAACTTTCTATGCCTAATTGATAAGCGAAGGGGAACTCAGAAAAAAGGGTAAATTTATCTCGGTGACTAATTAATCCTTTCAAACCACATTTGAAATAAGGGAGGTAATTTATTTTCTCACACAAATGAAAAATATTTTCAATTTTTATATAAAATATAGTAAATTGGTCCATAAACATATAAAATTCTTATTAAAAATGTAAGTTCGGAATATTTTACAGTTTGTAAATGAATTAATTTAAAAAAAAGGTAACCAATAACTCGAGTACACATGTATTTTGAATTAAATAACAAGAATTACTTAAACAGCGAGTTTCCCTTGAAGAATTAAGATCATACTCTTAGGGATCATTTCTATAGTATGTATCGCAAGGTCGTCAGACAAACTTGACGAGACCTAAAACCACGAGGACGAGAAATAGCGCCCCCTTCTGAGCGCGAAGCGGGTGAAGGTTGCTGGGTCCGCCTAGCTCGGCCTTCGCCATTGATGACCGTTCCTCTCCTCCCTAAGTGGGGAGACAGAGGAAGGGGGCGCATTCTGAGTGGCTTTGAAGAAACAATCAACTAAAAAAAAATCTATTAACCTGCCTAGCGTTCAGGTAATCTAAACGAAGTACATGTACTCAGTTTTCCCTTTATACCCCCGCTTTGCATGCATATGCACGTGCAAAGCGGTGTTTATTGGAAAACTGTTTACACCGTTTTGTTATTCTGAACGCAGGGCTGAAACGCTCTTGCTCGCCGGAAGCAGACACAGGCAGTCAAATCGGTGCAAACTATTTACATATTAAACCCCGCTTTGCACGGCACATGCGTGCAAAGCGGGATATAATTTAAAAATAGTTTTAACCGTTTCGTCACCCTGAACGCACTGTATAGACCCGCAATTTCAAGGGAGTGGTCAAAGATCAATTTTCCACTGAAAATAATAGGAGATGACTGTTTCTCGAACCCCACTCTTTCTTGCGGAACTATAGCTTGTTTGTTTGTATGGCCGGGTTTTACGCCACTGTTAACAATCTTTTAGTCATGATCACGGCAACCGGAGTACCTTTCAATGGAATCCCGGTATTTCTCACGCCAGTACTACAAATAGGCCTACAAACTTTTCTAGCCTCCAGCTGATATCCCATATAGGTCTACGATGATCAACCGATTGGTCGGGGAAACATGAGCGCAGGGCAGATTAACCACAATGAATATGAAACCATTTGCCCGGTTGTTCAAGAATTTGACTACTATGATGAAAGGATAAGACATAAAGGCGTGAACGATTTAGCTGTTGGGCGGAACTTCTGTTTTTCTGCGTTATGAATGAACTGGCACGGCGGGGCTTAGCCGTGACGTAATTTGGCGAGTTAACCGTCTTGAATATTTTGGGTTCATGGAAAGGTTAGTCGGCAATAATCGCGAACGCATGCAAATAACTGTATCCTAAAATCAAAAAGGGTTCATGTGCTAAGAGAGATTGAACACATTTCTAAGTTGGGTAACCAAAGCCTCGTATCTTCAGCTGTGACAAGCTGAAGTTACGAGGGTTTGGTTAACAGCCTACGCTCTACGTTCTCAAGTTAATCATGTCGACTATCTGTAGAAGTAAATAATAATGAATAAGGCTTCTTTACCTGAACCGTAAGTGCATCGAAAGCTGTCATTGTGTGTTGCTTATGACGACATCGCAGCAACAATATATAGGTAGATTTCGAGAGGTGAGCTATGAAATCTACTTTTAACGGTTAAATTTCCGTGCTATTCTTTCAAAATAGATAAAACAGACATAACAAAGATACAAATTACCCTTCAAATGAAACTTAGTGCTTGTCTTAGATCTTAAGGTTTACTCATATACCTATGGTAATGGACTCAACGCGTAGGTCGAGGCTCAGTTTTGAAAATACACCTATACTCTAGCAGTATTTACGTTATTTTGGTCATTCACCAATGGTCGCACAGCGACTTTTTACTGTATTCAAATCAAAGAGACACCCTACACTGAACACACTAAAGAGAGAAATAAAATTTCTTAATTTTCAACATTTTTCCACAATGTAAACCGATTTTGCGACTCCATTTCTGCGAAATTACTATAATTCTAATAAGATTCCGTGGAAGTCGTGATCTATCGCGTGCCAAGATATGGTTTAATAAGCTCTCCAAAGCTCAAGAGAAAGGATGGTCAATGTGATTTAAATTGTCAGCTTAATGAAAACAAAAAGAAAGATTCTTTACGTAGCCAAGCAATATAGTATCATCATTGGATATCCCGGGGTCTCCACAGTATTCAATGCGCCATGTCGACATAGCGATGTCGATATGGCACATCAAATATGGATCCCGAGGTTTCCGATTTTGATTTTATATCTCTTCTCAAATATCCCCGGTTGTACTTCAGTAATACTAGGCAACTTTATCGTTCAATTCATACCCTGTAAATCCCTACCATTTATGAAAGTAACACATTGGATTAGAGGATAAGGGGTTACTACAGGCCATATCATAGTTATGTAGCGAACTTTTTCGCCCTTTTGGACAAACTGTAGCCGAGATTGTACATAAAACAGAGAGAGAGAGAGAGAAAGAGAGAGAGAGAGAGAGAGAGAGAGAGAGAGAGAGAGAGAGAGAGAGAGAGAGAGAGAGAGAGAGGGGGGGGGGGAGAGAGAGAGAGAGAGAGAGAGAGAGAGAGAGAGAGAGAGAGAGAGAGAGAGAGAGAGAGAGAGAGAGAGAGAGAGAGAGAGAGAGAGAGAGAGAGACTAGTGATCGGCGTTTTTGACGTTTTTAAGATTCCTATTTCAAGGGATATGACCGTTGTTTCCATTTTATTGGACTTGAATAGCTTACTTCCCTTGGAAAAAAAATGATGACAGCCTCTTTTAAACGAAAAAGGCACACTTACGTATAAATTTATTATACGAAAAAAAACTACTGTATTTAACCCAGAACTCTCTCTCGGATTATATATATATCCAAGCGAGAGTTCTGGGTTGACTACAGTAGTTTCTTCGTATCATTTATATATAAATGTTTTAATGTGACAAAAGATAAATGCCCTCCACAAGATCCCCCTTTTTAGTATAATTTGAACGTTGGTGAATAATCAAAACATCGTAACTGCAGCTCGAATGAGCTGTAGTTACGATGTTTAAATCATTCATCAACGATTTTTTTTTTCGAAAGATTATTTATTTGTATTACGCAATTGCATAATGAGCGTCATAGTACTTACACCCTTGGGGAAAAAAAAAGATTATGGGAAAACACATGGTCGAATTCGTAGAGGAAATGCTTGTTCACATCCACATGTCAATTTTAATTTCAGAACACTTGTACAATGATGCATTCACGGGTATTCCTTGTTGGTAGGCGGTTCCTTGTATCTGCAAAAACACCACGGTAAACAAACAATGGAACGAGCAAAGTCATTGAACGAACACCAAGTCACAGAGCCGCTCGTCCCGAAAGAGTACAAGCGTTCAAGAACTTTGACGTCTGTAGACTGGAAAGTTTTACTGGCTTACAACCCACCTCCGGGATATCGGGTAGCGCAAGATTTCGTAGACCAGTCATCAACAGGAAATGACGTCATTGATGAACGAGATGAGAAGGTGCTCGCTATTCTACGGAACATCTTGCAAGAACTTGAACATGAAATACGAGAGGACAAAAGGAAACTTAAGGTTGGTATTTAGTGTAGTTAATTTCAATTCAAGAATGGATGCCTGCGCTACGATGTGGTTGCTCCAGATTTTTAAACGACACTAGGTTTGAAAGTTACGTACATAAAAAAGCGAAACCGTTCACGGTTGGGCAACCGAAATGCGGTATCTGTAGCTAACACAAACTGTGACAAACTTACAATTGAGACCCGGCACGCGAAAAGTGACCAGAAAACTCAGAAAATGCGCAAAGTGCAAAAAGTTTCAATCTTGGTCAGTCTACGCAGTCCGTGCAGTCTGACTAGGATCGACGTTTTCCACACTACCCAGATGGTCCCTTTTTGATTGGGGTTTTACACCACTTTCAACAATCTTACAGTTATATCGCGACCGAAGCATCTAACAATGGATTCCTGGCATTTCTCATACCAGTACAGCATTTCATCCTTTCGTTGTCTCCAGCTGCTATCCAACATAGGTCTACGGTAATCGACGCATTGGCGGGAGATAAATAGTCAAGATAGGATGAGTGACGCCGTTGAGGATTTAACCCGGGACCTTTAGATTGCAAGTCCGACGCGCTACCAACTGCGCCATAACGGCGGCTAATAAGTTGCTTGATATGAAAGTCGGGGATGAACAAATCAATTTACAGATCTAAATTCAAAATTTAGTTGACAGCGATGATCCGTCGATTGAAGTTTCAAGATCAATTTTGAAGATATATTTTTCACATTTTAAAGTTTAATTTCGACTTCTTTGGTATGACGGAACCTTTACTGTCTAACCCGCCTAAATAGATCTTCAAAAAAGGAATTCTGTCAAAGATATACCCATGGAACAATAATGCCACTCGCGCCAATGTACATGGGCGCGAGCAGCATTCAACTATAAGGACAAAGACTGGTCTTGTGATAAAAGTCCAACTCTGTAGTTATAAAGGTTTCGTCCAACGTCAGATAGCGCTGATTAGCGAGGATCAAAAATTTCAACTTTTGGCCCATTTTCTTTATCTACTCTTTTGCCGGAACGAAACATTCATTTTCGATGTATAACCCTTTCTTGGTCCAATCTGTTTCGAAACTCTATTTATAAAGTTCCTAAATGACCCCCTTTCTCATGATGGATGCATATTGCAGAACCATAAAAAATAGAAGTATAGGATAGAAAACGAGTGCCGTGGTATATGGGAAATAGACACGAGCGTTAGCGAGTGTCTATTTTCCATATACCGCGGCACGAGATTTTCTATCTGACTTAGACCACGCTTTTCTAATGTTGTCTTCTTTTTTACTCGTACCTCTAATCCATGAAAAAGAGTAAAATTCGCCTAGATATTACTGTAATTATGTGTAAATATGCTAGCACTACTTGTGAATCAATTTCCGTTACTTACTGCAGATCTTGCGTTTTTGCAACTGTAGAAAGTCTTTGGAAATAAACGGCCATATGAAATGCTCATCATCTTTTAGAAATGACTCGGTATTCATAAGCTATCTGGATTCACGTTCAAGGCATTCTACCACAAATTACTTTTAAATGACAAATTACTTTATTAACGTACAAAGGCCTCCAGCCCAAAATACATAGGATAATATAACAATTCGCAAAATATACATGGCTTTAAGAGTTAATTTCGTTTACGAATCATATGAACGTATGATGCAAGTTTTGTTAATTGTTCGAATTGTTCTGTTTTCATAATTCTATAAAAACTACTTATATCAGTACCACCCCTATACCAATTGAACAAATAATGTTTTCTAATATCATCATGTTTAGGGCAATGGAAAAATTCATGAAATACACAAACAACGACCCTCACTTTGAATGCTTGAAGACAATGTGTGCATATTCTATTTTCACGAGGTACATTTGCGTGTCTCCCAATCTCTATTCCAAATTTGTGATTAAAACATCTAAATCTAGCTAGTGCAATTTTGTTTTTGTATGATAAATCATAAGTTATGTATTTTTCAGGGTTTAACAGAGACTTGAAGTGTCTATAGTGAAAGCATCGATGAGAATTATTTATCGATGCGTTCCAATTTTGTTTAAAACAATCAACCACACGTTGCTTGAAAACTTTCAAGAAATGATTTGAGTCTCCGAGCTCCTGTGCTACCCATACGTATCCGAATCCATAAGTAAATAAAATATTTTTAACGTATGTCACCCAGTTTCTGCGTCCAACATCATCTAGTGATTTTAGCATCAAGTAACAGTTACGTGGGTATCTAATGTTTGGCATCGCTAACAAATTACACCAATATTTAATACAATGAAAGTGATAGTCAATGAATAGAGGATATCTCCCACATTCACCGAGAACTACCATATTGTTGGTAGTACTATTTACTTTTAAGTACTTTTTACAAAATTCAAAGTGCACTGATTCTACAACATTCGAATAGGTGTGCCCCCATATTTGAGCCCCATAACATAAAATTGGTTTTACAACAGAATCAAACAGTTTAAACATATCTTTATGAGGGAAATAACCAAATGATCTCTGATATCTGTAAATGGATACCATCGTATTCTGTAAGTACAACGCTCGGAGTTGTATCTGCGATATAGCCTGGCTCCCAGGCTGTCAGTTAGTTTTAAAATCAATAAGGTAGACCACTCATGTTTAACTATTATATTTCAAATTACCTCCCATTCTCTCAAAAACTGACAGCCTGGTCAACTCTGCAGAGCTTACTCCCAGAAATTCCTGGAAGAATTTGACCCCTCGGTCAGGTCACAGTTTTACTGATGTAAGATAATGATAAGCCAACCCTAGTGGGAACTCTAATGACCCCTTAACGACCCTTTACAAATAACACAGACTGTACCTGGTCAGATATTTATTGCCAGAAAAAAAGTTTAGAAAGAATAAAATAGTTGATGAAATCAAAGTACTGTAAGCACTGTAAATCAGTCATCACTGCATGGTTTGACAGACTTTTGCATTTCAAACTTTAGAAATTTGATAAACATCTTTTAAAAAATGAAAAATCGAAACAATGTATACCTAGCAAAATCTTTTTCAAATAGCTGATAGCCCAAGATGGCTCACCAGAATTCAAAGTTAAGATACCGGTTTAAATATGATGTCTATAAATATTAAGATTTATGTCACTCACATAAAAAAAAGGCCTGGTGAGCCGATAAGGAAATTGTCATAACCCGTGTTTTTAACGGATCCTTTTCATGTTTAATTGGGGACTTACATTTGAGCAGAAAAAAAAAAATCTAAACAAGTTGCTTGCAGATTGAACTAAATTTTGGCCCTTAGAGTGTTAACAAAGATATTATCATTTAGGCCCGTGTCCCACTCTTTTCCACTTGGTACCTTACCACTTATGATATTTTATCCTTGTGACACGCCAAACAATCTGACCAAGTTTCATTAAGATTGGGACACAATTGTGCCCCACCCCCTTCCCCACCCCTTAGAGTGTTTACAATGACATTTTCATAAATGCCGCTTTTACCATGTTTTCCAATGGAACCTTTCTTTTTTTCGACATGTTTTTATCTTTGTTACCTTACCAACTTTCTGACCAAGTTTCATGAAGAATGATCCAATATTGGGGCCTCTAGAATGCTAATGAAGAAATTTTCAACTAAGGCTGACAACAGACATTCAATAATTACAAAAACCACCTTTACAATGTTTAGCAAAATGTACTCAGATGAGCTGAAAATATCCCAGTTGCAATAGTACAAAGAATATTTTTTTGCTTTTCTGGTGTTTTAAAAGTGAATGCCAAAGAATAATTTTGACCAAGATTGATTATTTAAAACCTGACTGAGACTGCGCTTTCCTACACTGGGGAATAGTCGACATTTGCTGTTCTTCGACAGCCTTTTTAATATCACGATTGGAAGAATATTTAATATATATATGTACATGTATATGTATAAGAATGTACACAATTTGTTACAAACGCATAAATACCGCAATCGTCAAAATCAAAATTTGGATATATATTGCACTCAAAGAACATAAGATCTTACATCAGATATTCATGAAGCATGGGTGTTGAAGCATCAAGAGTATATACGATTTAAAATGTTATGTATGCTGCATCTAGTAGTGCCTTTAATTCTAAACAAAAATATTGTAACAGTAATGTCATTTCTATTGGTTATCATGCAAATGCATTGCTTTAAAAGAACTTAAGCAATAGACTCGAGTGACTTCGAGCGAGTTAGAACAATTGTCAGAATAGACTTGATATCAATGAGAGATCTACATATCATATTGATATTAAAGTATTTACCATTTTTATTATACGCCCGAAGGGTCGTATTATGTTATGGCCCCGGTCGTCCGCCCATCTGTCCGTCCGTCTGTCCGTTAGCAATTTTTTGTGTGCGCAACTCCTTCAAACCATCTATGGGAATGAGCTGAAACTAGGCACAATTACTCTCTATCATGTCTAGTTGTGCATTAGACCTTTTAAATTCAAAACGCTCCAGTCATTCCTGAGAAATCTTGAATTATCTGCCCTTGAATATAACGAAAATCACTGTTTTTTGTGCGCGCAACTCCTCCTGAACTGTTAATGGGAAAGAGCTGAAAATAGACACAATTACTCCCTATGATGTTCAGTTGTGCATAAGACCTTTGAAATTTAAATCGCTCCAGTTTTTCCCGTGAAAGCTTGAATTATCTGCCCTTGAATTTAGCGTGAATCACTATATTTTGTGTGCAGAGCTCCTCCGAAAAGCCAATTTCACTGAGTGGAAACTAGACACAATTACTCTCCATGATGTCTAGATGTGCATAAGACCTTAGAAATTCAAATGGCTCCAGTCATTCCTGAGAAACTTTGAATTATCTGCCCTTGAATTAAACGAAAATCACTGTTTTTGTGTGCAGCTCCTTAACTATCAATTGAAATGAGCTGAAACTAGACACAATTACTATGATGTCTAGTTGTACATAAGACTTTTCAATTCAAAATGCTACAGTCATTCCTGAGAAATCTTGAATTATCTGCCCTTGAGTTGAATGAAAAGAAAAAAAATATCAGCTCACTTTCTCCTACATTTTGGATGGGAATGAAAGGAAACTTGCCACAATGACTCTGTAGGTAGTCTATTTGTGCTTAGGACTAAATATTTTCACATGTTAAGTGGTTCCTGATTTATCTGCCCTTTACTTCACAAAATAGTTTAAAATTACAAAAAAATTTTTCGTGTGTGTGCACAACTCCTACAAATTTGATTGAATTGAAATGAATCTTGCCACAATGTAACCCTGATATTTGGTTGAACTTAACAGACTTCAGAAATTCAAAAAGCTTGGGTCTTTCTTGTATTATCTGCCCTTGAAATGTTTGAAATTCACTATATTTCTTTTGTGAGCTTCTGATCACACTTCGAATTGGGATGAACTGAAACTTGCAAAATGACTGTTTGGCGTATAGTTGTGCAAAAAACCTTTTTTTAATTTACACTAAAAGGGTCAAACTATGTTATGGCCCCAGTCGTCTGTCTGTCTGCGACTTTTCTAGCTACCATTCAAGCTCACGTTACTGACAAGCCAAGGTTACTGACAAGCCCCATCGGGCGTATATGCGCCGCTCTGCGAAGCTCTTGTTTGTAAATCTTTTGTCCTTTGACGGCATTTCTTTTTTGGGGAATTTAAATTCAGTTGGTACTCAGCAGAGAGTCATATTTTGTGTGTGATTCATCATTTTTGTGACAAATATATTCGATGGTTGCTTTTCTAGTTGTCGCTAATTCAACAAGCCTGATAACACAACAGTTCCAGAAATCGTAACTTTAAGAATATTGTATTGGTAGTTTTTTATGGAGATTTTTCTGTCCAAAGTTTTACATGAACATGTTAGTGAAACATTTAAAACTTGGTTTCCTACTTTGTACAAACACTTGCATAAAAGGGGAATGCTTTCAATGTCCTCTACTATTAATTTGTATGTTATAGAGATGTTATTAATTTTGATAACTGCTCCTTAGTTTGGAATAATATGATTCTCTCATTCAGCGGCATAATAAATTTCACATAAATTAAGAAGTCTTCAGACATTCATGCCAGGTCATGAGCGCTTCACATTTATTTTCACCTCGTTCAGACTGTTTATATATAAAAAAAATCTCAAAATATTATTTTCCATGACATGGGCCTGGGACTGTATTAATCACTTCCTGTGATAGCTCTGATTATATTTTTGATATTTCAATTTTATTATTTTTTATTGGAATCTAGATAAGATTTAATTATAATTCAAATCAAAGTCCTGGTAAAATATTCTAGGTAGTCAGCAAATCAAGTATTTCCTTCCTAGAGCCCTGTCTAGAGTTTTACATCAAGATGACCTTACAGATTAAATAACCAAATACAAAATAGAAATCAGACCAGAAAATGATAACAATCTTGTTATTGTAAGACATTTCATGTCCCTATATTGACCCTTGAATAACCTGCTAACTGTAAACCTGTACATGGGGCTCTGCAGAGTTTACCAGTCCCACTGATCGGCCAGTCAGAGAATATAAGCTGATAAGAAATTATCTTTCTCTTGTTGAATTTGGCTTATTTTTTCACAATACTTCAGATCAGTGGGACGGGAGCCAGTCTATCTGCGATATATAATTTTGAAATTCTGTTCTCTGATTGGCCAATTCGCCTCAAGCGTGGTCTAAGGGTTGAAAACTATCTTCAATGAACTGAATGGGTCAGATGATGCATGAATAAATGCAAATATTTTATGTAAATAGATATGAGTTTGATCTCGGACCCTTTAAATTATCCATCCATTCTTAAATATGTTAACAGTCACGCGAAAAAGGAATCTTTCATAAAGTCTGCATATTGTTGTCAACTCTGGATAGTTTTGGCGCTATGTGGGTCATCAATACGTTTTTCCAATATGTAAAGGTCCACAAGTTTAATTGAATGATCAAAGGTCAATTTTGTTTTCTGTGTTTTGAATATCGTGACGTCAACAACCTACTTTTAGAAACTGGCGGTGTGCGCCGATTGGCGCACAGTGCTTTTCTTTGATCGCTCATAAAGTGATTACTTCTCGGGTTTACTTCTCTCAAATTTGGTGAGTGAGTAAAGATAAGATAACTCTTTAAGATGATATGATCATGCTCTAATTTCCTCAGGCAGTGTTATTTGAGACATATCATTAGTCAACGAACTCCTGGAACACCCTTCATAAAATTGATCTTATACTTTCAACCTTAAAATACACAATGTACATTATGGCATAATCAACACCAAAAAAGACCAACTTTTCCGATGCCCTGTTATTTACAATAGTTGTAAATCTTTGGCCATTTAATAACGTAGGTAAACAAACTCATGGCGGGCCTCTCTCTGATCACACGTATATTACATTAATCAAACCATTCATAGATTTTTGAACCCAAACCGTCCTTACTTTATAATGGGACAATTTTGATATCAATACCACGAAAATGCATTTGGAGAACGAAGCCAATTTGTTGGAAAAGTTAGTAGTTTAGTTGAATTGATTGACGACACGGTGTAGATAAAAATAATTTTGGAATGAATTTGGAAAGAATTTGAATGAGCGTGCGGAATGATTTTTCAGTGAGGTTAAAGAGAGGTAATCTAAAAATCGCTAATTTTGTTCAAGATGAACAAATTTAGCAATATTTATTACCCCCTATAATAAATCATACGTAATTTACTGTTTTTGTATCTTCGTGTACCAATAAAACCCACACCAGCCAACAAAATCGTAGAATGATTTGATTGATTTGAATAAACTGTTTGATCGTGATGAACGATTCCGAAATGCTTTCAAATGATTTTGGAACGTTTATGATCGATTTAAGTGAGTGTTTGGAATGAATGAATGGAGCGCTGAGTGAATGATTTAGAATGCTTTTGATCGGAGTGAGTGTCAATTTCATGATGTTATTTACTGTAAACACATAGCTCTATTATGAATAAAACATTTCGCCTTATTTAAAATACTATTGAATTAATCTAATAAATATCATATGGTATGTGATTAAAAAAAATTGAATAGTTAACTTTTTGAATTTGAATTTCATCAAACCGGAAAATTAATCCATGAAAAATTAACCATGGAATCATTGGATCAATCTAATTGTTGCGTTACTCAATGGCAAAGGTTAGCCTGGCTATCAGTAAGATGAATAAGGTACACAACTCATGTTTTACTTCTTCATCCTATCCAAACTATCTCCCATATTCTCAAAAGCTGATAGAAATTACGCTTTCTTTATTTGAATTTTGCTCATTTCACAATACTTCAAATCAGTGGGACGGGAGGCAGTCTAGGCAAAGGTCTACTAAGCAAGATTGTTTTGGTGAAAACATGGGAGATTGTCATATTCTTTTAGCCTCAGTCGTGAAAAAGATTCTTCGGCATATTGCATTAAATACCCAGCACTTCTCAATACTGGTAATTTGCCCTGGAACGAAACAAATACAAACAAACAATTACTCTAAATCGTTGCTTAATAAATAAAAAGGTTGGCTTCTGGTGACCTAGTGATTAGGGCGGTGGACTAGTGATCCAGGATAAATCTAGGCCGTGGGTTCAATTGTAAAAGTAATCGATGCTGATAAAAAAGACACTTGGGCGTGCTCGCATAACGAAAGTTTACTGGTAAACTCAGGGTAAACCATATCAATACATCGTGAAATTGAAAATTATTCCGATCAAAACCGTTCTGAATCGCTCACTCAGCGCTACATTCATTCATTCCAAACACTCACTCAAACCATTCAAAAACGCTCACAATTACTAAAAGAGCTAAGATCAATAACTACATTCAAAAGAAAATCGATAGAAAAAAATCACAAGTTCATTGAATTATTTGAAATTGTAAACGTATGATTGATTCTTGGAGAAATCGGAAGCTATTTTTAAATCTTGTATGCATATTTTATCAAAGGGAGGCAATACATTGTATATTGGATAACATGATTTTAATTTTACTCAAAACTCGCTCCACACACTCATTCAATTACATTCCAAAAATCATTCCAAATTCATTCACCTTGTCAATTTCGCGATGATGTTAACTGTAATGGTCAGTCCCGATGTTAACACTTAACGTTTATTATACATTCGGGGTCTAAGTGCTTTTACTTTAACATAATAAAAATGATTGTAACAGAATAACTTTCGGTTTAGTAGGAAAATTTTTGACCATCAACTGACGTATCTTAATTTAAGTTCTCCCGGACGTGACATGGCTGAAATAATGTTAAAAGCTGTGTTAAATATCATTTCAAATGGAATCGATTCTTTGTACGGTCCAAATTGAGAAACTTTAAAGATAAAACAATGTAAAATCGATATAAAAATTGATACTTTCTGTTTTTGACAAGATAAAAGGGATCGAAGATTTATAGTAAATATATCTATAGACTCTCGGATTATCACATGTTCGACAAACATGGCCTATTAAAGTTTAACTGAAAACATTTTCAAAGATATTTCGATTTTAGTCCATCCTTGAAAAGGTGAACATAAATTATAACGATCAGGAATTTTTTCGTTAAAATTTTCAGTATGTAGTCTTCAGTGTTCCTTTAAAACAGTGTGTCGTCTTGAATATGTGTCAAATTTGTTAAATGTCTGTTACAATGTGCGAATGTATGTGTTCATGCTATATATCAGGGGAATACGCTAAAATTATCACTGTTTTACAGTTAACAACATCGTGAAATTGACAAGATGAATATTTTATGATGGATAATGGAACGAAGTTGCAATGAGTGAGTTTTGCGTGGAATCAAAGTGATGTAAACCTATACCGCTACTTTTGTTCAGAGTGAAAAAAATAGCGATATTTATTACCCTTTTTAAAAATGCTTACAAGTTCTATAGAGAGCTTCACATTTCGTCAAGAACCAAGCTGGCGCTTACAACTTCAATTATGCCAGTGAAATCACGATTTTTTTACAAATTATATTTATTGTGGATATACTTGTTGATTTTATCTTTGTAGTGATGTTACAGCGTTTTTGAATTGTTTGAGTGAGTGCTTGGAATGGGTGAATGGAGCACAGAGTGAGCGTTTTGAATGTTTTTGATGGAGATTAATGTCAATTTTACGATGTAACTAACTTACTGACAGTAGAATATTTCCTTATAGTGGATTTCGAACAATATTTGTGATTTACCTTAATTTGGATGTAAAGGTATCCAAGAGTAACAAGGGACAACTGATTTCTTCTTCGCCAGTTCCTGCTAGTTGAGCGCCTTCAGAAAAAAAAAAAAAACAAACAAAAAAAAAAAAAAAAAAACACGTGGCGGGTGTGTGTGAAGGTTTTGGGGCTCATTGCATATGCAAATATAATTTAATGATAAATCATGAAATACTATATATTCGTATCTTTATTCATTATAATGACGTACACTCTTCATGAAGTTGGAGAGGGGAAGCCGTTGCCGCCTATTAATTACCCCCTCCATACCATGCCGACATATAGATCTTGCGGTGACTTTGTATCAATCAAATAGTTTTGGTAAAATTCATCATTTGTCATTCGAAAGATTTTTGGTAATTAGAAACCTATTTGCCAGTGTCATTTACCCTTCCTTCAATAGAATCGGTTTATTTGCTAGTGGAATCATTACCTTTGCCAATATTTATCATAAAGTTTATAGAAAGATACCGGCCAATGACTTTGAGCGATGTGGATTTAATATTCTGTTTGTGAGTAAAAATTTGTTAATCTACATGAACTGAGGGCCAGATCTTCTTTTAAAAAAATTCTTACGTAGTTAGCATGTATATATATAAAAAAAAAATTTCGTTGTTTAACTGCCGAACTTTTAATTTCGCAGCATTTGCCTTGACAAAAGTACAAAATGGGAAGTTACTCACTAGTTACATTTAAGCGACTCGCGTTAAATTATGACCTAGGCCCAGCATTTGTTTTGTAAAAGTAGTGTTAGATTTCTTCTTGATTTGAAATAAAGTTTTTTCGCATGTAGAAATCATTGTAGTAAAAGTGGAAATCGCTTGTGCCACAAAACGGAAAAAAACACCCCTAAAATATTATCTAATTTTGTCCCGCCCCTTTGTATGAAGCATCACGATAAAGGTCAACGTTTCTACACATATAATTTACATATACCCACTTGTGATAGGTAATATTAGTTTTATGACTTAAGATAATTTTCAAAGGAGGTTTTATGATTTTATGAAAAACTGTTTAGATTTATAGACAAATATTTTCATAGGTTTAACAGTTTAACTTGCCGAATACTTAAAGTACTAAGCTGTTTGGGGGTGTGCTTGAGCATTGCTTATCTGTTATTTCAGGGTGTTTTTTTTTCTCGAAAAATAACGTTCTTTTTTTATCAAATAATTGGCGAGATGAAAACAAAACAACCCCTGAAAAAATTAAGAACAACAACATCATCATCATTACCATCATCATCATAAACAACATCAACAACAATAACAACATCGAAAGCATAGTCACAATACTGCAGCAAATGTCTACATTAATATAGACGTTTACTAGAATCTTGCTCTTATCCCTCGATTAATGAATTAGATATAATAATTTCTCTTTACGAAGCAAATAGCTTTTTCGGGATAAAATCGGTTAATGATATCAGAAAAAATGGACAAATATTGAATTTAGTCCTTAAAGAAGGGGGGCGGTCCTTTGATGGCGTCATGACGTCGACTCTGTCCTTATGAAATCCCTTTTTATGACCGATATATGAAATTTGATATTTATAGCATCAGCCAAGATTTGCGATCATTTTGAAATTTGAACCTGCAATGCCTCGCTGTGAGTCCACAGTTACCTCAAACGCCAATCCTAGTTAGACAGCGCGTACTGACTAGGGCCGAACTAATTTTATGAATCTTGAATAATCAATTTGTCCCTTCCTGTAAAAATAAATAAATAAATGAATTACGAACTCTTGTTGGCCTGTAGTCTGTAGCCTACAAGAACCAGTCTCTTTTTCAAATATGTATTTAACGCAGTACCCGGATGTTCCTTTATCGAATGTCGGATCTCATTTGCTATTCTTCGGCGTGGTCCTCTGTCGTGATATTGGTCACACATGGACCCTTTATTACTCAATAATTGTAGAACTATACTTTACTTTACTCAATTATAACGTTGTTGTTTTGTAGGAAGAAAAACGCTTCAGACGCGAAGAAAGGCGTAGGCGTCGTCAGGAGATACAAGACGTAATGGCAAACAACGAAAACAAACGATTGTTCCGAACAGCGTCACCAGCTCCTTTCAATCACGTGGTTACAGACAGACAGACGAACAGTCGTAGACACCGGGTACTGGGCAGATATGCTAGCGATGATTTGAGTTACGTTGGCGTAAGTAGTCTGTCTCGAATTGAGGAGCATGCTGGACTTAAACGTAACGGAAGTAGTATCGGTCATGATTGGTCACGTCATTCACGTGAACAAGTGGACGATTGGGAACCAGTCATACATTGTGATGGCCACAATAAACAGTCGGACACGCCGGACGCTTTTGTAGAAAATGTCGAAAGTGACGTAGGTGCCACGTCTTTAGAAAGCACAAGAACAAAGTCACCATCTAGTATATCACGTGCCAAAACGTCATACGTAAATGACAGTGTTTACAAAAATATGACTTACGTAAGAACGCTCGATGCGCGGCGGAAAAGATTAATCTTTAAGAAACACATGGATAAACTAAGTGTATTGGATCACCCTATTAAAAGTCCAACACAGCGTTCAGTAGACGGTGAAGAAAGCAAAGCTGATGAACCTTTTTCCGTAAGAAATTTTCAAGAAACTTTCTTGGACAGCAATAATGATATGATTAAAGATGAAGCTACTGTTACAGAACTAAACATTAGAAGTAAAACCAATCCAAATTTATCTCTTGAAACTAAAGCAAAGATACCAATTTTTCCTACACCAAGGAAAGAATCTTCTCCAAATACATCGCCGAGCTCGAAACCAATTCCTCCGAAAAAGCCAGTAAGAAATAAACTAAAACAAAACAGTAGTGAATCAAGTTTGGAGACAACGTCTCCGACAATTTCGATGTCTCAGCCGGAATTTAGGAAACGAGCTGAAATCAACAATCAGACCCTAGAGACTAAACCGAGACCCATCTTTTATCTCGGTCAGAGGGGTCGTGCCCCGAGATCTGGTTCACGAAGGAGACCGGATACAGACCGATCCCAGTCGGGGACAAGTGGATATTCCACAGATGAATGCAGCTCAAAGGTAAGCAGCCACATGTAGAACTGGGCAACTGGTCGTTGCTGCCAATCAAACCGTCGACTACCCAACCAAAACGTCGATTACCAAACCAAAACGTCGATTAACCGATCAAAACGTCGATTACCCAATCAAAACATCGATAACCCAATCAAAACGTCGATTACCCAATCAAAACGTCGATTACCCGATCAAAACGTCGATTACCCAATCAAAACGTCGATATCCCGATCATAACACCCGGCATAATGAGACGACTTGAACTCCCCATTTATTCGCCATTTTATTTCATTCTTTATCGTGGATGAGCGACTCAAACGTCGTAGCTACAGCTTGAAAAAGCTGTAGATGCGACGTTTAAGTCGTCCTGCACTTGTTCTTTTATCCATTGTTATTCTAATTTGTATCATGCAATGAAGCCAGTATTGACCTGATATTACACGTACCTATCTAGTAACATAACATGATTTCAGGCAGTCTATTTTTTGAAATAATTTGTATACACTTTTACCAAAATTTCTTTGATTTTTTAGTGTTTATTATAGTTAAGCGCTCAAAATGATTGCATGATTAATAAATTAACATGTAATTAGATATCAATATTATCTGGTCTCGGTTGCGAGAAATTATCATGACTCGGCAGATCCTCGTCATGTTAAATTCTCCCAACCTCGACCAGATAACATCGATATTGTAAGACACTAACATATTATTCTCTATATATGCATGTGCGTATAATGGAAGTTACGCACTGCATCAACGGGTTATCTCGTATTGAATACGAAGAATTTTGAGGAACTTTACCTTTTCACCTTTTCAAAACGAAGGGAAATGGTTTCTTAACAGAATGTTTTGACCGATAAATACAATTCGCTTCATAAGGAATGAATAGATATCTTCTGTTGAAATATGCATAAACATTGTAGCTATACTTCTTCATTCACGCGTAGTTACGATATTTTTATTACATCCGACGACATGCTATGTTATGTGCACAAACTTGACCCCATTATAGATATGAAGTGTCACAAAATAAATATATAGATCTTTTATACTCTATTAAACCCCTCAAGTATTTGCATTTTCATTGACATGGAATGCGAAAAAGAAATCGTTCATTTTTTTTATCGAAAAACTGTGTCCTTTTTAATCTATTACCGGGCGATATATTTTAACCACTCCAAATTAAAAAAAAAAAACACAGCTGTAGATTTTAGTAGATAATAGACGTCAATTATCAGATCTTGGAATTCGAGAAGAAAAATCATTTTTCATTTTGGGGAAGAAAACAATGTGGAAAATGAAGAAATTGCTTGTTACAAGCAATTTCTTCATTTCCATAAGTTTTTTTTCGAAAGCTTTTCTCTCCATTAGTGCCAAAATGCGGGAAAATGTACGAGTTGCAAAATAAGTAGATGTTTGAATGAAAATGAAGTCAAGTCGATTGAATACCACTTACAATAATAATAATAATAATAATAATAATAATAATAATAATAATAATAATAATAATAGTAGATTAAAGTATAATATCTCTTTTCGCCTTTTTCCTGAAACATTTTCCGCCAAACTAAATTTTCTATTTATTCATTATGTTCATTTTACACGTACTTTTCCTGTCGTATGTGGTCTCTTTGAATTTGGATCAGACTAAAGGAAAGGATTCATTAGCCTTCTCTTTATTTCTAGGCAGAGAGTTCAAATAAAGGTCAAACAACGTCTTGAGTTAACCCTTTGCTGTTTAATCCCTGCTTTTATCGTGCCTGTGATTTTAGGATTGAGAAAACATTGTGAAAAAAGAAGAAATTGCTTCTGATAAGCAATTTCTTCTTTTTCCAGACTATTTTCTACCCTTCTGAACGGTTATTTTTTCAAATTAAAGCCACTTTAAATTTTCGTCTGCAAAACCTTTGAATTTGGACAGGTCCAAAATTTTGTAAAACAGGAAAGGGTTAAGGGAGTATCTAATATTACATAATGTAGGTCAAACAGTGGTAAAGGTGACCGTTATAACACCTGCACGGACTCTGAAACTCGGGACGAGATGGAGCTCAAAAGTTGCTGCAATTCGTTGTTCCAGATAACAAAAATGTCTTTTATTTGAAAAGTGTACAATTTCAACACTCGTTAATCTAATTGTTTAGTTGTTTGTATACATTCGACTTTTCTCATAGCCAGGACCTACAACATAGGGCTTTCGAGTCGATAAATTGTAGTTGAAAGTAAAGAATCGTATCATACCATATATCTTGAACACAAGGCATTAAAAGGGTTCTGTTAAATTCTCTTTATCACCTGGGCGGAGCCTGAAAACTCGGGACATACACAGGCCAAATTATCTTGAACTCCAGAACATTTTAGAAATGCTCCGGGTAATTTGGGAAGTTCTGATATCAATCGGTAGAATATAGTCATTTGTTCGACAAAACACGTGTTGTTGGTACCCATCGAAATATAAGCATAACCATTTTATTTTTTTAAGAAAATGAATATTAATAAATGATTGAGACATCATATCGTTTAACTTGGGCTCTGGGTATGTACAATGAACTCTTATATTTTGGGTCCCGGGATACAAGAAAGCATCTGAAAAAACTAAAAAACTCGGGTCAGAAACAGGTCAGCTATCTTATTTATTCTGAAATCAAAACTATCGATGGAGAAAGGAATTTTAATTTTCAAAATCAAAATTATCGTTAGATATTTATCTTAGTTTATGTTGTCATGTATAAGGTAGACTAAAATCTCATTTTTATGAGTGCGTTCATCCTAAATTCAACGAATCTGGGAAAAAAAATATCCCGCGAGCCGGATTCGAACCAGCGACCTAAAGATGCCAGTGATCTATACCTCTACAGTCTTCCGCTCTACCAACTGAGCTATCACGGGATCTGTATAACGAGGTTGGAAAATCTATACTTATACCAATTCTATTTTTAGAGTGCTATCGGAAAACTTCGGAGTGTATTCGTTTTCGCCCGGTAACATTCGTGACTGAGTCGTGACTCTCGATCTTTAACGATGATGCCCGATTATTTTGAAGGGAAGTAAACGTGTGTGACTTCATTATTTAAGCAGCTGGAATATCTCCCTTAGTTTACTACCTCTGCCTTTACATATGCTTAAAGTGCTAGTTCAGTCCAGAATTTCATGTTTTTCTTTGTTTAAATCCTTAATAGTTATGCTTTTTTATCAAAAAATCCGTTGGTCCGAAAACGAACAAAATTCTAGTTTTGTTTTAATCCGCACAGGTGTGTTATCGTAAAAATCCAATTAGCGAGCTCCAATCGATTTTGGCGATAAAGCCGTGTGACGTCAGCACATGTAGACGCTTTACATCCGCCATTGTGTAAAATAGGGAAACAAGAGGGATTTCTCGAAATAAAAGAGGAAAAACGAAGTTCAAAATTTAAGACTGCGAAAAGGGGAAGCAAAAAGGACAACAGCAGCTCTGGCGCTAAGCGACGTGTAGCCGAAATTTGTTGTAACCGGCATGTAGACGGAGTTTTCATGCATTTTCCCGAAATATTCAGCACGGAGAAATGGGTGGACTGATTTTGTGAATTCATGTGTAACGAGAAGGGACTTGACCGACTGAGTTTTCTGTGTAATGTTACAATCATTTTACTAGAGACTGGTTTCCTTTTAAGAATTTCTTCGATAAAGAGCCATTAATAGGACTATTCCGAAAGCTGTTCATCTGAATTATAAGGTAAAGTACCCCCACCCTGTTTTTAACTGTTAGGGAGGTTTTGTCTATAAATTCAATGAACCAGAGAAACGTCCGATGAATTACTGCTACATATTGAAGGGGATTGATCCGCATGTTCATTTTCACTTACACAATTCACGAATTCGAAAACCTTAAATCTCGCTCTCGTTTTACCGCGAGATTTGAGCTCTGGGGTATTTCTCCCCGAGATCGCTCTTTGTTCTATGTAAATTGTAAAGCCGAAATACGACAAAATATTATTTCTTAAAATAAGAAAAAAATATAGATACATCGAGATTAGGCCGATAAACGATTTTGACTTCAGAAAATATAATTTTTCACGCGTTTTAATCCATATTTTACCTCATAACCGCTACAGTGGCGAGGGCGCCGCGGGTCATATTCCAAGTCCGTAAATAAACCTTTCTTAAGTATTTTTTAAGATTTAATGTAATAAAATCGAAGCTAAGATATATATTTTTTAACTTTACTATCATGACAAGACAATTTGAGGCTCTAGACAATGCAAAATCGTCGATTTATGTTTCGCCCAGGCACTTTCGCTACCAACAAGTTTCGCTACTACTGCAGTGCATTTCATGATAATTTTAGTTCATCTAATTTGATCATTAATTTTCACACAATAACATTCAAAATGTTTTATTTCCAATCTTAGTGAAAAAAAAAATACTAAAATACTTTTGTATTTCCCTTTTTCGATTATTTTTAATTATTATTAATTTTCATTTATTTATTTGTCTTTTTTTCTTCTTCTTCTTTTTTTTTTAATGATTTCAGGAACAAATCAAGTTATCATCAATGAAGTATTGACAAACCCTTTCATCTAGATTGCTCCATATTGACTAGTCTAGCTGACATCTGTAAATAGTGCTGACAACTAAATATCATTTGACTCTCCAATCTCAGGGACCACATCAAGAGCAAAATTCACAACTTTGTCAAACTAAAGTACACTCTCTTGGTCCAAATCTATGGTCAAGAATGGCCACAGGCCAAAAAATTATGCTCATCATGTCTCCATCATGAGGTCTCTGGTTTGAACTACCAAGAATCCTGACCAACATTTGTTTCCTATCAATATGAGTATAATTGTCAATCAAAATAGGAAGAGAATTGCTGGAGGTCAGGAAAGAACATCATTGCACTATACCTGACAAACTTCCTTTTCCAAAATTTGTCTTCCATAATAGGTGGATAAGTATAAAACTATGTGCAATAAGCAGCTAGAGGCTCAAAAACAATTAGTTCTGTCGCAAAGCAGACTTAAACCCCCACGGGTGCTTTGTCTCAGTTCTGTAATTCGTTTTCGGACAAAGTCCAATTGTAACATTTACCTTTAACCAAAAAGCAATAGGGCACCTCCTTGGGTCATGGGCAACTATCGTGCAAAGTTTCGTGATTGTAGGTCTCATTATTCTTTAATTAGAGTTGGGAAACGAAAAAGGTCTACAGACGGACAGCCAGACGGATGAAACCAATATACACCCCCTCAAGAAGACTACTTTGTGTGTGTGTGTAGGGGGGGGGGGGGGAGGGGGTGTATAATTATTTCTTTGTAATACTTGTAAATGAGAATGATTAGAGAGTATCACTTATTGTCTAGAGACAGGTTCAGTCAATATTCTGTCCACAGAGCAAAAAGTGAATACTCTGATCATACCGTGCTAATGCACAGGATGATCCAAGTCTTAACCATGTACACATCTGAAACTGTTGGATATGTCAGGCCAAAGCTTAAATCATCTTTATGGGCTTAAATGCCAATGTCAACAGAATTGCAGGTATGTCCAGAAACTGGTGCACTTACAATGGCTTACTGTTCTTCAAATTGAAATTTGGTAGAGTCTTGGATCAAACCCACAACCATTGTTCTAGATCTCCGTGATATATAAGTTGAGCTTACTAAGCTTGTTTGTCATCCCAATGTCAAATGGATGTAACAAATAAAGATCAGATGCTAATATTGTTGCAACAAACTTGAAATACATTTTTCCAGTTGCAGTCTTGTTGCATATGAAGTGATCAACAATCAAGCACAACACATTTGAAAGTCCTCAGTGAAAGCTTGACAAGTATTTGAATGGTGTTAATGCCATTTTAACAGTAATTCTTTTCTTTGGAAGCTTGGGCACCTAACCCTGGACTCCTATTATTTTCCACTCAAGCACAACCACCATGGGCATAACCTGTATTTTCAAATTCATGCACATACATCAGCAACCATAAGAAAATACTTAGACTGAAGTGGAGCACAATGGAAATATTTTCCTAAGTACCGACACATCCAACTCCACTTGGACTGTCAATTTAGAGTTCATGAGGTTCGGTTCCCGACGGTGACACTCTATCATCCTCTCGAACTCCCAACAATCAGTCGATAATCATAGACCTATGTGGATTTGGAGCCTGTATGTATGTATGTATTATGTAGTAGTAGAACTGGTGTGAGAAATACCTGGAATCCATTGCTAGATGCTCCAGCTGTTGCAATATAACTGAAAGATTGTTGAAAACTTAAAGATTATTGAAAGCAGCATAAAACCCCATTCAAACAAAATAAAATTACGAATCATAGGGATTGATGATAATGAATGATCAAAATATTGTGACTCAAGCTTGAATAGACTGTTGTAACTGTGTCAAGATCATTCCTTACCTCAACCTCAGAGCAACTTCACTGAATTGTTAACGGCACATTCTGGACAACAGACAGTCAAGTAGCACAGAACCTTACCATTGGCCTAATGTGCCCAGGAAAGCCAACAAAACACAGCATGTAAGCTTCAGAATGCAAATAAGAGGGCCAAGATCACCTCCAGAGCGCTAACAAGGATTTTTTTTCATTAAGGCCCCTTTTCCTGTGTATCTGACGGAATGCTCCATTTTTCGATTGGGTTCATCTTTATAAGCAAATATTCTGACCAAGTTTCATCAAGATTGGGCAAAATGTAAGCCTTTAGAGTGCTAACAAATATTTGACATTAAGGTCCCTTTTCTCATGATATCTACCAGAATGTCCAAATTCTCAATCATTATGACTTAATTATCATCCTGATCAAGTTTCATGAAGATTGGACCAAAGCTTTGGTATCTGGAGTTCTAACAAAGTAATTGTTTACAATGCACGACAAAAATTCAATGATCACAAAAGTTCACTTGATGCATGAGGTGAGCTAAAAATCCAAGTCGCAAAAAGGGCATAACTCTTAACATTCATGTGGAAATTCACCCCCCTCCCTCTGATAGTGTGGATAGAGCTCTTGTAATGGTGAAAATACATGCAAATTTTCATGAAGATAACTTCAACAACAACAGAGATTTGATATAAGTTAATGTTTGTCACACCAACGCCAACAATAACACCAATGTGATGACAATAATACCTCAGGCTTTCTCCCAAAACAGCAATGCTAAAAATAGTTTGAGTTAGATTAAGGATTTATTTCATTTAATACAACAGAATAATTTTAACTGAAATACAAAAGTATTGCCCTTTAATAAATTATAAACTTTCAGCACTCAATATTTTTACATGTGACCCGTCAGGTGAAAAGGGACAATCTGGGAACTCTGTAAAGTAAATATTTGAAAAAAAGATGGGGTCCAGCATAGGTCAACCAGAGGTTGCACTTCAAACATTCTTTCCATGGAAGATAGATTGATCATTCTAGATTCAGAAAATAAGCACATTGCGAAAGGTTTCGATCCTAGTCAGTCTGCGCAAAGCAAGCAGTCTGACTAGGGTTGACACTTTCCAAACTACCCAGATGGTCCCTTTTCATATGACAGGTCACATATATTGGAAAACATCTAATTGCACATGTTGCTATAGCAAAATTTCTTTTATTCACAGCAGAGAAAAGGATCCCCAACCCTAAATGGGTCAATATTTTCCATATGGTTGTTTGGTCATCCACTGTCTTTAAACATTTTTTTCACCAAAACACAAAAGCTGGAGCACCTAACCATTGGTTCCTGATAAATCTATCACCAGTAATACCATGACATTTTTCTAAGCCTCCAGCTGCTGAGCCCACATGGTTTTCACAGTTGTGCCTTCAGGGATCAAACCTTGAACCCATAATTAGCCAATCAATGGTCCAGCTGCTTTTCATATATAAAAAGAGTCATTTGTTTTCATTTGTTTATTGAAATAAAAACAAGAGGGCCGTTGGCCCTGGGTCGCTCACCTGAGAAAAAAGCTTCATTACCTAGGTATGTCCATGCAACCACAGAAAAAGAGATTTTCACTTATTCAATCAGATAACATTTGAAATAATCCTCCCCCCCCTTCTGCTCCTCCCCTGGTCATTGTTTATTTAAGCTTTTTTCATAAAAGGTCTGTGATCAGTTAATCTATGCCAGATATACAGGCTGAGTCTGAGACTTTTTAAAGTTTTCTTTAATGAGGTGATCAATCCATGTTAAATATAAAGGCTGTAGGGATTCAAAATTCTCAACAAAGCACTCCCCCTCCCCCAAGATGCTCTGCACCTGGTGAATCTACAGTCATGATTTAAGCTAATTCAATTAATGTCCATATGCTGATCATTCATACCAATTTTCAAGTCTGTAGGACTCTTGGTTCATCAGAAGAAGTTTTAAAGATTTCAAAAATGATCCAAAGTACTACCCCCTCCCCAAGACACTCAGCACCTGGTGACCCTACAGTCATGATTTTAGCTATTTTTATTAATGTCAATATATTGATCACCCATTACAATTTTCAAGTCTGTAGGGTTCCTGATCCAGGAGAAGAATAAGGTTAAAGATTTCAAAATTGATCCAAAGTACTACCCCTCCCCCCTAATGCTCTGCATTTGGTAGCCCTACATTCATGCTTTTAGCTATTTTATTTAAGATCCATATGCTTATCATCCATGCCAATATTGAAGTCTGTTGGGCTCCTGGTTCATTAGAAGATGAAGGTTAAAGTTAAAAAATTTTCACAAAAGTACTACCCTCTCCCCCCTGGTGCTCCGCACCTGGTGGCATTACAGTCATGATTTGAGCTATTTTTATTAAGGTCTATGAGCTGATCATCCATGCCATTTTTCAAGTCTGTAGGGCTTGTGGTTCAGAAGAAGAAGAAGCTTAAAGATTACAAAATTTACCCAAAGTACTACCCCCTCCCCCCTGGTGCTCCGCACCTGGTGAATCTACAGTCATGGTTCTAGCTATTTTTATAAAGGTCCATATGCTGATCATCCATGCCAATATTCAAATCTGTCAGGCTCCTGGTTCATCAGAAGAAGAAGGTTAAAGATTGCAAAATTTTCACAAAAGTACTACCCCCTCCCCCCTGGTGCTCCGCACCTGGCAGCCCAACAGATATGATTTTAGCTATTTTTATTAAGGTCTATGAGCTGATCATCCATGCCAATTTTCAAGTCTGTAGGGCTTGTGGTTCAGAAGAAGAAGAAGCTTAAAGATTACAAAATTTACCCAAAGTACTACCCCCTCCCCCCTGATGCTCCGCACCTGGTGGCCCAAAAGATATGATTTTAGCTATTTTTATTCAGGTCTATGAACTGATCATCCATGCCAAGTTTTAAGTCTGTAGGACTACTGGTTGAGAAGAAGAAGAATTTCAAAGATTTTCTTAAAATTTCACTGTTTGTTGCCATAGCAACTAGAGTTTTTCATGGATTTCAATTCTTTTAGCTATTTTTGAAGGGGACCACCTAAGCAACATTTCTGTAAAATTTGGTGTTAATTGGCCAAGTAGTTTAGGAGGAGATGTCGTTTAAAGAAATTGTTGACGGACGACGACCGACGAACGACGGACGGACGCCGGAGGAAAGGTGATCACAATAGCTCACATGAGCACTTCGTGCTCAGGTGAGCTAACAAATGGGCAAACTAAATGTGATCACTACATATTGAATACAGCTTATTCAAGCTGTAGTTACAACATTTCTTGCTCATTAACAAGGATAATTGAAACAAAATGGTGGAAAGTGGCAGGGATCAACAGTTATCTCATTACAAAGAGTGCTTTGATTTTTCAATCAGTATTTTGAATGTCAGCAGCAATCTGGTAATTAGGATCCCCTGGATCAGTAGATTGGCAACAAATATTTTCTCCCTTTCCCAGGATGTTTTCATTAAGATTATAGTACAATGAAGTTTGATTGTCAGCAAAACATGGGCTGTTTTGACACATCAAGAAACTGACCAATTTTTTCATCTGTCTACTGAAAAGAGATAAAAAATACACAAATATGAATTAAACAAAAAGGTAGTAGGCAAGGAGAAAAAGAGGGGTTTTATTGTGACAAAAAACACATTGACATAAAATGAAATTCTCTATTGATAGTGCAAATACATTCCAAGTTTCAAGCAAATATCTTGAATAAGTTGATATACAGATATGACCAAGGTTAAAGTATGTCATGCCAACATCATCTCTTTCTCAAATGATGCCAAGTCGATGTCATTAAAGCTAGAACAAGCTTATCTGAAATTAAGCACATTTTTTAATTCTTTACAGGGATGTTATTGATAAAAAAATTTGATCAAATTGGGCATTGATGTGTACTTGATGTTGTGGGCATACAAAAGATCTAAGTCGAAAAAGGAGCATAACTCTTGGGTTGTTTTGTCTATAATTACCATAATAAATTATCATAACAAGACTTGGGGGCTCTAAAACATTTTACCAACGCAGTTGTATAAAGCAATATATTGTATGTCCTGGTAGATTTGAAGTATTCTGTAACATTCTACTGTTTTGTAAATTTTGGAAAGTTATAGAGACATTGATCAATATAATAACCACTGGAATCAAGTAAATGAGAGCTACCTTAATACATTTCCTAGCCTTGTTGGTAGGTGCAACACCAACAGACATATTACTGCAATAATGCTGAAAGTAACCTTAACTCCATAAACAAAAAACACATGATTAAATCTTTCAGCTTGAGTATAATAATATTACTACATGATTTTTTTTTCTTTTTGATAAATTTTTGCAAACAGCTGAATTGAATAATAAACAGATGATGAAGTCAGACAATCCTGGTAAAGCAATAATACATCCAATTTTCCACACAGGCTCAGTAACATGCATTGTGCAGGGAAATAAAATTTAGCAGGTAATTTGATTGACAGTTCTTGCTATTTTAATAACAAACTGTTCAGAATGATTTGAGGAAAAACTCAGTAGCCAGTTTGGTGTCTCAAGGCCTCTTGTTTCACCTTTAAAAAAAACACATTTTGATTTTTGAAGGTAAATGGTTTTGAAGAAAAGAGTTCTAAAACTTTCATTTAATAATGGTTTAATTCAGTTGAGATTTGTATATCCTGATTGGTTGAAAAATTGGTTTCATAACCCCATGAAAACAATTTTGAATAAGCAGCTATTTTGTAAAAATTGTAACTTTCTTTTTATAGTTTTGGCATCAAACATAAGATAAATAGATTATATTTAGTTAGTTATGAACCTAAAAATCTCACCACACTCATGTATGAATCTGCTTCATGTATTCATACAGTATGATGAGGTTTAGTTTCATACCTCTATGACATGAAAAAATATTATATTCATCTCTTAATTAAATTTTCTGTTTCAGAGACAATGGTAACACTTGATTGTATTGTTGACAGTAGACACACAAGGAAAGATACTACAAAGTTGTCTTCTCATCTTAAAATGTCACCTCTTGAGGGATACCATTCAGTTATCAACCACTTTGCCCTGAAGTTGATCAGGTTTTCCTATCATGGTATGTTGAGTAGGTATGTATTCTTAGTAAGTTTAAATTCAAGATGTTCTTGAATTTTACCAAATGCTGATGATCAGTGATTTCGATATCTTTCAAATTTATTTTAAAGGAAGTGAAATTGAGAATTCTTAATAGGGAAACTATACAAATGCTGCTGCTTATGAAAAAATTAAATGAAAATATGTGAACCATCACATAAAAAGACTTTCTGCGTAGGACATTAAGTGTCAACCCCAGTCAGACTGCATATTGTGCAGGCGGATTACGGTTAATTATCTGGATCTGAAATGATTATTCAACCTTTCGGTATAATATGCATTTCTGGCATTGTTTTAAATTACTTACCAACAGTTTTGTGCTTATCAATCAAAAGAATTATAGTTTCTCAAAATAAAATTGATATAAAATGATGAATCTAAATTTTTCATCAGAGCACTATAGGTGCAATGTGAGTTTTTAATACACCATGAACTACTGTTAAATAGAAACTGAAATAAAACTTTAATATTGTTTTGTGTTAATATCTATGTCTTTGTTTTTTGAAATGCACCACATTGCCACATGAATCAAGTTTCAAAAAATTGCTTGCACAAGCAAGGTAAACTCAAATATAGGTTCAAAGGATATAAGAAATTTTAGCTCAACTGTTTTAAATAAAAAGTTAGTCTAATGCTATAATCTTGGTGTCAATGATGGTGTTTGAGACTAACTTCAATATTGGTCCTATCTCTGATGTTGAAGATATCCTCTTGAAACTTGACATAATGTGTACACCATCACAAGAGCTTACCAGACTATGAAGGATAAATCTTGAGGCATTTTTGTAACAAGAGGTCCACTGGCTTTAAACTCTCAAGGCTTTCATTAAACAATGCTTACTTTGACTGAATACAACACTTTGAAGTTTCTTTAGAACCATTTTGTATTGATGTACTGGGTCTTGCCCACATTGCTTCACAAAACTCATAATTAACCTGCATACCCTTTACCCATCTTTTAAGTCACATAAAGGTGATTGAAATAAGTAGAACATTCTAAAACATTTTTTGGGAAAATAAGAGTAAATGGTCTTTGATGGAGCATTTATTCCGAATTCAATGATATTAGTCCAATTGATTGGGAGGAGAAGATTTTTTGAGATTTCAGAGTGAACATTTGCCCTGCCCTGCCACACTCACATTTATGGACCATTGGGCCCATCAAAATTTCATAACCAATTTAAGTAAAGGTGCACCTAAGGAACATCCATGCAAAGTTACATTGAAATCTGCCCAATTGTTTGGACTGAAAATATTAATAAAGATTTTATTGGAAAAATAAGCCCTGTCCTGGCATTATTTGGGAATCAATCAAAATTTCTTTTACAATTTAAATAAAGGGTTACTAGAGAAATGTCCAGGCTAAGTTTCAAAGAAAAAGGCTTGATGGTTTGGGAGGACAAAGGTTTCAAAGTGAAAAAATGCCCCATCCTGTCACACCCCTTTTTTTTAGGGGGGGGGGGGGAGGGGGGGGTCAATTAAAATTTCTTTAACAATTTAGGCAAAGGGTGATCAAAGAAACATTTTGACACCGTTTTATTTAAAATCTGCCCTTTGTCAAAGAAAAAAATTACACGCCAACAGACAGATGGACACATTACAGACACACCAGCATGACAAGAAGGCCAGCGGAGATAAAAATCATGCCCCTTTTTTTTTACTTGGATTTTTCATATCTCACTGAAATAAAACATCAGAAACCACTGGGAGTGCTCTTGTTAAATGTAAATTGAAAGTTAGATTATGAAAATGTTATTTTAATTTACAGATTGTGTTGATGTCCCTATGAGTACAACATTTCAATTTGGTGAAAGGGCTCATATGAACAGGGATGGCTATCAGTTACAGGTTTAAGCTCCACCACCCGTGAGCAGTCAAAGTGAGAGACCCATTCAGCACTACTGTTAGGAAGCTTTATAACTGATTCAATCCGTTCCAGTCCCAGCATGCTTAAATCCTGTGTATGCTGGCTACAGTTTGGACAAGTTTGTCTAATCTAACTGACTAAACTTGATGGAAGAACAACTCACTTCTTTTCCCATGAAATGCCAGCACCATCTTGAAAACTGTCTATATGTTTATATGCTTTATAGCAATGTCTCCTATGAAAAATAAACGATATGTGACCCATTATGAAAAAAGGGAGCATCTTGGAACTCTGTGAAATAATCATTTTAAAAACAAGATAGTAGACATCAACGGTGGCAGATCCAGGATTTCTAAAAAGGGAGTTTCGTTTTGCTAGTATTTCAATTTTAACCCTTTTCTTGCTGAATTTGAATTTTATTTAAACAAATTTTCTTTCTTCTGGACATATCGAGTATGCAACAATTTCCAAAAAATAAAGGAGAAGGCAGGCAGTGTATGCTAAGATCAGACTGCACAATTTTGAAGACTGATCTTGATCTTTACTGTCTACCAAATTTATGTTCACAACAAATATGTCATGAATCGTAGAAGATTAAATGAAATTCTGCATGTAAAATTAATTTGGTTTAGAGGGTGCTCGTTTAAAACCTCGAACCCCCTCCCCTGGATCTGCCACTGGTCAGTCTTAGCTTGCATTTCGTAAATTATTATTCAGAATGACAATTATCATTCTAGATTCAGAAAAAGAACTAAGTGCAAAAAATAATGAAACTAAACTTTTCAACTATTTCTATGGTAATTTTCAACTTGGTTTTGTTTAAAAGTCACCAATATGTCCAGTTAAGAGTTTGAGTCTACAAAAAATTATTGTGATCAAAAGAAAAGTACACATGAATGTTTATTTTTGGCGAGGACATCCCCCCCCCCACACACACACACACTCACACAGAAAGATTGGGGGAATATTGTTTTACCATTGTCTGTCTGTCTATCTGCAAAACTTAACATTGCCCATATTTTCAAGGCCATTCAAGAAACAATGCTCATATTTGGTATGATTATAGATCTCAGTGATAGGCAGCTGCTGGTACCTAGGTCAAGGTCATGTGACAAGATCAAGATCATCTGTCAAGGTCAAATTTCTAAAAAAATGCTGTTTTGGGGGCATTCCTGTTTCACAAACACATCTTGTTCTATATGCTATATCGTTTTAGCTTTGAAAATCTTACTGATGGATATCATCCAAATTTCTCTGAAATGCTCTTTGGGTGACCTTTTATCACTCTGCAAAAAATATTATGATAAAAGAAAAAGTATGTGTTTAATGTGCAGAGGTCATTTCTCCATATGTAACTTGTTATATAGTTAAATCTTTAAAAATCATTTTCTCAGATGCGAATGGATAGATATCAACCATTTAAGTGATCCTTGTGTGATCCTTTATCAGTCTACAAGAAATTTGTGATTAAATGAAAAATATGTATTTTATGGGCTGAGGTCATTTCTCTAAATGTAATTTAGTGTAAAATTTGAAAATCATTTTCTCAGAAGCCAAATGATGGATATCAATTATCAATCGAATTTCAATTAAGTGATTCTTGGATTTGTGATTTGATGAAAAGTATGTATTTTATTGGTAGAGACCGCATTAAACAAAATTCACTTGAATGATCCTTGGATGACCCATCAACAGACTAAACAAAATTATTGTGGTTGAATGAAAATATGTATTTAACAGGCTGGGGTCTATCTGTTTTATCATATTCATCAATCGTGATTTTTTCTTAGAAGAAATATTTCTGCAGGTGACACTTAAAAACTCGTATTTACTTGAAATAAACATTCATTCATTCATTCATTCATTCATTCATTCATTCACTTATATTCTCGACGAAGAGAAAGCCATTATTACTGTGCGTATTCAGACGTTTAACATGTTAAATTTTATGTCCCCCCCCCCCCCCCCCCCCCCCCCCCGCAATGATAAGATCCTTAGATGGGGGCATGTTGTTTTACTGTTGTCCATCTGTCTGCAAAACTTAACCCGAAACTTAAAATTGCAAATTACTTCAGCCAAGGCAATTGAAGATAATCAATACTCATATTTGGCAGAATGATAGATCTCATCAATAATTATCTTTAGATACAAAGGTCATGTCAAGTGACTTCAAGGTTACCTATCAAGGTCAATAGGTTGATAATATTGCTGTTTTGTAGCATTTGTCTTTTACAATCATTTCTTGTTTGTACTGAATACATAAACTTTAAACATTTTCTTACTCATTTTTTTGCTCTGGTCTTTCTCCATACTGCTGCCTATACTGTAGATACGCTCAATGACATGAATATTCAAGCTATCAGCCCTTAATCCCTGATGGTCTGTGACGCATTCATGTCCGGCCAAACTGTTATGGCTCCTACGAAGTAGATGGGGGGGGGGGGGTATTATGATTTCACCCCGTCTGTCTATCGATCTGCCAACCTAACTACTCATCAGTCCTTAGTCCTTTTTTCGTTTCCGGCTTCTATTTTCAAGTGACTTTAAATCATGAAACTTTGCATAGTTGTTACCCATGACCCAAGGAGGGGCCCTATTTTTATACGCCGCCGAAGGTGGTCGTATATCGGAATCATCATCTCCATCTGTCCGTCCGTCCCGATATCAGTGTGTCCGTACATTACAATCTTTTGTCCTTGACCTAGCGCATATTGTTTGGTAAATTTCAGCCGTGTCATGGAAAGAGGAACCTTCTTGTAAAATTTCTTGTGAAGGCAACTCCTCCATGTATGGACTGATTTGGATGAAACTGCCGCAAATATTTCCAATCACCTGACCTTTGCCTATTGCTGAGGTTTGGTGAATTTCAGCTGCGTCATAGAAAAGGGGATTTTCTTGTGAACGCAATTCATTTATCTATGAAGCGATTTTAAGGAAACTGTCACGAAATGTTCTTTGTCACCAGAATTTGTGCATGTTGCAGTTTGGTAAATTTCCGCCGCTTCATTGAAAATGGGGCCCTCGTGTCAAATTTCTTGTGAATGTAACTCATTCTTCACAAAAAAAGCGGCCTTATTGTCATTTTCTTTATAATACAAATTGTTCATTTGAGATGAAAGTAAACAACTCCCCATTTACGGATTGATATGGTCGATACTTTCAAAGGTTATTCTTCATCTAATGAACATGTGCATAATCTCACCTTTCAATCTTATGATGTACCATCACAGTAAGGGGGCCGCCGTCATAGCGCAGTTGGTAGCGCGTCGGACTGGCAATCTAGAGGTCCCGGGTTCGATTCCCGACGACGGCATTTATTCTTTCCGACTATTTGTCTCTCACCAATGGGTTGATAATCATAGACTTATGTGAGATAGTAGCTGGAGGCTAGGAAAGGATGCGATGGTTCTACTGGTGAGAGAAATACCAGGAAACCATTGTAAGGTGCTCCAGCCGCCGCGATATAACTGAAAAAATGTTGAAAGCGGCGTTAAACTCCATTCAATCAATTACAGTAAATGGGCCTTTCGTTTTAATGATAATCCTTTTGGCGGCGTATCTTGTATCAACGGCACTCTTGTTTAGGGTCACGAAGGTCAAAGGTCAAGGTCGCAATTGAACTTTGTCCGAAAAACGGCTTATGGAACTGGCGCTATGGAGTGTGTGTGGGAGGGGGTGGGGGTATTAGTCCGCTTTACGACACATCTAATTCTTCTTTTTGGTGTCCCTGTCGATTTCATTATGTATCGACGCTTAGTGCAAGACTGTACTAGGTGTATATCCATTGTATTTACACTTAGTACAGTCTTGCGCTGAACCCTCGATATGAATTCCCTTACAGATGACATTACTTTGTAATTAAAACAATTACACCTGAAAAATACTATCTTTGATTCGAAAGACGTTTTAAATCTGTCTTTATACCCCAGCTACAAAGTAGAAGGGATATATTGCTTTCATGCAGAAAAAAAAAATCAAGGTCACGAAAGAATTTCGAAGATCACCAACGTACTTAAAAAATTCAAAACATATTCCTTTTGTTTCTACTTCCCGACATTATTTACTAGTACACCGGCCCTTCGTTCAGGATCAAATCGTTCGTGAAACAGTCTTAAGAATACGACACGCTTGTCACGTGCAAAGTGAGGTTTCATTTTTGTACACCATCGAATGTTGTCGTACATCGGCATCATCTCCGTCCGTTCATCCGGACAACTAATTCTTATTAACACAACTCCTTTAACTACGGACAGACCGCTGTCATAGCGCAGTTTTTAGCTTTTCGGACAATCATTTAAATGGTCCCGGGTCACAAGTTGATACCAGACAGCGGCATTCATCTTTTCCGACTATTTGTCTTCCATAAATGGGTCGATAATTGTAGGCAAATGTATGATATGCAGCTGGAGGCTTTTAAAGGATGTAATGGTAGTCCTGGTGTGAGAATTACCAAAAAATCCATTGTTACATACTCCAGCCGTCCTGATGTAACTGATAGATTGTTGAAAGCAGCGTAAAATCCCATTGAAACAAACAAATCAATTACGGATTTGCATAAAACGTTCACAGAATGTTTCCTATCGAGTGACCATGCGCATATCGCAACGATATTTTGATACATGTTCACTGCTGCGTCTCGTAAAAGATAATTTTGTTGAAAAATTGCCCGTAGCTGCGTATAGTGTGACCTGCACAAATGATTTTAAGTTTGAACGTAGGTTCGTTTACCTTGTGTAACACAATTTCGGTTGAATTTTTGCATGAAAATAAAATAATTATGCTATCGAGTTTCTTTAGACCCGAACCCCATCTGGACACACCACTGCAGTTGTAGTTAGCGCTAGTTCAGGAATGAACTGTTCCCGATTTGGATTTTCTGTGCTCGAGCGTAAAATCTCTATGCATCCTCTTAGTGTTTACGCAAAAACACATACGAAGGGTTTTCCCGTTAACGGATGCGCAAAAATGTTCAAGAACCCTTTCTTGGTTTTCTGCTTTTACGTATATTAGAATCTACGCATATTTTTTCTTGTCGATTTTTTGCGTGTTTATATGTAGTTCCTATAGGCGACGTGGAAGAATTGTGCGTGTTTCGTACCCAACCTTGAATTTTGACGCAAAAAAACGCGGGGATGGGGCTTTTGGGCCGGAGCCGCGGCAGAAAATCAAAGTTTTAGGATTGTTTATTATTCTCTATTTTAGAAAATTAGTCCGCTTTGCAAAAGTTGGCTTTAGTTAGAAAACTCAAATTCATAACAAAGGCATTTCACGGGATTCTGCATCGACTTCTTACAAGTTTACTAAATAAATGCTTTATTGTGTGTTTTGAATAAAATAGTCATTTTGTCTCGGTCATAAAGATCACGGCATTTGTGTATTTCTTTAAGTAAAAAAATAGTTAACTTTCAATAAAAAAGATCGGCGTGAACACTGTAAAATCACCGTAAATACAACTGATGTTGTAGTCTATAATATACATCAATAACTTTGCGAATTTTTGGATGATTTCTTTTTCTCAAAATACTAATTCATTCAAATAAAATTAATTTCTCAGCAGCCTCCTTTCGCCACCAGTTTCTTCACGAAATGTTCTTGTTTGCGGTCCTATAAATACGGCTCTAATTGATTCGACTAGATGTCCTCGTCTATGTACTTTTGTCTTCCTTAATCATTGGAACCATCCGAGGATGAGCACGGCGAAAAAAGATCGAAAATGCCGTCTAGACTATTCCATTTACTCTCCATTTCTATTCGATATTCTATCGAGACTCCGGGTCGTGACGTCACGGGGTTAAAGTGTATTAACAGGCTACGATAACGGAAGCGAGTATCTTGACAGGTAAAATATCGATTTTTACAGCCGGATTACTCCCAAGCGGAAAATAATTTGACTATGCAGATAGGCGCATTGTGTTGTGTAAACACATTTTAACGTGAATTCGTATTAAACAAAAAATATTTTTTTGGACTGAACTAGTACTTTAATTCCTTTCTAATTGTAGGGGGAAAAAGCGAAGATTGACAGCTTAATATCACAAATAAAGTTTATTCAAACCATGAATTTACTACTTTTTTTAATGCCCATCCATAAGTCCGGAATGCTTTTCAAGCATATGACTCGGAAAAATAGCCATGAAAGGTCCCTGTCATTTGATATATTTAAACCGTCCAAAGAATTAAAAATGCTTGATCCATCATCAAAACTCTTAATATATATCTAGATCTATACGACAACACTTCGTAGGACAGAAAAATACCTCGGTTGAAAATCCCTGCCTTCAGTGTTTTGCTAGCAAGTAGAGCTGCTATCATCTGCATACGGGCGTAACTAGATTTTTAACATTTATACAGGCTCTTAGAAAGCGATCGACATAGAATATATAGGATAGACTAAAGGCAAAATGTGGACTGTGACAAAAGATGAATGTCCTCCGTCCCGGCTCCCCTTTTCCATGGCTTAGCATTGGTGAAAAATCAAAAACATCATAGCTACAGCTTGAATAGTTTCGATGTTATGATTCATCAAGGACGTTTTTTTTCTAAAGAGGATTTATTTCTATTACGCACTTGGGTAATGTGCGTAATGATAGCTATGCCCTTGATCTATCATGTCATGTCAGTCGAAAATCAATCGCCTTTTTATACATATAAAGGATAATCGTTTGTTTCAGTGTAAGATCGATTTAAATTCATTTACATCTAGTGAACAATAAAAGCTATATTTTCACGAGTGGTGGAGCCACTCTTGAAAATATAGCTTTTGCTGTTCACGAAATGAAAAATTAATCGATCTTACTAGAAAAACAAAGGCTTATTCTTTTTTTTATTGCAGAAATGAGACAAAAAGTGAAATTTCTAGGACATATTTTCGTAAAGCGCGTCATATTGCGCGGGATTGCTATGCAACGTTCATTGTGACGTCACTTTTTTGCCCCGCATAGATGACGTCAGATAGGATGAAATGCACAAAAGCAGGGTATAAGTTTTTGATACTTTCACTGCTTTTGCGGTGATATTATCAAGTGATAATATATATGCTGCCGTTATTTCTCGATAAACCACCGAAAAGCATTAACTTAAAAGTGCAGTACAGCCAAACCTGTCTTAGCGGCCACTTGTAGCCTATTCAGCAAGCAACCTGTATTAAGCAAGCGGTCAGGAGTTCCAAAGAGAACCAATTGCACTGTAATTGACCTCTATTAAGCAAGCACCTGTCTTAAGCAAGCACTTTTTGAATGTCCCTTTGGTGCTTGCTTAAGACAGGTTTGACTGTATATTTTACTACGGTACTACGCCGGCAACGCAGCTACGTTCCGCCCTTCATGGCTCATAGAAAATTCATCGCTTGACCATCTCTGACTCTTCGCCTAACAAATTAGATAATCTATCTGTCATGTCATGGATCTATTCCCTGTGAAAAATCAACTTAAAAATACTATCTTATCTATATTGCAGTACCGCGGCTCGCAGAATTTAAGTCTACATCGCATGTCCATCGTTGTCTGTGGCTGGTAAACCTTTAATATACATGTAGTCTCAATTTTAGACCTTATATCTGCATTGCAATGTAAGTAGCGCCTACGGTCTAAAAATCACAACGCATTCCGAGTACAGAAATCTGTACTAGCCTTTAATAATGATTGCTGGGTAAGCTAAACTGAATCGTTCAACTGTTACCGTTGGAGAAAAGCAATAGACACAGCTTTCCAACGGAGAGGATAGAATTATATATATATATTTTCAGACTTGATAACCGTTTTAGGTAAGCCTGTAATAATTTCGCAACATTTCGGAAGTAGCCTTTAACTTTAGTCGTGCAAACCGAGGTTTCCTAGTGTTTCTCGACGAGACAATTCAAATGAGTACTCACAGCATAGGCAAGGGCGTAACTTCTATTACGCAAGTGCGTAATTACGCAAGTGCGTAATAGAAGTGCGTAATAGAAATCAATAATGCCACAAATCTTTGTCCAAATCAATACGTACACATTTTATAGGGTATTTTGCATTTTTTTTTTTTCGTGTACAATCTCACATTATTAAACAAATTTTTTGTTTGCCCGGTCAACAAAACAATTAGACACAATTTGATGAAAGCCAGAAAATATATATATAGTCTGTATTTAGGGACGTAGACCTATTCATGTTAATATGTAAATGTCTTAAAAAAGGAATCAAGTTGTTTTTTTTATATATATATTTTGGATGTTCGAAAGAATTGGAATATATTCTAACCTGTATTGGTTATTGCGCAATATCACAAATGTAATACAGATCTATAAATCTATAAATACCATCAAATGTGCTTTATCTTTTTTATCTTTGATAACTACTCGAGATTAATATTTATGTGTTACAATGGAATGTTCTTATATCGAAATTCGTGCATACAGTAAAAAGGCGAATAAAGGCTCGTAAATAGGGCTTGATTAATCTGTTGTTACGAACTTTTTGTTCGTCTTGTCCCTCTTCGAGATATCGAGCATTCCTTATTTTCTAGTTAACTTGCAACTTGTCTGATATCTTCTTTACGTCCAGGAAAAAAAGGATTCACACTAAGCAGAGCAGATTTGTATGACAGGCTGTCTACCGATTCCTATATTCCTATTAAACTCCTATATTTTGGGTCCAAATCCTATATTTTTAAGCACCTCCTATATTCCTATAAAACTCCTATATTTTGAAAATATTTCCTATATTTTTAGCTCACCTGAGCACGAAGTGCTCATGTGAGCTATTGTGATCACCTTTCGTCCGGCGTTCCGTCGTTGGTCGTCGTCCGTCAACAATTTCTTTTAACGACATCTCCTCCTAAACTACTTGGCCAATTAAGACCAAATTTTACAGAAATGTTACTTAGGTGGTCCCCTTCAAAAATAGCTAAAAGAATTGAAATCCATTAAAAACCCTGGTTGCTATGGCAACCAAAGGTGAAATTTTAAGAAAATCTTAAAAATTCTTCTTCTCCTCAACCAGGAATCCTATCGACTTAAACTTTGGTATGGATGATCAGTTCATAGACCTGAATTAGAATAGCTAAAATCAAATCTGTTGGGCCACCAGGTGCGGAGCACCAGGGGGGAGGGGGTAGAACTTTGGGTAAATTTTGTAATCTTCAACCTTCTTCTTTGGAACCTTGATCCCTACAGACTTGTAAATTGGCATGGATGATCAGTTCATAGACCTGAATTTAAATAGCTAAAATCATATCTGTTGGGCCACCAGGTGCGGAGCACCAGGGGGGAGGCGGTAGAACTTTGGGTAAATTTTGTAATCTTCAACCTTCTTCTTTGGAACCTTGATCCCTACAGACTTTTAAATTGGCATGGATGATCAGTTCATAGACCTGAATTTAAATAGCTAAAATCATATCTGTTGGGCCACCAGGTGCGGAGCACCAGGGGGGAGGCGGTGGTACTTAGGGGTAAATTTTATAATCTTAAACCTACTTCTTCTTCGGAACCAGGAGCCCAACTGACTTGAAAATAGGCATGGATGATCAGTTCATAGACCTTATGAAAATAGCTAAAATCATATCTGTTTGGCCATCAGGTGCGGAGCACCAGGGGGAGGGGGGTAGTACTTTGGGTAAATTTTGAAATCTTTAATCTTCTTCGGAACCAGGAGCTCTACAGACTTGAAAATTGGCATGGATGATCAGCTTGTAAACCTTATATAAAATAGCTAAAATCATGACTGTTTGATCACCAGGTGCAGATCATCTGGGGGGAGGGGGTAGTGCTTTGTTGAAATTTTTGAAATCTTTGACTGTCTTCTTCTGATGTACCAGAATCTCTAAAGCCTATATTTTTGACATGAATGATCAGCTCATAGACCTTATCTGAAATAGCTAAAATCATGAATGTTTGGCCACCGGTCGTAGAGCACCAGGGGGCGGGAGGGTAGCTTTTCAGAGCAATTCTTAAATATTTAACCTTCTTCTTCTGATAAACCATGTGCCCTACAGACTTGAAAAATGGCAAGGATGATCAGCATATGGACCATAGTTAGAATAGCTTAAATCATAACTGTTGGGCCACCAGGTGCGGAGCCACCGGGGAGGGGGAGGGGGGATAGTACTTTGTAAAAAAAAAAAATCCATAACCTTCTTCTTCTTCTGAACCAGAATCCCTACAACCTTTATATTTGACACAGATGATCAGCTCATAGACCTTATTTTACATAGATATAATCATGAATGTTTGGCTACCATGCAAAGAGCATTGGGGAGAGGGTAGTATTTCGGGTCAATTTTGAAATTTTAAACCTTCTTCTCATGATGAAGTAGGAATCTTACAGGCTCTAAATTTGGCATGAGTCATCAGCTCATCTACTTTAATCAAAAGAGATATAGACATGATTGTTTTGTCACCAGGGGCAGAGACCCAAGAGGAGGGCTAGTGCTTTGTAGTAAATTTAACAACTATTAGAGATTCTACTGAACCAGAATTCCTACAGCTTTTTCATTTGATATAGAATAATCAGCTCATAGAACTTAATCTAAAAAGCTATTATGATTGTTGGGCCATAATGTGCGAAGCAACAGGGGGGAGAGGGTAGTACTTCAGGTCAATTTAACATTTGAACTTTTTTTTAAGCTCACCTGAGCACAAAGTCCAGCTTCCGTCCTTTGGTTGTCGTCTCCATCCATCAACAATTTCTTTAAATGACATCTTGTCCTTAACTACTGGGCCAATTTACTCCAAATTTTACAGAAATGTTTCATAGGTGGTCCCCTCCAAGATAGCCTAAAGAATTGAAATCTATGAAAAACTTTGGTTGCTATGGCAACCAAAGTTGAAATTTAAGAGAATCTTATAAATTTCTTCTTCTGGTGAACGAGAAGCCCTACAGCTTTGGAATTTGCCTTGGATGATCAATTCATAGACCTTAATTATGAGAGCTAAAATTATAACTGTTGGGCCACCAGGTGCGCATTACTAAAGTTATCCCAGATACTCTCTTGTAAAAATGATCATGCAAAGAAAACCAGACTGATAACAGTTCCATTTTGGATCTTGTATTTTCAAACAGCAATAGTAAAACTGAGACTGTGGAATCTTACTGGTCTGACCATAAGATTATTTTCCTTTACACATAAATTTGTTACAGTTCAATTTTTCAAAAGAAATGCAAGTTACCCTAAAGTGCTTTGACTCAGGTGAGCGGACCAGGGCCAAAGGCCCTCTTGTTAGGAAAATGTATTGCGGATATATGATCAGATAGCAAATATTGCTTTGATACTGCTCTTTGCTTCTTTATTCTTCAGGTAAGAGAATCTCTATGTCTTCCATAGCATCACCATCCTGTATAATGCTTTGGTGCACTTCATCTGTTCCTCGTCACCTGTTTGGTCACCTACAAGGCAGTTGAATAGGACACCAGCCTTTAGGGTGCCAATTCAGGTGATGATGATCATGATGATGCTCTACAGCAGCCTCCTGTCTGGACTGTGATGCTATGGAACTGAAAGGTTACTTTATCTATACATTAATTAACATAGAAAAAGCAAGAGTGGAGGTATGGATTGTTAGTATAAGAGCGTAGGATAAACAATTTTCACTGGAAAAACTCCTATATTTTTACTCTAAATGAGCTAAAAGCTCCTATTTTTCTAAAAAAATATTCCTATTAAAACTCCTATATTTTTTAGAAGACCTGGTAGACAGCCTGGTATGACTAAACGGTAGAGCTCAGACGAGTCCTTGAGTACCCCAGTATCGGGTAGGGTAAAGTTTATAACCGGGTCCCTAATCATTACCAATTACCCGACTATTCATTGCATATATGTACTATGTACTAAGTACTTCATTGCATATATATGTATTATGTAACTGTGTACTTTATGGGATCAAATTCAGAAAAGAATCGAATACTGAAAAAAAAAAAAAAAAAAAAAAACACACACACATGTCAATTTCGCGACGATAGTATCAACTGATTTTAGGCGCTTCGTTATTACGAACGCACGGTTTCATGATAGTGGAACCGCTGTAGTTCCGCATCGTTTCGGAACTCCTGATCTTTCACAATGTTGACCGAGGTTTCCTTATGAAATCATTTGGAAACCTGCTACCACTGTCAAAGTTCATTACCTCTAAAACGTTGCGGAACTATTACGGGTTCAATGCTAGTCTCAATTTTGGACGTTACATATTTCATTGGATGCGACCAGTCCAAAAATAGCATCGCATTCCGAGGACAGAAATCTGTACTAGGTTAAATACCTGACTTTTTATTCTCCTGGCTTAGTATCAGGGTATATGTTGCAAAAGAACAAAATTTCGCTGGACCCTCCTTTCTTTGAAATATGGTCATTTAAAAAATATTTGAAAATTTACAATATTATAAACAATTTGTTTAAGGAAGGTAAATCACACGTGTCACATGGCTATCAGCTGTCAATCAAGTTTGTTATCAGAGAGCTTATTTCTCCCCCTGTTTTTATCTAAATTAACAATTAACGAATCGATTTACTTTCAATAATAACCCTTGATTTCGGTTTTAAATGGCCCTCCCATAATTCAAATATCTCGGGATAATTCTTCATATGGTAAGTTTGCGACCCTAATGGCGCAACTATAGATGGACAAGTTTAATTGAGTGATCAAATGCCGATTTCGTATGTACGGTTATAGACAAAATTGACCTTTGAGCACTCAATTAAATTAAACTTGTGCATATACACATCTTTATTGTTTAGGTTTAACTTTTTATCTATTTTTCGTCGATTGGGAAACAAGTTATTACAACTTACATCCCTCTCGATTCTGTTTCCTAAGAAATTCAGCAGCGCATAATGTGTTGGCCTATGAAAGAACTACGATCGATAGCCACTTTCGGAAATCGAACTCGGGACATTTGGGTCAAGAGACCGACGCTCTCCCTCTAGACTGCGGCCGCCACAACATCTTTATTGCATCTTTTTTCAGATCCCAAGGACTAATATGTCAAATATTTCTCAAGAAGCATTCCAATGACGTCACAATGACGATAACTTATGGGGTAAAGGGTCGTAATAAGGGCCAATTTGTAAAGACAAGAGGACCAACCCCCATGACGTCACGGGTTGTAACCTGTCATCAGATAGCTAATCTTTTTGACAAAACCCTTGCTTAATTTCTCATTTTGCAATCCCATGAAAATGCATTTCAAATTACTCATTTTACAAGTTAATATGTCATAGGTTAATAGTCTATCATCTCCTTGTCGTGTCACCTATGTATATCATAGAACCTCGTAGAATAAAAGAAGCTTTTTAAGGAACAAGCTATGCGCTCTTTATATCCCTGGATATCTTAAAGCATAGTAACTACAAATAAGTCTGTGCACAACATTTCTAACCATTTAAAATACGCACAAATCAAACAAGCAAAGAGTAAACAAGGTTCAATTTTTAAGAATATTTTTTCGGATTTTCGACTCAACTTACTGTTCCTTCGGACTTTGCATATATAAGCGCGTTTTTTGTCTTGATATTTTCACTTGTATTGTCGGTAGAATTATCAAGTGATAATTTACCTTCAAATCTCGACAACTCAGTGAAAAGCATTTAAGAGCAAATAGACAATATTCTATTGACGTAAACTTTACAGTTTACGGACAAACTTTATTCAGAATGTCACTCTAACTAGCCTTGCATTTCAACATATTTTAAACGGTGTCGTCAATTTTGAGATGTTTATGAGGCCCTTCAAGGGAAGGGGTGCCAGATACCTGATTTCAAAACAATTAAAGGTCGATCGCGATGGTTCGATTCCCGGGCTGGCTCTTTAACAAACTAATTCTCTCTCGGATGAGACGTAAAACCGAGCTCCCTTGAGACGGTGAATTTTTTATCTAGCACGTTAAAAAACGGCGTATCTCAGCAGTAGATTCGTCATGTATCCTTGCACCATCCCCTGTAACAACCGTCATGTGGCCATAAGCTTTGGTAGAGACGATAAATAAACAGAAATACGCACGCAGATAGAATAATAATTTTAGTCTCAGAAAATATTTTAATTATAAAAAGTGAAGACTCGGGTCAGTCTGGGCAATTCGTGTAGTCCGGCCATGATCAACGCATCTCGCGCTTCCCAGATGGTCCATTTTCCTGTGACGAGTCACATATGTAAGATAATGATATACGAAGTTCGGTCTAGACTCAAGTGATATCGAAATGGAATATGCCGAACTAAATTATCGATTGTCGCTTCGGGTATTATTGGTATCTGATTGAAAATATATAAACAACCCGATCACACTTATTGTTTATTATAAACTTTGAAAATGTATGTGAGCTTTCGATAAGATATGTGTCTCTGTGGTTGAAAAGAAGACTCTTTTTTACACAAGCAACACAGTGGTGATCATCATCATTTAATGATATTTCATTAATAAAGACAAACAATGATTCTCCAAGGATATTTGAACACCCTGCTGTATCAGTTTTGTCCACGATGTGTCAATTGAGAGAGGATCGAAGGGATCTGTGATTTTAAAAAAAAGTTTCTTTTAAAAATACATTCTAAATGTTTGAAATCAAATCGGATATCCATGGATGTTAATGAGCCACATTAACTCCTAAAAGGTATTTCTTTTTTATTGAAGACAGGTTTACCTGTCTTTCAATATAGGGATCGTCGCCGTCGGATTTTGATAACAAACCTACATGTGTCATTACGCTCAAGAAAGTAGACCCATTCATAAAAATAACCAATAGTGTAGCAATATACCGTAAAATTTTGGTGCTGACCTACATTCTGGCCGGGACCTCAGGGGAGTGAACACGTGATCTATGCAGAAGTTGCCTGCAGAAACGTGTTTTACATTCGTAAGTGGTGCTGTTTTAGGGCGTTTTCGGCTGCAATCTTTTGCATTTGCTCCAAATTTTCAATTGCATCCTACAACTGTTTTTATGCATAGCATTGGCAAGCTATTTTCAGTTCCCCATTTTAGACTCCCCATTTCTCGTAAAATTGTGTGTTTGTGTGTCCTTAAGGTTGCTTTATTTATCCGTCTCCCGGGCCTGTCGTAGTGTAAATGGATAAAAACTAAAATAGCACAAGGCTATTTGAATAAACTCGTAAACCCTTGGAATTTCCTAGGTTTGAATTTTTACTTGGATTTACGGAGAAATTTCGATGGCTTATCAAATTACTTTATTATTAGGCTTGTTTTGTCTATCCATATTGTACAGCATTCGGAACATCACTCGGTCATTTCCGTAAACGGCAACAGATCGTGATCGTGATATTCACTGGGCAATCATCGGGCGATCTCCGAAGTCTCAGATCTATCTAAATGTAGGTTACGGAATCGGCCGAGTTGTGACGAATGCGTTAGATTGGCCGAGTGGTGTTCCGAATGGCCTATATGGTAGTACAGTTAACAACATCGTGAAATTGACAAGGTGAATGATTATGGAATGATTTAGGAATGAAGTTGAATAAATGTGTGGAGCGACTTTTTAGTGAGTTTAATGGGAGGTAATCCAGCATTGCAAATTTTGTTCATGACGAACAAAATTTGCAATATTAATTACCTCCCTTTAATTAAATTTGCATACAAGTTCTATAGATAGCTCCCTATTTCTTAAAGAACCCATCAGACGCTTATAATTTCAATAATTAAGTGAAATCTCGATTTTTTCCCCAGCTATTTTTATTTTGAACGAAGTTGTTGTTATATGTTTTTCAATGAGTTTGGAGCGTTTTTGAATGGTTTGACTGATTGTCTGGAATGAATGAATGGAGCGCTGGTCGAGCGATTTAGAATGGTTTTGATTGAGTTATTCGTCAATTTCACGATGTAACTATCGGTACTACGCATGCGCGACCCCGGTTTTGAGTTTCCGCTTTTGTTTTCGACAATTTTCTGACAATAACAAAAACTGTTTTGGAAACTGGAATGGATTTATTTGTAACATTCTGGAGTGGACTTTGAAAGAATTCTACTCAAGGTGATAAATGCTGTAGCTCGGGATTTCATTTAACGATCTGTCATTTTGGCAGTTTTGTCAAAATTGATAGTTCACCGGATAGTTCAATCCGAATCTTGATCTAGAAAAGCAGTCCCGTGGAAAAGGCCCGAAAGGTTGGTTGTCTTAACAGGTTTATATATTATTTTGTAGTAAAAATAATTTTCTACTAAGTAAGACCATATGCAAGGAGAATAACCTGAAATGGAGATCGAAATATCTCAATGGAAAAATAGAAATAGAATGTTTCACTCCTGGAAGAAACTTTAACGGTATTCATAAAAAAAGCTACAGCTATTGTACGTGAAAATACTTCCTCTTGGTATTGACTTTGACTAGTAAAAGTATAAGAATATTGGTATTACTTTCATTGCTTCTTCTATGTGGAGATAATTAGTCAAATCCTGGATCAGATAATAAATGTAAAAGAAATTTGAACAAATTTCCAATTCAGGGCAATATTCACAATGGTAATGAAATGTTCAGCTCTTCATCAAGGGGTAAGCAATGTGTGTCATGTGGATTAACAATTTATTTAAGAATTTTACACATCCACTTAATAAGTTTGACTGGAAAAAAAAAACGGATTCGGATCATATTGGATTGCTGGGGATAATCTATACAATTTTATAAAACAGGGTTGCAATAATTCATTCGAGTTTTTAGAATACAGGAATTTCCACCATATTTCTGTTGGTTAAATGAATATTTTTCATTTAGGATATTGAAAACTTACACTTGGGGATGAATAGCGATTATGAAGGCAGTTACCCTCTTGTTAAGCTTGAATTGGCTAAAGGGATAGGTTTATCTGGAAGTGATGAGTCTTCAAAGTAAAGCATATTCATTTGTTAGGAAGGTGCAGTTTCCATTTGTAACCATCAATGATTGTTTTAAATTTTTGATTCCCACTCAAGAGATCTTCTCAAAACGCCACAATTTTCATTCCAATTGTTAATATTCAGTTCTGTCTTCAATTCAGGCCTTTCAGGCCTTTGATTCTTGCTATTAATTTAAAAATATCGTTTAAGAGTATATGTTGATATTTTGATTGGATTGCCATTTCTTTTAAGATAAGATACTTGTTGAAGCATCTGTTTATCTTTTTGGATTTATTTTATTTTATCACCAAATTTTAAAAATCTTTGATTATAGTGTGTGCTTTTCTGTATTTCAAGCAATTTCTTTTTGCAACTAAATTTATCATATCAAAAATAATGCGCATGCAGGATAAATCTATCAATATTCATTAAAGAAATGTCGTTACGTGATTATTTACCACAAAAAATGGCGTTCGGACCATCTTCAGTGACCCACTGTCGCTCCTTTCCGTAAACTTCATTCTTCAAAAGAGTGGAGAGTAACGTAATGCTAAATACACCAGGGGCCCGTTTTGGTAAACTTCTTACGAAAAAATGAATCGTAAGTCAAACTCACAAATCGTACCTGGTGTTTCATTCATTGTTGGATATTGCCTTGCAAAATCTCATTGGAAACGTCTTTAGAAGACGTTTCCAATGAGATGATGCAGATTAGAATTCCATATTTAGTTACTAATATTGAAGTAACTTTAATTTTTGTCTTGCGCTAAAATGGTCGTAAGATGTTTAGTAAAACAGGCCCCTGGGCTCAAAAGATGCATCTGAACATAATGCCAATAATATACACACAGCAGTGTTGTGATATATATCTAATCAATTGTGACATGTAAACTGTATTAAAAAAGGCCTTCTTGTAACTGTCTTCTTGAAACAAATCTACGATCTACGACGCCTAATAGTATCCTGCAGCATTTTGAATTGCTAGGAGGGGGGTGGGTGTCATAGCGACAGCGTTTTCGCCCTTGAAGCGGCATTTTCCAAGATATAGTTAGTCGGCTATTATATCGAATATTTTACAAGGACTTCCTTTGCCCATTGAAGCAAAAATTTAATTAAATAATCCACCCATACAAAAAATATTAAAATCGGTTTGATGTTGTAAAGTTTCGGAAGAGATAGTTGTATTTCGGTCTAACCAATCTTTTCCTTTTTTATGTGATCGTGTCATGGAAGCCAGATGTTGTGTGCATACAATGTATATGCACTGACGTCATTGAAGAACCGCTAGTAATCTAAATGAAAAGACTCAATCCAAGAAGACACAAGAGTCATGTACATTTCAACATTTTTCGCTAGAGTTGACTACCCCAAATGAAAAATATTGAAGTCGAGTCAACTTCGGGAAAGACTTCGTAAAATATCGATTTTAAGTATTTGCCATAGAAGTACTAAATGCGTAATGTCATGACATACTCAATGACGAAATTGCTACGTCATCGGCTTCCGCTAGAAATTTTGAAGGAATAAATCAGTAGAGAAAATTCGAGTCATGCCGATCTCGAAATCTTTGATTAGGAGTGGATTAACTTTAAGCGTGTATCAAAATGGAAGGCGCTCGTGTTTTCCTTGCTATCCAAGAGGCAGAGCTCTTTTGATAAGTTTTTTTTCTCTTTCTTTATAATGGAAATTCAGTGAGAATAAATTGTTTGATGAATAACTGTAACTGTAAGAAAGACAAGTCCATTCCAAGTTTTTCGGTACGAACTTAATTCCAATTAGCTTGATAGAGTGCTAGCAAGAGTCAGAGAAGACATCAGCCCTTCTTTGAAAAAGTCACAAAACTCGCCGTTTGTTGGGAAATTTCAATCGTACAAATCCCGTCATTTTGTAGAAAAAAAAATACTTATGAATGCCAAAATCGTTGCTGATAAGAAATAATCAAGGTAAACTTAGGCTTTGATTGTGTTTGAATGAAGGGAAAAGTCCTAAACTTACCCAACCCACTAATGCTAATCATGAAACGAGGGGTGCCCAAAATTTCGTGCGAGCTACTCTGCTTTTCCTTAAAAGTTTTGAAATTGTGATTTTTCTGTCTATAAAGAGAAATGACCTTCAGATAGAATAAAAAAAGTGAATTACAATCAACAATAAGTGATTCGTTTCATACTATATCTAAATGAAGTCATACTATATCTAAATGAAGTCGATCAAGAGTTGGTTTCAGTTAAGTGATAAGCAGCATGGGTCAGGTAGGCTTTGTCGGTAACGCGAAGAGCTATAAACCTTAGGCGGTGCCCTAGAGGTCGATATCATGTTTGATCTTCTTGAGTCGTTATTTGAAAAAAAATGTTTAAAGGTATGATGGCATACTGCATAAACGTCTCCCATTTGAGGATGAGTGCTGCGCATTGCCCTAAGCATTCGAACGAATGGCAGACCCAGTATTTCTGTAGGAGGTTCGAACACACATATTCCAAAGGCGTTTTGAGGGACGCAGATTTTGCGAATCTGAAACTCTTAAAAATATAAAACATAGCTAGGACCCTCAAAAATTTCTTATTTAAATCCATAGGGCCCTTTGGAACTCAACTTTAATAAATAAATTGAAGACTGTTTTTCTGAAGTTGATCCACAAAGGTACATATACTTCAAACACCTTGCGTATATGACACAGAAAATATTTCAATATTTGCGCAAAACACGAGGATAGCCAAAACGAAAATACATGCAGTGTACATTTAAAGCAGGTGGTCCCTCAAAACCATAAGAGTATCCTTTTGAGCCCTACTTACGAGTCCATTGAAACCTTTTTTGTTGACGCCGTACAATACTTCAGAGTTCTTTATTTAAAATACCAAATTTTGATTGAATTTCCCTATGATAATGAAATAAATAGTTCTCAGAAAGGGGTTCATTTGAACTCCCTCTATATTCTAGTGTTTTTTCTCGGGGTTTTGGAAACGTGTCCGAAACGAGGCATAATAGGAAACTGTGTTATTTTCTAAGAAATTGGGAAAACGTTAAAACTATTGTTTTTAGACAAAAATTTAAGTTCTGTATAAAGTTTTGTACCAGAATATAGTTTTCTTTGCCTCTTCAGAAATTTAAATTCAAACTAAACTAGGAAACAAAATATTTAATTCTGAGTTTCAACTTTTTAGATTTAGAAAGATCCTCGTCTTTTATAAATTAGGATTTTTCCTCACTTGGGGAAAAATGCCTTTTTTTTTCATTGGGCGCCATCCATCACAATATAAATCGAAATGGTGTAAACTTGTACAAAAAAACTTTAATTGATCGATGTGAAATCCTAAAAACAAACTCATGACAAGCGCCTCTTCCACATTATTCCGCTATGTATTATGATGAAAGCCTTTCGATGGGGAAGCTATTAATTTTTTTGGTCGAGTTAAATAAGTCAAATAGCCTATACGAGTAAATTAGTTTAGCTTGCCGGAAAATTAGAGGACAAATTATATGTCTTTTCGAATATTTTTCACCATTTATGATAGAACAATTGATTGAAAGGAAAAACTCCGAATTGAAATATGAACCAATAAAATTTCTACGTATTGTGTTCTACCATATCAGCCGGGATATTAATATCTAGATCATAAAAATTGAGATCTATTGACTGTATATTGGCGAGAAGATTAAATTCGGACATATCATTTACATTACATCGGGGAGCCATTCGAAAATGATGCGAGATATTAGGGAAATTGTAGGCATTAATTGTAACCTTTAAGATTTGCTAAAGTTAAGTTTTGCGCCTATCTAGCTGACCTGAGGACGAAGTGCTCAAGGGAGCTATTGTGATCTATCAAGATCCGGCGTCCGCCTGTCCATCTGTCCGTCTGTCCGTCACGGCGTCAACATTTTCTTTAAACGACATCTCCTAAACTACTGGGTCAAAATCAACCAAACATGGCAGAATTTATTCCTTGGATGGTCCCTTGTACAAATTGCTAAAATGGGAAGGATCTATGCCATATCACGGGAAAAGGGGCCTTAATGACAATTTTCTTGGTTACACTCTAGAAGCCACAAATATGGTACAGTCTTCATGAAACGTGGTCAGAATGTTTGTTGGGTCATGAGGACGAAGTACATATTGAAAATGGGAAGGATCCGTGCCATACCACGGGAAAAGGGGCCTTAATGACAATATCCTTGTTTACACTCTAGTGGCTACAAATATGGTCCAATCTTCATTAAACTTGGACAGAATGTTGGCCAGGTCACAAGGATGTATCCCTTGAAAAATGGGAAAGATTTGTGCCTTATAACGGGAACAGGGGCCTAAATGACAATTTTCTTGTTTACACTCTAGTGGCCACAAATATGGCACAATCTTCATGAAACTTGGTCAGAATGCTTGTCAGGTCTTATGGATAAAGCCTATTGAAAATGCAAAGGATTCGTGCTATATCACGGGAAAAGGGCCTTAATGATATTTTTTTCTTGTTTACACTCTAGAAGCCACAAATATGGTCCAATCATTATGAAACTTGGTCAGAATGTTTGTTAGGTCATGGAGGATGAACTCTTTTGAAAATGGGAAGGATCTGTGCCATATCACGGGAAAAGGGGCCTTAATGACAATTTTCTTGTAAGAGATACAGACGCCACAAATAGGGTCCAGTCTTCATGAAACTTTGTCAAAATGTTTGCCATGTCACAAGAATGAACTCTGTTGAAAATGGGAAGGTTCATGTAATATCACAGGAAAAGGAGTCTTAATGATAATTTACTTGAAATATCAGGTGAGCGATTTAGGGCCCTCAGGGTCCTCTTGTTTAACAATCCTTCAATCAAATCTCGGCGGCTGGAGCACCTTAAATGGATTCCTGGTACTTCTCTACCCAGTACGATCGTTAAAACCTTTCCTAGTCTTCAGTTGCTATCTCATGCGGCGTATGATGAATATCAATCTATTGTTGGGGATAAAAGTGAGGATAAGTGCTGCTGGGATCGAGCCCGGTTAACGGCGACTTATATCGTTATCTCCTCCACCTATCCATGTTCCCTTCGTCAGTCCGTACATGTACGTAGGCACGTCTTCGTTCAGGTATTGTGAAAAAACACAACTCCAGCAGTTATGGACGGATTTGGATGAAACTTTTACATAAAGAAATGTGAAATTTACAATGCGAATTATTTCGGAATAATGGTTGATTGAAATTGAATGAGTCTTAATGAGCGAGTTTGGAATGGAATCCGTGATCGTAATTATACACGTACTTATATTTTTTGACGAATCCCTCCAGATTTTGTACTGATTCATCACATTAATATCATTGCAAAGTTTAACTTAATGTTCTAACGTTCCATATTTATTAAGATCGATGACAAAACTACTGTTGAAAGAAAAAGAATATTTGACAATCTTTAACTAATATAATTAAAAGTTTTTTCTTTAATGCTTTTCGGTGGTTTATCGAGAAATAACGGTAGATTATCACTTGATAATCTCACCACAAAAGCAGTGAAATTATCAAAATTGTATACCCTGCTTTTGTGCATTTCACCCTATCTGACGCCATCTATGCGGGGCGAAAATCACATTGAACGTTGAATAGCAATCACGTGCAAAATGACGCGATTTTCATAAACATGTCCCAGAAATTTCACATTTTGTCTAATTTTTGCATTAAAGAAATAGAATAATCGTTTGTTTTTCGTGTAAGATCGATTAATATTTTATTTCGTGAACACGTAAAGCTATATTTTCATTCGTGGCTCTACCACTCGTGAAAATATAGCTTTTGTTGTTCACTCAATGAAATATAAATCGATCTTACACTGAAACAAACGATTATTCTCTATATATTTTTATTTGTTTTTCCAAAGAAAGCTAGTAAGCTTTTCGTCATCTTCAGCTTCAAAATCTTGAAATTTAGTTGACTATCTCATTTAGCTACTGTTTGTTACGTCACCAGGTCAGTCAGGTAGATACCAAGGCAAGCAAATAATTGCATAACCTTTGGTGTATTCCCATCTTAGGAAAAAATGAATTCTTGTTTCCTGTTAACTTGGAATGTATTCTGTTGGTACATTCTAAGCTTCGGGGAGAGATTTAACTCTTGTTTACTGTTAGCTTGAAATGTATTCTATCGATATACCGCAAAAAAACCATAGAATTTTAAGCCTGATGTTGATAATTTGACGTTGTAGATTTTCTTCGGATTTTTTTGCTAAATTGAGGTAAGGGTTCCATACTTGTTAAAACCGTAATAACAAAGACATATTTCTGTGATAAAATCGGGACCGGTCCGTCTATCGTTGTTCTTTATGAAACATTTGAATGGTATGAATATAGAAGAACTACACATTTGATGCAACTCTGTAGGGAAATGAATATTTCTGTTTCAAAAATATTATAATGATAATAAAATGAAATGGGAAAAAAATAAGAATAAATGAAACTCAATCTCAGTTATTCCTAGTAATCTAATTTTTTTATTGGAAAAAGTTTTGTAGGAAAAATTAGACAAGATGGAGGGAAAAATGATGCTATTCCTGATATTTCATTGCGCTTTTTCTGCATCGATAAAGAAACCCGATGAATTCTTATAACATTTTTTTTGTATTAATGTTTGCTCCAGTTAGTCTATTAATTTGACAAATAAATGATGCATTTTTATTACGAAATTGCCTTAATCAATTACGCATAGGTCGTTTTTCGAGATCCCGGCTACTACATTGTTTGAGGTGAATTATGACGCTACCGAATAGATAGCCATAGATTTGGAGTAAATTGTTTGTTTTTCAAAAGGGGATTTAAAAAGTATCCAATTTTTCTTTGTGAAATAAACAATACCCGAGTTTGTAAATGGAAACCAGAATAAAGGATAATTTATTACATGGTCAAGTCGTGCCAAAATCTGACGGATGCGAACTTTGTCAGGAGGTAAGGGGAAGACCTCCTTGGCCCGAGGTAATAAGACTTTCCGATTCTCAAATCATGATTTATTCAAATTTCCGTTTGAAATTTAAGCTATAAATCTGTAATTATACCATAATGAATATATTATCATAATAAGGTTATATTAATAAGTTGTTATTAATAATAACAACTTATTAATATTATCTTTAATGCTCATACACTTTAAATTCTAAGTTTCTGAGAAAATTCTCGGTTGAGAATTAGACAAGTTTTATAACCTCGGTCCCATGTGTTGGTTTGTATGGAAAGGACGATATTCTACTGAATTTAGACTTTGTTGGAGGAAAAAAGACAATTTTTTTGGCATTTGAAGCCGTCTTGATCAGGCTTTTTAACACAATAATGAAGGGGAAAACAGACAGGATTGGCTTGTATCGGACATCAGACTGCACAGTTCTGCTGGATTCAGTCTGTATTGTCTGCCAAAGCTTTGTACATAGCATGAATATCTCGATTATAGTAGGATTAGGCTTAAATCAGACCATAAAAAAGTGCTCTCAGCTTATTTTTATATCAGACCATGAAAATAAGTGCTCTCAGCTTATGTTTATATGAGACCATGAAAATAAGTGCTCTCAGCTTATGTTCATATGAGACCATGAAAATAAGTGCTCTCAGCTTATGTTTATATCAGACCATGAAAATAAGTGCTCTCAGCTTGTTTATATGAGACCATAAAAATACGTGCTCTCAGCTTATGTTTATATCAGACCATGAAAATACGTGCTCTCAGCTTATGTTTATATCAGACCATGAAAATACGTGCTCTCAGCTTATGTTTATATGAACAAAAATAATTGATAATAGCTACAATTCTATTTCAATGACATCTTGCTCATAAAAAGGTAAAACACCTTTAACACTTTATCAGTGAGCTAATATCAACCTTATTGACGACGTCCACGGTCCAATTACGACTGCATCTTTGCAAACACGGTTAGATATCTTTCTTCGGACCATCAGAATCACACTAGCCATTTAAAAAAAATATTTGAGCCTGTGAGGGGCATTTCCAACAAGTTAATGTGTGGGTGATGGACAGACTCCTTGCAGTTTAAGCAAACAAAGAATTCATTAAGAATATTTGTTGATCTTATTATGAGTGATAAAGACCTTTACTATCTACAGAGAACATAGCAAAAACTCTGGACAGACTGTGCGGATGCACAGGCTGGATAGTGTTTTTGCTTTGCACACATTTGAAATTGTTGAAAATGTCACGCACAGGTTCATTAAAAAAGAATGCTTTGTTGCATGGCTCACATGTTTACAGTAATTGTGAATATGCATTGCTATCAGTCAGTCTGAGACACTTTTGTCATCCTTATAGAATTTTTGTCTAAAAATAAGCAGCTTTAAACCCCATTCACACGACCAAAAACATACATAAATTTTTGCTACCCTCATATATTACAAACTCACCTAGTAAAACGCATAAGACAAAGTTAGAATTCCGACTTTGAAGTTTCACAATAAATCATATTCAATTATGTAGATAAGAATGAATTGTCGTATGTAAGGTATTTAAAGACGGGTGACATACTTTGGGACCATGAATATTTTTTCTGAAACCTTGCTGGATAAATGTAGGTTTGATATTTAGGAGATAGACAGGCATACAATTAACCATTTGCTGATTGGTCTTTATGGTAATGATTCATTGGACTTAAAGACGGATTCATCCATTTTCATTGTTTGATATGATGTTTTATCCGCCATGCTTCTAAACAAACAAAAAAAAAAAAAAAAAACATCGAAAACAATTGTTACTCTAACATGTGTAGTTCTATATGAGTCTGAGTCGGGTCTTCATACAACAATGTGATACGTTTGTTTGCTTTAAATTCAATGGAAAAAAATCACTTTAATTTGATTCGTTGCACTTATAAATAAGGTGCCACACGAGACCTGCCCGGCGTTCAGGACGTCAAAACGGTGCAAACTGTTTGCCAATTGTAACCCGCTTTGCACGCAATTGCACGTGCAAAGCGGGGTATAATTGGCAAACTGTTTGCACCGTTTTGCCATCCTGAAAGCAGGGCTGTATTTTTTTTGAAGTGATTTATTGTCTGAATGTTGATAAAACCGACACAAAGTATGTAGATCAAATCCACTTTTATCCTTAAAGACGATTTAGTCGTCTTTTTTCATGAATTAAAGTTGTAGACCACGGTTCTATTTCACCCTTTTGCTGTTTGGGAAAACCGAAATAGCCAAAATGAACAAGATAAGTGGAATTCAGCGATAAAGTAAAACCATGTAAATAAAAGAAAACAAAACAAGCTGTCATTGAAAGGATATCAGCTTAACTGAGGAGAATCTTTCGCGAAAATATTTCCTATAGGGAAAAATCGTAAAAATGAATGCGTGTGTGTCGAACACTTTTGAAGTTGCATATGTAAATTCGACCACCTGCCGTTACGGTGACGTAAAATAACTTCCTAATATCAACATGCTAGTTGATAACAAGTCTATTGTAGTCATATTGTCAAGAGAGATTAGACTGGAATTTAATTATCACCCATCCTCCAAGTGGAAGATATTGGTGCCAAATATGGTCATGACCCTTAATTTGTGTTTATATATATCGAATATATAAAAAATAAGATAATGTGAAAAATACAATAGCCGTCACCCCCATTAGAAGACGATAGCGCAGTTAGAGTGTTCCTCTTGGTCGCCGTCATGTAATACATACAGTTAGTTACATCGTGAAACTGACAAAGTGAATGATTTTGGAATTATTTTGGAATGACATTCAATGAGAGTGTGGAGCGAGTTTTAAGTAGATTTAAAGGAAGGTAACTCACTATCGCTAATTTTGTTCAGGATGAACAAAATTATCGATATTTATTACCTCCCTTTGATAAAACATGCAAACAAGGTCTATAAATGACTTCCTCTTTCTTCAAGAACCTATCAGACGCTTTCAATTTCAATTATATCAGTGAAAGCGCATTTTTTTCTAGCTGTATATATTTTGAATGACGTTGTTGATTCGATCTTTTTCAGTGAGTTTGGAACGTTTTTGAATGATTTGAGTGAGTGTTTGTAATGAAAGATTCAAGCGCTGAGAGAGCGATTGAGAATGGTTTTGATTGAGATGAATGTCAATTTCACGCTGTAATTAACTGAAGCGTACCGCACCCAACACCCGATTTTGGTGTCCCAGTTTCGATCCCCGACGTCGTCATACATCCTTTCCGACAGTTGTCTCACAGAAATAGGTTGTTGTTTATCGTAAACTAATTTTGGATTAGCAGCTGGAGGCTAGGAAACGGTTTCGTATCATTGCTTATGAAGGAAATGGTAGGAATCTATAGTTAGCTGCTCCTCCAACTGTCGAGATATGACTGAAGACTGCTATAAAAAGCGCCAATCCCTATTACTGCATTATCATGCACGTTTTCGGGTCGTTATAGGCATACTTCAACGGACAAAAACTCTGGCGTTAACGGGACAAATAGTTGATTTATAAGTATATTCACGTGCCGTTAATGCCAAGTTTCTTTTTTACTTTAAGATCCTCGATACGGGCTTATACATTTTATCAGTTTCTATGTCTCACATTAATATAGAGCATAATTAAAGACGTTGTTCCCGCGTTGAATATTGGTCAGTCTTTCGAAATTACGTTGCTATAGCTTAGAGCTAGCACAGTGCAAATTTCAGTTTCTCGTGAATTGGTGATATACTTGAGTCGAACGTCAATACTTCTACAAGTGTCTATAGTTAAAAAAATAAACCCAATACATGTTTCAAGTTTAGAAAAAGGACCAAAGAATCTTCCCATTTCGATTGTACGCTTGACTTGTATACGACTTGACTTTTATTTATATTAGTACATAAATAATATACAAACTTCAGTATTATGTTTAGTACTATTAGCTTTGAGGATTTTTCCTGTAGTCCTTTAAAACTGCTTATTTACATGTACTATATATAACACAGCCTGGCTGTACATGTGTAGATGATAATTTTGTTTCCGAATTTCCGGCTTTATCTTGTATCAAACAAAAAAAAAAAAAAAGAAAAAAACAAAAAAAGAAAAAATAAAAGAGGCAAAAGACACCTTGGCTTGGCTTTCATCTTCTTGCGCTTTGTATTGTTTTATATTGGATTTATATCGTTTTCAACAAATTCAAAAGTGTAATACATGTATACCGCGGCAGTTTTGCACCTTCCATTAGATTCTTGTCGTTCATACATCAGCAAAATCACAAAATAATCACAATATTTCATCCGAGCCATAAGCTGCAAATCCCATATCCAGATGTTGGACATGAGTAACGCTGACCCCATTTGACCTTACTAGGTAAATATCTTTCTTCCTTTCTTGGGCGAAGAATAACGTGTATATGATTCAATCCGGCCGAAATATGCAAAGCCATCACGAATGTTCAGAACCGCAAAATGAAAGTCAGTCAAAGGTCTCCTTTTCAAAATCTAACTAAGCACGGAGGACCAAATTCTTAGGAGTCAAGCATTAAGACAGCAATTGTTATGATATTTTTTAAAGACCCTTTTGTGCCAAGTCCCCTATAATCACCATATTTAGGATTAATACATTTGTGACCATCAAGCGAAAAGGAAAAATCTGGGAACTCTGAAAAATGAATATTTGTAAAAGAGATTGAGTCCAGCACAGGTCATCCAGAGGTCACATTTCAAAAAATCTTTCACAAGAAGGTACATTTGCCATTCTAGATTCAGAAAATAAGCAAAGTGCGAAAAGTTTCGACCTTGGTCAGTCTGCGCAATCCGCGCAGTCTGACTAGGATCGACACTTTACGCACTACCCAGATGGCCCCTTTTTGCATGACGGGTCACATTTATTTATGGCCCAAGATTTACGATTCTCAACGTAAGAATGGAGTCAAGTTATGTGTATATTTTTATTTCATTCAATAATTATTTCACGGCATTTGGAGTGAATGGCCGTATTAAGCTAACGCCTTAAATAAGGTTTGGCAGAAGTATTATGAGTGTGTCAAAATATGGCTGGATTTTTATTACTTAACTATTGAAATGGTGGTTTGGAAAGATATTATGTGATAAAAAGTAAAATAGTTTTTGGATGTTAACTAGGTAATTTTATCATATGACATATCTTGAAAAAAAAATCCCAAATTTGATTTATTTTTTTTCCGCCTTTATTACACGACAAAAGTTAAGAGTGGTCTGAATTCGAGAGAGATTACAGGCGAGAACTCAAAGGATTGAAGAGTCATATAGGACCCATTAGGAAACATAGTCAAAAAGGGAGAAAAATATAATTACAATTTCACCATTTTACGCTACATTTTCAAAAGTGTGTCAAATGCGATATTAAGTAACGAGTTGTTACATACATGACGCTATCAGGGTTTTAGTCTGAAATCAAGAAAATAGAGTCCGCATAACTTAATAATTGGAATCTTAGAGGTTCTTTCTTAAATTTTGGTACAGACTATTTCATTTCGCTTATAATTTTTTATTTGTAGATTTAGAGCTTTTCCACGGTCAAAGGTAAAGCAATTGCTAGAAGTATATTAACTTTTGGGACTCAACTTCGGGAAAGAATTTAAGACTGCTTTAAAGCACTCTTCAATTCTTCCCTTTAATTCGTCCCCATGAGAGTCCATGGGACTCACATCATATAGTTTTGAGGGTCCAGGCTACTTATTGTTGCGTCTCATATGCGCTTAAACTGCGCCCTGTAAAACCCTGGCTTGTAAGGCATAATTGTGGATACTTTTCTGTTTGGAAGTAGTTGCAATACTTTATCTAATTACAATCAAGATGTCCCCTCGAATTATCTAGCTTTGATACAACTTTCAAAGATATTGAAACTAATATAACTCCTGAGTCAGTCGGATCAAAAATCTTCAAACCCAGCACTGCGTGTAGGATTACGTAGCTACGGCGAGCGACCAAAACTTGAAATACGCATTGAATACGATTCTCAATGTAATGAGGGGTATCATTTCTTTGGCGCTCGCTGTTTCGATATCCCGTACGCTAGACTGGCCTGTGATTCGAAAACATCAAAATGGTATCTAACGATGACTCTCTTGAGATAATTTGGATTGTAAATTTCCGTTAATTTATCGTTGAGCTAAAGTAGCTTTTAAAGTATTTGACTAAATGAGCGTCGCCCTTAGATCCCCACAGTTTGTTTCTACGGGTTATAGAGAAAAAAGACAGGACAATGCTACTGTTGAGCTCCACCTGCCTTGAGCTCATCATGTAAAGGTTAACTGAAACGTTTGAGAAGAAGAACTGCGCTTTGCACGTGTAATAACGTTCAAAGCGATATATAATTTCCAAACGTTTGAACTCTTTTTAATCATAACAGCTGGGCTATATTTGAACGTTCATAGAAAAAGCACTGACACACTGGGCTACAGTTTAAATCTCATACGACAGACAATTAGTTTGTCAAGAGCAGATTTCATGTTTTGTAGAGCACGCCATCGACACATCGTGTTTCGGTTTAAAATCCATACGAAAGACAAATCTGTACGATGGCCATCCTTGGAATCAAATCTTCTTAGTTTGAAACCGAGCGCTCTACAGGCTAAAGATTCTTATTAAACGAAACGTTTACGTTTGCCAATCTTTAAAAATAAGTAAAAAAGATCTGCAATTTCAAGTAGTTAATTTAGAAAATTAATTTATAAATAATACGATTTATGTATGCCTTTTTAATAAAGCAAAGTTTATTTTGCATATTAAATAGGATAGGTTAATTAAACTCAGTTAAGCATAAGAAAAGAAAATACAAAAAATAGACATATTAGTTCGCTATGGTTATATGGGTGGCTCTGTGTGTATTTATTCGGTCAATAAAGGAAATATTAAACGTATAAAGGATAATTTTATAATGAGGCTATTTTGAGTTCTATATTAGGTTATCAATTTCATGCTATTTAAAGTTAACTTTCGATTGGAAAAATGAAGAGCAATACAATTATACGGTTAGTTTTAACTGTAATCTTACTGAATTTCAATTTTGCAGAGCTACAGATTGAGAGGGTATTTTGGTTTTCAAATTTAAATATTTCATTATTCTTAACTAAACCCTATGTTGTTGGTGCTCATTTGAAAAGTCTCATTGAGACGATTCAAACGATTACCACAACACATGGTTTCATTGGGAGATAAAGATTTTAGCCTAGATTTACCCCCTCTTATCTAGACCCTGATTTTGTTATAAAGAAAATGCTACTTTTCGAAAGTTTCAGCTAAATGATGATCGGCGTATGTTTTAAAAACAGTTATTTTAGTAGAAAAGTGACTGTAAAATATATAACATTTTCCCTTACATGTCTACCAAATTATATTCTGCATGTGCATGTACATTGTTCCATCAACAAAACAAAATCATCAAGTCAGCCCTCGCCTGATAATCCTACGCAGGATTCGAAAATTATGGCAGTATAGTGCGACAATTTTTCTAGAAAAACATTCTTTGTTCTTCTTATATATCACTACCATAATTATTTAAAAGGCTGGGTGTTTCTGGCAAAAATGGGAATGGGGGTGTGGGAAGGAACAACCCGAGCTGTAGATTGGACAATTGTGCAGAGTTATTGAAATACAGTCACTTTGTATGTAAACCACGATTGTAAGTTGCAATGGAAGAAGACATTTGATTGTGAAAACTTTGCTCATAAAATTGTACCAGAACGGTTGTGAAACTGGTAAATGTCCTCAAATGAATACACAAAACTTGGCAATAGTTCATGACATTAGAAACAGAAGGAAACGCTGCGGATTATACCTGTATTTTAGATTGTTTTTATTACGTAATTAATCCTCAGGACTATTGGCCGTAATCCGGATTAGCCGTAATTCAATTTAGGGTTTAAATGTAATTCTTAGGTGAAATTGGTTCATTATAATGGGTTATGCATTTGGCAGAAAGATCGATGAATATTTGTTTGAATTGGGTTTAACGCCGCTTTCAACAAATTTCAGTCATATCTGAAAATATTTTCTGGATGAGACATGTCCTGCGGTAAGGTTGCAAAACGTTTGTGAACGTATATAAATGATACCTCGCGTTGCACGTGAATGCACGTGCAACCGGGGTACCATTTATCAAACGTTTTTGCGAACGTTTTCATCGTGAACGCAGAGCTCTTTCTTATTAGACTTAGAACAACTACCAAGTTATTAAACAAATATTTTATATTCTTCTTGAAATTAATTCGAAATGATTTTGATCTCTTGTTTAAGTACATCTATAAGTATATTTTTCTCTTTACATGTGCATGTAACTATGCGTCAACCTCTGTAAGTGAAAACGTTATATTGTCGACGAACAAAGTATCTAAACATCGTAAATACAATTTGAGATCTGTCAAGTAACAATAGGTAAAAATGTTAAAACCTTTCACTTTCTTTCTGATTTCTTTCTTTTAATATTGAGTTTATATTTTGTCCCCAGTAATTACTTTCATCTCAAGAGTCTATAGGTCTACTAGATTGGAATAAGCTACTTAATTGAAAAAATGCATTTCTAAACCAGCATACCAAAACGCTTTTGTCCTCTGCACCGCCTTATATTGAATAATTATCCCATGCAAAATGATTTTACCTGGTTTTTAATAACCTCTTCTTATTTATTAATATTGCAAGGCAGTTTAACTGAAATTAAGTAATATCGAAATACTGAAAAGAAATGCTATCAAAATTCAAATAGTTATCCCAAAAGGACATACGACTTTTTTTTTTTAGCTCACCTGAGCACGAAGTGTTCTGGTAATGTACGACGTCCGTCGTCAGTCGTGCGTCGTGCGGTTTGCGTCGTGCGTCGTCCACAATTTCTTAAAACACTCTTCCTAAACCGACGGGCCAACCTTGATGAAACTTGGCAGGGATGTTTCTTGGGTCAAGCTCTAGCAAATTTGTTCAAATAAATGAAATACACCCTTATATCCCCCTTTATCCTTAACAAAAAGGGTGAAAATATGAAAATCTTCAAAAATCTTCTGCTCTGAAACCAGACGGCAGACAGCTTTCATATTTGGTATGTAGCATCATCTAGTGGGTCTCTACCAAGTCTGTTCATATCAAGACCCTGGGGTTTTATTTGGGCTCTACCCGGGCACAACCCTTTTTAGATAGAATCAAAGAGCGAAAATATTCAGATATCTTCTCTGAAACCAGAAGGCAGACAGCTTTCAAATTTGGTATGTAGCATTATATAGTGGACCTCAACCAATTTTGCTCATATCATGCATCTGGGTTTATATTTGGGCTCTGAATGGCCCCCTACCCCTATTTTACATAGACACCAAGGAGAAATTCATAAAAAAAAACTTGTTCTCTGAAACCAGAAGGCAGGGGGACTTTTCTTTATAGTTTCATTAAATTGAATTTCATCAAGTTTATTCATTAGATGCCCCATATGTTTATATAAGGGCTGTGCCAAGGCATACCCTTTTTGCTATTTGCTGAAAACACTCCGTGGTATTGATCTTATGTAAATATAACCTCCTTGTTGACATCTGCCTTTTAAATTGATGGGATGTCCTATGAGTCAAAGACACTCAGGTGAGGGATCTAGGACCATCATGGTCCTCTTGTTTGTGAAAAAATGTGGATATCGACTGGTTGAAACTATTTCATTACATCATTTCTGGAAACAATTCTACAATCTGAATTCAACTCTCTCATCGGCCCCACTTACGCCATTGGTTGAGAGAAACGCTTAAGTAGTATGGGCGGCTGATAGCTAGGACACAATGTCGTGGAAGTATAGTAAACAACATCGTAAATTTGACAAAAACGCTCAAAAATCATGTGAAAACATTTCGAAATAGTTCAAGATGATCAACATTTAATACAAATCGATAAAATCAGTCTACGATTTAATTGGCTGGTGTTGACTTAAAAGTGTCTGATTGGTCTATGAAGACACACAAACGTGTTTGAAACGACTTTCTATCAAGAGTACATCGATCGCATCGCCACAATGCAATAAAAACTAACAAAGATTAGATTTCCTAAGATATAAAATTATCTATATCTTTACTTTGTATTGATATCATTAATCGGCGTTAGGTTTCTAAAGCATTGTAAATACAGCTTATTTAAGCTGTAGTAATAACGATTTAGAAAGCTATCGAAGCGATCAGATTAAATAACATATTCGATATAATATCATGCTATAAAATGTTTAGAACTATATCGGATTCCTTCTATACAAAGGTATCGAATTGCAGGAAAATATTGTTCGATTCTTCAAACGACCTATTTAATCAAGCGCGGTCCATTTGTTTAACTATAATTATAGGACATTCAGATACGCTCGAGCCACGTCGTACTTCGGGTACTCATATTTATTGGCATTCTTAAGAAATGGACAAAAACTAGGAAAAGGAGAAAGCCTTTATTTTCGCTGCTTCCTTTACATATTCCCGCTTAACTGACACCCACTTACCATCCCTCTGACCCCTCCAAGACACAAGGAGACAGAGAAGCGCAATTATGAAGCGCTTACACCCGTCCCTGTCTTTAAATGTCGCCCGATTAGCTCAGTCGGTAGAGTATCTTACTTTAAAAGACGATGAAGTCAGATATCCTGGGTTCGATTACCGGGCATGCACACTTACAACCCAATTGTCTTTCGTATGAGACGTTTAGTCGATTCCCCGAGTGATGGTGCTATAGACCGAACACGTTAAAGTACTCATGACGGATCTCAGCAGGAGTTTCGTCATGTATCCTTGCACCATTCCCCGTAACATCAAACCGTCTTCTGTGGACATCGCTCATATGGACATATGCTACGATAGCGATGGTAAATCAACGGAAATACACATAACCGTTCTGTAATTGTCTATTTTAAAAGCACCGTTTCAAAACCCGAACCACGGTTTATCGTAATGGCTGTCTCATTCGCAAAACAATTAGTTGGTTCGAACGCAGGATCGAAAAATGTTGTACCGTGACTTGAGTTCGAGTAACCGAAGGGAAAATGATTGATAAAAATAAATATTTTAGTTAAAAAAGGTGCTTCTTAAGATTAGATAAATCCAACGGAATTACTTCTATATGACGGGTGCTTACTTTGCTTAATGAGAGCGGCCACTGTGACATTGCATTTAAAATGAAAACTTTCGCGAAACATGTAGGAATGGAACTTGTTTTACTAGTGGACCAACGTGCAAAGCGGAACACCTTTTCTGGAACGTTTACAAACGTGTTTGCATCCTGCACACAGGACAGCTTTCTCTTGGCTTTGATTCAGGAACGACGTAAAACCTTCTCATGTTTACACATTCCTTAAAGTCACACTTACTGTTGGTTCTGTATTTTCAGACAAGCGACTCGGAAGAGGACGAACCCGGACATAATGACGTCACAGTCAAGAACTACAGGGACCAGTTAAACAAGTAAGTGTGTCAAATACTCGAAATGTTCGTGATAATAAGCTTTTTGAACTCACCTGAGCACACTGTGCTTAATGGGAGCTTTGAGGATCACCCTGAGTCCGTCGTGCGTCGTCAACAATCTTAAAAACTTCTCCTGAACCAATGAGACGATTTTAATGAAACTTCTCCAAATTGTTCCTTGGGTGACCCTTTTTAGCTCACCTCAGCACAACGTGCTCAAGGTAAGCTTTTGTAATCACCTTTTGTCCGTCGTCCGTCGTGTGTCGGAAGTCGTCAACAATTCTTTTAAAATCTTCTCCTCAGTAACCATTGGGCCTATTTTAGCCAAACTTGACAGAAATGTTCAAGGTGACCCTTCTCAAACTTGTCCGTGGCAGGGTGCATATGGGGCCTATTTCCACCTTGAAATCTTTGAACAACACCTCCTTTTTATCAATTTGATAATGTAAATGAAACTTTGCCAAAAAATTACTCGAGTGAGATGCACGGAACCAATAAAATTCAGGTGAGCGGTGTAGGGCAATTTTGTCCCTATTGTATTTAAAAAAAAACGCACTAACAATAGTTAAAGCTATGAATTCTAGATATTTTCTACATGTCTTGCATAATGCAATAGACAATTAATTTTATATTTCCAGCAGATGGAATCTGCTACTAGGCAATAATTTGTCAAATAAGCGGTTTGCTAATAATTTTATGGAATAATTTCAAGATCGGGTTAGTGTGTCTATGAATAAATTCTGATGTGGGAGGAGTTATATGCAATAGGTAAAATTCGAGGTCCGAGCCCGCCTTTGCTTTTCATATAACTCATCCGCCATCGGACTTTATTCATGGACGCATGAAATTAGTTTTTGGATGTAAACAAGTTTGATGTCAGATTAACGAACAAGTCATGATGTTGACCTTGATGGAATTTTATAGAAAGCGTCATTTAGAATGTGGGCTATATGACGTCAAAAGCATCAATGTTCCCGCTACAGATGATGCCGAGTAAAAAAATGGGCGGAGCTATCTGTGTACACCGTAAAACACATGATACATGAATTTTATTGCGAATTAAGTTCCATGTTATTCCTTCTTATTTCATATAAAAATGTATGCGTTTTACGATATAGTGTAATGATTTACTTCAGATACTTCATGGTTATCCGTGATGGTGAAAAGATGGCCGTCATGCTTGACGAAGCCAGTGATCCCACCAACAGTCTTAACAAGGGGAGCTCACTCTCATTATCTGACAACTTATCCATGTCCGATCTTGCGATACCAGATCACGCGGGATGGATTATCCACCAATCAGAACAGCGGAAAATGTGGGGCGTGGTCATCGACATGCTGTTTTGTATCTTCGAAAGCCAAGAAAACGAGAAACCGGAAGAAGTTATTCTGTTACCCGGATGTAATATTCGCCCGCTGGTCTATAAAACAGCAATAAATGGTCTACATACGAGAAAACCGGCGAAAACTATAACGGGTATCGCAAAGTATCAGATAGTCATAGACAATGCTAGTACCAGACAGAAGCATTTATTTGGTCTAGAGTCGGCTAACGAGTTAGAACAGTGGTATAGTGTGCTGAAACAGGCATCAACTTTGGACCCGGAGTCTACAAATGAAATGACCACGTCAAGTCGACATGGATCGTTTTCGTCGACAAGTGACGTTAGATCAAATGACCTCCGAATTTCGAAAAGAGGATACTCTCCGTCCAAAGATTCAATGAGTCGAGCGCAAAAGATGTCGAGCCCTCAAATACTAGTACCTAGTCCTCGGAGTGAGTCGCCTAACACAAATCGAAGTGAGTCACCAACGCCAAGTCGAAGTGACTCACCACAGACATTGAGAAGTGAGTCACCGAATTCATTTACTCAAATGTATGGAGAAAGATGCAACTCACCGTCCCCATATAAACAAAACGGGAACCAATCTAGTCCTAGAAATCATCCTGTTGTCCGGCACGATTCACGGAGACACTCAATTAAAGACATTAAAAAGCATTTACGCCGGGAACAGGACCAAGACAAGGAACCAACCAAAACCCAACCAATCAAAGCTCACCATTTTGTACCGCAGGCATCAGAGCCAATAAAATCGATACCAGATAAAAAGATTCGTTCATTTGGAAGTATCGAGAGTCTTCTAAAATTCAAAAAGAAGCGAAAGAAGAAGAACTCTCTGTCAGAGGATTCAAACGATGACGCAGGCAGTGTGATAAGTTCATCTTCATTGGAACAAGAACCCAATTCAGAGAGTATAGATATAAGTGCAAACTCGTCAAAACTCAAGAAAAGTAAACATTTATCGAGATCGTTAGATGCTGGTGATTCTAAGAAAGGTAATAACGGATTAGTTCGGCGTGCTTCCGATATCAAAGATAAAGTGTTTCCAAAACGAGCTTCCAAACTAAAACCTTCACTTGCAGATATCGGTGATGTTACTATAGAAGGGTTTCTGTATCATAAACATCATTTAAAATGGCACAAAATCTGGTGTGTTGTGTGTCGGGGATCGTTTTACGGGTTCAAGTCGCAATCTCCGACAGAGACCGCTAACTTGTCGGTGATTCTTGTCAATTGTGCAGTTATTTACGTTACAAGAAAGGATAAAAGGGATAAGCATTTATATGTGTTTAAACTTTCTCAGGAAGACAAGAAAAGCATTTACCTTTGTTCGAGTGATTATAAAGAACTACAGCAATGGTTGACGGTGTTACAAATGGAATCAAACAGTGTTCTTGTAAACGCGGACGAGTTGCGTCCCTTTATAGAAAATGAGAATGGGAGCGCAAACTCTATACTTTCTAGTCCAAATGGGTCCGTGGAAAATACGCCAACTACAAAAACTCGCAATAATAAAGAAAATAATTCCGGTGACAGCTCACGGTCAAGGTCAAAGAAAAAGAAACAGGCACCACCTAAACCTCCACGACATTCCTCTTGTCCGCCATTAGTGTCCAGGGAACCAGCATCCACCCATACCGGAAGTGATTCGTCCACAACAGACGATTACGGTCGAAAAGGAAGTTTTAGCTCACAGAGTGGAAGTACGAGTTCTATTAATGGATCACAAGGTAATCCATTCAAACAATTTTATGTTTGTCAGTTGTGCTAGTTTTTCTTATCAAAAAGTAATTTAACGCTTGGGGGTGAATATCTAGGGGTCAAATCTATGATTGAAATTTTAACTGAAATATTTGCAAAGATTAAAGAATGTAGCATATTCTGACGCGTCAGCGGAAACCTTTTTAGTGCCTTTATATTTGTAGGCAATTACTGTTGCTTTGCCATTACATCTCCGTATAGCGCATGAAAAATACAAACACACATAAATGCTGGATTACGAAAACAGTTTTTCAATAATCTTTAATGCACGGTTGTCTTGCTTGGATAATCTTTCTACGCCAACCTTACTTTCATTTTTCAGATGACCTTCCTCGCCACGACAAAGCCCTGGTTCACGTATGGCAGAATGATCGGGGTTATTTGTTTAACGTTATCCGTGCCAAACTCACGGCCCACAGGGCGAGAAAGAGTACTGGGGACATCTATAATAAAGACATAAACGGCTTCAACAATGAGGGGCTTCTGGTTGTACAAGACGCAAGCAAGACAAAGGTAAGACTTTTAACTCTAATCCTGTTGTGAAGATCTGGTTTACGGTTAATAACATCATGAAATTGACAAGTTGAACGATTTTTGAATGATTTGGGCATAATTTTTGAATGAGTGCGAGGAGCGAGTTTCGAGTGAAATTTAAGGGAGGTAATCCATTATCGCAAACTTTGTTCAGGATTAACAAAATTATGGATATGTGTTACCTCCCTTTAATAAAATTTGCATTAAAGTTCTTTAAACAGCTTCATATTTCTTCAAGAACCAATCAGACGATTAAAATATTCAATTATGTCAGTGCAATCGAGATTTGGTTCTCGCTTTATTAATTTTTAGGATAGGTTTTAATCTTATAATTTTAAGTCATTTTGAGCGTTTATGAATGGTTTGAGTGAGTGTTTTTGGATTGAATGAATGGAGCGCTGAGTGAGCGATTTAGAATGGGTTTGATTCAGGTAAATGTCAATTTCACGGTGTAATTAAATGTACACAAACATCGAGCTTTCGGGTCCTAACAACGATTTTTGCTGACATTTTCCCCGAATGATTAAGTAAGAAGCACGCAGCGTAGGCTAAGATCAGACTGCATTTTAATGTGTACTGTCTACAAAACCTTTGTGTACAGCGTATACAGAAGTCGCCATGAATGGCGTGATGAGGCTTACAAGTAACGAAATCGTTATGAATTGGTGCGATGAGTCAGTTTTAAATGAAATTAAAGGGAGGTAATCCAATGTTGCTTATTTTGTTCGAAATAAACAAAATTAGCGATATTTGTTACCTTTCTTTAATGAAATATGCATTCAAGCTCTATATCTTCCTATTTCTTTATGAACCATTCAGAAGATTACAATTTAAATTATATAAGTAAAGTCACGATAATTTCCTAGCTTTATTAATTTTTAATTGATTTGTTGATTTGATCTGTTTAGTCATTTTGAACGTTTTTGAAAAGTTTGAGTGAGTGTATGGAATAAATGAATGGATGGCTGATCGAGCGATTAAGAATGGCTTTGATTGAGATGAATGTCAATTGAACAATACTTTAATCAATTTGAGACAGTCTTCATCCATCCTCGGTCCGGATTACCAGGGTTCTCCCTATTTGCTTAGCTGTAGTAGCGTAGCAAATAGGGAGAACCGGAGATATTCGGGGAAGGCCTTTGACATTTTCAGCATTTTCATAAACTTGTGAAATGTGCTATGACATTGAGCAGCTCGGACAACCACGCAATGTCAATATTCGCTGATTATATCACAGATTGTTTCCCGCCACTTTACACATGAAATAATTGAAAATGTTACAAAAGCTTATTTTATATATAGTGTCGCTTTATCTTGCCAACTCTCAGAGTAAACCATTTCACGGTTATTACTAAAGAAATGTTTTTCGATAAAAATGAGAATCATTGAAAACACTATTGCCAGCATCATGTCTGAGTTGATAACTTCGAAGTATAAATAGAATTTTCAAAGTTACTTGCTTTTTTCGATGAAAGATCAGCCGAGTTAGAATTGAAAAGAAATACGAAATGTGACAAAAAGGGGAATAACGTCTGCGACGTTTGTACATGTATCAACTGTAGTTACCTCCCCTGACTTTATTTGTCAAATATTTACCTAGCCTGAATAGAGCATGAACTCTACAATATTTTATTTTTTGCTAGTCCTGCTTTCAGAATGAAAATATTGGAGAGAAATTTTCAAATATACCCAGCTTTGCTCATGCACTTGCGTGCGAGGCGAAATAGATTGTTTTAAAAGTTTGCAAACGTTTTGTCATCCGCTATTCACATGGAAAGAAAACCACTGACACAATGCATGTATCATTTGAGCCTGTGCGTGAGATTTCCAACAATTTCAAATATGGGCATAGCAATGACTTTGGCCAGCCTGTGCATCCGCACAGTCTGACCAGAGTCTTCACAGTGCGTCTAGTCGATAGATAAGGTCTCAAAGTACCTGTAGGCCATCTGGTAACTTTATATTTACAGTATATGGCGGTCAATGCTAACCTAATGATTGCACATCACAAACCTTTGAAATTGTTGGAAATGTCACGCACAGGCTCATTTGTTTATGAGTGCTACAGTTAAGAACATCGTGGAATTGAGAAGATGAATGATTTTGGAATGATATAAGAATAAAATTGAACGAGTGAGACAAGCGAGTTTTGAGTGAAATTAAAGGGAGGTAATCAAATATCGCTCATTTTGTTCAAGACGAACAAAAGTAACGATACTTATTACCTCCCTTTAAAAAATATGCATACAGTCCTATTGATATGTTTTCTGTCTTCACTAACCTGTCATTCACGTCCACTCTTTAAGAAATTCAAAGAAATCGCGTTTTTTCCTTGCGATTTTATTTTTGAATTTAATTTTTGATCTTAGCTTTTTAAATGAGTTTGGTGCATTTTTGAGTGGTTTGAGTGTGTCTTTTGAATAAATATATGGAGCGATGAGTGGGCAATTTTGAAAGGTTTTTGATCGGATTGTCAATTCCACGATGTAATTTACTGTACACGATCTTGCTTACTTTATTCGAAAACGTAGTGCCTTGACTTATTACACGATCTCAGAAACCCCAATCATTTTGACATCACAAATAATCGAGAAGTTCGACATGTAACCATTCTTTCCTCGCATAACATTGCTGCATTATTAGTTAACAATAACAACAACAAATACAACACCAGCACTTACGGCTACGACCACGACTACGACTACAGCTACGACCACGAATACATAAAATGCAACTTTACAGTTAATATAATCGTGAATTTGAGTCTTTTTTCGATCAAAACCTTTCTAAACAACTCAATCAACGCTTCATTCATTGATTTCAAACACTCATTCAAACCATTCAAAAACGCTCTTAAATCACTAAAAAAAGATTTGATCAACAACTGCATTCAAAATAGCGATCGGTAGAAACAATCTACGATTTTATGAATTTTGTTTGCGAATTATGCATTTTTACAGACACAGAATCTATTCATTGAACCAATTTGCATATTCTATGAAGGGAGGTAATAAATTTGGCTCATTTTGTTCATCTTGGAATACCTCCCTTACATTTCACACAAAACTAGCTTCACACGCTCATTCAATTTCATTCAAAATTCATTCCAAACCCATTCATGTCAATTTCACGATGTTTTTAACTTTACTACAATCAGCGGTATTTCGAAGTGTTGCGACACGCGTGGATAAAGTCATGCGAATATAATAAGGGTGATTCAAATGCAAATAAAATTGCTCTAATTTGTACCTCAATGACATTTTAATTTGAATTTAACTCTTCCTCTTGAAATAATACCCATTTAATGACCGAAGCTGCCTAAATCGACCCCAATACTATCGATTATTCTTCGTGTCGGTTGTAACGATTAAACCCCCATGTTAAACATCATGGTAAAGTGACCATAGATTCCATTAGATTGCAAATTAGACGCATTGCTTACAGTAAATAGCATCATGAAATTGACAAGTTGAACGATTTGGGAGGGATATTGAATGGTATTCAAAAAGTGAGAGGAACGAGATTTGAGTGAAAATGAAGGGAGGTAATCCAAGATCGATAATTTTGTTCAGAATGAACAAAATTGTCGATATGTATTACCTCCCTTTAATAAAATATGCATAAAAAGTTCTATTAACAGCTACCTATTTCTTAAAGAACCAATCAGACGAAAAATTTTCAATTATGTTTAAAATCGCGATTTTATTATTTCTTTAAACATTTGGAAGGTGGTTGTTTATTTTATATCTTTTAGTAATTTTGAGCGTTTTTGAATGGTTGGAATGAATGATTGGAATGAATGGAGCGCTGAGTGAGCGATTTGGAATTGGTTTGATTGAGATGAATGTCAATTTCACGATGAAACTAACTGTACCGAGTCAGTGTAGCAGCTGGTATCCCATATAGTCCATGTATGTATCCTTCATGTATCAAAATTTTAAATGTTGATGCAGTTAACAACATCGTTTAATTGATAAAGGGAAATATATTGTAGTGATATGGGAATAAAAATTGAATGAGTGGGGGGACCGAGCATTTAATGATATTTTGGGGATGTAAAACTTTATCCGAATTAGACAAAATTAGCGACATATAGTCCAAAAGTGAATAGAAAATCATTCATGTATCAAAATCTTAAATGTTGATGCAGTTAACAACAACGTTTAATTGACAAAGGTAATGATATTGTAGTGATATGGGAATAAAATTGAATGAGTGGGAGGACCGAACATGAAATGATATTTGGGGGATGTAAAATTTTATTATCAATTTCATCAAATTAGACGCAATTAGCGAAAATTTAGCCCCCCCCCCCCCCCTTTAATAAGATTCTCGAACTTTAAATAATTGTTTGTTTTCGCGAACCTTTATAGTGCACTCCTTTCAATAAATCCAAAGGAATTAATTGATTTAAATCAGGATTCGATCGTTTAAACGATTTCGTAGTATTTCTGGGCGACTTTGGAGTGCTTTGATAGGTTTAAGAGAGTGTTTGGAACCAATGAAGGGCTAAGTGAGTGATTTAGAATTGTTTTGTTCGAAGTGAATGTTAATTTCACGATGTTACTATATGTAATTTCAACTCACAACATCTATAACATTTATCATTTCAATCCAGAACACTGGCTTATAATCATTAATGCATAATTACAATTAAAATCTTCAGTCAATAGGAATGATTATACGATGCAACTTTGCTAATTTCCTAATGACTCATCCGATCGCTGTCAATTTAATTTGTATACCTGATCAGATAGCAGTTTAACGTTTACAAATGAACCCATCAATTTCAAATAATTCAGAAAATTGACAGATTGATTGTGGACTAAACCTCGTAAATATTTGTTCTCTATTCTTACACGGCCTTTGATCCTCAATAGATATTGCACCTTTACATAGGATATTGTAAAATGAAACGTAATTTAGTTGAGATATTTGTTACACTTGCAATAACCCTTATAACGGAGAGGGCTCAATTAAAACCAAGCAGAAGAACGCTCAACTTCAATTCTAGAGGTCATGGGGTCAAAACCGGGCTTGGTTTGCGAGCAAATTAATTCTTCTTAGATACAGCTGGTTACATAGTGAAATTGACTTTCAGCTCGTTCATAACCATTCTGAATTGCTCCATTCATTCACTTCTTACAATCACTCAAACCATTCAAAAACGCTTCAAAATCTTTTAAAAATGATAAGATTAATAAGTTCATTCAAATAAAAACTGACAGATAAAACCACGCTTTCAGTAACAAAATCGAATCTTATAAGCGTATGATGGGTTTGTGAGGGCACAGAAAGAATGCATACCCATATGCAAAAGGAATTTATCAAATATCGCTAATTTTGTTCATCCTGAACAAAATTAGCGATATTGGATTACCTCCCTTGTAATTCACTAAAAAGCTCGCTTCACACTGTCATTCAATATCATTCATCTGGTCAAAATTACGATGTTCCCAACTGTAAGACAGGTCCTTTTGTTGACTTGAAAGGACCATGCGGAGCTTTAAGTAGACTGGCATTCGATCCCAGAGTTTAGATTTATAAGTAAACAAGGTGCATAACCACAAACCAACCACACACATATATTGAGTTGATTTTCTTTTATCTGAAACTTAAATCACGCTTATAGACATGAAACATTATTTCTATTTTTCTTTTTTCATATATACCTCTATTTAAGAGACCGCCACCAGTCTAAGCTTTAAGTACTTCTCTCTAGTTTCGTCTTATTCATTGCTAATTTCATCGTGAACAAAATAGGCGATATTGGATAAGCTCCCTTGAATTTCATTCAAAACTGGCTCCACACATTCATTCAATATCATTCCAAAATCATTCAAAATTCATTCATCCTGCCGATTTGACGATGTTCTTAACCCATTCCTGTTTTTCAAAATTTTGGACCTGTCCAAATTCAAAGGTTTTGCAGGCGAGAATTTAAAGTGGATTTAATTTGAAAAATAACAATTCATTAGGTTAGAAAATAGTGTGGAAAAAGAAGAAATTGCTTGTCAGAAGCAATTTCTTCTTTTTTTCACTATGTTTTCTCAATCATAAAATCACAGGCACGTAAAAAGCTGTGTTACTCTAAACATCTGTTCCGAGAGAAACTTGCAGTAAAATCCCACTTCCACATTTCTGCGATGTTAAAGCTGCCAGTTTTCATAAAGAGGTGAATGTTTGAAATTGACCACCTGCCAACTAGATGCCAGTTCAATTAGTTTTAAACAACCTTTCATCTCGTATTTAGAAAGATTGAACAACGGATCTGGGTCATCGGGTGAAAAATCGTCGTTGGTCGATCAAAACTTCGAAACTACAGCTTTAATAAAGCTGTAGTTTCGATGGTTTGATCGTCCATCGATTATACCTATATTTTCAACGTTAAAAGCGACATATTTTTATCGATTCTCGTAATTAAGGATTTATTGCTCGTTTTTAACGTGCCAGATCTATACAGACTGAATTTTGTTTTTTAAAGACGGGTTATATTTATATATATTAAGATTTTTTTTAAAAGAAAAAAAAATTGCTTTCGACGCCCGTTTGATGTATTATGGGATCATACGTATTGTCCAGTAAACCTTCATCACCTCAAGTCCGATTAACTTGAAAATTTGGCAGTTATTTTCATCTTATGATTAAGGAGCGCAGTGCAAAAGAACCATAACTCTTCATGGCCTTTTTTAGTTGCTGCCTTTTACTGTTTTTCATATTTGGATCTTGTCCGAAGCATATCTCTTAAAGTACACGAGCTGTGATCATGAAACATCATTGGTAGTTAGATCTCATCAAGTTAAAGTGCTGTACACAAGATTCATTACTCTACCTGACATTTTTTAGTTATTGCCCTTTATTTTTTTCATACTTGGGCCTTGTCTGGAGTATATCCCTAAAACTATACGAGCTATGATCATGGGTGTATAGATCTTGTCAGGGACAAGTGTAGTTCAAAATACCATAACTCTTCCTGTCTTATATTTGAGTTGTTGCCCTTTGCGTTTATCTGTCAACAGAAAAAAGGTCCAAAAGATATTCATTTGAAATTACTTCAATTCTATTCTTAAACCTAACTTAAACCAAGCTGTGTGACCGGGCGGTGTATCTTGTTTTTCCGTGCAATAGATTCAAATCATCCAAAGGAAAAAAGAATCAATCAGATTGAATATAAAGTCGTTGAATATACGACTTCAAAAAACACGAAAAGCAGTTCTGCAAAACTTCGAGATAAAAACTTCCGTTTCAAGATATGCAGTTTTGATAAGATGTATATCTCTGGTTTTAAAGAAAAACGCCCTATGCTTGGAAGTTTTTTTTCTTCAGAATTTAGGGCATGTACAAAACTTTCAAAAGTACTTGAAAGTCATTCGATTAGAACCCTATACGAAGAAAATATTCATTAAGTTGGAATGCGGAGCAATTCCAACTTAGATTTAACAAAACCGCAAAATGAACACAAGATAATTTCATTTCGGGTTTTTTGAGAACACATATCACGTGAACAGGATGTGAATACTCTTCGGCCTATTTTGCATATCTCAACTTGACAAAGACATAAAGTTTATTTCATCAAAAAGTGATAATGTTGTACAATTACACAGCTATCACTTCACATATATTATCAACACGCTAATTTATGTTTTAAACGATATTTATTGAAAGTTGCGTACGAATATATTAGTATCACATGTTTGCATTACTATATTTGGAAATCATGTGATAAGTCAAGTCAAATAAGGTCAGCAATTGACAACAGCACTAGCAAATCACGTGATCTGCTTATTTGGTAATGTCGCGATCTGTTTTCTCGGTATTGTGGCAATAGCACAGACCAATCACGTGATCTGCTTATTTGGTAAGGTCGCGACCTGTTTTTCGCTGAACGACCTTATTACACATTTAACTTTTGACTTGGTGTCATATTGTAAATTTCTGTCTAAGCTTCGAAATAAAAATCTTTTCTTAAAGAGATGATACACTTTTAAAGTTAATTAATATGTTTACTACATATTGTCGTTTGTTTTCCGTCATATTGCAGTAATCTACATGAATGTTTCATTGTAAAAAAACCAATACTCATCCACATAAACCCTTGCCACCATATCTTTAATTGAATTATGAATATCTTTGCCCAATTGCATTCATCACCAAGACAATTTGCCATTTGAAACAAACCAACTAGTTCAACTTGTTTTCGTAACATTATTACACATCAACACGATTAAGAGCACCATCATACAGTTAGTTACATCGTGAAATTGACATTCATCTCAATAAAAACATTCTTAAACGCCCACTCAGCGCTCCATTGATTCATTCCAAACACTCACTCAAACCATTCAAAAACGCTCAATGTTATAAAAAAATAAGATCAACATGTACATTCTAAATGAATTAAGCAAGAACCAATTCGCGATTTCACTGATATAATTGAAATTTAAAGCGTCTGATTGGTTTTAGACGAAATAGAAAGCTATTGATTGAACTTTGATGCATATTTTATATAGGTTTTATATATCACTTATTTTGATCATTCTGAACAAAATGAGCGACATTGGATTCCTTCCCTTAAATTTCACTTCAAACTCGCTCCGCTCATTCAACATCATGCCTAAATCATTCCAGAATCGTTCACCTTATCAAATTCACGATGTTATAAACTGTGGCCCCAACTCAGAAGTAGAGGAGCATATATGGATTTCATCATGTCTGTCTCTCAGTCCATTGACCTTTTGCTTTCCGCTAGATAAATGGAGACGCAATTGACCTGCAATAACGAAACTTTACACAAATATTGCCCATGACCCAAAGAAATGCCCTATTGTTTCGGGGTCATACATGTCACGGTCATCAGTAACAGTCTCCACTCTAACTGAACAACCAATCGACCCAAATCTTAAAACTTGACACAAATGTTGTCAATGACCCGAGAAAGTGCCCAATTTCGGAGTCACAAAGGTCGAAATCACAATTGAAATTCGTTCAAAACTTTTCTTGAGATTCCAACTCTTGAAGTAAAATACTTCCCTGTGAAAATAGCTTTTCATCATGGACAAATGTAATTGGTAACTCAAATGGAGCAGAAGTCATTTGAAAAAAATATAAAAACTGTTTTGAGTGTATAAGTGTTCGCCTGTGCGTCTATTAGTCGGCTGTATGGTCCGTATCATTTTCTTCTTTTTTAGCTCACCTGAGCACAACGTGCTCAAGGGGAGCTTTTAGGATCGCCCTGACTCCGTCGTCAACTTTCTTAAAACTTCTTCATCTCCTACACCGCTGGGCCAATTTCAGTGAAATTTTGCCAGAATGTTCCCTGGGTGACCTTCTTTAAAATTGTCGCTACATTTTAATTGGCCAATAAATATGGGTACATGTATGACAGGGCGGGGCTTATTTTGAGCCAAAAGTCGTTGAACGACATCTCCTCCTTAACCACTGGGCAGATTTCAATCAAACTTTACAAGAATGTTCCTTTAATGACCCTCTTCAAATCTTGTTGGCAAAATTTTCATTAGCCCATAAATATGGGCGTGGCAGGGTAGGGCTAATTTTGAGACTCCTCTGTAATGAATGGGTTGGCAGGGTCTATTATGACTGCTTATATTTCGAATTATGTCTCTTCTTCAACAATTAGGCAAATTTGAATGAATCTTTGCCGGAAAGTTTCTTTGATAAAATCCACTTGATCAATCGAATTCAGGTGAGCGGTTTAGGGTCATTTTGGCCCTCTTGTTATCATTTTTATTTCATCAGATTCAGGCCTGTATAGCGATTCAGAGGTTTAAGCGTATCTCGTTGTAGAAATACATTGATTTATATACGCCCGTCAAATGACGAGACGTACTTTGTGATACTGTGATGGGCGGGAGGCGTCAGCTTCGTTTGTAGCTTGGGGTCACCGTCTCTCGAACGCATTCCAACTTATCAGTACTTTCAGTACTTTGATTTTTGTTACTATTGTCTCTTCTGATTTCACGAAATACATTTGTTTTTGCATAAGTAACAACAATCTCTATGGCTCGCTACTTTCAAAACTCGATTGCAAATCAAACAATTTTCGATATTTGTTTCAATGATTTTGATACATTTTGTAGCATCGTTACATTGACACTCACCTTCATCAAAACCAATCTATATCGCTCGCTCAGTGTCCATATACATTCATTTCAAACTTTCATCAAACCATTTCGAAACGCTCCATATCGTTCAAAAACACTTCGGAACCGTTCAAAACCATAATCTTTTCCAGCAAATCGGTAAAATCGTTCCACGATTCTTTTGCTTGTGTGGGCTTTAAAGCCTCGATTGGTCTGTAGAGACAAAAACACACGAGAACGTAAATATTGATAAAGGAAGGTAAAAAAATCGCTAATTTCGTCAAATTAGACGAAATTAGCGATATATTATTACCTCCCTTTACTTTCACTCAAAACTCACCCCCCCCCCCCGGTTCAATCGATACTATTAGGAAATCATTCCAAACTCATTCACCTTGTCAATTTCACGATGATGTACACTGACAACTACTATTTTCAACTAAATTCTTTTGGGGGAAAACTTGAGCCGTGTCGTTCGAAATATTCCGAAAATTGATAAAACAAAATGTAAATAATTCAGGATACATTTAAGTGTTAAAACAAATATTTGAAATTGTCGTCTGCAGAGTAAATACATACATGCAATTCATGGAAATGTCTTATCTTGCCCACTGGAACTCATTAACTAGAAGTTTATCATCAAGAGCATGTTTTAATGAATGTAAACACATATTTACATAAACTTTTCCCGAGTAGACGGTAAATTGGCGAGTTTTCCAGTGATAAGTTTCACGTCGTGTTTAAAATTCGAAGTCTGTAGCACAGCTGATAAGCATTGTCGGCGGGGTAATTTTACATGATTTTGGAATTGAAGTCTAGAAGGACCTACATATTCAGTAAGTCAACATTTATTGATAAAATCGTTAAACATTTTTGATAAGAAGATAAAAACAAGGTAAAAATGCTTTAACGAAGCTGTATGTTCTCTGGGCGTTCACACCATTCGGGTACATGAAAACCGGAAAAAATAGTCATAGATCAAAATTAGTGAATTAAGATCCCTTCCGCATTGGAGCTGTTGTATTTTGGCAGTTTGTATGGTTCTCAAATTAAAGGGTCTCAATCAAAAATTTTCAAGAGTTCTGGTAAATTTAACCATAAAACACATATGTGACCCGTCACGTGAAAAGAGGCCATCTGGGTAGTGCGTAAAGTGTCGACCCTAGTCATTTTTCGTTGAAATGACCGCAAAACTTGTGTTAAGCGACGGCTAAGGGGACCACTGAAAAGCGGTTGTTTATGAGAACTGTCGCTTAATACAAAATATTATGATAAATGTGACGGTTCATTTTAATAACATTTATAGATGGTCGGCCAATTCCTACTGAATCCTATGATGTTCGAACCCATTAGAATCGTCTTATTGAGGCGTTTCTCGTGGGCTCCAACAACATAGGATTCAAGAATGACAATTTTTTCGTTCAGAATGTCCTCTTTTTTCAGAGAGTTTGCTTACAGTTGAGGGATTTTTTTTATTGTGGTCGCTAAATAAAATTGGTCGCTTAATAGGCGTGGTCGCTCGAGAAATATCGAATGTATTAGGAGTTTATGTGCATTTTCTACCAAAATTTTCGTGCAGGTTTCGAGAAATTTTGAAAGAAAGAAAGAAAGAAAGAAAATACGGTCCTCCGCTGTGCATAATGACTAACGCGCCCAGCAGGGTACTATTTTCAGTTTCATGTTTACAATCGTTTTTGTTTCTAAAACGCAGATCTGGTTTAAAAACCCAAAACAACTAGAAAAGGACGTTTGATGAATGACTGATAAAATTGTGTGAAAGTTGCGAGATATTATTCGTTTTCGTTAAATAAGCCTTCGGGGCAACTGGCAAAATGAGATTTATCTATTCTTATGTCTTTTCCGTAATTGAAACGAAAATCCATCGCTATTGCATATCAAACATTTGAAGTCATTTAAATTGAAATAACGTTATTACGTGAAAAAATGAAATTATAGATTTGAAGGCACATTGCTACAATATTGTAAATGCCTATAATTATATAGACACTTACAATAGTGTTGCACTGACCCCTCGAATGAAAAGTAACAGATTGCATGATATTCAATTGTTTTTAGGAAATTCGATATACTTTAGGTAACATAAGTTGATTGAAATTAAAACCACTTGATCGAAACAATACGGATTTCAATAATTGGACTAGAAAGGGAAATATTCCTTGTTACTAGAATTGTTGTGTCAATGTGTTATTCTGTTGGATTTTTATAGTAATGTTCGATCGCTTATTACATATAATAGTTATTTTCAATTGAAAGTTGAAGTGTTTTAATACATAATATATTTGGATTAGGAGAAAAGTATTTCAAAAATTTGCTTAAAAAATCTCAATCGGCAGTTTCTCTTAATGTTACAAATATGGTTTGCAATAGGATTTTTTATACAACCAAATGAAGCTGACATGTTTTAACAAAATAAATAATCAATGAAAGGTGCATTCAAAAGAAAGGTAGCAGCTGGAGGCTTGGAAATATTGTAATGGTAGGACTGGTGCCGGAGAAAGATCAGTCCATTGTTAGGTGTTCCAGTCTCTGAGATTTATCTTTTATTGCATTATTCAAAAAATAAACGAATAAATGATTGCACTCGCAAATTTATCTAGCCATACGGTTGTCGCCCGCAATTTTGCTCAGAATGTGCAGTTATATCTAAGAGTAGCACTGAATTGCAAAGCAACAAAGATATCCTATTTTGGATTTTATATAAAAACATTTTAAAGAATATTTCACATAATTCATTGTGATTCGAGTACCCAAGTGAATCGTCTCATCGAGACGATTGCAATGAGTACTCACAACCTCGGCTCTCATTTAAAACAACGATTTTAGACTGGGACCCCGCTTTAATGTATACCTCTGGGCTAGTACTCGAAGCGTTGATAAGGATTTTAGATAACCCCACATCTATGAGGGACAAAGAACTATAAAATAGATTGGCAGCTATAAAACGAGCAGTGAAATTAGAGAGGAGGATTTTAACTACAGATTCTTTGTTTTAGTGGGGAGTTTGGAGTTAAAGGTGGGAGGTATGTCAATCTATTTTTCATCACATTTTGTTGAATTAAGTATTATTTTCATCATTTAGTGGTGTACATTTAATTGCCTGGACTAACATGTAAGTAAATTTTAAGGTAGTGGACCCGTAATAGTTCCGCAACATTTCAGAGCCCTGGAACTTTCACAATGTTGACCGAGGTTTCCTAATGAAAATCATTAGGAAACCTCAGTTAACACTGTAAAAGTTCATTACTTCCCAAACATTGGGGAAATATTACGGGTCTACTACCTTAAGATTGGGACCCGTCTCACTAAAAGAGGATCATCAGAGAACTCTATTAAAGGAACATTTGAAATAGATGTTTGATCCAGCATAGGGCCAGTAAGAAAGTTTATCTTATTACTATACAAATATCTGTGTGATAACATCCCATATGATATTTTTTTATGATACTACATGGATATTTTTAAGAACAATGATATAATGCGGTTACTTTTAGAAACTTGCATTTCTGTATGAAAATCATTAGGAAACCTCAGTTAACACTGTAAAAGTTCATTACTTCCCAAACATTGGGGAAATATTACGGCTCTACTACCTTAAGATTGGGACCCGTCTCGATAAAAAGGGATCACCAGAGAACTCTATTAAAGGAACATTTGAAATAGATGTTTGATCCAGCATAGGGCCAGTAAGAGAGTTTAACTTATAACTATACAAATATCCGTGTGATAACATCCCTTGTGATATTTTTTATGATATCACATGGATATTTTTAGAACAATGATATGATGCGGTTATTTTAAGAAACTTGCATTTTTGTTAAAACATCGATGAAAACATGGCAAACAGAGGTTATAAGATAAATAAAAATACGTTTTTTGTGTTTTATACGAAAAAAAAAATCTAACTCGGTTGTGGGAATTGATAATAGTCTCGGACGATCCTCGTCTATTATCAATGCCCCCAACCTCGTTAATTTTTTTTTCATACAAAACACTTGATATAAGAACAATATAAGAAGGTAGAATATATTATCTATAAATGAAAAGGTTCGATCATCGTAAGCCTGCGCAGTCTGACCAGAATCGATACTTTTCGCGGTCTTCAGATGGTACCTTTACGCAAGACATAATTAGATAACGATATTTTGACCAGTGGTTCATTCGTCTTAAGGGTTTGAACAGCACTAGTCAAAGTCACTGGGACTCGATAAAAACTTGGTTTTAAACGATCATGCATACAAGAAAGCACTACAGTAAGTAACATCGTGAAATTGACAATCACTGCAATTAAAATCATTCTAAGTCAATCACTCAGCGCTCCATGATTCGTCAATTCATAACACTCACTCAAATAAATCAAAATCATAAGAAAACATTTCGAAATAGTCCAAGACGATCAACATTTTATTCAAATCGATCAAATTATTCTACGATTTTGTTGGCTTGTGTGGATTTTAAAGTGACAAATTGGTCTTCGAAGACACAAAAGCAGTAAAGTACTTATATTTTAATAAAGGGAAGTAATAAATGTCGCTAATTTTGTTCATCAAGATGAAGAAAATTGACAATTCTTGATAACTTCCCATTTCACTCAAAACTCGCTCCACACACTCATTCAATTTCATTCCAAAATCAATCTTACATCATTCATATTGCCAGTTTCACGATGTTTTTAACTGTAGGTTCCAGAGACTCTCTTACACAGTTAACGACTAATAAAATCAGATTTGTTTATATTTTCACAGATCATTTATTTGAGAGAATCACACGTGGTCAGTAAGAATCTTTGGAAATGTAATAGCTTTTGGCCGTGTAATTTCTCGGATTCCAAAAATGTGAAGATTTCTAACGTAAATCTAAGATTCTACGTAATTGGTATTTCTTACTCTTTGTTTCAATTAGAATATCACCCTTTAATATTGAAAATGTGCTAGCGCGTGACATTTCCAACAATTTCAAATTTTCGTGAGGTGTAAACATTGAGCGGCGTAGACAGCCACATACTGTAAATATAAAGTTACGTGATGGTCTACAGATACTTGAGACCTTATCTATCTACAAATCGCATAGTGAAAACTCTGGTCAGACTGTACAGATGCACAGACTGGTCAGAGTCTTTGCTTTGCGAATTTTTGAAATTGTTGGAAATGTCACGCACAGGCTCAAACATGATGGATATTAAACGTACCTACTTTTCTGTTTGGTTGCCGAAATTTCGATTTCTTACCCGAAAAAAGCTATAATTACGACGTTTCGGTCGTCCTCTGGTGACAAAAAGCATTGTTCACGTGCAGCCAATAATTAATGGTCAAAATTGTTCGTAGACACGGAAAACCACAAGATCTAACGCCATGGCGACGTTATTAGAACGTGAACATCTGCGTCCGTGACGTCCATACGTAATAATTGTCACGTACCGCCATGGCGTTATTAATTAAGGTGGACATTATTAGTGCTGACCCGGGCTGACATGCGGCCTTACGTTACGTTGATTTACACCGCGTATATTAACTGAAATGGACCAGTGTTTCTTGTTTTCACGTGTATTAGCGCCTTTAGTCGAGGTCACTCTGAAATCTATAATACAGTTAATCTTGCTCGAGCGACCACGTCTATAAAGCGACCATTTTTATTTAGCGACCGTTTTCAAAGGCCCATTCATTCAATCAAAATATCATAAAAAGTAGGCATAGTTTGTCCAAAAAGTATTGAAAATGAATCCTATGTTGTGAAACTCACCAGAATCGTCTCAATGAGTTTATTCAACATAGGATTGTTGAGAATTTCGCTATAATAATCAATCAAAATCTATATTTTTATTCGTAAACAAAGCGTCTGTAAGGCGGCCATTTTCTTTAGCGACCACTTTTTGGTGGGCCCGTTAAGGGTCGCTTAAAATTGTACTTGATTTAGACGATCATAGAAAGAGAGCACTATATGAAGATGTCGATTTATACAGGAGATTTTTCATTACAATTTTAGAATATACGAATTTATTTCATCCGATTTGATTTCATATATATGTATAAATTGATGTACAATTATCACAGAACTTATGTTGTTAGAACTCATAGGGATCCCTGTTTGACAAATTTTATAGCAGATGTATCCCCTTTTAAACAGTCGAACTGCCGCTTTCTTATATGAGAAGATTGTCATTCGCATCGTTGCAGTTATCATCATATGTTAATAAGTAAAATACATATAGTTAATTTAAGTTAATTTACGATAACATTTTCCCTTATTTTCTTCCGGTCCCTTTTTGAGGTACTATTACGATTTTCAGAATTCAAGAATTTCTTCATTTAAATGGCCAAAACGACTGGTCGGAAATAGGTTACTGTGTAATATCTAACCGCTGCAGTGAATAAGATCGTGACATTTACTAGGTGATTTTTTTTTAATGGTTTACGATTGAAATTGAATAAAGTTGGTTGGGTGAATTTGGAATCGATTTAAAGTGAAATAATATGATAGAACTAATATGTCCAGTTGGACGAAATTATAGATATTTTCTTTTATCTTATAACTATACCAATATCCGTGTGATAACATCCCGTATGATATTTTTTATGATATCACATAATTATTTTTAGAAGAAAGATATAGTGCAGCTATTTTTAGAAACTTGCATTTCAGTTAGAAACATCGACGAAAACAAGTCAAATAGAGGTTATAAGATAAATATAATACAAACTAAGTGTATTGTATGAAAAAAATATCTACCTTGGTTGTGAGAATTGATTCGCATTAGGTCATTGTTCTAAAATATCCATGTGATACCAGAAAAATATCATATGGGATATTATCGCACGGCTATTTGTATAGATATAAGATCAAAATCGATATGAACGAAATAGTAATTGTTTTGGATGATTTCGCATACTTTCGGATTGATTTTAAGTGACTTGAGTGAGTGTTTTGAAAGCCACGGACGCAGTACTACATGTATTTGAGTTATATTGAATGGCTTAGATCGGAATGATTGTCAATTTCACAATGCTGTTTTACTGTGTACTTATATTACGATACTTATCAAACGATAGAAACAACTAAGAAAAAGTAGTGTCGCTTCCATTTACATTCTATAACTACGTAAAATTTACCGATCGGCCCAATGATTACAGCCAAGAACATCCTGAAATTGACACTCATTCCGTTCAGAATCTTTCCAAATCATTCACTCAGTCTATCAACATTTGATTCAAATCTATCAAATTATTGTATTATCTTTATTGGCTGATGTGGCTGTAAAAGCGTCTGATTGATCCATGAAGACACACAAACAGAAAAGTAAGCATTTTCTTTCAAAGGGAGGTAATAAATATCGCGTTATTGAATTACCTCCCATTAATTTCACTCAAAACTCGCTCCACACACCCATTCAATTTCATTCCAAAATCAATCTTAAATCATTCATATTGCCAGTTTCACGATGTTTTTAACTGTAGGTTCCAGAGACTCTCTTACACAGTTAACGACTAATAAAATAAGATTTGTTTACATTTTCACACATCATTTATTCGAGAGAATCACACGTGGTCAGTAAGATTCTTTTGAAATATAATAGCTTTTGGCCGTGTAATTTCTGGGATTCCAAAAATGTGAAGATTTCTAACGTAAATCTACGTAATTGGTATTTCTTACTCTTTGTTTCAATTAGAATATCACCCTTTAATATTGAAAATGTGCCAGCGCGTGACATTTCCAACAATTTCAAATTTTCGCGAGGTGTAAACATTGAGCGGCGTAGACAGCCACATACTGTAAATATAAAGTTACGTGATGGTCTACAGATACTTGAAACCTTATCTATCTACAAGACGCATAGTGAAAACTCTGGTCAGACTGTACAGATGCACAGACTGGTCAGAGTCTTTGCTTTGCGAATTTTTGAAATTGTTGGAAATGTCACGCACAGGCTCAAACATGACGGATATTAAACGTACCTACTTTTCTGTTTGGTTGCCGAAATTTCGATTTCTTACCCGAAAAAAGCTATAATTACGACGTTTCGGTCGTCCTCTGGTGATAAAAAGCATTGTTCACGTGCAGCCAATAATTAATGGTCAAAATTGTTCGTAGACACGGAAAACCACAAGATCTAACGCCATGGCGACGTTATTAGAACGTGAACATCTGCGTCCGTGACGTCCATACGTAATAATTGTCACGTACCGCCATGGCGTTATTAATTAAGGTGGACATTATTAGTGCTGACCCGGGCTGACATGCGGCCTTACGTTACGTTGATTTACACCGCGTATATTAACTGAAATGGACCGTTTCGTGAGTTAAACTCTAGCGTACGTTAGTCCACGTAAAGGAAGTAAATGTCTTTTTTATACCGTTGTCAAGTTACAAAGAAGTGTTGATACACATTCTTAAACCGAGCCCTGCGTACAGAGTGTCAAGACGTCTACGACCGTTTGAATATGATACCCTTCTTTGGTTTAAACTAATTTATTTTAGTTCGGTTACGACGAAAGCTTAAGCTTATAGGGTCGCTCACGAACTTTCCATCCTGACGTTTTGACAACCCTAAGAGAAAGCCAGTGGTTCAAACACTACCCAAGTCTACAGCTGGTTGAACTGGGGCTGGCTATTAAATGTTTTGCCTGTAAGCATATCTCGACGACGGTGGGGGCTCGAACCTCGGACCTCTTGGTCACGAACCGAAAGCTTTTACCATTAAGCCACATACTTTTAACTTCAGCGGGTTTCCTTTTGTCTTCCATCTGTGTGTAAAGTCTGAAATCTAAATAGGGTGAGCTCGTGGAGACTCAAAATAATATCTTGATATGCGAGCGAATGATATACATGTATATGTACCTGAAATCCATGATTAGTTTCTCTAGTCGCTGCGATACGGCTGAAAATTTGTTAAAAGTGGCGTTGAACACCTAACTATAGATATGTGACCAGTCACGCGAAAGGGGACCATCTGATTAGCTCGCAAAGTGTCGACCCTAGTCAGTCTGCGCGGATTGCGCAGACTGACTAGGGTCGAAACCTTTCGTACTATGTTTTTTTCTGAATAAAGAATAGCCAATCTACCTTCCTGTAAAAGACTTTGAAACCTGCGATTTGTGGTTGGCCTGTACTGGAACAATCTCTTTTTCAATTATTCATTTTACAGAATTCCTAGGTGGCCCCTTTTCGCGTGATGGTTCACATATATATGTAAATTTATCATTAAAAATATATGTTTAAAACACAGTTTGTAAACAAAGGTGAAAGTGGTTTTAAGATCTTTTATTATTAAAGATCACACTGATAACTGCATGCTGATCATATCATTTCACCCTTTGGCTGTGATCCTTGTTCTTAAAAAACCTCAATAAATTATGCTCAACGCAGCATTTTGAATTTTAGGTTACAGTGTTTAGTAAGTTCCATTACCGTGCATTTTTAGCTCGTCTGTTTTTGGAACAAATGTCGGGCTATTGTCATTGGTGCTGTTGGTGTAGGCGTTGGCGAGTGTTTGGCATACTTTCATAACTACTAACCCTCATATCTCTGGTGTTATTGGAGAAATCTTCTTAAAACTTGGTTAGTGTTTTCACCATCACAAAAGCGTCTAGCCTCCGGAAGCATTTTTGTTTGAATGAACGAAATTAGCTATATTGGAGAACCTCCCCTTATTTTCATTCAAAACTCGCTCCTCGCACTCATTTTATTCCATTGGGAAATTACAGTCAAACCTGTCTTAGTGACCATCTGTATTCAGCAAGCATCCTGTCTTAAACAAGCGGTCGCCATTTTCCCAAAAGAGCCATTTGCACCGAAATTGGCCTGTATAAAGCCCGCACCTGCCTTAAGCAAGCGCTTTTTGAATGTCCCTTGGGTGCTTACTTAAGACAGGTTTGACTGTACTGCAAAACCATCCACCCTGTAAATTTCACAATGTTGTATACTGTATCCCTTGTATTTTCACTTAGTGTTAAAGTACATGAGATATGACATTTTATTTTACTTGTTTTTCGATCAAGTATCCATTTCACCGTGTCACAAGGTGTAGATTTCACAGGCGATCGAAACACCATTTTAGGTTAAATTGAGTATCAATAAAAACCGCGGAAAAAACACGTTGTAAGATCTCATTTTATAAATAGTCATGTAATGGGTCCATTTAACTGGAAAGCGATATCATGACCAGTCGTTTAAACACATATCTCAATATGCAGCTAGTCAAAATAGCGTATTCGATCTGTAAGCTGTTAATACCATTTACAATAATATGCATTTAATGTATGAAAAAGTCGTCAATATCACTTAATACAAAGTTTTAATAATGACAACATCGCGTTCTGTTCCCCGACCATTTAGCTTTCTTATGAGCCTGTGCGTGACATTTCCAACAATTTCCCATGTGCACAAAGCAAAGACTCCGGCCAGTCTGTGCATCCGCACAGTCTGACCAGAGTCTCCACTATGCCATTTGTAGATAGAAAAGGACTTAAAGTATCTGTAGACGGTTATTTTATCTTCTAATTGTACCATATAACTGTCCGGGCTGCAAAATGTTTGCGCCTCACGCACATGTCAAATTGTTGGAAATGTCACGCACCGGCTCATATGATACCTTACGTTCTTTTTTTACGATATTTGATTTGAAACCAGTGCGTGACATTTTGAACAATTTGACATAATTGCAATCCAATAAAGTGAAGATTTTTGATTGGATTAAATGGCATCTCATAGGGAAATCCGTTGCAATTCATTTCTGTTTAAAATGCAATGTGTATTTTGGGACACCCCCTCTCCCGACGATAGATGTGCAAGTCCAGAGTTGTAGGAACTCAAAATCCCTTGTTCTCTTGCCAAAACCCTCCATCGCAACATGTATTAATCAGTTTCGATTGATTGAAATGAGTTTTAAGCCGCTTTCAATATCTTTTCAGTTATGTTGCGGAGGCTGGAGCAACTAACAATAGATTCCTAGTATTTCTCTCACCAGAGCAACCATCACATCCTTTTCTGGCCTCTAGCTATTGATCAGTTTGGAATTGAAATATTTTCAAAAGATTTTTTTATTACAATAATTACAACCATTACAACCATGCAGCTCTGATACAGAGTCGATGTTTACATGGAGTTTACGATGACCATCAATCAATCCTCTCAAGCTTGCTCGATCACGCCGAAATCGTTTAATAACGGAGAAATACTAGGCAGAAACATTTTCCCGATCACTAACACATCTAGAAATTTCCAAATTGTCGATTTTTTGTGTCCAATTTGTACAATTTTATGCCAGCAAACTTCGATAAGAAAACAATGCGATCTGAGGATATATTATGTAATTTTCACTACGCATGGACCTAAATTATTTCATCGAGTATTCAAATTGTTACTTAGACCTTAAGGATTGCAATTATAAGGGCCGAGTGTATTTTTCCCTGCGTTTATTGGAGTATAAAGTGCATTTGCCTTAGCACATGGCTTAAACATTACGAATATCAATTTCACGAAATCTATATGCGATTTTAGATAGGTAAGATCTTTTTCAGTCAGTGAATAATCTTATTGTATTGAGGCCTCTCAAATACATGTGAAACTATTGGAAACGCCCGCACTGGCTAATATTATTTGCAAACAAATTTATTGTCGTAATACGGTAATATTTTATATGGACGACGTAACTTCATAAATGTCGGAAAATGTCGGTTGTCAGCATCACTTTTCCAGTCTAAACTAATAAATGATCGGTCAATCGATATATTTTTGACACTGACGAATACAGAATATTATCTGTAATCTAAGAAGCAAGATATGAGACTGGAAAGGCGTATCCCAACATGTTTGAACAACAAATATTTTCACCTACAGTTTTTAATGTCAACAAATGATTACAAATTTGAAATAATTACACTGAAATGGGTGTTTATCTACTTTCCCACGTAAGCATGCACAATTTAAACACAATTATTCAGACTCCGCCTTCGAGAGAGAGTGAGAGAGAGAGAGAGAGAGGGAGGAAGGGAGAGAAAGAGGGGAGGGGAGGGAGAGAGCGAGGGAGAGAGATATGAGAGAGAGAGAGAGAGAGGAGAGTGAGAGAGAGACAGAGAGAGAGGGAGAGAAGGAGGGAGGAAGGGAGGGAGGGAGAGAGAGAGAGAGGGGGAGGGAGAGAGAGAGAGAGAGAGAGAGAGAGAGAGAGAGAGAGAGAGAGAGAGAGAGGGAGTGAGTGAGAGAGAGAGAGGGGAGAGAGAGAGAGTGGGGGTGAGAATGAAAGAAATAGAGAAAGAGAGAGAGAGAAGAAAGAGAGAGAGCGGGGGAAGAGAGAGGGAGAGAGAGAAAGAAAGAGTGAGAGAGGGAGGAGGGAGGGAGGGAGAAAGAGAGAGAGAGAGAGAGACTTTCTTGTAATAAATTAAAAATGTTTTAGTACTCGGATGCCTTCTTTCTTCGCATTAAAATCTACGCGTTTTGTGTTTGTATATGTCAACGAAACAACCAGACGCATTTAAATCTGCACTAGTCATTGAAAGCCTCGACCGATCTTATAGATTTGAATGAAATGACGATTTTTTTTTAACATTTTCCATGTGTTTTTAACGATTTTGGAGCGTTTTTACACGGTATGATTAAGTGTTTGGAATGAATGAGTGAAAAGCTGAGTGCTGAATATGAATTTTACTACTTATCAAGTTGGAAAATTTGAAAACCAATGATTCATTCGATGAATAGGCAGGCAAAATTTCGCAGCTACAGCTTGAATGAAGCTGTAGTCTCGATATTTTGCTGACTTATTGACAAATTATATTATTGTTAGATAAAAATTTTGGTAAGCCCTCGTTGAGAAAAAAAATCTGGATTTGTGCATTTTTTTTTTAGCTCACCTGAGCACGAAGTGCTCAAGGTGAGCTATTGGGATCGTAGAATGTCCGTCGTCTGTCGTCAGTCGAGCGTCGTGCGTCGTGCGTCGTCCGTCGTGCGTCGTCCACAATTTCTTTAAACATCTTCTCCTCCTTAACCAGTGGGCCAATCTTGATGAAACTTGGCAGGGATGTTCCTTGGGTCAAGCTCTACCAAAGTTGTTCAAATAAATGAAATCCACCCTTAACTTTCCCTTTACCCTTAACAAAAAGGGTGAAAAAATGAAAATCTTTAAAAATCTTCTTCTCCCAATCAGAAGGAAGACAGCTTTCAAATTTGGTATGTAGCATCATCTAGTGGACCCCAACCAAGTTTGTTCATATCAAGACCCTTGGGTCATGTTTGGGCTTTGCCCGGGCCCAACTCTGTTTACATAGAATCAAAGAGCAAAAATCTTTTAAAATCTTCTTTAATCGAAACCAGAGGGCACACTGCTTTCATTTTTGGTATGTAGCATCATCTTGTGGGCCCCTACCAAGTTTGTTCATATCAAGACCCTTGGGTCATATTTGGGCTCCATCCGGGCGCATCCCTTTCAGCTCATCTGAGCACGATGGATGAAAATGGGAAAACCTTCAAAAATCTTCTTCTCTGAAACCAGAAGGCAGACAGCTTTCATATTTAGAATGTAGCATCATCTTATGGACCTCTTCCAAGTTTGTTCATATCAAGACCCTGGGGTCACTTTTTGGGTCCACCCGGGAGCATCCCTTTTTACATAGAATCAAAGAGCAAAAAGGCATATCTGTCTTGCTCTTCGCTGAAAACGTTCTATGGTATTGATCTTAGGCAATTATCTTCTTTTTGACATCTGCCTATCTAATTAATGTGATGTCCCAGGGGTCATAGAGACTCAGGTGAGCGATCTAGGACCATCTTGGTCCTCTTGTTTATTCGAGTCATGTAATAACCAGCACCAATTCCCCTTCAGTTATAATTTTATATATGCGACCAGTTACGCGAAAGGGGACCATCTGGGAACACCGTAATATAAATATTTGAAAAAGAGATTGACTCTATTACAGGCCAACCAGAGGTCGTATTTCAAAAATTCTTTCACAGGAAGGTGCATTGATTATTCTAGATTCAGAAAATTAGTACAGTGTGAAAAGTTTCAACCCTAGTCAGTCTGCGCCGTCAGCGCAGACTGACTAGGGTCGACATTTTACGTAAAACCCAGATGGTCCCTTTTCGTGTGACGGGTCACATATCCATTTCTTTATTACACGGATAGCTAATTTTGCTTTCCAGCTGTGTGCCTTTAATAAACCACAGTATGTCGGTTTAATTTAAATAGATTTGTACATAAACCGTTTGGGGGGCTTTAAAACTATCTTCTATTCACAATTTTACCTATAAGACTTGAAAATCTTGAAATTTATCCTCTAAAGTTGAACTATGTGTTCATTCAGTTTTGAACTTAATTATCCGTGAGAAAAGTAGGTCCATCTTTACTTTCGTGGGTAAACAGCATAAACTGGACAAAAGAGAAATCGGACTGAACCCCCCATCCGTAAAAAGACATTTACAGATTTGGTCGAAAACACATTTTGATTAAGAAGTCAGATGGTACTTTGACAATGATTTATATTTTAGTTGATAATAAGTTTAATAATTGTGTACAATAAAGTGACATGTTGAATGGAATAATAAATGCGCTTTTCCATAAGAAAAACATTGTGAAAAATACCGTGGTTACAAAAGGTGCCACAGATATGATAATTGATATACATAACAAGTTTTCGACTACTCTTTTTTGCAATAGAATTCGTCATTTATAAGCTCTTATAAGCTCTTATCTTAAATTGATAAATCCATCGTCAACCCTGTCAAGCCTATGCCAGAAAAATTGAAGATGCCTGAGTTGAAGTTTTTTAAGCTACCGACTACTCATTTTGTACAAAGGCGATTGATTTATAATCCGATGCTTATCTTATAGGCTTTCAAATAAGATAAACAGAATAAAATTGAGAATCAATCGCCTGTGGTTTACTATCTCGAAAACTCGTATCACTTGAAAAATGGATAATTTTATGTAAATATTATATTTATAAATAATAATAATACGAATTCAAATTACTGTTGCAATAAAATTTATTCGATTAACTTATTAATATAACTATTTTTTTTCCAAGCTCAACGTTAAAGACCTCACTATTAAAGTTATTATCATCAACCTGAGATCAAAACGCCGTAACTACGGTTGGATAAAGCTTATTATATGGTGTATGAGCTTCGCTCCGACAAAATATTGCTGATAAAAGTAAATGTTCACACTTCACTTACTATTTAACGCGGTTAATGGTCACGGTTTACTAGACAAAATGAAGAGTATTATTGTTTTTATCGTACTGTCATTTTATTTATTACCCACGTCGTGAGTAGGGACCGCTAAAATTTTTTGTGGTACGAACGCGGACGGAAAAATAATTAGTTTGGGCAATCCGAAGCTCATGATACGTTAAAGTAACACAGTTATAAAATCGTTATTTCTCTTTTAAATCCTATGTTGTGGGTACTCATTTGAATCGTCTCGTTGAGACGATTCGAATGAACACCAACAACATAGAATTCTGATAAGGATTTTAAAAATCGTCAAAGGTGGAATGTTAATTTTTTGAACTCAAATCGTAGCTTTGGGCACTCCGACGGCATTCCACATTTTTGTGACAAGGTGATGTGACTTCATATTTATCAGTTTATTTATTTTTCGTAAACACTCCACGCTATGAAGATGTTTGAAATTTTTATGATAATCTTGAGTGGTTTGATTTAAATTCCGAGGCGCTTTTGTGCGGATTTGGTGCGGTTTATGATTCAATTTTTGTGGATCTTTAAATCTGTTAATTTTATAGTGCTTTAGTGGTGTGTGAATTTCGTTTTTGTGGTCAACCTAGTTATATTTTTTTTATTGGCGCTCTGCACTTTATTGTTTTTCCTTTGATGTGATAAATGTATGTTTGTATCATTAAAGATTTTTTATTCTTTTTTGTCTCTATTTTTTCTAATACAAATCTAGATAAACATTTAAGGTACGATATTGTAGTCGACTTAAGACGATATATTTTTTTTAATTAATTATCAGTTGTAGGTTCCATTAAGCAGCGTATTTAAATTTAATTCTAAACTCCGTAGATTGACGCCCCTTTCCCCATTACAACTTTTAATTAAATGTATGATTTTTTCCAATCCCTTGCTTTTTTTTGCACAACATATAAAGTTACCAGGAAGCGTCATTGGATGCAAAAACGTCGCAACTTCAATGACCAATGACGACGTGTCTTTGTTCATGAAATAGGGACCTAATTCTTTTTCAGTTTGGAGAATCATTTGTAAGCCCAAAGACTATTAAAAGAATCTTATGATTAATATCCTAGGTCTCTCTACTGATTGCCAATGATACTTTTTGCTTGAATTAGATTTGCGCAGCTTTATGAATCTGCAAGTCATATCACGACGACTGGAGCACCTAGAAATGAATTCCTGGTATTTCTCGCACCAGTAGTACAAAACATTCTTTCTTATCCCCCAGCTGCTATTTCACATAGGTCTACACTTATCAGCCTGTTGGTGGGAGGCAAATAGTCTGAAAGGATGAGTGCCACTGTTGGAGATCGAACCCAGAACTTTTGAATGAAAGTCGGACGCGCTACCAACTGCGCTATATTCTTGTTACAAGAACCTATATCAATTATTTCAAAATAATAATAGATTAAACATTATAGTCGAAACGAAGAAAATCTGAGAAATGACATTGATATTTCTCATGTGAAAGTTTCATTTCTCACACAAAAATAACGACATTATAAAGAATAGTGAATAAAACTAGAAAACATTCGACTTTTTTTTAACAAAAGCTGAAACTGAATTCATTATGTCATAATGTTACAAAAATAAAGTGTTAAAATCGTTAATCTAGGCTAATTAGATGCTATCTGTTTATACCAAAGATATACCAACAAATTTTTAATTTGGCTAATTTAAACCTGTTCCTCTCCCATCATGGATACGACTTAACGCGTTGAATCAATTTTGATTCGTTTTCAGGGTCTAGTCGCTATAGTGTTCGGGCCTTTAAAGTAAAATTTAGAGCTTTAAGGTAGTTGGCCCGTAATAGTTCCGCAATGTTTAGGAAGTAATCAACTTCAACAGTGTTAACTGAGGTTTCCTAATGATTTTCATTAGGAAACCTCGGTCAACATTATGAAAGATCATCAATTCCGAAAAGTTTCAAAACTATTACGGTTCCACTACCTTAATTGAAAATTATCACGACGATACAAGTGTAGAGAACATATAATTGAAGAAACCGCCGCCATGGCTCATCCTGTTGCGCTTTGTAATCACAATCGTAAGGTCCTAGGTTCAATCCCCGGCGACAGCACTCATCCTTCCGACATTTGTCTTTCAAATTATACGCGGGTATTCGTAAACACATGTTGGATGAGTACAGTTATCAACATCGTGAAATTGACAAAGTGAATTATTTTGGAATGATTTTGGAACGATATTGAATGAGTGTGTGCAGCGAGTTTTGAGTGGATTTTATGAGAGGTAACTCAATATCAATTACATCCCTTTAATGAAATATGCATAAAAGTTCTATAGATAGCTTCCTATTTATTCAAGAATCAATCATATGCTTAAAATTTCAATTATATGTCAGTGAAATCGCGATTCGATTCTTGCTTTATTAATTTTGAAGGTAGTTGTTGATATTATATTTTCTAGTCATTTTGGGCTTTTTTTAATTGTCTGAGTGAGTGTTTAGAATGAATGATTGGAGCGCTGAGTGAGCGATTGTGAATGGTTTTGATTGAGATGAATGGCAATTTTACGATGGTCCTAACTGTAGCTGGAGGCTAAAAAAGTTCATCGAGGTAGTAATTGCGAGAGAAATACCATGAATGATTTGATAGGTGTTCTACCAGCCGCGAAAGTGTTAAAAAGCATAGTAAAGCGCAGTAAACAAAAATAATCAAGAGGCTATTACTTAGGTTTCACACAGCCATGTCAAAACCTACTGCCAATATCTTTCTTCAAATTTTCGAGGTGAAATAAAAAGGTGAAAATAATCGACGCCAAATAATGAGGCTTGACTTCTGGTATTTGAAATTTAATATGAGAAAATAAGGTTTCAATTTCTAAAATAACACATGATGAATGTTATAATTATATTGTTCACCCGGTTAAAACTGATGTATGAATAGCTACAATTTGATAGGATACACTTCGAGCTATTTACAATCTTCAGAGTTGAACAAAAAGTCACAAAATCTCTCAATGTATGTACGGGTATATATAACTTTATACGGTATAATTTACTATATTACTACAAACGTTATTTGAGATTTTTCCCTCTAGGTCTTCTTAATTTTACTGTCATTTACCGAAAATGAGAATTTTCACGAATATTTATTTCGAAATGCACCTGAATCGTACAGTTAGTTACATTGTGAAATTGACATTGATCTAAATCAAAACAATTCTAAATCGCTCACTCAGCGCTCCATTCATTCATTCGTAACACTCACTCAAATCGATCAAAAAAGCTCCAAAATTACTAAAGAATATACAATCATTATCAACAGCTTGATTAAAAACAAATATAAATAGAAACAAATCGCAATTTCACTGACATGATTGAAATTGTAAGCGTCTGATAGGTTCTTGAAGAAATGGGAAGCTATTTATAGAAAGTATATGCATATTTCATTGAAGGGATGTAATAAACATCGCTATTTTTGTTCATCCGGAACAAAATTAGAGATAATGGATTACATCCCTTTAAATTCACTCAAAAGTCGCTCCACACACTCATTCAACTCATTCAAGAATGATTCACCCTATCAATTTTACGATGTTTTAACTGTATAACCATGCGTGATTTGAAAGTGGTTCTTTCCCTAAGGTCGTGATACTTAGCCATCACGATGAAATAAATGAAATGATGATAGAAATGGAATTAGTTGCCGTTTACACAACCAGGCTTACTGCATTACTTATGCTTAATGACGTTAATGTATAAAAAGTTGTACATGTATAATGAAGAAATCTCAGTCAAATTCGAAATTTGGTCGAGTGGGGTGAAAAATGATATCAAGAGGTCAATAATAATAATAATAATAATAATAATAATAATAATAATAATAATAATAATAATGATAATAATTATAATCCTAGAAACTTTAGATGCCATATATTTTCCATAATCAACCTGGAAATTGGTCAGATTGATTTTTTTATGAAATCTCGATTAAAAGTTGAGTCCAGTGGGTTAAAAAAACTAGGCGAAATATTCAAATGTAAGAAACCCCTTGTTGAAATTTTAGAGGCCTTATTTTTTGCTCAATCAATTTTAAAGTTGGTTAAAATAATTGTCTTGATAAGATATTGGTCATTATTGAAATGGGGACCAGTGTGGTCATAAATGTGGCCAAGAGGTCAGATCTTAGATAGTCAACCTAGGTGAGCAATTTAGGGTCACCATGGCCCTCTTGATACGTTTTACTATTTTTATGTCGTAAGTATCTAAACAAAGTTACCGTTACGACACCTTAAATTCTTACATTCATACCGGTGTTACACCTTGAAAAGTTACAGTAACGAAGAGATGGTTCAATAACCATAATTGTCACAAACATCATACAAAAAGCAATAAAAAGGTCAACTGTTTATTCTGTAATAAAGTGTCCCTTTCTTACACAATTAAAACCAATTACAGCTCTGTATTTTATATCTGTTTTATAGAGCCTCTGACTTCATTGAAAAAAGATGCCATGTGATTGAACTTTATAACCTTCTAGTTGAAGATTGGCCTCATTCGAAAAGGACTTCGTGCTGTATCAAATTTTTTTCACTTATATATCATACTCCTATACATAAAAAGGATGTGGAGATATCAGAAATAATATAGATTTATAAAAACTAAACGCACAGAAATGTCTTGACTAAATAAGACGTAAATATTCACTATGATATTGATAAAGTTCTCGACGGACAATAATGTATAACGTTTTCTTTTACAGTTAATCATAATATACCTTATTTTTTCTCGGCATTTTTTCTCTCATGCAGCTAACACCGTTTCAAAGGTTGATTGGTTATTATTACTGTTTCAATTTTACCACCAAATCTGTCCTATTCTTCAGTTTTATTTGTTTCGTAAAAGCTGAGGATTATATTCAAAAGTTCTAAGAACTTCTCATTAACCATAGGGCGCTGTGTTAAGGAATGCATATGATGTAACAATACTGGATGAGCATTACTGTATTTGTGTGTGTGTAAATTAGATATGAAGAATGTAGAAGTTTAACATTACACAGCTTATGTTTTCGACTTGAGAGCCAAATCTAAACATGTTTAAAATGGTGCTCATGAACGCAACAAGACCTTTCAAATCCGCTACACTACCACATACAAAGGCAACCTCACCGGTAAAAGCAACACAACCTTTCGATCTCACTGACCAAATGGGCACAGTTGATAACCTAGTTAAGACTGACACTGTGTTGTTACCAAGTGAGGATGAAGTGGTTGCTAGGAGACCGACAACACTTCCGTCGGCTAAGAAGCCAAGGGCTCTGTCGCAGCCATTGAATCCAGTCAAATTACGTCGTCGGCTTTCAATAAACCCATCATGGAAAGCGGTAAGTAACCTCTTCCTGATTTTAGACAAACCAAACTTTTATTGCAGACATAAATGATAATATTGTTATTACTATGAAGGATTAAAGTACATGCATGTATTGAGTAAATGCGTATAACAACTCTCTTTGGCCAAAAGGTGTTGTTTTCGCCTGTCTCTTTTCGGAGATTCCCCGATATATTGCTTAAGCCTTTGCGTCGACGTCTTCGTTCGAAAATTTCGACATTGTATAATATATATTTTTTACTTAAACATTCACCTGAAAATCTTACATTTGTACACTATTCCGCTGCCATCCGCGAAACCGCAGAACCAGCGAGCATTGTCTGGAAGTAACGAGAGAATTTGGGTAGTGTTCAAGATTTGGTATAAACATCATACATCATTTGAGTATGGCTATTCATAAAATAAGAAAAAAGGCGAAAAATATCAACGGTAGTGAGACAGTAAAATTATAGCAGCTTGACTTTTCGAAGATTCCGATACGGATGCTCTTCTGGTCATATATTTGACGATTAGAGAAGTATATCAAGTCGATAGCAAATTAAGTAAGAAAAGTTATGTTAACTTCAATTAAGGAATGTCGGTGTGCCACAAAATTTATTATTCGTTACATTCTTTATATCGGTCATCATTTTATGGGCTCTTGCCTTTCCTTTACGTGCCCATGCATAATATAATAAAAATCCTATATCCAATATAAATAAACTTGTTTATGTATCAAAACCTTTTTCTCTACTGGTAAAAAGGAATTTCTAAATACGAGATGATTTCGTTGTACCAATAAACAAATTTCATGATTATTTAAACGCAGTTCTGGAGAAATTTTATTTATCAACATGACGTTTATTGATTTGCAATTAATTTGCTGCTCAGATCCTTTTTCTTTCTCTCTCTTTTTGTTAATAAAAATATAGACTTAAAAACAATAATAAAAAGGCTCTCCTCACACCATAGCGTGCCCCCCTCCCCCAGCCCTTCTTAATTCCCTCCTCCCTCTTCCTACTTTTCCTTCACTTTTTTTTCTTGTACTTCAATATGACTTGATCAATTCAATTTTACATGTTTGTATGATGTTTATTCTCAAATACATGTACCTTGTAATTTGGTATGAGAATTGAATTAAACGTTGAAAGTTAAAAGCGAAAAACGACCGAATTGTTTGTACAAGTTTCTTACTTTTGATGATATCTTAATCCTTTGGTTTCTTTTTTCAATTGTTTACATTAGAAAATGGTGTTCAGAAAGCAAAAGAAGTCATTGGTAATTTAGAATTGTTTAAGATCTACAAATTTAGAGGCGTCAAATGCTACATCTATTAAATGAGTCATGAGTTACATTTGAATTCCATAATAAATCTTAAAAATGATTGACAAATGTGCATAAGGTAAACATTGAAATTGTCATTACTCATTATGGTTCTCGAATGAGGTGTTGTTGTTCTTCTCTTTAGATTGCTAGCGGAAGACAATGACGTAGTAATTTTGTCATTGATAACGTAATTGAGAGCTTAATGCCGTAAATGCCTTTACAATATATAGGTACCTGAGGCATTTTAGTACTACTATGACGATAACTTAAGAACTAAAAGTTCGGTTTTAAGTTCGTGGTATAAATGATCCTACTTTAAGTGCAGTTTTTTTGTCGGGTCCAAGGGCGTAATTCCCATTACACAATTTACGTAAGTGCGTAAAAGGGATAATCCTGTGTTGAAAAATATTGTTCATGAATGATCATAACACCGAAACTACAGATTATTTAAGCTGTAGTTACGATGTTTTGATTATTCACCAACGCTAAAATCATAAAAAGGGAGCGGACGGAAGGCATTCATCTTTTGTCACAGTTCTCGTATCGCCTTTATCCTATATTTTCTTAAGTTGTCGCCTTCTGGGTGCGTTTAAATTTCAAAGTCCTTGATACGCCTATGGGGTCGATTTTAAAATGTCTAGTTAGGAGCGCACTACCTTAAACATTTGAAAGTGTATTAAGGTTTTCTCTTCGATAATCACAGAGAGTTGCGGGAACAGGTGTTTTGTTTAACAATGAAGTGTGACAAATTTCGATTATATCGTTATTTAGATAAGATGGGTATCATAGCCATTGGTCACGCGTCCTTAACTATGATCAGATGGACACACTGACCTTCTGAGGGACAGTACCCTTTCTCGAAACTAACTTTATATAACATTTCTGGATCTGACGAGATTTTGTTGGAGATGTAGAGGATAGTCGTTTGTTTCAGTGTAAGATTGATTTATATTCATTGAGTGAACAACAAAAGCTATATTTTCACGAGTTATGGGGGCTACGAGTGAAAATATAGCTTTTGTTGTTCACGAAATGAAATATTAATCGATCTTACTCGAAAAACAAACGATTATTCTATATTTTTATTGCAAAAATGAGACTAAATGTGAAATTTCTAGGACATATTTTCGTAAAGCGTGTCATTTTGCACGTGATTGCTATGCAACGTTCATTGTGACGTCACTTATTTCGCCCCGCATAGATGACGTCAGATTGGATGAAATGCACAAAAGCAGGGTATAAGTTTTTGATAATTTCACTGCTTTTGCGGTGAGATTATCAAGTGATTATCTACTATTATTTCTCGATAAACCACCGAAAAGCTCTAACAAAAGGCTGATCTTAACGAGTCTAATGTATATTCAATTTTATAAAGCAAGTCATTGCTTTTCTAGACGTTGTGCGTGTGTGAGTGATTTTAAATAGCCTGAGAATTGTAGATTTATCTGTATTACACGATCTGATAATTTTGCCATTTGCAGTTTATAATAATGCTTCTTGTATGCATGCGTAGTTTTATTGTTTGCAATTTTATTGATATCGTATAAAATAAGCAATAAGTACATATTCCATTTTTGCAACATTTATGACATATTAATAACAGGGAATGAATCGTATTTTTTTTAATATTATTTTGTATGAACGAACGTAGATTTTTATTCTAGATAATCACGAGCCTGAGTTTACTGTTTGGCAAAATTTCGTAAAGAAAAAATATAGCGAAATTGGCAAGATGAATGATTCTGTAATGAATAAGTAATGAAATTTAACGAGTGTGTGGAACGAGTTTTGAATGAAATTTAAGGGAAGTAGTACGATCGTGAAATTGATATTCTTCTCGATCAATACCGTTCCAAATCACTCGCTCAGTGCCCCACTCATTCATTCATTTCAAACACTCACTCAAACCATTAAAAATGCTCAAAGTCATTTGGAAAGAGGAAAAATCGCCTTTTCACTGGTATACTTCAAATTATAAGCGTTTAATAGGTTCTTGAAGTAAGGAAGCTATCTACAGAACTTTTATGCATATTCTATTAAAGGGAGGTAATCAATATCGCTCGTTTTATTCATCATGAACAAAAATTGCGACATCGGATTACCTCCCTTTACATTCACTCATCCAATACCATTCCTTAATCATTCCAAAATCATTCACCTTTTCGATTTCACGATGTTGTTAACTTTATTATATTCCTTTGTCTAGCGGTTTCAATTTTGAATATAAGTGTTGATCTAATCATTTTTTAGTGATTTTGGAGCGTTTATGAATGATTTGAGTGAGTGTTTGGAGTGAATGAATAGAGTAGTGAGTGTATGATTTAGAATCGTTTTGATCGGAATGAGAGCCAATTTCACGACAGAATGAAATGTGCCTACATCTGAAATAGCTGTTGTTGCAACATTTGGGGTCGCCAAAAAGGCATTACCTTACATTTCATACAAATGAATGTACCTGGACGAATCTTTCTGATGCAGTAAAACAAGATAGACTCTTTTCATTTCCCCTCTGACAGAGGCTCCCCCCAAAAAACATTTTATGATCTCAAAACTGTTGCCAATTTGATTAGCGTTTTTTTTTTTAATTTCAATTAGTATCAAAAGTAAAATATTTCATTTTTAAAATTGAGTGAGGAGTTTACCACGAGCCCCCTTCACCCCCCACCCTCGCCGTATACAACTTTAAACTTCTTAAAAAAATATCGTTTTATAGGCTGCGACTGTTTATAGATCAACTGTTTTACTAGGATATTAAACATAAACTATGAATAGACGATTTCAACGATAAGTTACATCAAAGGCAGTAGCTACATAATATTTGTATTAATTTGTGCAGTTAAGAGGGATTTTATTCATATCAAATTTGCATCTTAAACTGTATTACTTTACAATATTCGTAATAAAATCAGTTCACAGACGATTGCAATCTGTCATCGATAAGTTAGTCGGTGGATGGTTTTGCTCTTCTAAACTCAGAATATTGAATTGATGACTGAGTGGTTAGGGCGCTCGACTTGCGGCCTAAAGGTTAGTGGTTTGAGCCCCGTCGTCGCCTGAGTCTATTTACGGGCAAAATATTTGATAATCTGCCCCAGTCGACCTAGATTTAGAATCTAGTAGCAATGGGTTTAAGGCGTTTTATATTCTCAATAACGTGAAAACATCTTTCGCAACAATCTCCTGTGAACGCTCGATAGGATGGTTGAAGCGGTTAGTCTAATTTTGCGTAACCAAGCGTCAATGTTTAATTCTATGATGAGCAAGAGCTATGACCGATTTACAAAAAAAAACAACAAAATCAACGTGTTTACCCTCAATCGCACCTTCGGATCTTACTCGAACATTTGCATAAAGTCAGTCAATGACCTATCTTCTCTTTGAAACCTTTAACCACAATTTGATAAAATAGGGTAGATCCTTCCATTCGTTCAATGGAGTACCTACCAATGGATTCCTGGTATTTCCCCGATCAGTACTATCATTACTTTCTTACATAGCAATCAGCTGCTATCCCACTAAGGTTTGCGGTTACCCGCACATTCATAGGAGTCACTCTTAGTCTTCAGGATTCGCGAAATACAGATGATAACGTCGTGTAATTAACAAGTTTGGTGATTTTGGAATGATTTTTGAATGACATTGAATGAATTCGATGAGTGAGTTTTTTTGTAAGATAGGAGGGAGGTAATCCAATATCACCAATTTTGTTCAGGATGAACAAATTTACCGATATCTACAAATTTAAGAGTTGTAATATCAAAGCTTTTAGATAGCAAAGGATGATGATGCACGACGAGGACAAAGGGGATATATTACTATGTCAACTATACGTATATGGAGCAGTTAATTGTTTTTCCGTAATAAATGAACACCTGTCACCGCAACTATGTAGGTCTGTACAGGCCTCCAGGGTATAGACTGGACGACTTATTTCCGACTATAGTCGGGAGTTTACGGATATTCACGAGGGGCGTCAGGTACTATAACCGAGAATGACAGAACGATTATTCGTGCCTGTCAGAAATTAATAGGATAGATTTTTGTACTGATATTGCGCAGAATTAAATTGACATACGATAAACGATTGTTTTGTACACCGTTTTCATGTTTTATATTTGGTGTTACGGCTATGTTGTGCAAGTGGCCTACGACGCGGACTGGACTATCCGGGAACTAATATTTATATAAAACTGATTTTTTTAAAATAAAATCTTTCATTTTACTGAAAAATGAATTAAAAATGTTAAATAATGCGATCCCAACTATTTTTTTTAGAAATCATATTAGAAGTAAATTGACTTATGCTTGCACAACATTTCAAATGTTAAAGTATCTTTGACGCCTAGACATCAAAACAATATGTATAAATAAAACATAGATATGGAACGTGCAATGTTATGACATCTGTTTTTGATATATTGTACGAATTGTTGTTGCTGACAAATAACTGATTCTCTTTGTTCAAAATAACATGTACTTGTATAGCCCTTAGCAATATATACTTCTTGCACGCTGAAAATGAAGGTAACATTCCAAACACTCACTCAAATCGGTTAAAAAAACGCTCCAAAATGATTAAATACTTACCATCAACAGCTACACTCAAAATAAATTTAAATAGAAAAAAATCAAAATTTTACTTATATAATTGAAACTGTTAGTGTCTGATTGATTCTTGAAGAAATCGGAAGCTTTTTATAGAACTTGTAAGCATATTTCTTCAAATGGAGGTATAAATATTGCTTATTTTGTTCATATTGAAAAAAAAATAGCGATGTTGGGTCATCATCCTACAATTGCATTCAAAACTCGCTCCTCACACCCATTCAATATCATTCCAAAATCATTTCAAAATCATTCATCTTGTCAATTTCATGATGTTCCTCTCTTCTAAAGACGATTTCAATGATATTTTGCAAAGCAGAATCTAACAATGAATGAAAATACCGTATACGATTCGTGACTTACGATTATTTTTTCATTAGAAGTTTAGTAAAACGGGCCCATATACAAAACTTCTTACGAAAAAAATAATCGTAAGGCAAAATTACAAATCGTACCTGGTGTTTTCGGTCATTGTTTGATTCTGTCTTGCAATAGCTAATCGGAATCGTCTTTAGAAGACGATTCCAATGAGATAATGCATTGCAGAATTCCATATTTAGTTACTTATCTAGTAGCAATCATAATTATTGACTTATGCAAAACAAGATCGTAAGATGTTTAGTAAAACGGGCACCCTATTTCCACTGTCCACCCCTCTTATCATAAATCTCGCATTAATTGAGTAATATAACATTAGAAAAGAGATAATTGTTATAGACTGGCTTGCATTTTGCCTTTTTTAATATAGTAAGAAATTAATTAATTCCTTGTAAAATCAGTAAATTCGAGCTTGGAATTTTAAAAGCAAGTTGCCTACTCACGTAATAAAAAGGGCAAATTACAAACCAACGGTAAGTATTTCATTCAGTGATTTATCTTTATTATGATATCTACAAATTGTTATCCTTTTGTGGGAAACACGAAATTAAACATATATGATGTCAAAATTTTAAGGTCAGTGAAGAAATTGTTATTATAGATCATTATTCAATTTTGTCGCGTCGTTGAAAAGAGGTATACCTATTCTTGGCGAAATTTCAATTTCCCTTATTTAATCTAGTTCAAAATATTTTATAAATAAACTCTGCTTGCAAACAACAGTTCGGTGTAAACCCTCTATCAAATATTCGTAAATAATTGTGTATCAAATATTCGTAAATAATTGTGTAAATGCGTTTGTCCTTAAGTCCGATCGAATTAACTTGCATAGGCGTAACTCGGCTTTTAAAATTTATACCACTCAGAAGGCGGCAAACAGAATACATGTTTATAGGACAAAGGCGATACGTGGACTGTGACAAAAGATATATGTCCATCGTCTGCCCCCCCTTTTCTATAATTAAAGAGTTGATGAATAATCAAAACATCGAAACTATAGCTTGGATAAGCTTAAGTTTCGATGCTATGATCATTCATAAAGGACATCTTTCGAAAGAGGATTTAATTCTATTACGCATTTGCGTAATGTGCGAAATGGTAGTTACGCCATTTGCCATTGGATTGGACCATCTTCTTTGATGGATTTCAATCTATCTTGGCTTTATTGTTCTTCGTCATATGGAAATGGGCCCTTTGAGAAAGTTATCAGTGAGGTTCAAGACATAGTCTACGCTGAAGGTCGGATTCTGGCCGGACTGTACCTGCATTCAGCTCGAATAAAACCATTCTAAATCACGCACTCAGCGCTCCATTCATTCATTCCAAACACGCAATGAAACCATTCAAAACGACCAAAATCACTAAAAATGAAAACAGCAACAATAACGTTTACGATTTAACCGACTTGGTTCAAATTTTCAAGCGTTTGATTGGTTAACGAAAACATAAAGAGCTTTTTTATAGAATGCGTATGCATATTTTATTAAATGGAGGTAATAAATAGCGCTAATTTTGTTCAACCTGATCAAAATTAGCAATATTTTATTACCCCATTTAATTACATTCAAAACTCACTCATGACATTCGTTCTATTTCATTCAGAAATCATTCAAATATCATAAAGTTAGTAGATTTCGCGATGTTCTTAACTGTATGACATTTTGACGACTATGACGCCTAAAGAATTTTCCATCAAACATATCAACCTAATTTTCCCATGACCCGTCCAATAATGTTATTATGATTTGTGATTGAAAATTAAAGACCTCAAGATTGAAAGAAGTGGTTAAATCGAGACAGTATTATATATAACATGTTTGATCTTTTCCATTGATAAATTAAATCTTGTGGAATTTAAACCAACATTTGCTTGAATGACACAATTAGTAACATTTATAAAAGTATTGAAAACTGGAATTATATGGAAGACTGTTAAAATCATTTATTTCTCATCTTGTGAAACACATCAAAAATTATAATATGCCAAAGTATATGAGGATAAAATAAACATCAGCTAAAGACTTAAACCGAGTGATATTTGTACCACAGATGTCAAAAGTGGACTATTTAAAGTGTGATGAAGAATTTCTTCTTATTTCATATTTATTGTCTGAATTGAAAATAAAATTCTAAATGCCTTAATTTATTCATTGAATCAAAATTAGTGTTTAAGTAAACCCAATCAGCAGCAGCAGCAGCAACAACAACAACAACAACAACAATAACAAAACCAAAGGTTTTTTTAATGTTCATTGAGTGTAGATTATATGTTGTGATGTTTTATTAGTGTCAGCAAACGTTGGTCTGTCATTGTCTATAGATGGTGTTCTAATCATACCTTTATAAGTTACTAGACATATCAGTCATGAATCAATCGATCCCTATACCCATCAAGATGTGGATGGCCATAACCGTCAAACTCAGTGCCATCTCTAAGTTTGCTCGCAGAAAGGTGGGTTCTGTTTAATATTGTTTTGTAAGTACAGTTAACAACATCGTGAAATTGACAAGGTGAATGATTTTGGAATGAATTGGGAATAAAATTGAATGAGTGTGAGGAACGAGTTTTGAGTGAATTTAATGGGAGGTTATCCTATATCACAAATTTTGTTCAGGATGAACAAAATTAGCGATTAGGATTTCCTCCCTTTAATATAAAAATGCATAAAAGTTCTATACATAGCTTTCTATTTCTTCAAGAACCTATGGGGACGCCAAAAATTTGAATATTATCAGTGAAATTGCGTTTTATCTCTGTCAAAATGTATTTTGAATGACGTTGTTGATTCTTTATTTTTCAATGGGTTTGAGGGTTCTTGAATGGTTTGTGTGAGTGTTTGGAATGAATGAATGGATCGATGAGTTAGCGGTTTAGAATGGTTTTGATTGAGATGAATGTAAATTTCCCCTTGTTTTTATCTGTACCTGGTACATGGACATGCGGAATTTTGAGGGGTGATAAAACATAGCTTGGTTACATGCCTCGGTTTACCTGATTGAGGGTACCCTAAAGAATAACAATAAGCTTTTCGGGGAGCATTCTTAATACTGGGTCTTCGATCAGGGTTATCCACCAAGAGCATTTAATTGTGACCCGCCACGCGAAAAGGATTCATCTTTTCAGTGCGTAAAGTGTGGACCCTAGTCAGTCTGCGCGGAACGCGCAGACTGGCTAGAGTCGAAACTCTTCATACCGGGCTTACTTGCTAAATCTAGAATTATCAACCTACCTTCCCATAGAAGAATCTTTGAAATACGGCCCCTAGTTGACCTGTAGTGAAACCATCTCCTTTTCAAATATATGTATTTCTTAGAGTACCGAGACGGGTCACAATCCTAAAGAAAGGTTTATCTATCAAGTACATGTATTTATGTAGATAGTATTTCAGAAGTTTCTTCTGCACTGATAGATATCTATCAAGTACTCAAATGTGTTTGATGCAGATCTTTTAGTACCGACAAAATGATATATAGAGGATATTGAATGAGTGGTCATTGAATACCGAATTTATTAAACGAGTCATCTTTAAACAGATAAGACTAGGCTGTGCCGAGTTTTTATCTGTTTATAGATGACGAGTTTAATAAATTCGGTATTTGATGAGCACAAATTTGATATTCTTTTTATAATATTACCAGAATTTTGGTGAAAAATGCGATTTTTTTTAAATATTATCGATTCATGTTATTCCGCGAGACTTATAACGCCGTTTGCAAAATGACGTCAGCAGATCCACTATGACGTCATTTTCCTAACAAAAAATAACGTTGTTCTTTGTTCTTAGCTAATTTGCATACTTATTCCACTAGTGTAATAACACCTGTGTAATATCAAAAATATTAAACAGGGTTATTTCACTCCCGCGACGTAGGTCATATTATAAATGTATGTATTGAGTTGTCAGCACAAAAGAATTATTAATGCCTATAGATTAATACAGTTAGTGACAGCGTGACATTAATCTCAATCAAAACCATTCTAAAACGCTCACTCAGCGCTCCATTCATTCATTCCAAACATTCACTCAAACCATTCAAAAACGCTCAAAATTTCAAAAAAATATAAGATCAACAACTACCTTCAAAATAAATAAGGCAATAACCAAATCGAGATTTCACTGACATTATTAAAATCTTAAGCGTCCGATTGGTTCTTCAGGAACATTTTTTGCATATTGTATCAAAGGCAGGTAATACATATCGCCAATTTTGTTCATCCTGAACAAAATAGCGAAATTGGATTACCACCCTTAAAATGTCACACAAAACTCGCTCCTCTCACTCATTCAACATCATATCGAAATCATTCCACAATCCTTCACCTTGTCAATTTCACTTGTGATTAACTGTAGGGACTTACACAAGTTTTGCGCTGCCTTTTGATTTGCACTTATCAATAACAATTTCAAAAGTACATTTAGTAAATACAATTGTTTCATCTTTCGTCCAAAGCATATAAACTACAGTAACCTTTCTACAAACAAATATTTTATTTAACCACCATAAATCTAAAGTTTGGTTCTTTCAGATATTCTTCTACAACAAGTCTGATTTGTTTGTATTTGGTTAAACGTCTCTTTGTCGTTTGTTAATTTTTTCCGTTTATTCGGCGTCGCTACCGTAGCATATGCCCATATGAGCGACGCCCCCAGAAGGCGGTTAGATAATACGGGGGATACATGACTACTGACAACTACTGCTGAGATCCGCCATGGTTCTTTAACGTTCTCGGTGTACCGTCTCAACGTCTCATGGGACATCCGTTTAACGTCTCATCCGAAGGACAATTAGTTTATTAGTGTGCCAGCCCGGGCATCGAACCTACACGATCGACCTTCAATTGTTTTGAAGTTTTATGTTCTACCGACTGATCTAATCGGGCTGATAAAGGTCGCTTTTAACGTTTTTGCAGTTATATTGTGATGGCTGGCGTAATTTCCCATTGTTTCCCGTCGTTTCTCACTCAAACAGAAAATTTTATCCGAGTCTCCAGCTCCTCAGCCCACTAGGCGTGCGCCTTATTAAACACGATACACCCCATCCAATACATCCCATTGATGGGACACAAATGCTTCGTGTTATATTGCCGTTTTCAGCTCACCTGAGCACGAAGTGCTCAATGTGAGCTTTTGTGGTTACTGAGGAGGATGTCCGTCGTCAGTCGTCCGTCGTCAACATTTACTTTGTATGCACTCTATAGGCCGAATGTTTTGCCCGATCAACCTCAAATTTGGTCAGAATGATTGTCTTTATAAAATCTCAGTCAAGTTTGAAATTGGGTCAACTTGGATAAAAAAAACTAAGTCACGGGGTCAAATGATAGAAAAACCTTACATGCACTCTAGAGGCCACATATTTTGCCAATTCAGTCTGATAAATGACAAACAGATTTCGCTAGTTGTATGGAAGCAACAGCACTGTTTATCTTAGTGACATTCATTCATCATCCTTTCTGAAACCTTCTTTTTTTTAAAAATCTAAGACGGTTCATTCAGTTGAGCGATAAAGGGCCACTATGGCCTTCTTGTTTCAAATGCCGGATGAAATTTGGCCGAGCCGGGGTTCGAACTCTCGAAGCCCAGGATTGAAACTCCATTGGATTTCCTCTTGGCTAGCTGGCTCGGCCCTTTTGAAACTAGAATCGGGTAAATAAATCATTAGAGATGGTTAGATATTTTACGATGTTCCAGGAACGTGATCTTTATTGATAAATGTTATCTTTTTTATGATGAGTAATTGCCCGTTTACTGGTTATTTATGATCTAACAAATGGTATCAAAACCATCTCTAGATCTATTCGTGTCTTACCCGTTCAATTTAATCTAGTGAACTAGAATGGATTGTTTTCATTTTAAATATAAGGTAACTGAACACAGAATTGCTTTCAGGATACAAAAAAGCTAAAAACGTTTTGCAAAACATTTTATAAATGATACCCGTCTTTGCACGTGCATTCACGTGCAAAGCCGGATTCCATTTATAAAAAAGTTTGCGAACGTTTTTACATCTCGAACGCAGAGCTCATTACCGCATCTTTTATAACAAGAATGTTTTGCACTCATGTTTTCAAGAGGATGTTTTTTTTCATATGATTTATAAGTGGGCACGTCAATGTTTATTTCTGATCTAAGGCTTTCTTTCGTCTTACGAGCCATGATTTGAGCTATATCATTTCGATCTATGACCTTTTATTGTATAGATAAAAAAATGGCCGCTTTTTGAGGACGGAGGGGAAATTCGGAATTAATGCAGAAATTGAAACTTTTTTTAATTATCTATAAAATGAGTTTAAATGCAATTATACTTCATTCGGGATGCATAGATTTAATCCTCACATTGCAGCCCCGTTTTAATTTTATTTACGGTCCATTTAAGAAGAGCATAAATGTTTGAACATCGCCGGAAACTGCTTAAAATTGATTTTGAATTTTTTACAACGTCATATACATTAAAACACATTGCCTCATAAAACAATTAATTAATTAATGAATTAAGAAATCGATAAATAATAAAAAGTAAAAATAGAAAAGAATTATATAAAATTTTCCCAGACATTCTATATGAACGAAATATTTGAATTACCCCTCCTTGCCAAATGTGTTAATACGGATTTGTTATTAAATCCTTTTAAATCCTTTTTTAACGTAGTCGTTCGTTTCTCGTAAACAGTCGTTTATGCAACTTAGTAGTTTAAAGTGGATACATGTATCTTCAAAAACTCATCAAAATCAAAACGAATAAATGTTGTCTGTCATGCAAAAAAGTGACCTAGGAACTTCGTGAAGAAAAAATCTATTTAAGAAAAAAAAACAACAATTATACAAAGATTAAGTACGTGTACGATATACGATGAACAATCAAGAACATCATAAAATTGACAAGATGAATGACTGGAATGATCTTGGAATGAAATTAAATTAGTGTTAGGAGCGATTTTTGAGTGAAATTCAAGGGAGGTAATCCAATATCGCTTTTTTGTTCAAGATGAACAAAATTAGCGATATTTAAAACCACCCTTTAATAAAATATACAATTTACATACAAGTTCTTTTAATAGCTTCCTATTCTTTCAAGAACCAATCAGTCACCTATAATTTCAACTATATCAGTAAAATCGCTTTTTTTCTATTCATATTCATTTTGAAAGTAGCTGTTGATTTGATCTTTTTAAGTAACTTTTGGGCGTTTCTGGGTGAGTTTTTGAAATGAATGAATGGAGCGCTGGGTGAGCTACTTAGAATGATTCTGATTGAAATGAAAGTCAATTCGTAGATTTGTATAAGTGTTTTTTTCTTTCTTTTTTTTCAAAAGAAGTAAGGTCGACAATCAGAATTCATATAACCTGATATGGACGATACGCTTCGACCAATTGTTCAGATAGTTACTTGTTGCGTAATTAGTGAAAGCGATCAAGATTAACAAACTTCAGTGTATTCGTGCGATGGTAGCTTGTATTAGTTTACGAATGAAACCTTAATCGGCAGGGATTTACGATGAAAATGATATTGCATAGGAAAGTGTTGCTGAAAAGAAGTGACCGCTTGCGTTTAATCGTTTGTTATACGTTCTTCCGCCAAAATATTTGATATTGAGCAATGTCCGAACGTTTTGCGCTTGCTATGCACTGCAAATATTATGACGCCAATGAAGTTATTTTGGTGACGTCATTTCTCAGCCCAGACGCAAAAGACGGATAGGCGACCTCTTTCATTTTGTCATTTATCCTATAACGTTTAGTTTGATATATGACATGATAAATCGGCACTAATTGTGTACGGGACACCCGATAGGAATAGACTATATTGTGTTACCAAGAGTAAGGCCACGGAAGACCATCTTAACCAACTTAAACAAGAGGGTTCAATGATATTGATTTGAGGTCAAGTTCGATAGTTGTTGGTAATTTAATATAATACGTGTGAATTTGATCTTTGATAAGAACCCGTCCAATATTTCAAAATAAGGGGATTAAAGGCTTAAACCATCTCATCTTCGTGGATAAACAATTGACCCACTGTAACCCTGTACTTTTATTCTGGGCCGTAACAAGCCATGGTTGTACTCCTAGATACCATTTACAGTTTTATACGGTTATAACGATACTCTATGTATTGAAGAAAATGCTTCGTCATATCAAAAGGTTTTTTTAAACAATGCGTTTTCTATGAAAATGATACGTCGATGCCGTTATACACATGTAACCGATATATCGCCGCTTTCCTTATAACCGATGCTCATTTATTTATGAAAATGCGCCCATGTATCATCATATTTATTAACGGTAATATCGAATCAATACATTTTCCAACCCTATATTATTAATCGTATGTTTGTGATATTATAGGGTTAAATCATGTTTTTGAGTGCGTTAGAATTTGCAGAGACCAGAAAAATGGTTTAACACCTGATTTCGAAGCACGAGGGCGTTTAAGCATTTTGAGGGGCTCTGCAAGTGTTAACGCCCGAAAAACCGTGAATTGACGCTATGGCTGCATAAAAAGATAGATTAGAGTAAATATTCAAATGGAAATTGCGGATTGATTTTATGGAAAGAATATATAACTAGTTACAAACCTACGAGTATGCCAGAACAATTGCGACCGGCATTATAACGTCCATTTGGTCAATACCGCCGTTGCTTGAAAAATTAATGTCACATAATTTTACGCGGGATTTCGAGAAACGTCTTAAGGTATGCTCTATTAAAGTGTTGGTCGTGAATAATCCTCACGCACTTTACTAATCGATGTGTACAGTCTTCTAGGTTTAACCTTTGTAGTATTTTAAACAGAATGCATAAAATATTCTTTTTGGACAAACTAATATAGCTGAAAAATATATAATTATCATTGAAATTGATTAAAGTGTATGAGCCCAAATTGAAGGTATTTGAGTAAAAAAGCCAGGCGTTAATGACACTTAAATTTACTGATTAATCCACGTCGCGCGGGTTTTGTCCGTAAATGCATGTCTATAACGGCCTAAAAACGCACATTTTGCTCAATAATGAATAATATCGAAACAATCTTCTATATTGCCAATATACGATCAACAAAGTTGTATTTAAACAAGATTGGCAATAAAATTGATCGTATGTCAGCGATATTGAAGATAGATATTCACTTTAACTCTGTATATAAAACCATCGAGTTGATTTCTTTGTTTGTTTCTTTGTTTGTTTGTTTGTTTGTTTGTTTCTTTCTTTCTTTCTTTCTTTCTTTCTTTCTTTCTTTCTTTCTTTCTTTCTTTCTTTCTTTCTTTCTTTCTTTCTTTGTTTCTTCCTTTCTTTCTTTCTTTCTCCAAGGTAATTGAACAGTTTATGTATAATATGAATGTCATTTGTAGGCAAGGGCATCGTCAAATAGTTCGTAATTTCATGTCAAATGTTGAAGCAAGATTTCGTTATGAAAAAGATAAAATGCTTTCACCGATTTCAGAACAACCTAATTTAAGAGGTCATACTCATCGATTTTCACCTAATATTGATGCGATTTTGAGTTTTATAAGCCAGTCATTTTTAAATCGACAAATACTCAGATAACAACGTACATGAAAACATAATTTATACAAATTTTGTGATGGAAAACGGACAAAATAAAAGCATTTTTAAGGTAAACGACTTATAAATGTTTTGTTAATTGTCAAATATGGTTCACTTGTTTCATCTTAATCGTAATCTCAATTACTCGTATTCGTACTCTAGATCACTCGAATCTTGGTACTCTCGATCACTTGTTTCGTCTACTTTCGATTATTCGTATGAACGTTTATGTATTGTTAACGAACTAACTAACTAACGATTTCGCACTCTCGTTCTTTCGTATCGTCGGTAGAAGTGATACCAATTTGTTTACATAATGTTAATGAATTTTTTTAAACATGTATATCCTAAATAAATCACACCCACTATTTACTATGAAGCTAGGATTTTTGTGTGGACCATTTTTAGGGCGTCTATTAACGCTAGGACTGTTTTCACACGATCTGTTGTGCATGTTTTGTTGACCGTATCACTCAAAATGCACCAAGTTGTCAAAGCATTTCACAGATGAAAAAAAGAGTGTTGATTACGAATTTCAACGCTGTTCTCATGTTTTGTAGACTGAACTTGTAAAATGGTTTCTTCTGTCGGATATCGATGCATGTCGGTCGATATATCGTGTACGATATTTTGATACAGTTTAAGGATTTAACTTTATGGGCAAGGCAAATGATTTATGAATGATTTCCGAATGAATATACTGAGTCGGAGGAGCGAGCCTTAAATAAGGGAAGGAAACCAAAGATCGCTAATTGGACGAAAATCGGCGGTATTTCATTACTTGCCTTTATTTAAATTTACGTCGTTTTGTGTTTGTGTGTCTTAAAGGACCAATCAGACGCTTTAAAACCCATGACAGCCAATAAAATCGAGGAGATCTTTTAGTGATTTAAATAAAATGACGAGAGTTTTAAACGATTTCAAAGTGTTCTTGAACAAATTTCAAGCTTTTTTTATTGTTTGAGTGAGTCAATAAATTGGGCGCTTAGCGAGCAATTTAGAATGGTTTTGAACAAGCCGAATGCAAATTCCACGATGTTACTGAATGTTCACTCATTGACAACTTTTAAAACTCGATTTTTGATCAGTTGATTCAATAGGCTATAGTTGTGAAGTTGTGGGACCATATCTACATAATATTTTTTATTATTTGTATTCATTGAAATGCGCCAAAAGCAAAGAGAAATATTCTGTTTGTAATTGGGAACTTTATAACGGGAAATTCGTTGAGAGAGTTGCTTCCATCATCCAAGTACACGATTTAGCCAAAAATATACTTTTTTATTGCACCCATATAATTCTCAATTGAAAAAAAAAAAATAAAAAAAATATTTACCTCTCACTCTTTGAAAGAAGTGTAAAAAGAGTAATAACTGATTTTCATCAAAACAGGTATATCAAATATCTTCGGATATTTTGTTAAAGATATATTGTTTTCTATTCATTTTGAACATACGGATAACAAAAGTTCAGCGTACCTGGCCGAGAACATTGGACGTAATTAGACACAAATAAACAAAATGTTAACTATAATGGGGGTTAACCTGGGTTAATGGGAAAGCTGATTTATCTACAACTGTAAATTGAACTGGGATGAAACTGGGGGATGGGGTGGAGCCTGTGAAATTGAGAGAAACAGACGGATATACATGTAAAGAGAGACAATAAGTTACATGTATACGAAACAACATAGGCGAATCAAAACGAGCCATATAATTGACAATATTTGTGAATTTGTTGAAAAATTGGTTGAATGAAGACATTTTTATCGTGCAGCTTTTTGGTTAGATTCCATGGGAAGTAGGCTTATTAACAACCTTTGTAATTATGGATAATTTCTTTACATTTTTGCTTCAATACAATTGATAATAAGAAAGGAAGAGAGCATTTGTTGACGTAATAAAGGTTTGAAACGAAAAACTTCGCTTCACTTATTCATACAATGTGATTTGATTTTTTTTAAAATTTTATATCTCCGTGAAATTAGCAACTACTCTCTCCATCTCCTAATTTAAAGAAAAAAAAAAAAAAAAAAGAAAAAAAAATGTAAAAAATGTTTAAATATATATACATTGCCACTTTGATAAAATAAAGCTGTCCAGTTTCTTAGCAAAGTTTAATTTAAATATTTGTGTTATCTTTAATTCAATAATGATTTTTGGTCAGGCCATAGTTGTCGATACAAAACTAAAATGTGTTTTTGTATGACGCTCGTAGACCTGAAAACTGATGACTGAAAGTCCTTTTTTCACGGCGGATGTTTATATCGGTGTAAACATTATACACTTAGATGTTTTCAATTTGCTCTATGACCGTAAACGTTAAATCCTATATATTGGTTTATGAGGGACCGGTACAAAATGACACTTGTAAGTAGGCCTGCGTCAAAGACCTTGTACGTTACATCGTAAAATCGACATTCACCTCAATCAAAACCATAATAAATAGCTCACTCAGCGCTCAATTCATTCTTTCCAAACGCTCATTCAAACCATTCAAAAACGATCAAACCCATTGAAAAAATATACAATCAACAACGTCATTCAAAATAAATTTTGATAGAGAAAAATCGCGATTACACTGACAGAATTCAAACTGTTAGCGTCTCATAGAATCTTGAATAAATAGGAAGCTATGTATATAACTTTTATGCATTTCAATTAGAGGGACGTAATCAATATCGCTAATTCTGATCATTCTGAACAAAATTTGCGCTATAGGTTTACTCCCATTAAATTTCACTCAAAACTCGCTCCACACACTCATTCAATTTCAATCCTCAATCATCCCAAAATCATTCACCTTGTCAATTTCACGATGTTGTTAACTGTACAACATAGGACCGATGTATCGAATCTGTTCGCTTTTGTCGTGCAAATTAATATTTTGATGAATGTATCTCAATAAGAAAGATGTTAAGTGTATAAAGATGTCTACGGGCCCAAAACCATACGAAAGAAAGCGTCTCTGAATGCTCATTTCAAGGCTGAATTGATCTAGAAAATACGAAAAAAACTAAAGTGATTACTGGTATATGAACATCTTGTCGAACCAAGGGATACATAGAGGATAATCGTTTGTTTTAGTGTAAGATCGATTTATATTCATTGAGTGAACAACAAAAGTTATATGTTCACGATTGGTGGAGCCACGAGGGAAAATATAGCCTTTGTTGTTCACGAAATGAAATATAAATCGATCTTACTCGAAAAACAAACAATTATTCTATTTCTTTATTGCAAAAATATTTTCGTAAAGCGCGTCATTTTGCACGTGATTGCTATTCAACGTTCATCGTGACGTCACTTATTTCGCCTCGATTAACCACCGACAAGCACTAAAGAAGAACGTTTTACTTATTGAGAAAAAAGCTATGGTTTGGTGCCTATCGACTCGTGAAGATGCTATGTGAAGAGACCCATACAAACATATCTAACATCAATGTCCGATATTACAGTTAAATACATCGTGAAATGGGCAAAATGAATGATTTCGGAATGATATCGGAATGACATTGAATGAGTGAGTAGAACGAGTATTTAGTGAAATAAAAGGGTTGTAATCCAATATCGCTAATTTTAGTCGTTTAAGTATTAGTCGGATTTTATTTCTATTTTATATTTCTAGATTGTTATGTTAAATGTATATACACTGGTCACTTTAATAAAATAATTAAAATCTTCCCTTACACATCTATTACAGAAACAAGCCGCCGAATACCTTAATTACTAAATATGAAATAAAAGCTATGATTGATAGATATCCACAAACCCATGAATTATTTACTTCGTATTAAAAATTCATTTACCCCCAACTCAGAACCGTTCGTCATGATAATAAAACAGATGTTCTGCATTTGAGTTGCATTGCACCATTTGAAGGGGATTAGTAATATCGTATTAATGACGCTAAAATAGTAAACTTTGTGCCAACGTAAACAATAATTGGCTGCAGTGAAATTCTAAGGTATTTAATCATTCGAAAAGCACGTGCATTTAAACTAGGAAACTAAAAGTGCCAAAGGCACTGTTATACAATACAAGAAAAAGATAAATAAATATTTATTTGCCATTTTGCATGATGTATCAAGTTTGGTGATATTTGGTAATTTAATGGAAGGCTTATCAATAGGTTTATACCTTCCTACACAGTTTCATTTATTCAATACTTGAGGAAATTATTGTGGAAAAAAGAGCAAGAACATAAAAGAAGCAATTTCTCTTCTTCCGGCAAAATTTACAAACCAGAAGGATGTGTCGTATTCAAAAGTGCACTTTATTTTGCATTATTTTGGAATTAGAACTAGATTAAAATTTCGAACTACGAAAAGGTCTGAGTCGTTTTTAAAAGGTTTTGCTTTGGTTTTGCTCAAAATGGCATAATATTTACAAACATTAAACGTCATAGAGAATTGCATTTCTATTTTTAGGGTTCACGACACGTTAGGAGGTCAAGGTCATTTAATGCCAACCCAGACATGAGTGACACAGACTCCCGGTCGACCGAGACTCCTGTCGGATCTCCCGGTGGGAGTCTACGTCAGCGTCATAAACCACTGGTAGTCAAGAAGATCCCGGCCAAAGATCTAGAGAGCAATCAGACAACGGCAGGATATATGGAGAAGAAAAGCATGAGTACGCAATGGATTAGGTAAGGATTTAATATTAATTATTTGTCTCGCGAAATGGGCCATTCCTAAAAAAGTGCGGAAATGTGACAGCTTATATTAAGGGGCGTAGCTTACTAAGATAAAACCGTCGTGAAGGAGGCAAAAACAAAAAAAGCATCAGTAATGTCCGCTGGTGGGTGCGAGAGGGGAATACCAATAATAACACAGAGAGAGGAAAATCTTCAAAAAACTTCTTCTCTGAAACCAGAAGGCAGGCAGCTTTCATATTTGGTATGTAGAATTATCTAGTGGGCCTCTACCACGTTTGTTCATATCACGATCCCGGGGTCATATTTGGGTTCCACCTGGACACATCCCTTTTTACATAGAATCAAAGAGCGAAAATCTCCAAAAATCTTCTCTTTTGAAACCATGAAGCGGTCAGCTTTCATATTTTGTACGTAGCATCATCTAGTAGACCTCCACAAAGTTTGTCCATATCAAGACCCTGGGATCATGTTTGGGCTCCATCCGGATGCAATCTTCTTTTCTGAAACCAAAAGACAAACTTCTTCCATATTTTGTTTATCTATCATAATATAGTGGACCTATTTAATTGAAGTGATCTCCCAGGGATCAAAGTGACTCAGGTGAGCGACCTAGGACCATAATGGCTTTCTTGTTAAAATAGAAGTATGTCTTTACGACTACTTTTTATTGTTGGAATTTGAATCTTCAATTAATTTGCAGTGGGTAGAATTCATAGCACAAAAATAATTATATAAACGCTCTAAATACACACATGTATCTTATTTTGCAACTTTTCCCAAGAAATCCTGATACTGTGCAAGAACAACATTTATGTATCAACTCGTAAATGCCGTGCTTTTCTGACTACCTTTTAAGCAAACCCTATACATGACCTCCCTTCTTCCATAAGAGGTCAGCGATTGACCATAGTTTAAACTATGGTCATTATTGTCCTTCGATGCCCCTGATTCAAATCTCGAATTTCATGTTCTAAATTTCTTTAGACGAGTTCTAAAATGATTGGAAATATCTTCAAATACTTGGAGAGAACAAAGGTATTTATTGAAACAAGGCGTTGGTAAAATTGAACGACGAGTTGAATACAATAAACGATATATCATAAGTCATGTGCGATATAGAACAGAATTATTACAAATTGGACATTAAATCTGTCAAACTCTGTTATTTTGTATGCACCATATGTCATGTAAAGGGCCTTGTCGTTTGGTAAACACGTCTTTAAAATGCCAACAATCTTGACAATATTCTTTGTAATTGATTCTTGATGATGTGATGTAACTTCGATTATTTATAAGACTTCAAATTGTTTTTAAATTATTAGTTGTTAGGTACTTAGAATGCCACATAAAGACATATTGCTACATTCGGTTTTTCTGAAATATAGATCCGCCAGAAAGAGTGAATTTCGAGAAACCGTTATTTCCTATCACTTTCAATGTAAAATTGATCTTTGATCTCTCACTGGAAATTGCTGGTCTATACTAGTCTATATTCATTCATTGTTTTCTTTTGTTGTAACCCAAAATTTCAAGTCTATTCTAAATATACCAGGTTAATGGAAAAAAATGCCGGTTATTTTTACTAGTGTATAAACTATACTTGGTACAAAATTGGAAGAAGAAAAATTTAAGTACGAAAAAGAAGCAGTATTTCGTAACAATCATTTTATGCCACTTTCACGTACATGTAACCATTCAATGAAACTATTCCGAAACTTCGATATTGCAGTAGCTGGCATCTGTATCAAATTCAAAAAAATGACACATACAATGGATATTGCTCGAGCGACCACGTCTATTAAGCGACCGATTTTATTAAGCGACCATTTTAAAAAGTTTAATCAATGAAGCAAAATGTCGGAAAAATTTGGCATTTTGTAACGAACCAGTTGTTTATTCTGGAATCTTATGTTGAAACCCATGTGAATCGTCTCAATGAGACGATTCAAATGGGTTTGAACAACAAACAATTCAGTAAGACTTATCTGAAAATTTAAATTTGCTGTCAAAAAGACCGGTTTTATTTGTCATATTGTATTAAGCGACCATTCCCATTAGCGGCCGCTTTTTGGTTGTCCCGAAAGTGTTCGCTTAGCACAATATATACTGTCTATATCGTTTTTTTACAAGCGGTTCATTTACGGACCTGATCAATGTGCCTTATCGATATCATTGACAAAATTTTGAAAATCCAACGTATTGATCAATCTCCAAGTTCACCTTTATACCACCAATGCCGTAGACTGACAAATAATGAGGGTAAATGAATATTTTCTATTTCCAGGTATTGGTTTGTATTACACGAGGGTACTTTATTCTGTTACCTCACAGCAGACGATAATTTGACGGTTGACGTCTTAAATCTCCATGGTTACACAGTGACGTCACTGGTGGATCAGTTCCGGGGAAAGAGATTCGTCCTGCAGTTGTCTCACGAGGTACTTACATGTACATACTCGAAATTTAGGATTTGTTCTTATCAAATACTGGTTATAAAAACAAACTTTTAACGTTGTTCTAATTTATCAATTCATAATTATGTATCCTGATTGGCTAATCATCTTTCTACATATAGGCTAGAAATGTTTTTATACGATTGTTTTTGTAAATTCTATAAGTCGAAGTCCGTATAACTCGAAGTTTAAAACACTCTTGATTTCGACTAATCGAATATGGACTGTACCAGTTAACGATCAGGAGCTTCACCTAAGAAACAAACCCCAATAAGCATTTCGTACTCCAAAGTAGCCTCGTTAAAAGCGCATTGAAACAATGCATCTTCAATTTATTTAATTAAATTCAAATCTGTGAAGGATTAAAGTAGAAATTGTTTAGATGGATAAAGATTTATAGATTCAAACAAAAGTTCATCCCTACTTATTACTTTTTTCATTCAATTTAGATAAACTTTCTTAGAAATTTAAGTCGCCTTGGTCTGATTTACTGATAATTATGTACAGACACTGGGTAATTATTAACTTTCTCTGTTTATTCTTAAGAATTTTACGTCGACCCACCTCTCTTTGGACTCACGTGACGAAATGGACCAATGGTGTGAGTTCTTACAACAAGCCACTGGTAGACCGTCTAGTACAGTTAAAGAAACCTCAGAAGATAGCAACGATCAGGGCGCATGTGCAGGTAAATATTTTGATTTTAAAAGAAATAAGAAAGAATCAGGTTATTAATATGTGACTCGGGACCATCTGGGTAGTTCGTAGAGTGTCGACCCTAGTCAGACTGCGCGAATTGCGCAGACTGACTCGGGTCGAAACTTTTCGGAATGTGCTTATTTTCCGAATCTAGAATGTTCAATCTACCTTCTAGTGAAAGAGTATTTGAAATGCGACCTCTGGTTGATCAATGCTGTACCCAATCTCCTTTTCAAATATTTATCTTACAGAGTCAAACCAGTGGTTTTATTTTCTTGTCTATCTTAGAACAGGCATTGGTCTTACAGTTAGTTACATCGTGAAATTGACATTCACCTCAATCAAAAACATTCTAAATCGCTCACTCAGCGCTGCATTCATTCATTCCAAACACTCACTCGAACCATTCAAAAACGATCAAACCCATTGAAAAAAAGAAATAGAATTAACAACGTCATTCAAAAAAATTTTGATAGAGAAAAAAATCGCGATTTCTCTGACATAATTCAAATTGTTAGCGTCTCATAGGTTCTTGAAGCAATAGGAAACTATGTATATAACTTTTATGCATTTAGATTAAAGGGAGGTAATCCATATCGCTAATTTTGTTCATCCTGAACAAAATTTGTGATAAAGGATTACCTCTCATTAAATTCACTCATAACTCGCTCCAAACACACATTCAATCAATTTCTTTCCTTAATCATTCCAAAATCATTCAGCTTGTCTTTTACGATGTTGTTAACTGTACAATCTTACAGGTATTTATACTGAAATTTATTTTCTTGTGTATTCGAGATATTTTGCAATATTTTTTTGTATTTTATGTCAATAGGATGCGAAGAAAATCGCAAGGAAGACGTGGGCGAAAGGCGAAAACAGGTCAAACAGAAACTACTGGAAGAAATGCTTCGACAAAAACACGAGTTGGAAAAGAAACAAGCGGAGAGACATAAGGTAAATTCATGCCAGTGTTTAGATATAGTTTTCGGTCGCTTTAAAAGGGAGGATATTTATAAGATTGGAGAGAAAACATCTTGCATTCCCTTTGCAATAATTGTTCAATTGTATATTCTTTGCCGTTGAATTTACATACTTATATAATGCAACTGCAAAAAAATGTTTCATCCATCTCAACCCCCCCCCCCCCCCCCAAAAAAAAAAAAAAAAAAAAAAAAAGAAAAGAAAAAGGGGAAAAAACGTATCCAAATTTGTTTTGCTTATAAATTGATATCAATTGATTTCCCCTGAACTACCGGAGTTGACCTTATGAAATCAGAAGAAAGAATATTCTATCATAAACTTCAAAGAATAATCTATTAGGATTGAAAAGAAAAAAAATCAATTTATTCCCTAAGTACTAAAATTGCTTAAACAAAGACATATCGATGGCTGATTGTGAAACAGTTAAACTGTCTATAAACATATAGATCTAGGCAGTTACAACTGTTTCGTGATGAGCCATCAATATTGTTACAGTCGGTTTTGCTGAAACATTGATCTACGTCTTTCATTATTTTCCAAAAACTTCTTACTAATAATATTTATATCAGGTATATAAATGTTACTTTATTCCTTGTCTGTTATTTTTTTTTATCTCAAAACCCAAGCTGCGTACACGATGTTATTTGTTTCTTTTTCAATATTTGACTTTTGCATATTGTTTTCGACGATCTTCTATTTTCATCAAAGAAATCAAACATTTGATTTTCAGAAGCAACGGTCTCGAGAAACAGATTCTCCCGACAAACTCTCTCCCTCGGGAGATTTTACGTCAGACGAACAACGTACAAGTGACGTAACAAGATTACGCCAGCGACGTTTGTCAACGCAATTAAAGGTAAGCTTTGTTATAGTTAGATTAGGATAAAGCTTATTACATCGCATATTTGCTAAAGAGTTGCAAGTGAGTATACTGTTTAAAAAATGAGAAGCTGACGTTAGTGTTGTTAAATCGAATTAGTTGATTTTGTTTCTAAAACAAAGAACACTTTCAAAACTTGTAAAAAGGTGTATCGAAAGGTACAACGTGTAAGAAAATTACTGAAATGCTTCTTAACAGCTTGTAGAGTGGAAGTTTTTGTCTAAAATATTGAGTTTTCAGGACAAATCTTGCAAGAATACACTCCATGTGACCTGTTGCGTCAGCTATTTTGACTTTATCATCTCATGTTTTCACGGAATAACCTTTGTTAGACTGTATAGCTAGGATCAATCTTCACAAAGTGCAGTTTGATCTTGACCTTCACTACAGTAAATAACATCATGAAAATGACATTCATCTAAATCAAAACTATTCTAAATCGCTCACTCAGCGCTCCATTCATTCATTCTAAAAACTCACTCGACCCATTCAAAACCGCTAAAATAACAAAAAAATAAAAGATCGACACACTATCTTCAAAATTAATAAAGAAAGAACTAAATCGCGATTTCACTGGAATAATTGAAATTTTAAGCGTCCGATTGTTTCTTGAAGAAATAGGAAGCTGGTTTTAGTACTTAAATGTCTATTTTATTTAAGGGAGGTATTACATAACGATGATTATGCTCATCTTGAACAAAATAAGCGATATTGGATTACCTCCTTTAAATTTCACTCAAAACTCGCTCCTCTCACTCATTCAATTCTCACTAATTCCCAAATCATTCCCAAATCGTTCAAATTGTCAATTTTATGATGTTAATAACTGTATTAACAATTTACATAATAATTATAGGCAATTCTAAAGTTGAATTGTACAATATTAATTTCAGCGGAATAAGGGTTAAACTTTTAATTTCTTTTGGTTACAGGTTGATACAATCCAGAAACAGATTGTTAAACCAGGTCAAAACAAGAAAGGTTTCTTTGGGTTTGGAAAATCCAAAAAGGTCGACGAAAACAAAAATATGTTTCTTCAAGACCAACTTAATGAACTTACAGACAAATTACATAAAATAGAAAGTGACTTAAGTCATGTGGAACAACCAGATAATGTCTTTGAAACCTACGACATGAACCAAAACTCAAAACATCTGTCCCTCAACTCATCCAGTGAATTAGCTTTGGACCGAATGAATGAAAATGACAACGGGTCGAATAACAAAAGACCTTCTAGTGTTAAATCAACAATGCAAAAATGGACCAATAAAACATTTTCAAAAACTTCCACGAAAAAGAAACAATCTCCAAACGGCAAATTAATTCCAAACGGAAGTGTTCCTGAAATAACTGTGAAACAAAATGGTGGAATTCCTGGATATGACGTCATCGATGGGAACGGTAACGGACTTCCGGATTTCGGAAATGAAAGTGACTCTAATCCAGAGGATGTGTTATCGAATAGTGTTACGGATCTGACCCGTCCAACCTCAGATCTAAGACTGGACCTCGATCCGTCATACAGTATACATAATAGTGCCGATATGTCTCCGACCTCAAGTAAATATACACGCAGTAATAGTCGGAGTAGTAACATTTCCTCTCTGTCATCACCCAGAAGGGAGATAAATCCAACAGTCTTGGCGGAAATTGACGTAAGTTTTGTTTTTTCGTGATGATTCGTTTCTTTTTTTTTACAAGCCATCCCCGACTCAGCATGATAAATAGTAGGCCTACGTTTGATGAACTGCTGGTGGCTTTGATGAAATGTTGTGGTTGTACTGTTGTGAGAAACGACAGAAAACTGGTGGTATAATTGGATTATACAATATTTCAGATCGTCTTTTTCGGCATTAGCTAGCTTAGAGGTCAATCAGCGTCATTCAATTTAAAAACTCAAACCATTTAAAAAACCTTCCAAAATCCCTTTAAAAGAACATAGTATCAACGACTACATTCAAAGTGAAAATAGCTTGAAAAAATCCACAATTGCATTGACTTGATAGAATTTTATAAGATATGATTGGCTCGTGAATATATAGATAACTATATAGAACTTGTATACATGTTTCATTTAAGAGAGGTAAAAAATATCGCAAATTTTGTTCATCTTGAACAAAATTAGCGATATTGGATTACCCCCTTTTAAATATCATTTTAAACACACTCTTTCTATTTAATTCCTACATCATTCAAATAACATACAGCTTGTAAATTTCACGATTATCTTAACTGTAGATGGTCGATATCATTCTTTAGAAAAAGTTTGAAATGGAATTTGAAAAAAAGTAAATCTAGATTATATTCCTCGCTTATACAATAATCGTATTATCTTTTAATAATTCGTTCAAAGTTGTCTATTTTTCATTTCAGGCATTCGAGGAACTCACCAGACAAGTTCTCGGCGCCCGATCGAAAGACTGATCATTATGAAAACCGACAACGATGCAAACCAGAAAACAGAATACACACCCCAGTGTGGAGTTTGAACGTAGAACTCAAGAACAAGGCATATAATCACATTAGCGAGACAATATGTGTCAAGTGTCTTCCATTAATTAAACATATCGTATCCGTGGTGCATAAAGATCGTAAATATAGTTTAATAAAGATACCCAGGGCTGGTGTTTGAGCCTCGGATTAAATACCAGACATAATTGCTCTAGCAAATGTTCTAGCTTAAATATACTAATTAAGTATCCCTTTTCGATGCATCGGTATTTGGCCGGTATTTGGCGATAGAATATCGTTACTAAAGCTTCATAATTTTTTGCTTAACAGACTCTGATGTATTTTAGTTAAATTAGAATGATCGAATACATTTGTAACAAGACTCATAAATTGTAAATTGGGCAATAATCAGGCCCGTTTTACAAAAGTTCTTACGAACAAATTGATCGTAAGTCAAAATCACAAATCGCACCTGGTGTGGTCGTTCAGTGTTAGATTCTGTCTTGCAATATCTCATTGGAATCGTCTTAAGAAGACGATTCCAGTGAGATGATGCTTGGCAGAATTCAATTGATAGTTACTACTGTACAAGCAACTTTAATTTTTGACTTACGCAAAAAAATGATCGTAAGATGTTAAGTATGCATCTATGGGAATTCGGGACATTTTTGCAGATCGTCGAAATACCAAATCGATTGTATTTTAAGCTCGACTGTTTTCGGTATTATCATCACCTTGGCGTCCATTACGTCGGCGTTGTTGTTGGTGTTGGCGCAGGCGTTGGTGTGACTCATTTTCAATACTGTTTCAAATCTCCCTTTTCAAATACGTTTGCAATTAGTTTTTAGGTGGGCACCTTTTACATAACAGTTTACTGTTGATGGAACCCCACAAAGAAGTCGTCAAAATTTTGAAAGGAAGGAACTTACAACACTTTGAATTCTGATAATAGAGAACACATTTCAAATAGGTAGCCTGACTCCCAGAATGTCAGTTAATGTTAAATAAAGTACACCACTCATGGTTTACTATTTTAAATAAACTGCCATATTCTCGAATACTGACACCACTGATCGGCTAGTCAGAGAAATATAAGCTGATAAAACTAAATGCTTTCTCTAAATGAATTGCTCATTTCACAATACTTCAGATCAGTGGGACGGGAGCCAGTCTACAAAATAGGAGAAACGGTGCAAACTGTAAGCCAAATATACCCCGCCTTGCACGTGTTTAAGCGTGCAAAGCGGGGTATATTTGGCTTACAGTTTTTGCCATTTTGTCATCCTGAACGCAGGGCACGCTTAGTAGCTAAAAGAGATTGCTAGAGGCAAACAAATTTAGATTTGGGTTTGTAAAGTACTTGAACTTTCCATCTAGCTCAAACGAAGACCCTGATCAGATACGGAGATACTCTGCGACTGATCTGCGTCTTTCTTTTCGCCAATGTAAATAGAGAATAATTGGGTTTATTTTAGTGTAAGATCGATTTTTATTTTATTGAGTGAACAACAAAAGCTATATTTTCACGAGATGATGAGCAGTTGGAAAATATAGGCTATTACCTATTCGGAGCCAAGAGTGAAAATGTAGGTTTCGTTGTTCACGAAATAAAGTATCAATCGTTTTTACCCGAAAAACAAGCGATCATTCTATTTGTTAAATGCAAAACAATGATTCAAATGTGACAAAATAGGAGAGACATTTAAAAGCGCCTCATTTTGCACGTGATTGCAACGTTCATGATGACGTCACTTTTTTTTGGCTCCGCTTACATGACGTCAAATAGGATGAAACGAACGAAATTGGGGTAAAATGTTTTGATAATGTCACTATGAAGACCGCGATTTTATCAAAATGATAATATTACGTTATTTCTCGATAAAACACAGAAAAAACATGGAAGAAATGCACGTAAGTGACAGTTATACCCGCAGCGGGATTCATTTGTTTAATGGTCTAAAATTAACAGAATGTTTCTGTCAATCAAAAAATCGATTGATCAATTAAAAGCCTCATTTATAATTGGTATGACCTTGACCTCTGTCATTTTCCACCGTTTTGTTTCCATTATTTTCTCGAATGTGCGATATTTAAGTCGTAACTACAGATTGAAATAACTGTAGTTACGACGTTAATATCGCACATAATCGACCATCTTGTTTGTTTCGTGTCAAAGGGCGCTTAAGTTGATGAGGCGGTGATTCATAACAGGGGACCAAAAGGGGGGGGGGGGTGATGAAATAATAAATTGTGTACCAAGAAGATGCCTGCAATTTGAATGATTATTGTTATTATTTGAGGTAATGTGCAATCATTATTGATTATTCATTTTATACCATGTATTAAATATGTATACAAACGCAAATAGTTTTGACCTTACATTCAACATCCATGCATTCAGGAATATCAACCGCTCGCAAGCGCCTTGAGATACCAGATAATCGAATACGTGTTTCATGATATACAGTTAAGAACACCGTGAAATTGACAAGATAAATGATTTTGGTATGGTTTTGGAATGAAATGGAACGAGTGTGTCGAACGAGTTTTGAGTGCAATTGATGGGAGGTAATCCGATTCCGCTAATTTTGTTCAGAGGGTACAATATTAGCGATATTGATTACCCCTTTTTGATAAAATATGCATACACGTTTTATACATAGCTTCTTATATCTTCAAGAAGCTATAAGACGCTTACAATTTGGAATTATATCAGTTAAATCACGAATTTTCTCTATCAAAATTTATTTTGACTGACGTTGTTGATTCTATATTTTTCAATGGGTTTGAGCGTTTTTGAATGGTTTGAAGTGAGCGATTTCGATGAATGTCAAATTTACGAGGTAACTAACTGTAGGCCTTCCTTACGGTGAACTTGAAATGTTAACTTGGACTCAGGTTCAATTATCCACTTTTCTTACACAATATCGAAATACAAATCAAATAATTGATTTCACCAAAAGCAAAACGTTAACGTTGAGTATTATGACCATCATTTCGGTTCACGAACGACTGAAACATCGTATTTACTGTTTATATAAGGTAGTAGACTCGTTATAGTCTTGCAATGTTTCAGAAATAATGAACTTTGGCAGTGTTAACCGAGGTTTCCTAATGAAAATCATTAGGAAACCTCGGATAACACTGTTTAAGATAATGACGTCCGAAACTCTGTGTTTCTATTACGCGTCCACTACCTTAAGCTGCAGACTCGACGCATATGTCGTACGCTTGAAAAACTAACCGGATTTTATCTCGCTTTCAAGCATACATAAATTCATTTCTGTATGAAAATTAGTAGACTGGCCGCAGTCGTTTTTGTTAGCATTTTCAGAAAATGTTTTTAGTTGTATTACAATCCTCTTTAATCCAAGTCAATATTAACAAGTGCTGAACAAAAACTTCTTTTTAGATACAGGGGACTTAATTGTACTTAATGCCCTTTGAGAAACCACTGTAAAGAAGAGTCCGGCGGCCAGAATAGAAAATTATTCGATCTCTGATAACTTTACGAATGAGATGTCGTGGATCATTTCAGCCCTAGTGTCAATGTTTTGTTTTCCCATAATTGATAAACTTTCGTTTTGTTGTCACTATACCTTATAAGTAGTGTCTAAGCCACCAAATTGAGGAAGTACAATTTATTCAAGTTGAAGTTACGATTATCTGACGTCATACGACGTAAGTGACGTAAGACGTAAAACGTTGTTGCAATGCTTTTGTATCTGACGATATAGAACTTTCAATTATCACTCTAGTCACAGTGATCGGCCCATGTCGTTTTGAGGAATCATTCAAAATATACTTGATTCAAATGGCGAACAAATGAAATATTTTTATTGGCTTGTGTGTGAATAGCGGGGCATTGCAGCCTTTTCAAACACACAAAGGCTAGGAGACCTTACATGACATCCTAACAAACTTTAATGGCTTATCAAGGCCTTTCTTGCACGATAATATGAATATGTTAGAAATGCAGTTAACATATACATAAAGGTACAGTTGATAACATAACATAAATCTTAATCAAAACCATTTTCAATCGCTCACTCAGCGCCTAGTTTATTCCAAACACTCACTCAAACTATTTAAAAACACTCGAAATGACTACAAAAGATAAGATCAACAACTACTTTCAAAATGAATTAATCTAGAATTAAAACACGACTTCACTGACATAATTAAAATCTTAAGCGCCTGAATGGTTAGTGAAGAAATAGGAAGCTATTTATAGAACTTGTATTCAGATTTTAGTAAAGGGAGGTAATATATTGGATAAACTCCTTTTAATTTCATTCAAAAGTCGCTCCTTTCACGCATTCAATATCATTCCGAAATCATTCCAACATAATTCACCTTGTCTATTTCACGATGTTGATACAGTTAACAACATCGTGAAATTGACAAGATGAATGATTTTGGAATGATTATCAATGAAATTGAATGATATGTGGAGCGAAAATTAGCGATATTGATTACCTCCCTTAATAAAATATGCAAGCAAGTTCTATACCTATTTCTTCAAGAACCTTTAAGACGCTAACAAATTGGAATTATGTCAGTGAAATCGCGAATTTTCTCTTTCAAAATTTATTTTAAATGACGTTGTTGATTCTATATTTTCCATGGGTTTGAGCGTTTTTGAATAGTTTGAGTGAATGGAGCGCTGAGTGAGCGGTTTAGAATTGGTTTTGACTGAGATGTCTGTCAATTTAACGAAGTTACTAACTGTAACTGTACGCAAGTCTTCGAAACACTAATGACCTGATGCAATGTTGCCATGCAAATTTTGATGTATCTACTTATACTCGGCCACTCATCATTTAAATGTTGTTACAGTCGTTCTTTTATCCAGATGTTCGGTTGAGCTAGGAGTAACAATAATATTCGGCGGAATATCTAATTCCAAACTTCTTGGGCGTTTCTCACGTCGAGTGCGCCTGCGCCGTGACCTCATCGACCTCAAAGAACGTCGACTATGGATGTTTGGATCAATACCATTCGGAATGTCTAACATCTTAGAAACAAGTTCATTTCTAATAATCTCTTTTTCATCTTTGGACTCAACATTAATTGCGTTGTCGGATTTCGACAGTCTTTCTATTTGGTTGACAACCAACAAGTCTGAATCTCTCTGACCTAATGAGATAGGTCTACTTTGTTGACTAGGTACTGCGGCTATGTTGCCGTTTGAGTGGTTTAATTGTCTGTCTGATATTACAGATATTGACATATTGCTACCGAAAGCATTTGGTAAAACTGGCTTCTTGATTTGGAATGGTCCACCCGTGTCGGCGAGGTTTGTTGTAGAATGCCAAGTTGAAACTGAAATAAAGGTAACAAGGACGATGCAATACTGAAAAAATATTACTGTCATCAAAGTTTCAAGGCAGGAAACATTTGTCGATATCTAGATACTTAAACTTATTTGCTAACTTGACGAATCCGTTTCCGTCTCACACACTGACGAACATGTTAGTTTTCTTTATTGTAATTCTATGAAAAGATTATTCTTACATGGAAAACATGTCAGTAGGTTATTACTAGCGGAAATAAGAACAATGCATCATTGTTAAATATGGATAACTGAGAATACCAAAGGAAACAAAGGATACGACACTTAGGGGTTCTTGGAGTGTATTGCTGCTTATTTTCTAGTCAGGGCTCCTTCATTTGAAATGTTGTATAATTGTATCTTTCTGAGTCAGATGGTCATCTTTCTTCTTTTTTAGAGTATTTTTACAACAAACAGACAGACAGCTTCCTTTTCTATCCCTTTGTCAAAATCTAAGACGATTTCGATGTTTAACTTTTTAAAGATAGAAATTTGCTTGAAAGTTTGGCTATTTGTTATTTTGAAAGAAATCCATCTCGAATGGTAACTATTGTCGAAAAGAAGAAAATGTCTGTCAAAAAAATATATTTTCCCCAAAAGACCCCCGGTGCAAAATTTTTACTCCCTTTGTAGCTTTGACTCCTTGATGACATATGTTAGCAGACTACTGAACACATTACTCACTGTCACTCACTTACTAATTTTCTTATTTGGCTTTATTGTAAACAATGCTCCCGAAACATTTAAACATGTTAGCCAATCAAACTTACCTGCACTCGCCATTCGACTAAGATGATTCATATTCCCGAAGTCGATGGTTTCATAAGTTCGAGTTCGTCTTCGTGACATCACATTTTCTTTGGTGTTCTTTTGTGGTCTAAATACAACTAAATATGCCTTCGTGATAAATAACGTCGCCAAGGTGACTGTAGCATTCACAGTCATAGCCAAACACAGTGATACTATTCGTATTGTGTTACTTGTCACAGAAAAATAGATAGAGACAAAAGCAATCCACATGATACAGAAGGAATAAGAACCAAATGTAATATAACGAGTTTCATTAAACCCGTCCGGTGTCTTTCGTGTTTTTACTGCATAAACTAAGCACAATATCATCAATAAGAAAGGATATGCCAGGGATCCTAAATATGCAAACCCTTTAGAGTCTTCACACATACGTATGTTATCCTTCCGAGTAGGATGATCGAATATAACTTCCGGTGGCTGAACAATCAACCACGTGGTCAAGCCAACAACTTCGACCATTATTATAGTAAATGTTATGAGTAATTGTGATTTAGCACCGATGTATTTCACTTTCTTTGGTTTTCGTATTTGAATATTAAATACTCTATAAATTCTATTAGTTTTAACTAACACGGCTGCATACCCCACTGTGTAACATATCCCCAGCATAAGACGTGTAGTCCCACATTGCACGGGTGTTGGATATGCCACAAACACAAACGTCGACATATATGACATACAAATACCGATCAATAACACGAAACTCAACTCCTTGCCTGACGCCATGATGATAGGCGTCTCTCTGTGGAGATGGAACACGACACCTATAATAATTGTGAAGATGATCCCAAGAGAGGATAAGATGATCAGAATGATGGCCCAGACGTTACTGAAATCCATCGTCATCTCAGGTATGGGTAGACATGCTAGCTGGCTCTCATCCGGAAAGTATCCAGGATTACATGCCGTACAAATGTCGTCTTTTGTCTGAAAGGTATGAACAGGCAATTGAACTGTAACTTTGTTCAACGAGCTTACTAGAATTAATTCCACCTGATGTATATTTCAAAACCTTAAATTGTAGTTGAGATTGCACCAGCTCTAAGAGGAATTCCATGCGTCATATCAAAACTCCGTCTTTTGGTACTAACTCGTGAACCAGTTATTGTTTTATTATTGAAGTATTTGTGAATATGAAAAAAAAAGAAGAACCGACCAATAAAAAAACAAATGCATTAATTTTGCTATAATTTCGCGATAGCGAGCAACACCAGTTAAGCTTTTAATAACAGGCAAGATTCAAATGATTAAAAAAGACCCATTCTACTCACAATTTCGTAAAATGAACAATTTTTGCATGACCAACAGCATAAGTTCCTGGCAGATTTCACTTGGCCCCGCCCACATGGTTCCGAACACTGTGAAGGTCTAAACATGGTCATGGGTAAACTGTCAGGGCTATCCCATATGATCTCAGAATCTTAAACAAATGAACATGTGTTTTCCATCAATTTCTCGAAAATTGAGCAGCATACAGCTTTGGTCAAACCGTATCGATTTGCTCTGCGCAAATGTCATGCGATAGCTCATATGGGTCTGGAAATCAATGTCTAATATCTAGTGTCTGAATCGATATAAATTTACACTTTCTTTAGATGGAAACATATATCTTGAATCGAAAATTACTGTCATTAGATCTATCCGAATATTTATCTAATTATAACCAAACTCCTTTAACGATTTCGAATTTGTCGATTTCATATTGTTAAAAATGATTTTCTGAAAATGGTAAAGGCAAACCATTATTTAGAAGATTTTGACTGAGTAGACTGAGTAGATGATGAAAACTCCCATTGCGTATAGACTGGTACTTTACCATTAAAAAGAGCTATTTCTGTCCACTGTATAATACCACTGTTGTTGTATTTCTTCATGACACTGTATCGCGCAGGTCCACCATTTCCATAGAATCTAAATTCCCGCAGTGCAGGGTCTAAAACAGACAATCGAAAGTTATTAAACATCAACTATAACTGCATAAACACCTTAAAGAATTGAACAAAGACAAAAAGGAAAATGAAATAAATCATTGGTTCTGAGTAACATATGGATGCTAATTAATTGTAGTTACCGTCATTTCACGGAAATAGTGCAATGATCATGTTTTTTTTAAAAACGCTCGAAAGATCTCGAAACATAGTTTGATTTTTATAAACATATTCTATGCTACAATGCTAATGATGGCTAGAAAAAATATGTTGTTGGTAAATGTGAGACAACCTTTTGGAACTGTATAAATGTGACCCGTCACGCGAAAAGAGACCATCTAGGCAGTGCGTAAAGTGTCGAACCTAGTCAGACTTCGCGGTTTGCAAAGTCTGACTAGGTTCGAAATTTTTCGAAATGGTCTTATTTTCAGAATCTTGAATGTTCAATTTACCTTCCAGTGAAAGCATTTTTGAAATACGACCTCTGATTCACCAATGCTGGAATAAATTTTTTTTCAAATATTCATTTTACAAAGCTCTCAGATGGTCCTTTTTTGAGTGACACGTCACAAATACAAATTAGTTCAACGTTCACGAGGTTGTTTCTGAATAAGTAGACGATAAATATAGCAAATCGAAGACGATGAATCACATTACAGTTAGTTACAGCGTGAAATTGACATTCATGTCAATCAAACCCATTCCAATTGCTCACTCAGCGCTCCATTCATCCATTCCAATTATTCATTCCAACCATTCAAAAACGCCCAAATTACTAAAAGCTATAAGATCAACAACTACCTTCGAAATGATTAAAGACAGAATCAAATCACGATTTCACTGACATACTTGATATTTTAAGCGTCTAAATGGTGTTTGAAGAAAAACGAAGCTATTTAAAGAACTTTATGCATATTTTATTTAAGGGAGATAATACATATCGCAAATTTTGTTAATCCTTAACAAAATTAGCGATATTGGATTACCTGCTATTAAATTCAGTCAAGACTCGCTCCACACACTCATTTATTTCATTCAAAAGTTTTTCAAGAATCATTCACTTTGTCAATTTCACGATATTTTTAACTGTAGACAAAACTTAAATTTTATTATACTGACCAATAAAGGATACATTCTGAAGATATTTTTGAACCTCTTCCGATGACAGCGTTTGCATGTTTGAACAAACTCCCGGGTCTTGACATCTGTCTTTTTGTATATATTTCAATGCGTAGGCAAATGCGTAAACTGCATCCATCACTGCGTAAGAGTTCAGGTTTCGTATGTAGGTACCTAATTTTTAAAATAAAATTGTTATCCCTTACATCATACATTAAAGAAATGACTGTGGTAAAGTTGTTTAGCATTCCGCTCTTTGACTAGTTTTGACTCGTTCGGTTTGTTTGAATGGCGTTTTACGCCGCTTTCATTTTTTCAGTTATATCGCGGCGGCTGGAGCACCTAACAATGGGTTCCTGGTAATTTTCTCACCAGTACAACCATTACATCCTTTCCTAGCCTCCAGCTACTATTCCACATAGGTCTACGATTTTCAACCCATTGGTGGAAGACAAATAGACGGAAATAATGAGTGCCGTCGTCGGGAATCGAACCCGGGACCTTTTAAACGATAGTCCGTCGCGCAACCACTGCGCTATGACGGCGGCTTTGACTCGTTCGGAGCTCTGCTTAACCCAATGATTGCTTTTGTCTCTCACTTTAGGGGTCAATGCCCAGTGTTGATTATGCCTAAAGAGTGCAACTCATATATATTTATTTGTATGGCTATCTTGGACGGGAAATATTGTGCGAACCTCGCAATAACTTCAACAAAACTTGCTGTTTTGTTTGATAGAACTTCGTAAAAATATAAAATGTGTACATGTATGCTCTAGCAGGAAATGCAATTTTGACCTTGCGGTAATTCGACTATTGTCTTACATATTTTGTCGCTCCTGATTTTGTCTACGATTTTGTCATCGAAATACAAAACGTCAACACCACTTTATGATGTTTCGAGTTCTTCTGGAAGAGCCAAGTACCCTTTATTTGTTGCCTTCAAAGTTCAACTAAGTTACATGTAAAGTTAAAAACATCGTGAAATTGACAAGTTGAATGATTTTAGAATGATTTTGGAATGTGTGGAGCGAGTTTTGAGTGAATTAAAGGGAGGTAATCAACTATCGCAAATTTTGTTCAGGATGAACAAAATTGGCGATATCAATTACCTCCCTTTAAAAAAATATGCGTACTTTTCTGATTGAGTGTCTTCGTGGCCTCAGGAGACACAGCCAACTAAATCGTAGAATAATCAGATCGATTTCATATAGACGTTGATTATCCTTAATGATATCGAAATGTTTTCTATCAATTTTGAAGCGTTTTAGGTCGATTTGAATGAATGCTTGGAACGAATGAAAGGAGTGCAGAGTGAATGATTTAGATTGATTTTAATCGGAAAACGTGTCAATTTTCAGGATGATCTTTACTGTTTTACAGAAATTACCTACCATCCTCATCCGAAATTTTGTCAGCTTCTGTACATGCGTTAGGTTTTGCCTTTGCTTTAGTTGCTTGTCTATTTGATTCCAAAGAGCAGTTAAACTTTTGCTCCCAGTACATCGCGAACCAAGGATTAACGGTACTATGCTTTTCTGGCCACAAACTGGAATCAACAGAATATGTCTTCTATTAAGGTAGTGGACCCGTAATAGTTCCGCAACGTTTCGGAATGCATGATCTTTTACAATGTTGACCGAGGTTTCCTAATGAAAATCATTAGGAAACCTCGGTCAACACTATTAAAGTTCATTACTTCCGAGACGTTGTGGAGCTATTACGGGTCCACTACCATACAGTATGGAAATTGAACAATGTTAAAAAACTTTGAAATAGATTTAATAGAAGACTGGTGAACACAGTGCGTTTTCTCTCGCTCTTGATTTCAACAACGAATAGCAACCAGAAATACATGTAGCCTCGTCTTTTAGATGATTTAAAAAAAATGGACACAGCTAAGTGACTGTGTGCAAAAATTAAGACAATCAAGACAAAAAGGGTAATCACTAATTAAGATTGCAAATTAAATAACAATCATGTACATGTGTTAAAAAACTTCGTCAAACTTTTGAAGCTCTTTGAAGAAACAATTTATCAACAGTTACAGTTAGGAACATAATGAAATTTACATTCATCTCGATCGAAACCATTCCAAATCACTCTCTCAGCGCTCTATCCATTCATTCCAAACACTCACTCAATTGGTTCAAAAACGCTCCAAACTCACTAAAAACATACAACAACAACTTCATTCAAAATAAAAAAAATCATTGAAAAAAAAATCAAGAATTCACCGAATTGATTGAAATTGTATGCGTCTGATTGGAAATAGGAAGTTATATATGCATATGTTTTAAAGGGAGGTAATTAATATCGCTAATTTTGTTCATCGTGAACAAAATTAGCGATATTGAATTACCTCTAATTAATTTCATCCAAAACTCGCTCCACATACTCATTCAATTTCATTCAAAATTCACACTGAAATCATCCATTTTGTCAATTTGACGATGCTGTTAACTGTACTTTGCACAAATTCAGATTGCAAATTACATTATTCAAGTGTTCAAGAACTTATTCGTAGTTTTTGTCCTTTGAAAAAATGTAATTTATATAAAGTTCATTCAAAATACCTAGTGAAATAATCGTCAAACTGCGGTATGATCTTTATCTCGGGCTGGACGCCGATGGAGTAGGACGCCACTTCTAGTATGTCGTCCTTTATTTGACGTCCTGTCCAGGCGTCACTCCCCACCCATCTAAACCTCCGCTGCTGATCATATGACAATCCCTTTACTCGGTAGAAAATCTTCTCGACTATTTCTTGTGACGAGAACAGAATAACTACGATCTCATCTGTTGAATGGAATAAATAAAAGAATGTCTAAATCGAGAAGGCGACATGTTTTACATTGATTGATTGATTGATTGATTTAATGGAGTTTAACGCCGCTTTCAACATTTTTTCTGTTATATCGCGGCTGGAGGACCTAACAATGGATTCTTTGTATTTCTCTAACCAGTACAACCACCACTTCATTTCCTAGCCTCCAGCTGCTATCTCACGTAGGTCTACAATTATCGACCCTAAAGAGATAAATAGTCGGAAAGAATGAGTGCCGGAATCAAATCCGGGACCCCTAGATTGACACTCCGACGCGCTACCAACTGCGCTATTACGGCGGCTGACATGTTTTGCAAAGACGATAGTATCATTTAGCATAAAGGAGAAAAATAGTTTCGATTCATGAAGCTTTCTTACTTTCCATTTCATTTAGAGCGTCCTTAAGCTTGACATACCTGAGCCTGTGCGTGACCTTATCAACAATTTCAAAAGTGTGCAAAGTAAAGGCTTTGGCAAGCCAGTGCATCTACACAGTCTGACCAGAGTCTTTAATTTGCGCTTTGTATATAGATAAGGTCTCAATGTGTCCTTAGCCTAACATGCATTCTTCTAATTACTATATGTGGCCGTCTAGGCTGCCAATTGCTGTCTGTTCACGTACATGTCAAATTGTTGTAAATGTCACGCACAGGCTCATCTGTCTTTCTTTGATAAAGAGGGATGGAAAAAAACCTTATATTTTAAATTTAATCCAAAATAACTTGAAACGTAAATTAAGGAGATGACTTTCGAAAATATCCATATATATTGTATATTCTTTGTTAGTGAAAAATAGAATAAAACTAATCATTTACCTGTTGTGCTATTTGTATTTACAAGTGACTGGACAATTGTATTTAACTCTCTGTTTTCTTCCTCGTCGTTTGTGTAGAATCTGCAAAGAGAAGAAAGCTATCTAAAACTGTACACGTCAATAGAGATTATATTTCAAAAATAAATCGGGATGGGGTGGGAGTGAGGGTTTCAGTATTAATGATATTAATAAATTTTCAATACTCCCCCCACGTGTCCAATGATTTTGTCAATCTTGAAGTTTGACGAGAATATTGTCAAGAAAATGATAGTGTTTGGACCTTTTAACGCCTAAGAAACTTAAGAAATCGAGGGGTCCGTGCAACACTGTTGTAAAGGCCTATATATATAAGCACTTACAATGGTGTTGCACTAATCCAGTGATCCCTCGAAATAGAAATGTCCACCTTTGCAAGAGAATGAACAGCGAGATTCTTGTCTTCTTGAATATATAGAAATTTTGTTAAAAAAATCTGACTGGGAGAACCTAGACGAAGGGCCAGTTTCATCAAAACGTTTAAGACATATTTTTGTCTTAATGATGATTTGCGAAACAGTAACAACAATAGTCACTTTAACAGGTTTTGAGAGATTGGTGATACGTGATTTTCGTCCTAAACATGTAGTAAATCATCGGTAAGACAAAATGCGGCTTGAATGCTTTGATGAAAGTGGCCCCTTATTCCTTTCTTGACATTTAGAAATTCCCCCAGACATGTACAGACTGTACATTTTTGTATCTATTCTTCTTATATTTACAATTAAAGGCCGACAGTAAATAACATCGTGAAAATGACAAGGTAAACATTTTTCGAACGATTTTCGAATAATGTTAAATAAATGAGGGGGCGAGTTTTGAATGATATTGGAGTGAGGTAATACAATGTTGAAAATTTCCCGAATGAACGGAATAAGCGATTTTGGGACATCCCTTTAAAATAATCAACTTTTTTTTCCAAAAAAGGTGCATATTTTCTGACTAATGCTTTGAAATCATCATTCACCAATAAAATGATTTGATCGATTTGCATAAAAAGTTGATAATTAAAAACGATTTCGATTGATTGATTGATTGATTGATTGATTGATTGATTGATTGATTGATTGATTGAGTCGAGTTCAACGCCGCTTTCAACATTTTTTCAGTTATATCGCGGCGGCTGGAGCACCCAACAATGGTTTCCTGGTATTTCTCTCACCAGTACAACCACCACATCCTTTCCTAGCCTCCAGCTGCTATCTCACATAGGTCTACGATTATCAACCCATTGGTGAGAGACAAATATTCGGAAAGAATAAGTGCCGCCGTCGGGAATCGAACCCGGGACCTCTAGATTTACAGTCCGATGCGCTACCAACAGCGCTATGAGACTAAAAACGGTTTCGAAGCATTTTTGAATAATTTTCTCTCTCTCCAATATCAACCAAGATTTACACTATCTTTGGTTTAACTAACCATCATACATCCCGAACTTAACCTACTCACTATATCTATCCTCTTCAGTCTGAAATATTTTTTGTTTAATATCCCCATGTATAATGTATGTATTACTGGGTGAAATAAAGATTATGTTATGTGTTATGTTATGTTATGAATAATTTTGGGAGCGATTTTGAGTAATAAGGATAAGTGTGTATATGACATTGAATCGAGCGCTGAGTAAACGTTTTTGGGTGGTTTTGATTGAAGTGCGGTACGTCAATTTCCTGATAATACTAACTGTACCTTTTCGCTCTGTATGAACCGCCGATACAGATGCCATTGTTCGCAGCCTCGCTCCGTATTTTGAGAATCCCTTCTTGTCCGTAACTTGTATCCTCGTATATACCAAATACGTAGGTGATGCTCAAAGATCTGCCAAAAGTATAATTCAATAATACAGTAAAACTGGTGTTGAGCAACCACTTATGGGACCACAAAAAAACGGTCGCTTAATGGAATCATCGCTTCATACACTTTTTCGTTATAAGCAAGACACGTCATTTTGATAGCAGATTTAGATTGTCACTTAAGTCTTACTAAATCCTATGATGTTCGAATTCTTTAGAATCGTCGCATTGAGACGATTCTAATGAGTTCCAACAACATAAGATTCAATGATAAAGATTTCTTTCCTTTTAGAATGCTACTTTTCCCAGGTTTTGATTATAGTGAAAGGGCTTTTATGCTGATCCCTTGATAAAAGTGGTCGCTTGATAGAGGTGGCAGTAAAGACGTTATTTTAACTGGTTAAGGTTATTCTTAGACGGTCTTAATACATTTAAATATTTCTTTAAATTTGATTATGAAAAATAGAGGACGGTAATGTGGATTAATGCCAAAAAACGTCATATTCATTGATGAATAGATTGAAAATATCGCGAGATTTTCTGCAAATCTTAGTTATTATATCATCATATTTGTTGAGGATATGAAACGTCTCAATACCATCAACCATCTTAGAATCATTATCATTAATATCATTAGAATCATTTGTTTCATTATCATCATCTTCATGTTTAGTTTAAAAATATTTTATTACCATCTTTTTCCCCCATTACATTTACACGACATATAATATATATGAATACAAAAAATAGCAGAGGGGTTTGGCCACAAGTTCTCACAACTTATCATCTTTATTGAGGTTATAGCTACCATCGGCATTGTTATTACCATCATTGACGGCATAGGCAGATTCAAGTATTTTTCAATGATTAAATCGTACATGAATAGGGTTCAGGTCATGGAACAAAGTAACCATCTGTCGCTAACATAAAAATCTGTAGAGAATAACTACTGTGGTCATCTTACACCGGTCATTTTAACTATATATAACCATGTGAAATTCTATATACAAAGCAATTCTCTTTTCTCGATCATACTTGCTTTGTAACACTCTTATAATACAATAGATACATGTGACATTTTAATTGCCACCAAATCCCTTCTTCTCTGCCTACTTTAAAGTAAGAACATTAATTTTGGGTTGGGAGAACAAGTAATGGAAACAGCTCTGTTTTCAGGATCACAGAACGGTGCAAATAGTTTCCAATTGTACCCCGCTTTGCACGTGCACTTGCGTGCAAAGAGGGATACAATTGAAAAACTGTTTGCACCGTATTGCGATCCTAAACGCAGGGCTGTTACATGGGTTATGCTCGTTCAAATGTAGCTACATGTACCTGTTCATTATGCGAATGGGAATTGTTCATTTAATTGTCAAACTTATGTACAATGTACATATAAAAATATATAATTTCATTATATCCATATAGACAAATGAATAGGAACACATACTTTAGGACCTGAATGATCGCCTTTGCCTGAAATTCGTCTGAAGACACGGTCCGTCTAAAATAGTCATATCGGTTGGTATCACTTAGTTCTGGACTTGTGGCTCCGTAACTGATCTGAAAGATATCCGTAACTAATCTGAAAGATATCCGTAACTAATCTGAAAGATATCCGTAACTAATCTGAAAGATATCCGTAACTAATCTGAAAGATATCCGTAACTGATCTGAAAGATATCCGTAACTAATCTGAAAGATATCCGTAACTAATCTGAAAGATATCCGTAACTAATCTGAAAGATATCCGTAACTAATCTGAAAGATATCCGTAACTAATCTGAAAGATATCCGTAACTAATCTGAAAGATATCCGTAACTAATCTGAAAGATATCCGTAACTAATCTGAAAGATATCCGTAACTAATCTGAAAGTTATCCGTAACGTATCTGAAAGATATCCGTAACTGATCTGAAAGATATCCGTAACAAACTCAATTCTTTGAAATATTGGCAAAGCAATTCAAATTGATATAGTTATCGAACTCTAGATTGCGCATTATCTTCTCTATTGAGAACTGAAAATGAAACAATAATAATCACCCAGACTTGTTGACCAAATTACAATTCTGAAGGTTAACTGATCAATCAATACATCATGGCTTACACTTAATCACATCGTAAAATGTACAATCATTCCGATCAAAACCATTTAAAATAACTCACTCAGTCAATCATTCATTTGAAGCACTCTCTCGAATCTTTCACAAACACTTCTTTTGCTAAAAAAAAGCTTCGAAATATTTTCAACATTGTAATCATATCGGTCAAATAATTAAATGATTTTATTTGCTGGTATTGATTCTTAAGCGCCTGATTGTCTGTGAAAATAAAGAACCAGCTAAAAACGTATATTTGATTTAAGGGAGGTAGAAAAAATATCGTTAATCTCGTCCAATTGGACGAAATTATTGATTATGTTTTATCTCCCTTGAAAACCATTCAAAACTCACTCATCACACTCAATCTCATTCATTCAAAAACCATCCCAAAGTCATTCAACTTTTCGATTTCAAAATGATGTATTCTTGACAAAATATATGTAACGATGGTCAATGGCTTCTCATTTTGACATATGATCTTTTTCAAAAGGCGCTGGACCACGAATTTGGATTACTTCCTAGTTTCAAAAACTACAAACTTTTTTCCTCAACGAAAATGAAGCATCTTTGTATGAGATTTTTGTCCTTATTTCATTTCATCCAAATCGTATGTAAAGATAAAGCTATCCTGCAGACTCTCACACTTTTTTTAATACTTTACGCATTAGTATACCTCAAGTAATTAATTAGATCCGAAATCAGTGACACCTGTCATTTAGATAACTAAATATGTATAAATTCCTACCAATTTTGTCACGTGTTTTCGAGAGAATAAGTTTAAAACGGTATTCAGTGATTTTTTTCTATATATATAAAATAAGTCTGTTATTGATATTTAGGCATTTTTTCTTTATCAATGACAAGTTTTGATCAAATAAACCGATGTATACCATCATTATACATTGTACATAAATAAATGGAAAAAATGTACATGAATGATCCGAAATACTAGTAATATCCGTATTTATGACCTCAAAGGGTGAACATTGTCATAACGGAAGTTAACAATTAACTACCGGTAAACGATAACTATCCCTCTTTAATACATTGGTCAAACTTAATACTGAAGGACAGCGATCAGAAAATATTTTCATGGTAGGATATGCTACTAAGCAAACAGTAAGCGACCATAGTTCGATAAGTTAGAATAAATTCCGACCAGAATGCATAGTAATTTAGATGCAAGAAACTATGTAAAAAGTCTTGCAGAGTTAATCGATCATTAAGCACTTATCTTCGGTCATTAGATATTTTTCTTCATATTTCAAAATATCTTTAACATGAAGGTAAATTCATCGTATAAAGCTCTGACGACACAATGCAAAAGATAACTACTTCTAGTATGGATATATGTGACCCGTCATGCGAAAAGGGACCATCTAGGAATTCTTTAAAAATAAACATTTGAAAAAGAGATTGGGTCCAGCATAGGCCAAACAGAGGTCGCATTTCAAAAATTCTTTCACTGGAAGGTATATTGATCATTCTAGACTCAAAAAACAAGCACATTACGAAACGTTTCGACTCTAGTCAATCTGCGCAATTTGCGCAGTCTGACAAGTGTCGACATTTTACGCACCAACCAGATGGCCCCTTTTTGCGTGACAGGTCACATATATAAAAGGCCTACTGGTCAGGATATCTTTTTACCTGTGGTATTTTAAACAGTCGAAGAAAGCTTGCTAACTGTATAGACACTGCTGAAGTGGCTGCTCCAACAACACCAATAATCCTCTCAGGTGTGTGCGTGCTGAAATTGTGAAGACAAAGCAATCTTGTGAATCTTTTAGTGTACATGTAAAATTTTCATTTGGTATTTGACCTTATTGATCATAAATATTTAAACTTTATGATCATTCAGGTCAAATACCAAATAAAAATATTACACTAAAAGTGTCCGCATAACAATGAAAGCGTAATATTTTTATTTGGTATTTAACCTGAATGATCATAAAGTTAAAATACCAAATAAAATTATTACACAAAAAGTGTCCGCATAACAATGACAGTGTAATATTTTTATTTGGTATTTAATCTGAATTATCATAAAGTTAAAATACCAAATAAAATTATTACACTAAAAGTGTCTGCATAACAAGAAAAGTGTAATATTTTTATTTGGTATTTAACCTGAATGATCATAAAGTTAAAATACCAAATTCCAAATAAAATTATTACACTAACAGTGTCTGCATAACAAGAAAAGTGTAATATTTTTATTTAGTATTTTAACTTTATGATAATTCAGGTTAAATACCAAATAAAATTATAACACTAAAAGTGTCTGCATAACAATAAAAGCGTAATATTTTTATTTGGTATTTGACCTGAATGATAATAAAGTAAAATTACCAAATACCAAATAAAAACATTACACTAAAAGTGGCCGCATAACAAGAAAAGCGTAATATTTTTATTTCGTATTTGACCTGAATGATCATTCAGGTCAAATGCCAAATAAAAGTTTTACAATAAAAGTGTCCGCATAACATTAAAAGTGTAATATTTTTATTTGGTTTCAATCTGAATGATCATAAAGTTAAAATACCAAATAAAATTATTACACTAAAAGTGTCCGCATAACAATGAAAGTGTTATATTTTTATTTGGTATTTAACCTGAATGATCATAAAGTTAAAATACAAAATACCAAATAAAGATATTACACTAAAGGTGTTCGCATAACGATAAAAGTGTTATATTTTTATTTGGTATTTGGACTGAATGATCATAGAATTAAAATACCAAATAAAAGTATTACACTAAAAGTGTCCGCATAACAATAAAAGTGTAATATTTTTATTAGGTATTTGGACTGAATGATCATAAAGTTAAAATACCAAATACCGAATAAAAATATTACACTAAAAGTGTCTGCATAACAATATATAATTAATATTTTTATTTGGTATTTAACCTGAATGATCATTAAGTTCAAATACTAAATAAAAATATTACACTAAAAGTGTCTGCATAACAATAAAAGTGTAATATTTTTATTTGGTATTTGAACTGAATGATCATAAAGTTAAAATACCAAAAATACCAAATAAAGATATTACACTAAAAGTGTTCGCATAACAATATAAGTGTAATATTTTTATTTGGTATTTGACCTGAATGATCATAAAAATTTGAACTTTATGATCATTCAGGTCAAATACCAAATAAAATTATTACACTAAAAGTGGCTGCATAACATTAAAAGTGTAATATTTTTATTTGGTATTTGACCTGAATGATCATAAAGATTTGAACTTTATGATCATTCAGGTCAAATACCAAATAAAAAATATTACACTAAAAGTGTCTACATAACAATAAAATTGCAATATTTTTATTTGGTATTTGACCTGAATGCTCATAAAGTTCAGATATCAAATAAAAATATTACACTAAAAGTGTCTGCATAACGATGCTGTTATTCAAAGAATCATGGATTTTGTATATTAAATAATAACGCATTTTATTTTAGTAGTGATTTCATCATGATAAACATTGCTTTTGTCTCACTTTTGTGTCTTCGTTACTCATTTTACAGTTTAACGTATTTTGCTTAAAACCTTCTGATTTACAAGACCAACAAGATTCAGCTTTCGAAAATATAGCATAAAATTGGCATAGTTTGCAAATGTACGAACGTTGACATTTCCAATGCTATAATTTTAAGTACTCCTTTGCTTTTTAATAAGTTTATATTTCTGAGAAAAAATTGTACGAATGAAAATTGTATGAATTGTGAATTCTGTTAATCCTGTAAATGAGTAGGTTTTTCATGCAGACAAAAGTGAATAACTAACTCAATCAGAACATCGCTCGGACCTTTCCGTAAACTGGAAAGCACCTCGGATGTAAGTGTAGTAATTTTGGGCCAATTATTAGGTAATTCGGCTCCTGGTAGTACTTAAGTTAATACGCTTGAAGAAAATCACATTCTGTTAATTCTTTCCGATCGTCAATGGAGATATTTTGGACATGTTATCATAGACTATGAGCCAGTATACACCCCCCCTCCCCCCCCAGGGGGAATTTTCGGGACTATGTTTTTTGAAAGCCCAATGTCTAACGAGTATATTCTGAAAGTCTGCAAGTTGGCGGTTGGGGCTTTTAGGAGTTATTGAGGTCAAAGGTCAACAAGTGCACTTTTTCTATGAAAGAATAAATGAGCTGGATTTGAAATGGTATATTCAACTATCTTTTCATGAAATTGAGCAGGAAATGGTTCTAGATGAATCACTAAATATTTTTCTGCTAGGAAATTTCATTTTAGGGTAATTTAATGATAATTTTTATGAAATCAAAGTACTGAAAGTACTGAAATCGGTTCATATATAAGAGATTAAACCATAGACAATAGGCCATTTCAGACCAAAGGAGAATTTTTTCGTTATATTTTCCCATCAACTTAAACAATAATTTGTCTGAAGGTAATTTGTATCATTTGTCATTTGATTTCTATTGTATTTGTTGGTTTTAAAGCTCAAGTCAGCCAGTGCATTTAAATGAATATCATATATTTACGTAGATAAATTGAAAGGAAAACTTATTTTTGTAAGTTTCTACGAATAAAATACATTTTGAGGCAACTTTAACAATTCAAAATTATTGAAAGTATCAACTGTGGCACCTTTGAGTGTAAACTGCATCTTCATAGATTTAATCAAAGAACTGAAATGACTGTATATCTTTGCTTATATACATGTTCAAACCTAGGGAATACGCTTTTTCATTCTTAAAAGTGGAACATCCCTTTTGCATTCTTTTATATCTTGTGTTCCTTGTAAAAGTTCATGTTTGTGTCAGATTGTGTCCACTGTAGTTGTGCTTTATATTAGTTTAGGTATAGATATAAAAGCATTATAGATTTACTTGTATGTATAATGAAAGTATAGATAAAATGGGACAAAAGCTAGATTTCGCGGTTTTTTTTGTTTGCATAGGCACTTCATCACAGTTTCTTCTAATTAAAACAGTTACTCACTGTCATTTGAATATTGAATGGTTTAAGCTTTAAAGCACATAACTATTACTTTTTTTATAGATCAAAGTACTGAAAGCACTGAATGTCAAAGATAAAAAAGAGACCAAATTTTTATCTCTCAAGAGTCAAATCCATTTTCTTTAGTCTAACAATAGTTATCACAATTGTGTGAGTCTGGAAGGGAGCCATGGGGCCATGGGCTTTCTTGAATGTAAAATGGAATTTGTTCTAACCAACTCTTCGCCCATTAAGTGAACTTGATTATTTACAATATTCAAACCTTAATGGAAAAAGTTATGTTTCCAATGGATATTCACATTGTTACATTTTCCAAACTTGTTCCTGATGTACTGAATGCTATTTTTTTCTTCAAAATTTGTTTTTGTAAAAACAATTCATCAAAAATTTCATATTTTGTTTCTGTGTCTTAAGGCGTATAGCCAATATTTTTTGAAGATGACCACCCTTTCCAGCAGATAAAAAGCAAGGGGCCTTGTAGGTCCAGTAAATTGCATAGCTAGACTGAATATCAGTATTCAAATTTAAGTTTATATGAATCCTTTTGTGAAACTTTTTCATGAAAAATTATCATTTATATAGAAGCTGATCAAAATGATAACTACATCAGCTATAAATTGTTACTATTAATACTTATTACAGAGCTCACAAACAATTGTTTTAAAAAGTCACATGTTTATCTTAAAATGTATGTGCAGAAATCATTTTTTATCAATGGCTCTTTGAAGATTTTTTAGTTTACAATCCTTTTAATATGCTTTGTGTGTGGACATAAGCACTGTTAGCATAAAGTTTTGTTTGTTTTTTTTTTTTTGCTTACATTGCACACTAATCACCCGAATTTACTCTTCAATCAAACAAAGATATGTTTATTTAATTTCTGAAATAAATTATCTTGTAAGATGAGCATAATCATTTTCAGTTTGCTGTGAAAGAGATATATATTTGAGGCTTTTTGTTCATTCAAAAATTCTGTAGCGAAATCTAAAACTCCAAATATAAATTTTGTGGCCTCCCCACACTCTCTTCTTGCCAGATTTTGAATGCAAAATACTGTAAAAAGGTCTATTAAAATACGATAAAGCTCTCTTCCAGGATGTCCACCATGACTTGAATTTAACATGAGTGTTTGTTTCTCTGTTTTTTACCATTTTTATAATATCATTAATGTATATATAAATATGGATCATACTGAGTGCAAATTAGTAATCACTTAAATTTTGATGAAATTCTCTAAGGTTATGTTGCAATACTGTTGATATTTTGAAACTGATGAAACGAAATACTTGATAAAATAGAATTCTTGCTTTTTTACCTGCTTGACTCATTGCTCTCACACAAGGTTTTTTTTTTCATTTTCAAAATTTTTAACTTAAATTTCATTTCATTTGAAATTCTAATGCAATTTTTACGACGTTGCAGGCTTAAGACAAAACATGAAGTTTTATGGAAACAAAGAGAAGCTTTGGAAAAGAGATGTTTACAGAAACTCTAGATGTATCTTTTCTCTAAGACGAAGGAATATTCATTGACCATATTCCAATATCATTTTACAAATCACTCTTATAAAAGAGTATGTGATGACCATCAGTTTGAATGCATTAAGCTATGTCAACTGGTATCGGTATAAGGTTATAATGTTAACAGATTGAATGGTTTACTATTTAGCACCCATTTCTATTAAATCAATTTAAATATGATGCCTATTTTGTGTATGAAAACCAGTCATAAAATGCTAATTGTATTATGTCAATCCTCTTTGATCTGTTTCACTAATTGATGTAGGATATTTTCATAGTGGAAAAAAAATTCCTTGGTAGCAGACTTTTTTGCCAGATTTCAAAGCTTCTGGTATATTGCTTTGTAAAAGATGAATCTAACAAATATACACAAAACAGTTCCAATCTGAATAACTTTTTAACTAGATTTAATCATGATGTTCAGAATATTGAACAAACCTCAGAACTAACATTACTGACAAAGGGATGAGATATGTAATTAGGGTATTTTATAAATGCAAATAAAAGTAAATTGAAAAAGAAATTCAAGATTATAATATGCAAATCATGTTTCGGTACTTTCAGTGCTTTGAATTTCAACAAATAAGCCTGTTATCTTCAAAAATGTCTTGAAACTTTTATGAATTTGAATCACCTGTTCATTGAATTGAATCATGACGTTCAGAATATTGTACAAACCAAATAACAAATATTACTGGCAAAAGAGTGAGACATTACTTAACAAATGTAGTGAATTTGTCACAATAGCTCCCCTTTACCAGATTTGTTTTATCAATTATGGAGAAAAGCTAAGGTAAGCAAAACAGAAAAATTCACATATGATAGTTTCAAATCATTCAATTGTATAACAATTGTAAGTAAATTTGAATGGACTGGAAAATAAATTCCTGTTTATATTGTGTTACAACCTTTATAATAAAAAAGTCATATTTTGGTACTTTCAGTGCTTTAATTAGCTAAAATTAACCAATATGTTTTCAGTTGGCTTGAACCATTTTTGTAACTGTCTATTTTATTGAATGATTACATGCTGAATATGATCATTCCAAATTATAAGCATCTAATGACAATAAGTTTTACTTATATTTTAGTATAGTTATGACACTGGCATACTCAGGCCATTATAGTAATCACAAATTGGGCACATTTAAGCAAGCAATGTTAAAAAACTTTGTTCATATGCTTAAAGGTATCCTCCAGCATGTCCAGACTAATATAATTATTGGAAAAGGAAGCAGAAAAACTTTTTAAATCATGTAAAATCTATATAAGCAAAAAACGTCGGTTTTCAGTACTTTCAGTGCTTTGATTTGCTAAGAATAGACCTGATATGTGCTCAAATGCCTTGAAACTTTTCTTTTTTATTTACCTTTAAGAATTATGTAATTCAAAATATAATTAACATCAAATAAAACACATATTGACAATTGTTGAAATATGAATAATAGAATAGTTATAGCTTTGGCTTGATCATGCCATGGCTTAAATCAGATTTTGAACAAAATTCAAAAAGGAAATGTCTAATAAACTTTGCTTGTAGGCTTCAAGGTATCCTCTAGCGTGCTTAGAATAAAAGAAAATGTTATTAAAGACAGAAAAAATCTTTTTAAATCTCGTTAAAATCTTCATTAGCAAAGAAAATTGTTGATTTTCGGTACTTTCAGTGCTTTGATTTGCCCAAAGCCTCTCTGAAAATCACACAAATGTGTTTAATCTTTGTAATAATGTTTTGGGTATTGAATTATGTTGAAAAAGGTCCAAAGAAATTATCAATTCAACAAAATAAATATAAATTTCTGACTAAAGGTTAAGATTTAAATTAGTGTGCACTGGGTGACCTTTGACCTCAATAATTCCTAAAAGCCCCAACCGCCAACTTGCAGACTTTCAGAATATACTCAGTAGACATTGGGCTTTCAAAAAAACATAGTCCCGAAAATTCCCCCTGGGGGGGGAGGAATCACCCTACTAGCCCATAGCCTATCATTTGATGTTATCAAATTACAAGTTGCCCACTTTTATTCTTTCGTTTATTTGTTTTATGCAACGTCATCCTTAGCGGGATCGTTGATGTTTGTGACGTCATATATACCCACGTGCTAAATGGTCCGCTTTCATGGCTGCGCCGATATTATTCCCGAGGTCTTTTTCGTAGATTTTTACGTAAATAAATGAAAGAAAAAGTGAATGAAAAACACATTATTCATAAACTCAATGACACTTGTTTTACACCAAAGACTGTGTAATAAAAAACGAGGTTAAGAAATTTTGATTCTAGAATGATTAGGAGGGGACGTTTCTTAATGAAATAAATGTAAAGTTAAGTAAGACTATCAATTAACAAAGTTTTATCAATCCATTTGATGAAATGAAGGTGGACATTCAATTCAATTTTCCAGAAGATGTATCACCTTCAAGACCAGTTTTATGTTTGCAAAATGTGGACATACGGCAGCTTTCAAAACAGCAATGATGCCACAAATAACATAACTAAATTTTGGGATTTCATATACCTTGGTCGTGTCCTGTCTTTACAATTCTGATCTAAGGCGTTACCTTGTACCAGGTCAAGAGCTCGTTCTAACGCTCGTGATTCTGTATAACACGTGTCATATGCGATGGTACCCAGCTTCACATCTAAAAAAGTATAAGTAATTTTGTATTATCAAGGCGATTACAAATAGGTACTCAAATAAGGTTTGTCTTACACATATAGTTAGTAACTTCGTGAATTGACAATCATCTCAATCAAAACTATTCTAAAACACTTACTCAGCGCTCCAATCATTCATTCCAAACATTCACTCACATCGAGCTAAAACGCCCCAGAATGACTAAAAAATATACGTCCAACAGCTACTTTCAAAAATAAATATAAAAAGAAAAAAAAATCGCGATTTCACTGACATAATTGAAATTCTAAGCGTCTGATTGGTTCTTGAAGAAATAGGAAGCTATTTATAGGACTTTCGTGCCTATTTTTTAAAGGGAGGTAATAAATATAGCAATTTCTGTTTATCTTTCACAGAATTGGCGAAATTGGATTACCTTCCTTTAATTTCGGTCAAAACTCACTCGTCACACTCTTTGAATTTCATTCCAAAATTGTCCCCCCAAAAAAGAAAAAAAACTCATCTTGCCAATTTAACGATTTTCTTAAATGCAAGAAGTATTTAAAGATTTTTGAAGTTATCTCGGGAGGAATTCCTTACTTATGTCATTGTCGACATGAGCATTAATTTTACAAAAGTCGCTGGCTTTATCATCAGCGTTACATGTACATGAGAAATTTATCTTTCTCAAACCATTTTAATTTTTTCTGAGCCCATGTTGTTTTTTAGAGTTAAGGTCACCTCAGTTGCCATTCTGCAATACATTCTACAATCACTGTATCGTATATATTGTGTTGCATATAGTCAATTGCATTATTTAATATGGATATTCTCAAACGATGGATCAGCTCAGCGCGAAACAGTTGGTAACATCTCGCACTGACCCATCCACATATTGACTTACCAACGTCATTAAGGATCTCTTTGTTAGCCTTTTCCAAACTAAAAATAAGGGCCTCCAAATTTTGTATTCCATTTTGATCTATAATTTCAACACCACAGTTTTCGGCAGTAGTAATCGGGAACATGGCACCGATGGTAAAATCCCCCGGTATAGTCACATTCTTATACTTATTGGCCACACTAACGTCCTCGAGGTACACAAATGTGTAACAGATCACTAGATATTCCCTGTACAGCATGGCGATGGTTTATGTAATATCAAGCATTGTTTTCAAATGATTTTTTTAATATTCATGTGGTATTCACGAAAATACGACATTAACTTTATCTTGTTTATACATGCACATATAGTTTAAGTAAATCCATCTTTTGGGAATGTATGACCAATCTCGTCATTTTGAAACAACCATACTTGTCCATTACGATGATGTACAATCGCGGTTTCGATCAACCCTTTTTTAGTCATCTCGACATCATAAAACAATATATCCTGGTCTATTGTGAATAACTTGGTAACATCCGGACAAAAATCGTCTATATACACTTCACTATACTTAAGTATCCAAATCTGTATTTGTTGATTTTTATATTCAGTTTTACAGTTTGTAACATCGAAAAATTGACTGCCATCCCAATCAAAATCATTCTTATTTCCTCACTCAGCGCTTCATTTATTCATTCCAACCACTCACTCAAACTATTCGAAAACGCTCCAAAATGACTTTTAAAGATAAAACCAAAAGCTTCATTCAAAATTAATATAAGTAATGCGATTCCACTGATATAATTGAAATTGTAAGCGTCTGATTGGTTCTTGCAGAAAAGTGAACCTATTTATAAAACTTGCATACAAATTTCATTAAAGGAAGGTAATTTATATCGCCGATTTAGCTCATCCTGAACAAAATTGGCGATATTTAATTACCTCCCATCAATTTCACACAAAATTCGTTCCTTGTACTCATTCAATTTCAATCCAATTTCATTCCGAAAGCATTCATCTTGTCAATTTCACGATGTTGTTAACTGTATCTATGTCTTTATTTGCTGAATTCAAGGTTCTTTTTTTGTAATCAGTTTTACTTATTGTCTCGTCTCTACAAAATCTTCAAAATGTGTTGATTCATGTCAACTTCCAAAACGCAATACCTTTCGCAGAGATTCCATTTCCGTAATTTAAAATCGAAATATAATCTGCCATTATTTCGATAAATTTACGTAGCCGTTATCTTAACAAAGGACTCGGCATGATTCTTGTTCTTGCGAATGTTATCTATTTTTCTTTATAAATGAGTTCCTAACGGAAGACAGTTCGAATTTCATCATGAAATTGACAAGGTGAATGGTTTTGGAAATTGATTGAGTGATTGGAGCGATTTTGGCGTGAAATAAGAGAGATAATCCAATATCGTAAAGTTTGTTCAGGATGAACCATTCTTCGTTTGGCTAGAATGTAAATATTATGTTTGAAAAATAAGAGCAGAATAAAATTCATACTTTTGGGAAAACGTTGCTATTCATTTCGTTAAAAAGGCAATAGTTGCATAGTATACTTAATTTTGTTGCATTAGACAAGTTTATCATAGGTCTAAAGCTGAAGGGTTGTACCATCATTATCGTCCCATATTACGTTGATCATTTACCTGTACTGTCGCCATGGAAACAATTCAAAATTAATTGCATTTCAATCGAATGTATCATGGAGAAAATTCCGGACTTGAGATAACAATGTATTGGTTCAATAAACTAATGACAATAGCGTAACTATTGGACATCAAGATTAAAATGGGTGGTATTTAAGGATAGTACACCTCTTCGGTCGATTTCTTTTTAGTATAATAAGCATATACAGTTAGATCTAGTAACATCGCAAAATTGACATTCATCGCAATCAAAACCATTCACTCGCTCAGCGCTCCTTCATTCATTTCTAACACTCACTCATAGCATTAAAAAAAGCTCAGAAATCACTAGAAAATTAGATCAACAACAACGTTAAAAAAAAAAGAGAAAAAAAAACCGCTTGAAAAATCCAATATTTTGCTGACTTAATTGAATTTTGTAAGAGAATGTGGGTTCTTTAACACATAGAAAGCTATTCAGAGAACCTCTCTGAATATTTTATTAAAGGGGATAATAATAATCGCTAATTTTGTTAATCTTGAACAAAGTTAGCGATAATTGGTTACCTCCCATGAATTTCACTCAAAACCCACTCCTCCCACTCAATTGATTTCATTCCAAGTTCATTCACTTTGTCCATTTCACGATTTTGATAACTGCATGATAAATCGTTCTGCATTGTTAATGTTGCTACTTTAACCAACGCAAACTTCATGTGCCAGTGTCTGTTAAAGAATTAATAGACTACAGTTAGTAAGACATTCATTTCAATCAAAACCATTCTAAATCGGTCACTTATTACCCTAATCATTAATTCCAAACACTTACTCAAACCAATCAAAAAACGCTCCAAAAGGACTAAAAATGTAAGATAAACAACTACAGTAAAAAAAGATATAGCTAGAAAAAAATGGCGATATCACTGACAAAATTGAATTTGTTGGCGTCTGAGAAGAAAAACAAAGCTACGTGTATGATTTAAGAACGAGTATTCATATCTTATTCAAGGGAGGTAATAAATATCGTAAATTTTGTTCATCTAGAACAAAAATTAGTGATTTTGGATTACCTCCCTTTACTTTCACTCAGAACTCACTTATTGCACTCATTCAATTTCGTTCAAAAATAATATCAAAATCGTTCAACAAATCAATTTTACGAAGTTGTTAACTGTAGTAATGCCGCTTAGAACTGCAAAAAGACACACATTTCCTCAAAAAGTATGTCCATCAAAGCAAATCTCACAACGAATCCATTATTTTTTAGTGAAATCACTCGACATGTTTGAAGCAATTCATTGAAGCAGGAAAATTCTTCGAATTATTTTGACTTGATTTGAATGTTTTCAGGACGAATGCTTTTAGTCTTTACTTATCAATTAGTCGAAACAAGATTAGTTCCTTATTCAAAGCGTTTTAAGACAACTTATTAGTTGGCAGAGCAACACAATTCTGGCAACAAAAGCACATAGAAATAAAAACAAAAGCATTGTCTTTATATTAGAAGTTTCGCTTAGTCAATTTTAAAAGACGGATTGCGCCTTTTGATATCTATCTATTATCAAAATTTTCGGTACATGTACAAGTTACACCTACATAAATCGTTTCATTCAGGTTAGAGCTATGAGGCTTTCGTCGCCCAATCGCTACATTGTATAATAAAATCATGAAATTGACGTCCATTCCGATCAAAACCATTCAAATCCATTTGCTCAGCGCTTCAATCATTCTTTCCAAACATTCACTCATATCGATCAAAAACGCTTCAAAATCGTTTGAAAACATTTCGAAATCGTTGAAGGCGATCAACATTTAATTCAAGTCGATAAAATTGCGAGGCAGGTTTTCATTGGCTTTTGTGGATTTTAAAGTGATTGATTGATCCACGAAAACACACAAACAGAAAAGTACGCATACTTTTTTTTTAAAAAAGGAGGTAATATATATAGCTAAGTTTGATCATCCTGAACAAAATTGGCCATATTGGATTACCTCCCATTAATTTCACTCAAAAATCGCTACACACACTCATTCAATTTCATAAAAAATATTCTTAAATCCACATCTTGTCAATTTCACGACGTTTTTGTTTTCGTTCATGTCACACCTATTTAAATCGTTTCATTCAAGATGGAGTTATGAGGCTTTCGTCGCCCAATGGCTACAGTTTATATCAATAACATGTATGTTTCTAAATTCTTGACCTAGCCTGGCTCCCATGCTGTCGGTTAGTTTTAAAATCGATAAGGTAGACCACTCATGTGTAACTATTTTTTTCAAATTACCTCCCATATTCTCAAAAACTGACTAATTGGCCAATCAGAGAATATAAGCTGACAAGAAATTTTCTTTCTCTAGTTGAAATTGGCTTATTTTTTCACAATACTTCAGATCAGTGGGACGGGAGCCAGTCTATTCTTGACACTGTAGTGATAAAGTCACAAGATGTAAACCCCAAGACGTAATCTATAAGAGGTTATCAATTATCATATCTGTTGACAGAAAGGATATAAACAATAACTGATAAATTAAATTGAGGTCACTTCAGTATTAATGAAGAAGCTAAGCTGAAAAAATGTTTGAATATGTTTAGGTTACTTTTGTTGATTACAAATGGTATTGGATTAACGAATTTACATGTATATCAAAGTAAAGTAAAAAAAAGTTTCAACAATCGAAATTAAAAAAAAGGCGTTTTCACATAAGCCAATCTGAAGTCAAATAAACTAAACTGTATATGTAAAAATATTCAAAACTATATCATGCTGTATCGGCTTCTTCGATACATCGCTTTGACCCTTAATCTTTATTCGAAGCCCTAAAAAAGGAATTTTGTATGTTTACAAAATTAAAACTTATGACAAATTAATTAACTCTTCCTTAAACCAAACCCGTAGTCAGTAGTATATTCACAATGTACTCGTAAGTAAGTGCCTGCCATTTTCGTTTTAAAATTTCCTATGTACAGTTAAAACATCGTGAAATTGACACTTATTCCGATCAATATCATTCTAAATCACTCACTCAGAACAGAACAAATCTTTTATTTACATCCAAGTACATATATGTACAATAAGGACAAATAAATTGGAACATATGTAATAGGAAATTTAACACATCCGGTTATCCAAAACTTAAGAAATAGAATATATGTTCATGTTTCGAGGGATAGATTGTTAACGAGTCTATTTGAGTCATCGAAGCAGTGTTAGATATTGATAGAATGCTGTAACTACAGTCACGAGAATCAGATCGCTAGCTAACACTTTCATTTTTTTTAAATTCAATTATTATTATTAGAATTATTTGTTCAGGGGATGCTATAATGAAAACTTATGGGAATAGGTGAAACGGTTGCTCGGGCAACGGAAATCAGCATCCGCGGCTTGTGTTTGAGACAAGCCGCTTTTGCAATGATTTCCGAGGCAAATATTAAAGTCATTTGAATAGTAAAGGAGTTAAAATTAAGAATACGGACTATATCCCCTTTATGCCTCCTTGTCCGAAAAGAAAAGACAAGGGTGGAGTTGGGGAACTGGCACTCGGCGCTCCATTCACTCGTTCCAAACATTCACTCAAACCGATCAAAAACGCTCAATAATCATTTAAAGATTTTTCTAAATGGTTCGATATGATTTATATTTAATTCAAATCGATCAAATTATTCTACTATTTAATTGGCTGATGCGAATTTTAAAGTGGTTGATTGATCCAGGAGTATACTTAAAAAGAATTATAGGTATATTTTATTAAAGGAAGTCAATCAATATCGCTAATTTTGTTCATCTTGAACAAAATTAGCAATACATTATTTGATTACCTCCCTTTAATTTCACCCAAAACTCGATCCACACACTCATTCAATTTCATTCCGAAATCATTCATCTTGTCAATTTCACGATGTTCTCAACTGTAAACGTATGCATGGAATCAGTGGTGCGGATCGATAGTAGGGACCCCTCATTCCCCCCCCCCCCTTCGAAAACTCCCATCCCCACACACAATATGAAACTTACTTCAACAAAAAAATGGCTATCAAACTATATTCGACATTGAGTAGACTGGAACGTCACGATAAACGAGTGTATTAAGACGATAGACAATAGACAATATTTTATTAACTTAAACAATACAGTTTCTCGTTGTACACTATAACAATATACAAATATGAACATATCCGATGACAAACGCGTCAAGATCAATCATAAAGTTACAATTTCATTTCAAAATTTGACTGGATAATACACATTACATGTAGATATAAAGTAGTATTTTAGAAATGGGAAGAGAAGCAAGTTGAGTTCCTTAATTGATGCAAAGTAAGAGTTGACTAAGAAAATGCAGCTTATTTTATCTAGTTCTCTAAATGTTATCAGTTCTAGCGCTTCTTTAATATATTTGGCAAGATTTATCAATTCTTTCTTATTATTGCTGTTAAATAAAAGTGTCATTTTGTACATGCTAGGGCGATGGTAAGTCTTTTTATTAATATGTGTTCGTCTAATATCTATATAAGTACTACAGTACAAAAGGAAGTGGTATTCGTCTTCTATTTCGTACTGTTACACAATTCGCAAATACGCTGGTTTCTCTCGGTTCTATAAATACCATACCTTCCTGTTTCTATTCTTAGAGGATGAGATGAAAGTCTTAACTTTGAAATATAAGTTAAGACTTTCATCTCATCCTCTAAGAATAGAAACAGGAAGGTGTGGTATTTATAGAACCGAGAGAAACCAGCGTTAAACCATTTAAAGAAAGTTTCCTTGTCGTTCAGGAACCTCCTCAATCGCTCTCAACCACTCACTCATGAAATGGTAATGCCAGAATATAGATTACAGTATCGTGGAATGGCCATGGTGCCGGTTTTATTAACCCTTTGCTGTTTAATCCCTGCTTTTTACGTGTCTGTGATTTTATGATTGAGAAAACATTGTGAAAAAAAGAAGAAATTGCTTCTGACAAGCAATTTCTTCTTTTTCCACACTTTTTTCTACCCTACTGAATGGTTATTTTTCAAATTAAATCCATTTTAAATTTTCGCCTGCAAAACCTTTGAATTTGGACAGGTCCAAAATTTTGTAAAACAGGAAAGGGTTAAACATCTTACGATCAGTTTTTGCGTAAGTCAAAAATTACATATACTCCTACAGTAATAACTAAATATGTAAATCTGTCATGCATCATCTCATTGGAATCGTCTTCACTTCCAATTGGACAAAATTAACGATATTCTTTTATCTTCCGTTTTTAATGTACGTGAATTTGTGTTTAAGTATCTTCACGGACCAATAAGACACTTTAAAACCTGCACCAGTCAATAATATCAAGGAAAAATTGGATCGACTCGTATAAAAAGACGATCGTTATGAACGATTACGAAGAGTTTCTTTTAAAATTTAAAAAAATAATAGGACCGCTCATGAATGAGTTGAGTGATTGTTTGGAATGAATGAAGCGAGCGATGAGCTAGCGATTTAGAATGGTCTTGATCTATGCAAATGTCAAAATCACGAAATTACTTACTGTTACATCATTACTTGGCAACATGAACGTCGTAATTACATTCTTAGCTGTAGTTACGAGCTTCTGATTTCAATTTAAGGACTATTTATTGCTGATATTTGTGACCAGAAGAATAATCGTTCGGACGAGTCCGAAAAAAAATTAAAAAAAATAAATAAATAATCATAATCTAATTAAAGCCAATTTTGACTATCGAGGTAATTAATTTTTCCTACAAATTTACAGTTTAACACAACAGTTTGAATTTCATAAACCCGAAAAATACAACCGTCACAGAAAACCGACAGCACAAAAGCAGCCTATTGTTTCCCTAGGAGGGGATCTCTACAACAGATAATTTTGGTGAGTGGAACGGAGATAAGAGATCAAAAAATGGTGGCCATTTTAACGATATTTTGTATGCAACACATATTATTTAGTATCACGCACTCACGACTTGTGGGTAAAAGTTATTGCGCCCTTGATAATTAAAAGATACAAACTGCACTTTAATCAGAACACCAATGATTATAACAATCCAAATAACCCACATTATATCCGTATAATAACGAAGATCACTTTAAACTGTTTGTCCGTTGGGATATCAGTTTATCAATGGGACATGGATAAATGAGTTGAATTCTGGCAAAATTTACACGTTACTGTGCAAACTTACATAGATGCTATTTTGAAGAAAGAAAGTTCAGTCATACAAAAACGAATGCATAACTTTGAACGCACAATTTTACAATTTACCATTACGATTTCGCCTAAACTTTTCCCAGTCTTTTTTTTAAGTTTGAGCAAGCTTAATTCATGTTGTGTGGTATAGGGCTTTCAGTGAATGGCAAAACTACATTTAAGAACACCGTTCTGTTCAAAATCATTCTTAATCATTCACTCAGTGCTCCATTTATTCTTTCAAAACACTCATTCGTTCCGATCAAAAACGCTCCGAAATCGTTAAAGACGAATAACATAAAAAGTGACCAAATTATTCTACGATTATTTCGGTTGGTGTTGTTTTTAAAGTGGCCGATTGGAGCACGAAGACACACAAAGAGACAAGTACGTTTATTTTATCAACAGGGGGGGGGGGGCGTAATAAATGTCATTAATTTTGTTCATCTTGAACAAAATTAACGATATTGGATAACCTTCCTTAAATTTCACTAAAAACTCGCACCTCTAACTCATTCAAATTCATGCCACACACATTCATTCCAAAAATCATTCATCTTATCTCAACAAGATGATGGATGGCTTGCCCCGCCCCTTTACCTACGTCACGACACACCCTCATATACCCAAAACTTCCTTTATCTGCATAATATACGGCATGAAACAAACAACAGTGATAGGGTGGATAATATAAATGGTGTTATCTGTAGCCATGACCTTTGAGCCACACCCATATACCAAAACATTGAAATAATATGGCAAAAAATGTTGGAGTTTAACCATCATCTCACAGTAAGATAATGGTTTTATTGGTCAATCGACTTTTTGATTGACAGCAGCGATCTGTGCATTGAAATACTTACAGTACAGTTGACAACATCGTGAAATTGACAAGGTGAATGATTTTTTTAATGAAATGGAATAAGTTTGAGGATTGAGTTTTGAATAATTTTGTAGAGAGGTAAACACGAGGATAATTTCGTGGACGAAATTATCGATATTTTATACATCCCTTTAACCCTTTCCTGTTTTACAAAATTTTGGACCTGTCCAAATTCAAAGGTTTTGCAGACGAAAATTTAAATTGGATTTAATTTGAAAAATAACCTTTCAGTAGGGTAGAAAATAGTGTGGAAAAGGAAGAAATTGCTTGTCAGAAGCAATTTCTTCTTTTTTCACAATGTTTTCTCAATCATAAAATCACAGGCACGTAAAAAGCAGGGATTAAACAGGAAAGGGTTAATAAAACGTCTTCACGTTCTTATCAGACGCTTAAAAATCAACACCAGTCTATAAAATCATGCAATTATTTGATCGATTTGATTGTAATAGCAATCATTTTGAACGATTAAGAAGCATTTTCAGTCGTTTTAGAGCGTTTTTGAGTGACTGGGTGAGTGTTTCGAATGAATAATGAACCCTGAGCGAGTAGTTTTGAATGTCAATGTCACTATGTTACTAACTTCAGAATAAATTTTCTTTGTTTGCCAAGGATGGTTAGTGAAAACTATGTCCGGCAAAATTCACAATTTCAAATCTTTTTCAAATAATGTCTTTCATAATGTTGTTTATAATAAAGGAGAAGACAGTTATTAAGATCTGATAAACGACTCGCGTTAACGATAGCATGTTGAGTACGACGTCCGTCCTCCCCCCAGGATATAAACTCATTTAAACAGATGCTCCGGCATTAGAAAATTCATCTTGTTTTGCCACACATTAAATTGTCATTTAAAAGATGAAAAAAAGGATTGTTGAAACTTATGGAGGTAGAAAATTGAAAATCTAATCACACTGTATTTATATTCTTTTTATATCATAATGATGTATCAAAGAGTTTTATAGATTAAAAGATTTTTCTGTTTTAAATGCTTTTCGGTAGATTATCGAGAAAAAACCCCACGATAGTTCATCATTTGTTACCAGGTGAAATTGCAAAAAATATACCCCTGTTCTTTCATATCCCCTATCTGATGATATCTAATGCTGAAGTCACATAAAAATCGGCGACACTATACGTCGGTGATTCCTTTTTTTTCATCGGCCGGTGAGTGAAAATATCGTCGACCGGGCGCCGCAGATATTAGGACAAACTGTTTATTTTACATGCACATAAAATCCGGCTGACATGACGATGCTTTATTGCTAGCACACAAATAACGTTCGATCAAACATAGCGTGTAATCCCATTAAAATCAGATCCACCATATTACATGTGTACCTACCGGTACGCCCATGCCTGCTTGTGCTACGTAACGGAGTGACAGCGTAGTGGTTTTGTAGAGGTGATTTTAATGGGACTGACAAAGCGCGCTGTAAATACGTCGGCGAAATGTCGACTAATCGGTGATATGTCCGCGATTCGTCGCCGACAAGTCGTCGATTCTATCAAAGATATTGAATAAAACGTCGGAGAATTTATGTGACACTAGCTTAAGGTCGTTGAACCCTAATAATTCCTCAACATTTCGGAATGCATGATCTTTCAGAGTATTAACCAAGACTTCACATTGAAAATCATTAGGAAACCTCGAAAATTTGTCAAATTACTTTCACATTCTGTTTCAATTTTTGGATTTAGAGATAGCATAATCGTTTTATTTTCGAGTGAGATCGATTTATATTTCATTTCATTAACAACAAAAGATGTTCAGTATTTCTCTATCGGCCGCTTCATTTTGATATATAATATTCCTGGACATACTGCTTTTTCTTGTCAAATGAATGCCCTTAAAATTGGGTCTCAAACACTTTACATGAACCTTAAATCGATCATAAACTGAAACAAGCGAACAGTTAACAATTTGGAGAAATTGACAAGGTGAATGATTTGAGATTGATTTTCGAATGAAATGGAATGAGTGGGAGGAGCGAGATTTGAATGAAATTAACGGGAGATGATCCAATTTGATCTCCCGTTAGTAAAATCTGAGTTATTTTTGTGTTCGAGTGTCTCTGTGAACCAACATGACACTTTACAAACCCACACCAGCCAAAAAAGTCATGGATAGATTTGACCGATTTGAATGAAATGTGGGTTTTGAAAGAATTCGAACTCATTTTTCGAAAATTTTGGAGTGTTTTTTATATCGTTTAATTGAATGTTTGAGTGAATTTGGTCCTGAGCGAGCGATAATGAATGAGTTTGAGGTAGCACGGTGATGTTTCAAGGGGAGGTAGAAATAATTGAGCCAGTGCGTGACATTTCCAACAATTTGAAATTTTCGAGAAGTAGGAACATTGAGTAGGGTAGAGAGCCAAATACTGTAGATATAGAGATACCTGGTGGTCTACAGATACTTTGTGACCTCATCTATCTACTGAACGCATAGTGAAGACTCTGGGCAGACTGTGCGGATGCACAGGCTGGTCAGAGTCTTTTCCTTGCGCATATTTGAAATTGCTGGAAATCTCACGCACAGGCTCAATTGTTATTTTGTCCAATTCCTGTCATTTTGCACACCAGTCCAATCACCTTTGTCAATGTTGGTGAAAGATGGCCGAGCCGGGGTTCGAACCCACGACCCAAGGATTAACAAAAAACTTGTCATGGTCGGCTCTAATAAAATATTATTAAGAAAAAATCCATTAAGTGATGAAGAGAGTAGCCTATTTAGTTGTTAATTTCATTGAGTCATGAATCTAAAAAACGTAATCCCACTGTATGAATACGCAAGGCGTATTCATACATGAGTATGAAAATGGTTTTAGTATCATAGCTCTATGAAATTAGAAATTATCATCTTCATCTCTGATCTACTATCACAGAGCAAAAATGCAAATATGTCATAGAAGAAACAGTTTTCTTACGAAACATCTTTTTGTGGAAGCTTACAAAACAGCTCCGTGCTAAAGTTGTTTTCAGAGAGGGGGGGGGGGGATAAAACCAACTTTTAACACGCACGAATATTGAAAGACACGACTAAAACTAAATTATTAGACCTTGAACCTTGGCAAAAATTATTATTTGAAAGGGGAATTAAACAGAATTAGAATATAAAAGTCTGCGAAATTTGTTTCCCTTGTTGCCGTTTTGTCACATGGTGCGTATTGTGTTTCTAAAATTAGAATTCTATTTCAGGTCACCTTGGTTTTCCGCTTCACTCACGTTTAATTATGCTGGAGTCAAGTCACGTTTATTGTCAATAAATGGGAATTTCCAGATGGGATTGTTGACATGTATTAATCAACGATGTAGTTTTAAAGGTATGTTTTATATTAAATTCTTATTTATGAACAAGTCTCGTCTGCTGTTGTACATGAAAAGGTTAAGAATTGGGATTTATTCAAGTTACATTTCGAAGTAAGTTCTTTATGTCAAAACTCGGGTGTAAAGCGTTGTTCAAAGTGAACATTTTGACTGTTTACACACCGATGTTGCAGGCATGTGTTTGTGTACTAAAATCTGACATTTTGCATAATTTCCATTTATCTTATTTTAAGTTAAGGCCAATACAACTTCATTGTTGTTTGATTTTGACGAAATTTCAAAGCTTATAGGGTCGCGCCAGTTATCTTTCACTTCCCGGACCTAGTACAGATTTCTACCCTCGGAATGCTATGTTATTTTGAAGATGCAGTTGCTTAAAACCAACCGATACCCATTTATAAAGCTTGTTAAAATGGGACTGGCTTTTTGCCCATTAGCCTACATACTCTTGCGACGGTGGAGCTCGAACCAAGGACCTCTATGCCCCGAGCCCATAGCACGGATCGAGCCCTGTACCACCCATCAAAACTTTAGATATGAGTGTATTTTGGATTCTAGATCGAAGAAGATAGAAACAAACCCTACGTTGTTGGAACTCATTGAAATCTTTGAAATGGGTACCCATAACTTAGGGTATCAATGAGAAGTAAAGATTTTACACTGACTTTACACCTCCCCCTCCCACACCCACACACACTTATCTGTTCTGTACCTCTGGCTCATGCATGACTTAGAATAGTAATTGTTACATGATTATGAATATCAATGGGATAGTAGGGGGTTTAAATTACAGATCCATTTGAAAGGAAGTGAAAAGGAATGATCGGACATTACCCGTCTGATATCGTTCAGATTTACAAATCAATGTAAGATCAAACGGTCGCGGGTCTTGATAATCACCCCGGGACGCACCGGGACACACCGGGACACCCCGGGACGGTTCATATATAAAAAGTAGACTATAAAATCATTAGGCAATAAGAAATTGATTATATATATGTACATTTGATTAAATATAAATAAGAATTTTAACTTGTTGAATTGGTATTACACTTAATTTGATTATATCATTGTATTGAGACAGACACCCCGGGACACCTAACAGTTACTGATCGTGGAGGAGCATGCAATTTCATCTAAAAAAGAAACAACAAAACAACTCTTTTACAAATTTAACGATGAATAATTTGCCATTAAATAAGAATAGTGAATATTAGGACTTTTTTTCAAGGAGTATTAAACATTACGGATGTGACACCCCCAGGACTCTCTTAAGTAAGTTACCTTATTTTAAAGTGTATGTCAATTAACCCCGGGACACGTTTCTCAGTTTAATGAGAATTCGATCGATGTTTCGGGAAAAAGTAATTTATAGAAAAATAAATAATAATGCAAAGTTTATCAAAGTTAAATAGGATTAAAAAGACGATGTTTAAAGACTTCGTTGAATAACAAATAACACCCCTGGACTTAATGCAACTTACATTGTACATGTTTCTCGTTAAATAAGAAACATACCGGGACTAATTTTAAATGAAAAGCGAGTTTAAAAAAGAATTTCATGTAGTAAAAAATACCCGAGACTAATTCTATGTGCAAATAAGAGCTCAAAAACAAATTTGTAAAGGACAAGAAACACCCGGGACAAAATTTATTTTCACTAAAATCTTTGCTAACGAGTTCTCTTAAAATAAGACACACACCGGGCATATATCAAAATACAAACACTAGCTCAGAAACGATTTATCATCGGATATAAAAGAAAATACATCATCGGGAATAAATACAATTGCCAGAAAACTAACAATGCGATTTCTCGTAAAATAGGAAACACCCCGGGACTCATTTTATATGCATATACAAACTAAAAAAAAAAACGATTTCGCATAGGAAAAGAAACACCCGAGACCTAAATTCAATTGAACAGAAAACATACAAAACGATTTCTCTTGGTAGAAAAAACACCCAGGGACTAATTTTATATGTATATTCAAACTCAAAAACGATTTCGTATAGGAAAAGAAACACCCAGGGACTAAATTCAAGTGAACAGAAAACATTCAAAACGATTTATCTTGGAAGAAGAAACACCCCGGGGTTTTTTAAATGCATATTCAAACTCACAAAACGATTTCGCATAGGAAAAGAAACACTCGGGGACTAAATTCAATTGAACAGAAAACATTCAAAGCGATTTCTCTTGGAAGAAGAAACACCCCGGGACAAACTTTATATGCATATTCAAACTCGCAAATAGATTTCGCATAGGAAAAGAAACACCGGGGACTAAATTCAATTGAACAGAAAACATTCAAAGCGATTTCTCTTGGAAGAAGAAACACCCCGGGACAAACTTTATATGCATATTCAAACTCGCAAATAGATTTCGCATAGGAAAAGAAACACCGGGGACTAAATTCAATTGAAGATAAAACATTCAAAACGATTTATCTTGGAAGAAGAAACACCCCGGGATTTTTTTATATGCATACTCAAACTCACAAAGCGATTTCGCATAGGAAAGGAAACACCCGGGGAATAAATTCAATTGAACAGAAAACATTCAAAACTATTTATCTTGGAAGAAGAAACACCCCGGGACTAATTTGATATGTATATACAAACTCACTAAGCGATTTCGCATGGGATAAGAAACACACGGGGTCTAAATTCAATTGAACAGAAAACATTCAAAGGATTTCTCTTGGAAGAAGAAACACCCCTGGACTTATTTCATATGCATATACAAACTCACAAAAGCGATTTCGCATAGGATGAGAAACATCCGGGGACTAAATTCAATTGAATAGAAAACATACAAAACGATTTCCCTTGGAAGAAGAAAAACCCCGGGACTAATTTTTTGTGTATATACCAGCTCACAAATCGTTTTCTTTTAGGATATAAAACGATGTTGTGGCCAAATTCAAGGTAAATTCGATCTAACAAATCGATTTGAATAAGAAAAGAATCGATAAGAAAAGAACCCCGGGACTAATTATTTATGTTTATACAAATTCACTCAACGATTTCACTAACACATTGGGACTAAATTTAGGTATGTAAATTGCTCATTTAAAACAGTAAATTTGTACATTTGTAAAAGTTATATACATAAAATTCATGTATTTATTGCAAATAAATCAAATTTGATGCGTCCCGGGGTGTCTCATGAGTCCCGGGGTGTCCCGGTGCGTCCCGGGGTGAATATTAAGACCGAACGGTCGCAGATGTTCGCTGTTGCCCGGTTATCTACGTTTTAAAGTAATGCGTTTGTGTGCTGCTTTCTCAAACCTTTAAACGTTTTTTCTTGTGTCTTTTTACATTTATGGTATGAAGACTTCAAAGTCAACAACTAGAACGACAAGTTAACATAATAATGACAATGGCCGATAAAAAATCGTAGCTATAACTTTAATAAATCTATAGTTACGAGTTTTAAATCGTTCATAGGCGATATACTTTCTACAAACGACATGTATAATAAGTGGAACGAACGCTTATAATCAGTAATCGTTAAATGAATATGTGAACCGTCACGTGAAAAAGGACCATCTGGTTAATACATAAGAGTGTCGACCCCAGTCACACTGCGTGGATGCGCAGACTGACTAAGGTCACAACTTTTCGCACTTGTTTTCTGAATCTAGCATGACCCATCTACCTTTCTGCGAAAGCCTGAATATTTGATATGCGACCTCTGGTTGACCTATACTGGACCAGATCTTTTTTTCAAGTGTTCATTTTACAGACCTCCAATATGGCCCCTTCCTTGTGACGAGTCACATATTTGAAAAATGAATTCCACCATGCAGATGTCAAATAGAAATTGGAATTATACAATATCAAAGAAATTAATACCATATATGGTAAGGTAGAATGAACATCCCCGATTCAGTAAATCTGAAAAGGTCTTAAAATGTTTGAAGTATAATATGAATTCGCCTGCGGCTCCGTGTGCTTGCATTTTGCGACATGGGAAAAATCCGGCCTGACTCCGCCAGCCTGTTTGTCGAACACTGTTAAGGCGAAATGTGCAGGTTGTACGTCCCCGAATATCATCGGTAACACAGTCGCTCCGTTCCTTAATTTATCGAATAATGGAGAGTAGCATATGCTTTACGCCTGGGCACCGGAGTTGGTCTCCGAAGAGTTATAATACTTTAAAATTTTCGAGTATTTTCCTCGTCTTTTTGAAACAAAATGCTTCTTATCAAAATTTCAAATAATTGATTAAGATTAACATTCATTCGAAATATTAATTTTTTTATGTGAAAAAGAAATTATCCGATCTTTTGAACCCGTCCTAATAAACCCTCGTCAGGATAGCAAAATAACATATTCGCAGCTTAACAAAGGTGTAATTACAATAGTTTTGTACGTCAAAGTAAAATGCCCTTTGGTATATATATTTTGCAGTTTTGCAAAAGGAAGTGACCATTATGTTGTTATGTTACTAGTTGAATATTGATAATGATATCCGGCTTTTACAAGTGTCTTTTTCGAAATAACAACATATACATTTACTTTGTTCATAATGAAGGAACAGTATCATGATTAGAAATATTATAGTTATAATTATTATTCAATATTTTTTTAGTTTAGTCAAGTAGAGCAGCCACGTGTTATAATTAGTGATTTAAGTTAGCGGCCAAAAGTTCATTTTGCCTATATCTGTATAGACCAAATTGATCACTGACTTTGATTTATGCATCAATAAGCTCTTCATTCTTTCATATACCAGATGTGAGCAAGCGTAATAGATAGAGAGCGAAGGTGGTACAATTAATAACATCGTGAAATTGACAAGTTAAATAAATTTGGAATGATTTCGGAATGAAATTGGATGAGTGTGTGGAGCGAGTTTTGATTGATTGATTGATTGATTGATTAATTGATTGATTGAATGGAGTCTAACGCCGCTTTCAACATTTTTTTTCATTTATGTCGCAGCGGCTTAAGCATCTAACAATGGTTTCCTGGTATTTATCTCACCAGTACAACCACCACATCCTTTCCTAGCCTCCAGCTGCTATCTCATATAGGTTTACGATTATCAACCCATTGGTGAGAGACAAATAGCCGGGAAGAATGATAGCCGCCGTGGGGGGACGAACCCGGGACCTCGAGATTGACAGTCCGACGCGCTACTAACTGCGCTATGACGGCGGCTCCAAGTTTTGATTGATTTCCAATAGAGATAAAATACAATTGGACGAATTAGGCGATAGTGTTGTGCCTGCCGTGAAAAATTACGTACTTTAAAACTCATACCTGCCAAATTATGGAAAGACTTCATCACTTTGAAGAGATTGGTTATTTCGGAGGTTTCACGACAAATTTTGCCTTTATCGAAAGATAAATATTCTTTTCTAAAGAAGCGCTAAATACTAACACGTTCATTTATTAATTATAGAATACCATAGCATCGTTCGTTTATTCATACGAATAAATTTGTTTAACCTACCGTTACTTGAAATAATTAGCCGAATCTCTCGGAGTTGACCCTCTTCTGTCGTCGCTGCAACCGGTTGTACGGTGTGTGTCTTCTATCTCAAGCAAATTCAGCCAACTTCACACTTACTTTTGTCCTCGGTGATTATTAGCTCACCTGAGCACGAAGTGCTCAAGGGAGCTATTGTGATCTTTCAATGTCCGGCGTCCGTCTGTCCGTCACGGCGTCAACAATTTCTTTAAACGACATCTCCTCCTAAACTATTGAGTCAAAATTAACCAAACTTGGCAGAAATATTCCTTGGTGGTCCTTTGTAAAAACTTGATAAAATGGAAATGATCCGTGCCATATCACGAGAAAAGGGGTCTTAATGACAATTTTCTTGTTTACACTCTAGACGCCACAAATATGGTCCAAGTCATGAAACTTTGTCAGAATGTTTTTTAGGTCACGAGAATGAATGCTATGGAAAAGGGAAGGATTCGTACCTTATCATGGGAAAAAAGGGTCTTAATAACAATTTTCTTGTTACCGCTCCTGCACGTAGGTGTATATCACGTGACCAAAATCTCATTGACATATTTCACTTTATATTGCAGATCATGCGTTTCACGGAAAAGCCGCCGTTTGTCTATTGATTTGTATTTTTATGTAACTCATATTTCATAAGACTAACTAAAGAAAAAATATTTAAAGAATATTCACGAAAGAGCGTTTTTTCTTTACTCTAAACACAAACTGTGGCTTTTACCAAAAAAAAAAAAACAAAAAAAAACAAAAAAAAAAAACATTTCCATTATTTTCAAGCTTATTAATGAAACAAGCCTATAATTTGGAATGATGAATGATCTCAATGATCTGCATCAGACCAAATTCAAACTTATGTGACAAGGTCATCTGTTAAGGTCAAATGACACAAAAACTTAACCAGAAAACTTAACATTGCAAATATCTTCAAGCATTTTCAAGATACAAAGCTCATATTAAGTATGCTGATTGTTCACTATGATATGCGTCTGCTGATATCAAAGTAAAGGTCATGTGACAAGGCCAAGGACATCTGTCAAGATCAAATTATTAAAAAATTAAAAAAAAAAAAAAAAAAAAAAAAAAAAAACTTAACATAGCCAATATCTTCAAGCTTATTGATGAAACAAGCCTATTATTTGGCATGATGATAGATCTCAATGATATGCATCTGCTGAGACCAAATTCAAACTTATGTGACAAGGACATCATTTAAAGTCAATTAACTCAAAAACTTAACCAAAAAACTTAAAATTGCCAATATCTTCAAGCCTTTTCAAGATTTAAAGCTCATATTAAGCATTCTGATTGCTCAATGATACGCATCTGCTGATATCAAAGTAAAGGTCATGTGACAAGGCCAAGGTCACCAAAAACTTAACATTGTCAATATCTTCAAGCATTTTCAAGATACAAAGCTCATATGAAGCATGCTGGTTGATATCTATGATATTCATCTGATGGTACCAAAGTTATGGTCAAGGTCATTTGCCAAGGTCAAATAACTCAAAAACTTAACAAAAAAATCATATTGTCGACATCTTCACGCCTATTTAGGGTACAATTTTATAACTTTAACCGGAATAAATCTCAATATGTGCATATGTAGGTAGCCAGATTCAGGTCATATGACAATGTCAATGCCATCTGTTACGGTCAAACTTCTTTAAAACATATCCAAAAGATTCAAATTGTTCGGTTTATCTAAGCATATTATTGATACCTTACTAATAATTGGCATGATGAAAGCCTCAGTGAGGTACTTCCTTTTGTATCAAGGTCAAGGTCATGTAAACAGGTCATCTCTCAAGTCATTCGGAACACCACTCGGCCATTCTCACGATCAACCTCGGATGTACATAAACGGGCTATTTTTAAAAATTACTTGAAACCCTTGGAAAAACTCGATGACGTCAGTAAAATGGCGTTAGCCCTCGAAACTTTGAGTGAAAACATTCGACGTCGTCAACGCTACTCGTTTAAGTCACCGACGTGAAACCATCGTATCATTATATAAATATCTTCAGATTCTTAAATAACGGCTGATAAATCTTATTTTTTGAGAATGATTCGTCATTCTCAAAGATTAAGATTTTTCAGCCGCTATTAACTGTAACAAAAATAAATCTACAGTGCCAATTTTTCTTACACTGTTTCCGCCTAACAAAATGCACGATTTTGTTACATACCCATCCGCCTTAATCCGAGGTCTGTTGCAGTTTACGGAAATGGCCGAGTGATGTTCCGAATGCTCTCAAGTTCAACATTTTGATTAAAAAAAAATTGCTGTACATAACGGGGACATTCGTGTTTGACAAACACACCTTGTTTTTTTCTAGCTTTATTTATTTTGAATGGCATTGTTGATTCTTTCTTTTTCAGTGAGTTTGAAACGTGAGCGTTTAGAATGAATAAATGGAGCGCGGAGTGAATGATTTGGAGTGGTTTTGATCGAGATGAATGTCAATTTCACGATGTTGTTACATATAACTCTTAATGAACACAGCGAGACAGAACGTAAACAGACATAAATCTATCAAATTAAAGTCATTGCCCTTCCCTGTATATTCGCCACAATAAAGCAAATTGTTTATAGCGTAATGTCCTCAATTTTCGGATGATGTTTTTTTATTTTAACTAAATTATCCTTACGAATATACTCCCAGTGCGGGAATAATCGAGCATTGACGGCCGTATTTGTGGACCAATCAGAAACATTTAAGACACACCCGCCAATAAAATCGTGGAATAACTTTACAAATTTTAATTATATTTTGATCGTCTGGAATGAATTTAAATTGTTTACAAATGATGTCGAAGCTTATTTGATCGATTTGAGTGAGTGTTTTAAATGAATGAATGGAGCGCTGAGTGAATGATTTAGAATGATTTTGATCGGAATGAGTGTCAATTTTACGATGTTTTTAACTATATATATAAATAATACTTGGACAGGGGATAGGGTGCTGCTAAAGTCATCCTGACACAGGTCTCAGATAAGAACTTAGGGGCCTAGGAGGACATTTCCAACAATTTGAAATGTGCGTGAGGTGCAAATACTTAGTAGCATCGACAACCACACACTGTAAATATAAAGTTACTTGATGGTCTACAGATACTTTTAGACTTTGTCTATCTTCTAAGTGCATGGAGAAGACTCTGGTCAGACTGTGCAGATGCACAGGCTGGTCAGAGTCTTTGCTTTGTGCATATTTGAAATTGTAGGAAATCTCACGCACGGGCTCATATATATTTGACCCATCACGCATAAAAGAACCATCTCGGAACCAAGTTAAAAGATACTCGAAAGAGAGATTTGTATCAGTGCAGATCAACCGGGTGTTTCGCTTAGAAGGTTCTCACTCATTAATGATAATAAACATTCCGGGTTCAGATCGGCCGAGTGAGAACAAGTTACGACCCTTAGGTCTAAACATCTTACGATCATATATGCGTAAGTAAAAAAATTAGTAGCTTTTACATTAGTAACTTAGTATGGAATTCTGTCATGCATCGTCTCATTCTTCTAAAGACGATTCCAATGAGATATTGCATGGTAGAATCTAGCAATGAATAAAATAACACAGGTACGATTTGTGATTGTGTCTTACGATCATTTTTTCGTAAGAAGTTTAGTAAAATGGGCTCCTGGGCACACGGTGCAGTCCGCAAAGTCCGACTATGGTCGATACTCTTCGCACTACCCAGATGGTCCCTTTTTGCGAGACGGATCATATTGAGTTAATAACATCGTGAAATTGGTATTAATTCCGATCAAAACCATACTAAATCGCTCATTCATTGCTCCAAGCATTCATTCCAAACACTCACTGGAATCGATAACGCCCCGGAATCTTTCGAAAACGTTTCGAAATCGTTCAAGACGACCAACAATTTAAATCGATCAAATTATTCTACGATCTTATTGGCTGGCGTAGCTTTTAAAATGTCTGATTGATCCACGAATACACACGAAAAGAAAACAACGCCTATTCTTTTTAAAGAGAGGTAATTGATATCGTCAATTTTGTTCATCTTGAACAAAATTTGCTATATTGAATTACCTCCTATTAATTTCACTAAAAAGTCGCCCCACACACTCATTCAATTTCATTATAAGTTAATTCACAAACCATTTATCCTTTCAATTTCACGATGTTGTTAACGGTATATGAAGGTAGAACGATCATTCCGGATTCAAGAAGCCTTTAGAAACTGAAAACTGCTGACACAATAAACAATTCGCACAGACTCAGGTCGCTACTTTTCGCATTGCCCAGATAGCTCCTCCTTCGCGTGACGGCTCATATTTATTTATTTTTTCATTAAGATAGCTAACAATTCGAAGCTGGAGGTACATGTTATGAAGAAAGATGGAAAATGAAGGAATTAATCGGCAAATGTCCTTGTAATTCAAACGACAAAGCCCGACTATTACATTCGTCTCACGACAGTGATAAAAGGGTGCTTAACGGTATATCAACCGCTAATGAATTATATGATGCTGACAATAAACTCACCGTTGCTCGAGAACACGGGGAAAGGTGTAGTGATTCTGAGAAACAAAGGCTTGAATATGACAAAAATTGTCCCGTTCAACAAAACGTACAAAAGGACGGCATAAGCTTCACATCTACAGATACCGCTTTCAATAGAATTACACCATCTTCTGCATTAGATGACGTTGATAGGACTTTCTTTTCAAGGACTCAGCCTGCCTCAGACGACGTCGATGGGGCTATGTTTTCAAGGACGCAGCCAGCCTTAGACGACGTCGATGGGGCAATGTTTTCAAGGACGCAGCCAGCCTTAGATGACGTCGACGGGGCTATGTTTTCAAGGACAAAGCAAGATTTCGATGACGTCGACGACGCTATGTTTTCAAGGACAAAGGCAGATTTAGATGACGTCGACGGCGCTATGTTTTCAAGGACAAAGCCAGACTTTGATGACGTCGACGGCGCTATGTTTTCAAGGACAAAGCAAGATTTCGATGACGTCGACGGCGCTATGTTTTCAAGGACACGACAGATCACTGGAAATGAAAGGCAAAGAAGAAAACATAAGTCTTCACCAAGTCACTTAACTTATTCTAGTGAACGTCCGTCATGTATATCGCTTGATTATTCTGATGGTGTTATGTTTTCGAGGTCACCGGTCACCACAAATAGACCGAAACCGACCCAAATAACGATTAACACGTTCCAAAATGATGCAGACATTCCAAAATCGCCATCAGTAGACTGTTTCAAAAGTCCGACTTTTCCTGTTATAATTGGTAACTTTCCTACAAGACAATCAGCATCAGCTGTTGATTTGCTAAAACATAAACGCAATTTGTCAGATTTGTCGGGTTTTGAACTCGGAGAATTACCTTCGAGTTTCGATTTACCTGATAGTCCACTCAATAAGGCCTTCAATGACGTACATTCTAACCAAACAACTGTTAACAATATAAATATTAGAAAAGATATGGCTGACGGAGCTTTATTTAATCGTGTTAACTCATTCAAAAACAAAGATTTAAATCAAAAGCACAACTTTTTTGATTATAAGAACTCGGAGGTCGTAGAGGCTTTGACTAAACTCCGTCCATGGAAATCATTACAGGATGTGCGATGTAATCACAATGAGAACAGATCAAAACCTACAGATCAAAATGTCCAAGTCATTGCTAGTCGTGAAAGCCGTAGTGTACCTGATAAACTTGATTCTGGAGTAAGAACTGATTTAAGTAATCAAGCATTTTCAAATATTGAAGAATCAAACATTCCAGTAGTAGAAGAGCCAGTCAAAAGAGAGATTTTTCAACCGCTAGGTGGATATAGAAGATCAGTTCGAAGCTATCGCCAAGATGGTGAAACTGAACCACTTCAAAGGCCACAGAAAGACAACTGTACAAGGAAGCCTTTAGAACTCAAACATCTTTGTACAGTTGCGTTCCCCAGTGTGTCCGTAATACTATTCCTGTCGGATATTGGTACAGATATTAACTTGGCTAGTCGTTATAGACAACAAGGTGAGTACTTCTGAGTTTGTTAGAGTAGCTTTACTTGATTCCACTTGGACTTAAAGTATAATAATTTCCTTAATACTTTTCGGTTGATTATCGAGAAATAACGGTTTATTTTTTTTGATAAAGTCGCCGTCTAGCCAGTGAAGTTTTCAAAAAACTCAAACCCCGCTTTTGTTCATTTCATCCTATCTGACGTAATCTAAGCATGATAATCTTCCGTTATTTCTCGAAAATCCATCGAAAAGCAAAAAAAGAAATAAAAGTTTTGTTTTTATTTATGGCTTTTACAACACAATCACATTGTTTCAATATACAAAACGGATTCACGCATTGTAAGTGTAATTATGTTTTGCTTTTTTTTTCTCAAAACACAAGTGATAAAATTATTTTTTGCAATTAATAATTTTTAGAAATTTCAGATTTATGATTTTAACAGTTTTTAGTATAACTTCCAGACAGTTGAAGAAGCATACAAAAGGTTTGTCATGGTGATATGTCTGTCGTGCGTCCGTCCATCCGGTTGTAAACTTTTTCTTTAAAAATCTTCTCCTCAGAAACTACTGGATGAATTTCAACCAAACTTCACAGGAATGATCCTTAGGCGACCCTTTTTCAAAGTTGTCCAAGAAATTTGGATCTAATGAAAAACATGGATTTAATGGGCGTGGCTTATTTCCAAATATTTTCAAAAGTGAGTTTTCTCAGATTCTAACTGATGGATACCAATTTAATTTTCATGAATGATCCTTGGGTGACACTGTATCAGTCTACCAAAATTATAATGATCGGGTGAAAAATATGCATTTTATGGGCGGAGGTCATTTCTCTATATGATATATAGTGGAAACTTTAAAAATCATTTTCTCAGAATGTAATTGATGGATATCAACCAAATTTCACTGGAATGATCCTTGAGCGAACCTTTATCATGCAGCGAAAAAGTAATGTCATTGGATGAAATATAAGTCTTTTATGGGCAGAGGTCATTTCTCTATATGTTTTATAGTGGAAACTTTGAAAATCATTTCGACATCATTAGAACCCAAAATATCTTAAAATCTAGTCAAACCTTACATTTGCTATTTCAAAATTTCAAGCCTGTGGAGCGACTCAAGCCATTCATGGCTTTCTAGTGTACTCAATAGTTGGAATAGTTGGAAACGATTGATATTTGTTAAGCAGATTGCAAGATTCTTGAGATATGAAAATACGTTTTCGAACAAATAATAGTCCTATATATTGCTCTACTTTGTACCTTTGTAATACTTGATATTTATCAAATTTTCTAGTAAAAGTGATTATTGTATTTTCATGATTTGTGTCTTCCAGATTTAGTCCGTGGGCCAGGAGGGGTCACCGTGCACCCCCCTCAGGGCTCTCCGAGAGTGGTATGGAAATGTTCATAGGACCTTACTGAGTGAGAATCACGATGTTAACAGGTGGTAATTTGGGTCCCGACTGCCAATCTGAGTAGTTTTCTAGATGGCAGCCAAGAATAAATTCATTTTACCTTTGATACACTATAGAGGGAATTTGTTCATTTTAAATATTTATTGAGAGTCTAAAACAAGTATATTTTTCGTTCTGGTAAAACCCTTAATTACTTAAAATGATTTTTAAGATCCCAACTTCCGAAAAGGAAGATGGCAGCCAGTTCTAGATAAGAATTTTACAATTTTTTCGATGAATGCAATGAGATTAAAGTTCACCATGTACTACACCATATATCATATTGCAAAGTGCTATGGTATTGTTGATATGACCTTCCCGAGTTCAAATCAAGTTGTTAACAGTCGATATTATGGGTCCTGACTGCCTTTCTCGGTGTTTTTCTAAGTGGCAGCCACTAAAAATACAAATTAATCAGGAGACACTTAACGGATATCACTTGATTTATCACTTGATTTCAAATCATATTTAAGGAGAAAAAAGTGTATTTTTTACGTTCTTGACAATAACTATTAGGTAATATTAAATTGGATATCCAAACATCCTCTATTAGAGATGGCTGCCAGTTTAAGATAGGAATTTTGTTAGTTTTGCTGCAATTTGTGAAATATGAGGGTCCGTGTCCGTCTACTTTGCCGATCAATCAATGTGGTTGTACCACAAAATTGTTACTTCAATATTCCAAAGGTTGAATCAAGTTTTTTTTTACAGCAGATGTTTTGAGTACCAGCTGCCTTTTTGGGATGTTTTAATAGATGGCAGCCAATGTAAATACAAGTCAATAAATTGGAACAACTTGTATATGGAGCAACCTATGTTTTTTATTATCTTTAATGACAAAAAACATAAATATTAAGTGTTCTTGCTATATGCTAAAATAGCTAATGTTTTTGAAGATCGAACATCCTGAATGGTAGGTGGCAGCCAGTTTTAAATATGAAATTTGCCTGTTTTTTTTTCTTAAGTCCATCATCATCATAAAAGTCATCTCTGATAGGACAAAGGAAAAGTTTAACCGATATTACTCAGTAAAAAGCAAAATAGCATCAATCGATGTTTTTGGTGTTCCGACTGCCTTTCAGAATGTTTTTTCTAGATGGCAGCCAAGGAAAAGTATAGATTACATAAGTATCCCTTTGCTAACATTGGTCTATTTTTTATCTTATTTTCAGGACCAAATCACTTAAGTTTAGCGCCGCTCTTATTATTTCTTCAATTAATTGTCTAATCTAAAAACCAAACATACTGAAATGAAGATGGCAGCCAACTTTAGACACGTAATTTTGCTTACTTAACTGTAATAGTCTCTGAAACTAGTTGGATGGGCATGTCATTCCTGTGGAAGGGGGGATGTATCAAGTTTTTCACCATACATCCCTGCTATCAATATTCTGTCTCTTTCTTTTCACCTGACGGATTAGGGTAGTTTTAAATTGTCCCCGAGAAAATACGTGATAAAATAAAATCTGAAATATGAGATGGCAGTCAGGTCATAATTTGTATTAGCCTTATTTCTGTAAAAACATCTTTAGAGATGCACCCAAACTAATGAAATTATTGAATGATTGGAAAGTTTTGAATGTTTTGGGAGTGATCAAAAGTGGTCGATTCAATATTTTTTATTGATTTTGGGGCATTTTGAGTTAGTGCTTCAAAAGTGCCATGAATGGAACGCTGAGTAAATGATAAAGAATGGTTTTGACTAGACTTAGTGTCAAGTGCACAATGTTTTTTTACCTCAAAATATTTACTTCATTCATAGACATACTTTCATGAAACTCGCACAGAATATAACAAAACACATTTTTTATGATTGCTGATAAAATGACGAGTAACGGGAAAGGGGGGCTTGATGTAAAACTTCTTGTCCACACATTCGTCTTGCATTTAATGTTGGGTTTGCGTGAAACTCTCACAGAATGTTCCTCATCATGTGACTATATGTGCTGATCAAATCCGTTGGATGACATCAATCCAAATCACGAAAAAGCTGCATAATTATCAATTGTCTTGTAAATGTTACTCCTTCTATATCAATGCATGGATTTCATCAAAGTATTGATCGATTTATAAGAAGGTTTCACATAATGTGCCTGATTATGGGGCAATTATAGCACATAATTGTCTATGCTAGATACTCACTGTCATTAAGGGTGGTTTTTGATGACACTTTCGAAGTATACTTCATGATATGAATATTAGCATACATTAAACGTTTGTCCATATATAATGCTGCGTCACAAAAAAAGGAGTAATTCATTCTAAGAATGTTTTAGTGAGGCGTTTAATTTGTCAAACAGGACTCATGATTTTAATTTAATACAGATAAATCCAGATTTCCATTTCCATACAATAATAAAGATATATTTTGGAAAAGTCGATATAGGAAAACGTCCGTATGGTCAAATGGCGGCCAAGATTTTTTTAAAAATTCAAATAGATTAATGCTAGGTAAAACGTCCTAAACAAATTGATATATGAATTTCTAAATGTATCAGCTACGTAGCGATTAGCACTGCTGAGCCCTTCAAGAAAAATATGAATAAAACAGACTTAAGCAAATTTAAGATATTTAAATTAGCAAAATTGGTGGCTTTGTTTCGGATTCTTTTACATTTATTTAATTTGGAGGACATTTTCGGTCGCAATTTGAAAGTATTCCTATATCGAACTAAATAAATATGGCGTATTCATATAAATATCTGGCTGCCATCTCGCTTTGAAATTTCGGGAACATCAAATTAGCCCTAGTTAACCAAGATGAAAATTCAAAAAACAAACATGTTTCCCTTTCAGTTTTAAAACGTTTATCAGAAGGCGTAACCAAAGTTACCTAACGTTAATATTAATACATAATTTTACCGCGGAGGGTCTTGTGAACAATTAATTTTGATAAATCTTTTTCAGACCCCCCCCCCCCCCCGAATTCAATTCATGTTTAAAATTCAGTGTTTTGGGGATTTCAATTTCAACATTAATTGATAGAACGGTTGTTTAAACGCTAAATATAGATGTCTGGTCCTAACAATGAGTAAAAATGTGAAGCAATGTTTGCATAGGGATTCTAATGTAATTCAAGCATCTTCTTGGCTGCCATCTAGAAAATTCCCGTAAAGGCAGTCGGGACACAAAATATCCATTAAAAGATTTTTGATTCTCACTCAGTGAGGTCTGTGAAAATTTCCTTGGCACTCTCAGAAAGGGTCTTCAGGATGGTTCGTCACCTCTTGTCTTATGCTCTGCAGCAAGAATTAGCAAATTTCAAATTCAAGATTAGCTGCCATCTACCCTACAGGATGTTTGATCTTCAAATAAAATTTAGATCTTTTAGTTTGTAGCTAGAACACCAAATAAATATGTTTTTAGCCCTTACAGATCATAAATTAAGATTACTCGTTTACAAGACATTCCAATTTATTTACTTGTATTTACATAGGCTGCCATGTAGACACCCTAAAAGGCTATCGGGACCCAAAATATCGACTAAAAACAACTTTATTCAACCTTGGGGATGTTGCATTAACAATTTCATGGCACAATCAGAGGGTATCTTTGGCAAAGTACATGTTGACCCTTCATCTTTCATAGAATGTAACAGTAAATAGCCAAATTTCTATCTTAAACTGGCTGCCATCTCTCATAAAGGATGTTAAGATATCCAAATTATCTTTAACAAATAGGTATCGTACCAAGAACGTAAAATATACATGTTTTGGTCTTTAAATATGATTCAAAATCAAAGGGTGCCTATAAAAAGCCTCCTGGTTAATTTCTATTTTTAGTGGCTGCCATTTAGAAAAACAGCGAGAAAGGCAGTCAGGACCCATAATATCGACTGTTAACAACTTGATTTGAACTCGGGAAGGTCATATCAACAATATCATAGCACTTTGCAATATGATATAGTGTGTAGTACATGGTGAACACTTTTATCTCACTGCATTCATCGAAAAAATAGCAAAAATCTTATCTAGAACTGGCTGCCATCTCCCATTTCGGAAGTTGGGATCTTAAAAATCATTTTAAGTAATTAAGGGTTTTACCAGAACGAAAAATATACATGTTTTAGACTCTCAAAAATAGTTAAAATGAATAAATTCCCTCTATAGTGTATCAAAGGTAAAATGAATTTATTCTTGGCTGCCATCTAGAAAACTACTCAGAATGGCGGTCGGGACCCAAATTACCACCTGTGAACATCGTGATTCTCACTCAGTAAGGTCCTATGAACATTTCCATACCACTCTCGGAGAGCCCTTAGGGGGGTGCACGGTGACCCCTCCTGGCCCACGGACTAATTGTAAAAAAGACAATTGTCACTAAGGCCCCTTTGCCTGTGATATCATGTGAATCCTTCTAATTTTCAAAAGGGTTCATCCTTGTGACATGACAAATATTCTGACAACGTTTCATATTGGTGGCATCTAAAGTGTGACCAATACAAAATCATAAAAGCTCCTTTTTCCGTCATATCACATGAATCTTTCCCTTTTTCAGTATGGTTCATCCTACTAGTGACTATAAATATATTCTGACTAAGTTTCATTAAGATTGGACCATATTGGTGGCCTTAAGAGTGTAAACACGATAATCGTCATTAAGGCCCCTCTTCCCGTGATATGACGTGTGTGCTTCTCATTTTCAATAGGCTTCATCCTTGTGACCAGACAAATATCCTGACCAAGTTTCATGATAATAGGACAATATTTGTGGCCTCTATAATGTAAACAAAATTGTAATTAAGGCCCCTTTTCCTGTGATATGGCACGGGTCCTTCCCATTTTCAATAGAGTTCATCCTTGTGACACGATGAACATTTTGACAAAGTTTCATGATGATTGAACTATAGTTTTGGCCCCTAGAGTGTAAACACTCGAATTGTTGACGTCTGACGACACACAATGGAAATCGGACAACGGACGACATACATTCATTAATCACAAAAGCTCACATTGAGCACAATGTGCTGAAAGGTCTCTCGCGGAAATTTTTAGTTTAGTATTAATACCACCGGTGTATGCTGTTAATGTTTGCAGGCGATTTCGATATACAATTAAGAACATCGCGAAAATGACAAGTTGAATGATTGTTGAATGATTTTGAACCGTAATTGCATGTGTGCAGCTAGTCTTGATTGAATTTTAAGGGAAATGATTCATTATCACAAATTTCTTCCAAGTTGGACGAAAGTATAAGATTTATTACAACCCTTAAAAATCGACGTGCTTTCTAAATGGTGTGTCTTTACTCACCAGTCAGATGCTCTAAAAATGCTGATCTTTTTAAACGATTTTGAATTGTCTCGAACAATATCCGAGCTTTTTTGAGAGATATGAGTGAGTGTTTGGAATTAAGAAATCGAGCGTGGAATTAATAAATCGAGCATTGAGTGAGCGATTTAGAATGGTTTTGATCGAGGTGAATATCGATTTCACAATGTTACTTACTGTACTATAGTTAACAACATCGTGAAATTGACAGGATGAGTGATTTTAGAATGATTTTGGAATGAAATTGAATGAGAGTGTGGAGCGAGTTTTGGGTGAAATTAAAGGGAGATAATTCAATATTGCTTATTTCGTTCAAGATTAGCTATATGAATTACCTCCCTTTAATAAAATATAAGTACTTTTTGTTTGTTTGTCATTGTGGACCATTCAGACAGTTTATGAAATCCACACCAGTCAATAAAATCGTAGTTTAATTTGATGTATTTGAATAGATTCTTGATCGTCTAGAACGATTTCGAGGCGTTTTTAAATTATTTCGGAGCATTCTTGAGTGATTTGAGTGAGTGTTATGAATGAATGATTGGAGCGCTGAGCGAGTGATTTTGAATGGTTTTGATCGATGTGAATGTTAATTTCACAATGCTACTAACTAAACTTTTTCAGGCGACACTTTATTTTTCTGGGTGACGTTAATGTGTATCCTGATACCGTCCGTGCTGATGTCAGCTGTTGATCTTTCTTGGGTGTACCGTGATGACGTAGACAACGCCAAAATGACGTCATGGAATCAGACAAAGTGCTGGAAAGTTACCCGGATTATGCTTGGGCTTCTGTCTCTAGGAAGAATAGTCAGGTATGTTTTTTTCTCAAATGAGTATTGTCACCTTTTTTCAAAATCTACCAGGAAATAAGTCTGTTTAATGATTCATTGCAATGAGTAGACGAAATGCGACCCCCACACCGTCAAAGGTCAAAATGTATAAACAGTTTCAAACTCAATGGTCATACTAGCTTCTTTATAATTTGACTGTCATTAACCATTTGTACAGCCTCTCTATAAACCTATTTCGATAACTTTCGATTAGGACTTTTTAACATTGAGCCTGTGCGTGACATTTCCAATAATTTGAAATGTTCATTACGTGCAAACATTGATTAGCTTAGACAGCAACAAACTGTAAATATGTAGTTACCTGATGGTCTAAAGATACTAGAGACCTTATCTATCTACTAAACGCATAGTTCAGACTTGGGTCAGACTGTGACTGTGCTGGTCTGTCTTTACTTTGTGCACATTTGAAATTGTTGGAAATGTCACGCACAGGCTCAATTGTCAAGAAAAAAAAGCAGCCTGATTTCCGTATGTACTTTGCGTACTTGTGACAATGTTTTTCTTTAATGCAAGTTAACATCTAGTGAAGTGAAAACGGATGCTTGTTTGTTGTTGAAACTATTATACGCAGGCGTAATATATTAAGGTAGTGGACCCGTAATAGTTTTACAACATCTCATAAGTATTGAATTTTAACAGTGTTAATCGAGGTTTCCAAATGATTTTCATTTGGAAACCTCAGTTAACATTGTGAAAGAATATGTTGTCCGAAATGTTGCGGAACTATTACGGGTCCACTACCTTAATAATAATTCTCTCACTTCAGGACCGTATCCCATATCTATCACAGTATACGCAGTAAGTTATATGAATGTGATAGGGTGCTACATAAAAACAGAAAGATCGAAGAGAGACGTGATTATTGTATGTTAGATGTGATCAACGCCTTCACGGAGTCCTGTCCACAGCTGATAGCTCAGATGATCCTTATATACCAGTTTAGACGACCTTTCAGTGCGGACTTGTGTAAGTTTTTTACCATTTTCATAGGCGTATCAAGGATTTGAAATTTATACGCACTCAGAAGGTGACCATTATTTATAATATCATCGTCGTCGCGGGAGTGAAATAAACCCGTTGCACTTTTTTTGATATTACACGGTTGTTATTATACCAGTGGAATAACTATGCAAATTAGCTAAGAACGTATAGCAACGTTTTGTTTTCGTTGAAAAAAATGCCGTTATAATAATATGATGATGTCAATTCGCAAACAGCTTTATAAGTTTAGCAGAATGACTTGAAATCATAAGAATAGATACTTCCCTAGATTTATTGCAAAAAATCAGGCCATATTATGAATTTATAGATATTTATCAAATGTGTGCTCATAAAATACCGAGTTAATAATGCTCGTCATCTAAAACAGATGAAAAGTCGGCGCAGCCTCGTTTCTATCTGTTTATAGACAACTCGTTTAATAAATTCGGCAATGAATTAACACTCATTTTATATACATTCTATAATATATAGGATAAGGGCGATATGTGGACTGTGACAAAAGATGAATGTCCTCCGCCCGCTCCCCTTTTCTATGATTTGAGCATTAGTGAATTATAAAACATCGAAACTACAGCTTTAATAAGCTGTTGTTTCGATATTTTGATCATTCATCAACGGTATTTTTCGAAAGAGGTTTTATTTCTATTACACACTTGCGTAATGAGTGTAATGGTAGATACGCCATTGCTGAAGTAAATTGTTTTAATGTTTAATCTTAATTAATACTTTCAGGCCTCCAGCCTATAGTACAAATGTGTTACAAATACAATAAATACATTAACACAGTGATAGAGAAGTATATGTACATGGACATGAAAATACATAAATATTGCGAGATGTATATAACTTCATAATGTATTAATCAATTTTTCAGTCTTATCCATATATTTAGAACCATTTTTGATTATCATTATGCGCAACAAAACACCAACCACATTGAAGGTCTTTTGTCAAGCATAATATTAGTCTACGTAATACTGTAAACGGGGTAATTTTGGCGCCGGTTTTATTTTGGCTATATTGGCGGTCAAGCTTAAATGCGCCAAACTAATCCAGCGCCAATATTTGTCATTATTAAATAAGAAATTTCTTTATAATGATAGATATGAAATCTATAGATTTTTAGTCAATGTTAATTAAATTAATATCAAAGAATGCAGACCATACTTATTATTATGCTGACAACATTGGCATTTCGAGGGGTCAGCGCAGTACTATTGCAAGTGCCTATAAATTATCCCTCAATTTCAAGATTCCAGATCCAAGTTGGTTGATACATTGTAATAAAATCACAGCGAAAAAGTGTGAAAAACTTTTATATGCGTTATAACTATAACAAAAGGTGTGAAAAAAAAACTATTGTCAAGTTTGTAGAAGTTGACATTACTCTAGAAATTACCTTTTTTTACATACGTTGTTCTTTAAAAACGTTGTTTTTTTAAATATGAAGTAAGGGATAGCAAGTAGGATTTTTTTTATTTTTGTTTGATGGAATATAGATGAAAAAAGTCTGTTTCGCCAGCTTGGGACTTTTTCATTTTACCTTTTATTCACATTTTATCTGAGCTTCTCATGCAAGGCATATTCATATGATTTGTGATAAGACTCTCTGATCTGGACCGTATCTAGAAGAGAACTATTTTTATGCTTGCCAAGGATCGCTTAATTTTCTTTCATTACTCGACAAGATAAGATATGTGTGTCTCAAAAAAAATCTTTCCATAGTTTAATACAGTTAGGTGCATCATTTTATTGATATGGTGAATGATTTAGAATGACTTCGAAATGAAATTAATTGAGTTTTGGGAGAGGCGAGTTTTGAATGAAATTAATGGGAGGTAATACAATTTACAATAACTTCGCCCGAATTGGAAGGAATTGTCGATTTTTATTTCCTCCCTTTTAAAGATATGTGACAAGTTCTATAAGTAGCTTTCTTTAACATCAAGAACCAATCGAACGCTTAAAGAATTCAATTAAGTCAGTGAAACCGTAGTTTTTATCAAGCGATTCTCATTTTGAATGTAGTTGTTGATCTTGATACTTTAGGTAATTTCGAGCGTTTATGAATGATTTGAGTGAGGGTTTGGAATGAATGAATGGGGCGATGCGTTAGTGTCTTAGATGGTTTTGATCGAAATAAGAGTCATTTTCAAGACCTTGTTAACTGTAGTGGTCGCTCAAACAATGTCTATTTTACTTTTATGTAGGTGAGAAAGAAATGGAAGAGCGAAGTCGATGACCAGTGCTATTTATTTGCAATTATTGTCTGTTTTTTTTTTCAACATCTTTTCACATAATTAACAATTTAACATTTTTGTTTCAGGTGTGAGTATCGTGCTGTCATGGTTAAGCATAGGCTGGGCGTACTCTTGTTACTATAGATACCAAAAGGAGGCAACACGTGGTCGTAATGACGTCAAATTATACGTCATCTTGGTATTCTGTCTCGCTGTATTATCCGCCCTTGCCACGAGGATTTGCTGTATAGCTTTGTTTCTAGTCTATTACCCAGTGTGGATGGGAATATTGGTGCTACTTTCACACTTTGTTATCATGTTTATTTGGATTGCATTTTGCCAAAAACCCAAGCTCGAGGGATTGACTACTTCAAAATTTGGCCAGTGTTTATATTATTTATTTTTCTCGTATTTGTCCACGATGTACTTCGTAAACTTGAAAGAGGGCAGATCAAGGAACAGACTGTTTACATACTTTGCTATTTATTACGCCGAAAATTGCATAGCAGCTGGTTTGTTACTATGGAAAACTTCATTTGATATTCGTAAGAGCGTGGATGAGTTTCGCTGGAGTCTTTTAATTGTCCCGTTAGGTATGGTAATACATATATCGTTGCTGACACTATTTTATAAATGTTGTCATCCACCGCCGAGAGATATAACGAGGGACTCTGCTGTTGAATATGTTGTCTGATTTTGAATCTTGTGACAGAAATGTTGGCCTACATGTACATTACTATATGTATGATCCATTGTCCAGGAAAACCTGCCTAAAAGGCAATAAAGTGAACAACAGACAAAATCTCTAATTTTTCAAAAAAAGTGCATGATATATCATTCATGCATGTTGCACAAGGAAAAGTATGCTAGTTCCAAAAAAAGTTTATCCAGGTACCTCTATGTGACCATTTTCCCATAAGCCAGATGATTGATGCACTGAAAATTTTTGAGGTCGAAAACCTTAAGGGGGAAAACCCCAGATTTTTTTTATTTCAGCAATTTGTCTCTATTTATCAATGTTTTCTACAATGCTGATGTTTTTCTAGAATTTTTCACAGTCCCTTTTCATCGCACACTGAATTTACGATTAAAGTTGGCCCTGTGCGTGACATTTCCAACAATTTGAAATTTTCGTGAGATGCATACATTTAGTAGCGTAGAAAGCCACATACTGTAAATATAAACTTACCAGATGGTCTACAGATACTTTTAGACCTTATCGTATTATTAAATGCATAGAAAAGACTCTAGGCTGAGACTGTGCGGATGCCCAGACTGTCCAGAGTCTTAGCTTTGCGCATATTTGAAATTGATGGAAATTTCACACACAGGCTTAATTATTAGTTGTGTATAGTCTCGGACAAGAGGGCTTAAACAACATGTACCAAATGAAATCTTAAAGTTTTCCTGATTAAGGGATCAAACATATGTGAGTCGTCACGTGAAAAGGGACCATCTGGGTAGTGCGTTTTTGAGTGATTTATGTGAGTGTTTGGATTGAATAGATAGTTCGCTGAGCGTGCAATTTGGAAAGGTTTTGATCTAAGTTAATTTCAATTTCACGGTGTTATTAACTGTACTCTACAAATTTTGACGTATTTGAGGCAAAATAAACTTTAAATCAGGGAAAGTAGAGAAATAAGAAAGAAAATATTTTGTAAGCGATTCGTCTGTTAATTAAGTAGCAAAAAGCTAATTGAAGGGATAAAGTTAACTACATCGTGAAATTGACATTCATCTCAATCTTAAGCATTCTAAATCGATCACTCAGCGTTCAATTCATTCATTCCAAACACTCACCCAAACCATTCAAACGCTCAAAATTACTTAAGATATAAGATCAACAACTACCCCTAAAATAAATAGGAAGAACGAAATCGCGAATTCACAGACATAATTGAAATTTTAAGGGTCTGATTGGTTCTTGAAGAAAAGGGTAGCTGTTTATAGAATTTTTATGCATATTTAATGAAAGGGAGGTAATACATATCGAAAATCTTGTTTATGCTGAACAAAATTAGCGATATTGGATGACCTCCCTTAAATTTCACTCAAAACTCCCTGCTCTCACTCATTCAATATCATTTCCAAATCGTTCAACTTGTCAATTTCATGATGTCATTAACTGTAACTACATTTTTTGCCTTTGTAAGGTTAAATTATCTACAGAATTTACTTCCTACATTTGCAAGACATTTATCATTTCCGAATCAAAATGTTCCATGCTTACCTCTTTTAATCAGTTTTCATGTTTATGAATTTCCTGTGCAAGAACCATCACGTGCAAAACGTGCAAAGCGATGTACATTCTTGCATCATAGACGCAGGGCGTTGCTGTCTCTATGACATTTGTAATACATATACAGTTAATATAATCGTGAAATTGACATTTAACTCAATCAAAACCATTCTAAATCGCTCACTAAGCGCTCCATTCATTCATTCTAGACACTCACTCAAACCATTCAAAAGCGTTCAAACCCATTGAAAATTATAGAATCAACAACGTCATTCAAAATAAATTTTGATAGAAAAAAATCCCGATTTCACTGACATTATTCAAATTGTTATCTTCTAATAGGTTCTTGAAGAAATAGGGAGCGGTGTATAGAACTTGTATGCATTTTTTACTAAAGGGAGGTAATCAATATTGCTAATTTTGTTCATGCTGAACAAAATTTGCAATACTGGATTACCTCCCATTAAATTCACTCAAAACACGCTCCACACACTCATTCAATTTCATTCCTAAATCATTCCAAAATCTTTCATCTTGTCAATTTCACAATTTTGTTAACTGTATGTATCTAAGAAAGAGATGTGTTCGGTTTTTTAGCTCACCTGAGCACGAAGTGCTCAAGGTGAGCTATTGGGATCGTAGAATGTCCGTCGTCCGTCGTCAGTCGTGCGTCGTGCGGCGTCCGTCGTCCACAATTTCTTTAAACATCTTCTCCTCCTAAACCAGTGGGCCAATCTTGATGAAACTTGGCAGGGATGTTCCTTGGGTCAAGCTCTACCAAAGTTGTTCAAATAAATGAAATCCACCCTTAACTTTCCCTTTACCCTTAACAAAAAGGGTGAAAATATGAAAATCTTTAAAAATCTTCTTCTCTGAAACCAGAAGGCAGACAGCTTTCATATTTGGTATGTAGCATCATCTAGTGGACCTCTACCAAGTTTGTTCATATCAAGACCCTGGGGTCATATTTGGGCTTTGCCCGGGCCCAACCCTTTTTACATAGAATCAAAGAGCGAAAATCTTTAAAAATCTTCTTCTCTGTAACCAGATGGCAGACAGCTTAAATATTTGGTGTGTAGCATCACCTAGTGGGCCTCTACCAAGTTTGTTAATAACAAGTCCCTTGGGTCATATTTGGGCTTTGCACGGGTGCATCCCTTTATCTCTTATGAGCACGAAGGGTAAAAAAAATGAAAATCTTCAAAAATCTTCTTCTATGAAACCAGAAGGCAGACAGCTTTCATATTTGGTATGTAGCATCATCTAGTGGACCTCTACCAAGTTTGTTCATATCAAGACCCTGGGGTCATGTTTGGGCTTTGCCTGTGCCCAACCCTTTTTACATAGAATCAAGGAGCGAAAATCTTTAGAAATCTTCTTCTCTGTAATCAGATGGCAGACAGCTTTAATATTTGGTGTGTAGCATCACCTAGTAGGCCTCTACCAAGTTTGTTCATATCAAGACCCTTGGGTCATATTTGGGCTCCACCCGGGCGCATCCCTTTCAGCTCATCTGAGCAGGATGGGAGAAAATGGGAAAACCTTCAAAAATCTTCTTCTCTGAAATTAGAAGGCAGACATCTTTCACATTTAGAATGTAGCATCATCTTATGAACCTCTTCCAAGTTTGTTCATATCAAGACCCTGGGGTCACTTTTGGGGTCCACCCGGGTGCATCCCTATTTACATAGAATCAAAGAGCAAAAAGGCATATCTGTCTTGCTCTTCGCTGAAAACATTCCATGGTATTGAAATTAGGCAATTATCTTCTTTTTGACATCTGCCTATCTATTTAATGTGATGTCCCTGGGGTCATAGAGACTCATGTGAGCGATCTAGGACCATCTTGGTCCTCTTGTTATGACACATTTTGTAATTTTAATTCGTTATCAGACTCCTCATGTGGTACTCCTCACTCGGAATACACATTAATTCCCATTGATCGATCGGGGGTATAATGTTTTTGATCTGTGTGTTTACCCCCCCCCCTTCCAAAATATCCTTAAACATTGGACATAACTTTTGATTGGCTAGGGATAGAGCCTTCATATTTCACATGAGTGGTGCTTGTAACATAAATTTTCTATTTATACCAATGATATATGTCAAAGTCATTTTGAATGTCAAATGTGTCGAAAATATCAGAGTAAATATCAGAAAATGGTAGTTGCTTGGGCATTACTGTTTAAGTAACTATTCTTGTTTAAAGTTATTTTCCTTTGACAATTTGTTTTTCTGCGATATATTAAAGAGATGTAATGTTATTATTGTAATTGGAAATAAGAATTGATCGAAATTATCGATTTCTTATTACCTCCCTTTATGAAAACGTAGTCTTCACGGAGCAATCACATTCGGAACACCTCTCGGCCAATCTCGCGATCAACCTCGGATGTACATAGACGGATTATTTTAAAAATTACGGAAAAAAACCTTGGAAAAACTCGATGACGTCAGTTAAAATGGCGTTAGCCCTCGAAACTTTGAGGGAAAACTTTCGACGTCGCCTGCGCTCCTCGTTTAATTTACTGACGTGAAAAAACAGCTAAAACACCGTGCAATTGACAACCTGAATGATTTTGTAATGATTTGGGATTGAAATTCAATGAGTAATTAGTGATATTCATTTCGTCCTTTTAATTAAACATGCATACAGATCCTATAAATAGGTTTTGTGTCTTCACTAACGTATTTAACGTTTTCATTCTTCAATAAAGTCAGTGAACTCGGTTATTTTTACTGGCGATTTTTATTTTGAATGTCGTTTTTGATCTCATCATCTTAGTGATTTTGGAGCGTTTTTTGAATGGTTTGATTGTGTGTTTGGAATGAATGAATGGAGCGCTGAGTGAGCGATGTAAAACGTTTTAGATTGGAATGATGGTCAATTTCACTAGAACTATATATACAATCAGTTGCGTCTTTCGATCCCTGACTTCAATCAAGTAATTACTTGATGTTGAAAATCGTTTATACTATACTCACACGCAAAAGAAACTAGGCATTGTGTTTGGGGACTTTTTTCAGGCATCTTTATGACTAAACCTAAACAAATTTGGCACCAAAGATCAGATCATTCAATTATTCACAAGATGGGATGGTTTGGAAACCAACGATTGTATATTCAAACCAATTCAATTTATTACAGTAATAAGTACAAAGCACTTTTTACAATAACAAAGTTTGTGAAATGAAAGATTTATAACAATTCAAACATATAATAATGAATCGACAAGAAGTAAAATTCGTTCAATACATCAAAAAGACGCAATATTTTTTAAACTGCTTGAGGGATCTAAATAAAAAAATGGCAAAGAGCCTTCAAAGGATGGGTATGAAACAATTTCATGAATATCGCGTATGTCCTCCATGTTGACGCATTACAATACGACGTCTCATTGAGTTGACGTAATATTGTAAGACCAACGGAGGAATACAGTTCCATTCGACCCGTAAAGCCTAATCTAACTCCTGCAAACTGTCAACATTATGTCTGGCCCTTACTTTTCGACCAAGCAGATCCAAAATAATGCTCGATAGGGTTAAGGTGAAGGAAAACAGCTTACCACGGCAAGATTTTAACGCCATTTGCATTCAAATATTGCCGCGTGATGCGAGCCGTATGCGGACGAGCATCGCAGTGAACGAATGTGACAGGAACGTGCTGGTGGATGAATGGAATAGCTCAATACCTGATTTGTACTCAACAGCATTGAGACTGCCGTGTAAAATTACCATGCAGGTCGGTTTTCAAATTCCCCATTATGCTAGGATTCAAGGATCATATCTGTGAATTTTGTTCAAATTCTGTCAATTAGTTTCATAGGAGAAGAAATTTTATGATTTCGGCTTTTGGCCCCCCTTTTGACCCGAATGCAGACCTTAGATCTCTTTTGATAAAAAAAATAAATAAACATGATCAATGTATCATTTCTATGAAATTTTGTCAGAAGAAGAGGATTTTTTGTTACTGTTGACGGTAGGATAGACGGACAGACAGACTGATGGACGCCGGACGTTAACCGAGAACAAGAGCTCACATTGAGCACTTTGTGCTCAGGTGAGCTAAAAGGGGAATTTCGTCTCTTCATACATGTACCTATGGCAACATATATTGGCTTCTATGGTTCTCAATCTATTTTCTCGTGATAACATACGAATAAGTGGATACTCACTAGTATTTTGTTTATAAAATAAGGACAACAATGTCAGCTCAATCTGTTCAATTCTTCAACATTTTCCAAAATTTCCCAAGCCGTCTGGAGACCTAAATAGGGAATATGAACACACATGGTCCCATATCATCATTTTTCCAGATTCTGTCTATAAGGGCCCAAAAAATTTCATGCTTTCTGGATAGTCTTATTTTCAGAGAAGAAGAATGTTTCATAATTCACCAAGGGCATTTTTTGACTCAAACACCCGTAGAGCCAAACAGGATTTAAAGAAAATGTCTAAAGGAGCATGTACCAAAGAACTTTTTTTTGTGAAGTTTGAATGACTTTGACCAGTAGTTATAACCGAGAAGATTTGTTTTATATTTCACCTTGCATAACCATATTTTGTCGACTCGCCCAATAATAGATTCTATCTTTACAGCCGAAGTAATTGTAATCAATAATCAATTCAATCAATTCCTAGAAGGTTTGTTAAAATTCTTTCCAGTAGTTTCTGAGAAGGTTTTATGTAGAACAATTTTCCGGTACATCGTAACTCGATCAAAGGCTAACGGCGCTCTTGATCGGTGACTTTCAAAGAGAAATTCCAATAGATCAATCTTTTAAAATTAAGTTCAATTCTGACCAGTACTTTCAGAAAATAAAGCTTTTCACGAGAGTTTAATGAAGAAACATGGGATTTCAATCATCAATGACCATTCCCGTACGATCTGCTTGCTTATCATTTCGATTTTAAAGCCAAATTTACGCATCACGATTTTAGATAGCAAAATTTTGCAAAAATCGATCTTAGACGGCACCAACACCCCCTCCCCTGTTCTGTGAAGGGAGCGCAATCTGGAACGAAAATAATAATAATGATAATAATAATAAAAGTTTTGCATCGACTGGTATTAGAACCGCAGTTGCTTAGCTGTAAGCTATGGTCATATTTACGGCAATTATCGTAGTAAGTCGACTCCATTTTACCGTAGGCAAGCCATGTCACTAATAAGATTAACTAAGTTGAAGTAAGATAAGGTACATTTAACAAAGTTACAATCGAACAGTTTCAGTATAGAAAGAAGTACGTTCGAGTAGGAATAACTACGTAGAACTGTGTAAAAATAAAAATATTAATTAGAATTATCATTAACTTTAATTAATTGAAAATCGCCATTTATTTATTTCCAAGCCCCGATATCTCTTGTTTGTCATTCTATAGATATGAATCACGATCTTTTTATATTTCATAAGGTTAAAACCTAGCATTTCTATCAGCCACGTTCGGGTTTTATAATTATTCTGTTGTAAAAACACGCGATTTTCAAACCATTGAATTCACGTGCACTTCATGATTAGATTTTATCAATTTCTATTCGTACTCTGAACGTAGTCCAACCCATGTGTTTTCCTGCTTGGTCGTAGCATTAACTTGGACAGATGTTTATTAAACGTTGTCGGTAAACTTGGGTAAACGCTTCGTTCTAATTCGGCAAGAGTACGATTGAACAAGAGCTTACTGCGTTGAACTACATTCAAACCATGACAGAAAATCCTTTTTCACCGTAGGGATTTTGAACAAGCTCAGGATTTGTGCGGCCACTACGGTAGGATTATACGGTCGAAAACGTTCAGTTCACGGGCGACTAGGTTATACTACGCAGTCTACGGTAGGGTACGTTGTAGTACGGCATTCTTTCACATCGAAATTATGTTTACAACGTGAAAAGTGACCGTGATTTTTTACAACGTACTTTTTCCCTACTTAACCGTGGACAAAAATCAGATACATGTACTGCAAGAGTATTAAATCGCTAGTTAAACCTTGGTTAACCGTAGTATCGGGGACAAACGTATACGATATCCTAGCGTGCTACTACGGTTAATTAACGGATATGCAGGGATCAGCTACTGTGACAGTACGGCCAAAACAGGGACAAAATAACGTACTATACCGTGAATAGACTTTTGAATTTTTTTTACAATATCAAAGACACTTCGGTCAAACTTACGAGTTTGCATAACGTTACTCACTACGCGTAAGCACGGCTTTCTTCGACTTACTGCGCAGTATACGCTCAATACGTTAATTTCACGGCTGATTACGTTGATGCATAACTACGGTCAACCACGTTAATTAACGTTAATGTGACCAAGCCTCACTGCACCACTCCACCTCGTTCTTGAATTGGTGAAACAACAAATTGTATCAAAAACTCGACGATGATGTCAGCTATTTGTATTATTATTAATATTTTTTCTGCGATTCTGAAAAAACCCTTTCTTTTGCATCCAAATTTGTATTTCAACAAGCATTCTGAAGTATTGCATGGCAAAACCATCTTTTTTGGGTGGTAAAAGGATTACTACCTCTCCAAAATATTACATTTGTATCAGATTTTATGAGCAATTCTTAAACACACGTATACAAATAAAGACAAAAATTAGGCGTCTGTTTTTGTTGTTTGCCGAATGATACTTAATAAAGTCATCTGTTCCTAGAGAATTAAGACCCTAAAGCCCAAGTAAACTTGTTAATGCCAACGCCGTCAACGCCAAGGTGATCGCAATACCTCGGGTTTTCGCCGAAAACAGCCGCGCTTAAAATGGGATTTAAAGCCACTTTAACAAGTTGTTCATTCATGTAACAGTGGCAGGAGTACCTAACAATGTATTTCTGTTAATTCTCTCACCAGTACCACCCTAACATCCCTTTCACGCCTTAGAAAGGCAATGGACTGCAATTAAACTCAAAATTATCAATATGCAATTTCTTGGTATCACTCTTAGTCCAACAGCTATATCTTCATAAAAATTCAAAGGTACGGAACCTTACTTAAACCGGTTCTGATAAAGAAAACACATAAAGAAAACAACAGCTCAATATCTCTGTAAGTTAAGAAAAAAAGTCCTGAAACCTGAAATTTCCTGGTAATTTTCTAAGTCCAGCATCCGTATCGTCCTAAAAATTCCATGGACCGGAACCCAACTCGAACTTGTTCTGTAACTCATTAATACGGACTCACATACAAAAATAGGCTAAATATCTCTGAGGGTGAAGAAAAAAGTCCGAAAAACTGAAATTTCCTGTTTGTTTTTTTTTCTAAGTCTTACATACATATCTTCTTCAAAAATCAGTCGACCGGAACAAAACTAGCAATTGTTCTGTAACTCATTGATGCGGACTCTCATACCAAAAATAAGCTCAACATCTCTGAGGGTTGAGAAAAAAGTTTGTAAAACTGAAATTTCTTGGTAATTTCTTGGTAATTTCTAAGTCCGGCATCCGCATCTTCCACAAAAATTAATGGACCGGAACTAAACTTAAGGTAGCAATGGACACATGGCGTCATTTTTTCCCGCCCAATGATTGTTTTCTTGTTCACATATGTTGTAGAATAAGATTTTATAGTCATTATATAAAAATTTGACGGTACCTTTCCGTGCTCGTTTTCATGCTAGAGTTGTCTGCCCTTTAGTGGTACTGGCCATTTTTCAGTAAAACGTTTAAATTAGATTTAGGTTATGTAAAAACGTATTTTTCTTGTTAAATTCAATGACCCAGTCATTCAATTGATATCAAATGTTGAAAAGAAGCCAAATTGTGAAATTTTACCATCATTATTCTACGTTATTTCCGTTAACAGAATCTTATGAAAACCGGTGTTTTTAAATAATGCGCAAAAAGAGCCGTAAAATAAACGAAAACCCACTTCCGGTTTAGAGAGTCGGGAGGCAGCTGTCCATTGCCACCTTAAACTTGTTCTGTAACTTATTGATGCAGACTCACATACCAAAAATCAGATCAATATATCCCTCAGTTATGAAAAATAGTCCGGAAAACTGATATGTCCGGACTGACAGACGGACGGACAGACGACAGACGGACGGAGCGGAAACCTATATTCCCCTTCTGCTGTCGCCGGTACGGGACTAAAAATTGACTTTTAAACTATAAATAATTGACATTTTACGTCATTCAGACAAAACAAAAAAATGCATTCCTACATCACCATTGGTCAGACTTGATCCCGAGGTATTAGCGAACTAATCCATTGTCTTAAAAGGCCTAGCATTTCATAGAAATACACTCTAACAAATACCATGAAAGTTATGAAGCGTAGATTTCTGAGCTCTTTATGAGCATATCGGCTAACTTCTATAAGATAGCGGTTTCGGCGCGACCAATTTAACAGACAAACATTGATTTTAATGCAAAAAGGGGAAGGAGCTTTTCTTGTCATTCAATAGAAAAACAACAGTTTTATATGAATTCCGTTTTTCATGACGACCCTTTCAATTTTCTTTACTTTTGATAATGACATTACATCACGGGCCGCATTGTAATATGATCTTTTAGGTAAGTTTAATCACAGTTCCAGTGTTTCCTAGAACTGATCGTCCATAATGACTTACAAATAACCTATCTTTCATAAAACAAATTCTTCCTGGTTTAAGAATTACTTTCTTTCCCAGGCTTAATCTTTCGAACCCACGCTGATCTGATGAATGTTTATATACGGTACTGTTTTTATATCCACAGTGATAAACATTATTCTTCCGATCCATACAAATTCCTGTCGGTTTGGAACTTTCGAATTTTGACAGGATTTTAGCGTTGTTCATATTCATACAAAAAACTTTATTTTCTGAATAAAATGACAAATAGATCGTCTCTTTGCAAATAGTAAGGTCGGGAATGCGATGACACCGGAGTACATTTTCTATGTATCTAATAAGATCTCCTTCTGGGGACAAAATATAAATAGAATAACGGTCCCCATACCAGTCTTTATCTCTGCATAAAACAAACATTTTGTCCTCATTAAATTCTATTGAAAAACATTCCTTCTCCATGTGTATGGTTTTTGTTTTAACCGCAGGGATTATATTCGTGTCTATAATCCAAATTTGCCTAAGATGCCAAAAAGTGACAGCTATCAATCGTTGTCGATTGAAATCGATTTTTGTTTTTTCAGGTTTAATTTTTGATCCGTTCTCGGATATGTTCCATATTTCTGTAACATCTAGTGGCTGTGATCCGAATCTCAAGTATCTTTGTAAGGAATTGCTTACAGTATTGTACATTTTTAGACAATAATTATCAGAATCCAAAACGGCCCACATTTCGTTCCCGAATCCACATACACCTGTGATAAAGCAATCCACTTTATCGTTTTCGTGTTTCAAATTCACCTTTCTATCAACAGCTGCAGTCTCTTTATATATTGATAAATTTCTGGTCCCATCTTCCTCACTTCTCATTTTTGCAAGTAAGAGTTCACCTACTCGCCGTCTCTTACTTCCTTTGCCCTTCCTTTCAACAAATTTATGTGAATTGTCATGTTTTTGGAAACACATTTTACAGAAATAGGCGGTGCAATCGTAGCACATAAAGAAGCTTATTGTCGTACAGATGTCACAGGCGTGATATTTCATTTTTGATGTAACTTTGGAGGTCTTATTCTCTTTTAGTTCTAGTTCCTTGAGTTCATCAAATGCGATATCTACTAGTCCTTTCTCATTATTCCGACTTCTAAATAGTTTTGTGATCCCAGACTGGGTTATCTTTCTGGATTCTGCCATTATACCTGAAAATTAAGAAATAAAACTTTGAAGTTTGGTAGCTTCCCTAGAATATGGGGTATACCGGTGCAATAACAATTGCTGCCAGTAGACAGCGGAGCTCGAGCGCTACATAAAAACAAAACAGTTTTTGCGACATTGAATGAACTAGCTTATTAAAATCAGAGTAATGTATCTTTGTCTAGACGTCGATTTTATAATCATAGAAAGGTATGCAAAGTTTTGAAGCAAATGCTTAAGTCGAGTTATTGCAAAGTTCGACATTTTAAAACTCACCAGAATTTCTTCGGTCTTAAAGGTTTTAAATTACACTTAACACAATCATGTTAATAAATATCTGCCAAGAGACTGATACAAAAGTAATACAAAAATACACAAAGTTTAAGAGAAATAGCATTACATCGTAGAAGAAACTGATTTTCATGTATACATATTACTTTCACGTAAATCCTTTACCAGTATAATTAAGTCCAGGAAGGATGAAAATCCTAGAATAAATGTTATGGTAACGGACTTTTACACTGCTAGTATGTTCACAGAAAAGAATCATTGTAACCAGAGGATTGTAACTAAACCTTTGTCGCTCTCGAGATTTTGGCACAAAAACTTTTACGAAATTCACAACAGAGGCTTGTAAAAGTCGAAAAGGAATTTTCCCAAATGCATCTTGAGTTATTCCCCTTGCTAGTATATGTTGTTCTTTTGATAGTGAGCATGTATGTCAGTTGAATGCCTTCAGTAGAACCAGAGATATTACAAAATATCAAAATTCTCACACGACGACACCAAGGCTTTAGCAATATCTCGAGTTTTCTCAGTAAACACCCGATCTAAATGAAACGCGGCGATGTGGTTCATGTCGAATATAAATTAATTGATTGTGAGAACGGATTGCCTTGCTTTCTCCTGAACTTTATACAAAAAAGAAATCGCCTCTTACAATTCTGCAATGGATTGATTATTGTTATTGGTATAATTTTGGTACACGATTTCATCAAAATCACGACCTGAGCATGTGTAAATATCAATAAAACATGTTAGTGTCTAAAAATAACAATGTTATCTGGTCGAGATTGGGAGAATTTATCAGGACGAGGCTCTACCGAGTCATGATAATTTCTCGCAGCCGAGACCAGATAACATTGAAATTTTAAGACACTTACATGTTTTTCTATTTATCATGCAATCATTTTCAGCGCATTATTATACTTAACCCTTAAAATAAAAAAGGATCAGGTGAAAGTGTATTCGACTTGTTTCTAAAAATAGACTGACTGATATCGTGTTATGTTATCAGGCATGTGTTATCAGGGTAATACAGGCTTCGTTGCATGATAAATAGCAATAAAACACGGATGTGTTTTCGTGAGATATAGACTTCAAACCGTTTTAATGTAATTGCAGGGGTTTCGAAACCGAGGGATGATTATTCAAAATTATCTTCTTTTATTTCTGTGTACAATCTAGGATAAAAAAGTCTTATTTATAAGTTAAAGCAACAATCTGGAGTATTTTGTAAGAAGATGCAAAGGCGTAGCGCCATGCTATGGATAAAGACTCTATGTCCTGTGGTTTTAAGCGTTGAAGTTTTTCCAGTTGTACTCCATTTGCATGGCGATCTTTGTGGTTTTGAATTATCTGAATTATCTAGATGAAATCATAAGATAAAATTTATGGCTAGTTTGGAGCAGACAGATTTATTGCAACAATGAACCGAATAATGGACGGAGAAAAATACGGATATACGGACGGGTCGACGCCGAAAATAATGCAGTCTAAATTCATTATCCTCAGTCATCGTGGCCAAAAATGACAAATTATGATTTTCATGCAAGGATCCTCTAGACAGAGTTTCATTAAGATAAAAAAAGAGATGTCTTTAAATGAATTAATGTGAAAAAAGAGAGCTTCGTCTGCAACGCATATATCTATGTGCCAAATAGAAATTCCCAACTAATCGTAACAAGAGTAACATAAAGAATATTCTGACAAAGTTCCTTTTAAATTGATACATTGACGAGGAAACGATTTTGTTCAACGAATTCAAAATGGAATTGGGTCAGCCCTTTTACACTTAGACCAGAAGGAGAATGGACTGCGATTACACACATTTTTTTATAAATATTGCAATAACTGTAAGTGTAACTCAGCGTTTAAAATATACAGATTTAACTCGTTCAGCAGTAAATACCCCGAAACCGCCATTTTTTTTTGACAATTTGCACTAGTTAACAATATTAAACATATTGTGGGGAGTTCCTTTTCGAGTTATACAGCGTTGCCGGCTTTTTGACCAAGGAGTCTCCAATTCGATTCATGGGCGCGGCTATCGATTTTGGTTTTTTAGCTCAACTGGCCGAAGGCCAGCGAGCTATTGTCATGGCGGAATGTCTGTCGTGCGTCTGTCCGTCCGTCCACCAGTCCGTCCGTCCGTCCGTGCGTAAACTTTTTCTTTAAACATCTTCTTCTCCCAAACCAATGGGCGGATTTTCATGAAACTTAGTAGAAATATTCCTTGGGTGACGCTCTTCTTAAATTAATAAAGAAATTTTGATTGATTCCCAAATATGGGTGTGGCAGGGGCGGGGCATTTTTTCCTCTTTGAAATCTTTAAAAATCTTCTCCTCCCGAACCATCGAGCCAATTTCAATGAAACTTGGTAGGGTTGTTTCTTTCGTAACCTTTTTCTGAAATTGTTTAAGAAATTTTGATTGACCCCAAAATATGGGTGTGGCAGGGCGGGGCATTTTACCTCTTTGAAATCTTTGAGAATCTTCTCCTTCCAAACCATTTGGCCAATTTCAATGAAACTTGGCAGGGATATTCCTTGGGTGACCCTCTTCTAAAATTGTAACAGAAATTTTTGATTGACCCCCAAAATATTGGCGTGGCAGGGCGGGGCATTTTACCTCTTTGAAATCTTTAAAAAATCTTCTCCTCCAAAACCATTTGGCCAATTTCAATGAAACTTGGCAGGGATGTTCCTTAGGTCAACCTCTTCTAAAATTGTAGAAGAAATCTTGATTGACCCCAGAAAATGGACACATAGGTACATAAGATCCTGATAAGACTGGGTAAAGCCAGTCTAAAATTGTTTAACGCAAATGAAACTATATTGTTGGTACTAATTTGACTTGTCGTGATGAGACATTTCAAATGAGTACCAATAGCATATGGTTTAAGTTAGGAAGAATGAAATATTTAAGTTTGAAAAACAAAATATCACACACACACCCTATCTGTAGCTCTTTGTACTAGATCAAAGGGAGATCGATGCAGCTTGTTAAGTGAAAAAAATAAACATTTATTACTTCCCTTCCTTTTAATTTGTTATGGATACCCCTGGCATTTTGCTCCCTTTACCCAGTCAAACATTGTAGCTAAAGGATGATTTTATTTGCAATCTTTCATTTTCTTTTAATGTTTTCTGCATTATTCGGCTTTGTTCTATGTAGCCTGTTAAGATTATTTGGAATTCAGATCAATCAAAGTCAAAATTTTCAAGTAATGGGTGAAATTTATTTAACAATTTTTAGTTAAATAAGTGTTAAAGGCTTTTTAAGTGATATTATAGGTTATTGAATTTATATGGGAATATATTGTGTCGGACGAGTTCTTTTGGCAGTGTGCCCGAGCTTGCGAGGGCAACTAAGCCAAAAGAACGAGTCCGACACAATATATTCCAATCTAAATTCAATAACCTTTTTATTGTATACTTTGATATTGTTGGACGATATTCACTTCTTATTTATTATTTTTTTACATCACCTATACTTCAAGAACGATTTTGTTGATAAATTTAAACCGCTTTTAAATAACAGTTACGCAATAGACCTTTTCCAGCAAAATCCTTTCCGTTATATTTTTACGTTCGGATGAATACATCCGTTGCTATGAAGCGACAGTGTAAACAAAAAAGACGGCGGACATTTTTTGTGTCGATTCGCATTTTCGATCTTTAAATACCCGTTGATTTCGACTTACTTTGAATAAAAATGAAATAAAGATATTTATAAAAACTTGTTCATTTGTTATTCTTACCAGTTACACGTTCCAGAACTGACTAAATCGGCGTACTTGATTCCGGAGCAGACTAGCGATAGTCATGAAGGACGGGACGGAGTGAAAGACGAAATAAAGAGAAAGATAGGGAGGAAGAGAGATAGATTCTAGAATTATTATAGACACAAAGGGATCGGCATGAAATAGTTTTGAAAGAGTTATGTTATAAAATAACAAAAGAAAAGAGAAACAAAAACAGTGATTTGGAAGAAATTTGAGGGGGGGGGGGAGGGGGGGGCATCTGAGTCGACGGAGATGGGGAGGGGATGAAGTGGTTTATTTCTCGGAAAATGTTTCAAATAGATGAAAACAAACACTGGTTAATTAACCTTTAGGCATTCAAAGAATTTAAAACGTATTTCTTTACACTGACAAAACTATTTCTCGAATATTGAACGCAAAAAGAAAGCGTTGATAATGTTATTTTATGTTGACTTATGGCGAGGTAGCAACCAAAAAGTAGTCCAGTCCATTTGTGCACGTGAAAATAATCTTAGTGCAATATCAAAGTATGCAATATCAAAAAATATTGAACACTTACCTCCCGTTCAAATACATAGAGACAATATCAAAGTATATAATAAATAATAAGTCTTCTTCCGTGTAATTTTGCATGGTAGTTATATGTAAATGTAAACTTGTAAATAAGTATCAATTTGGAAAAAGTCAGAATTCCTCCTGAATGCTTGTGACTTTCATTACCTTCTATCTCTCTTTCAAATCTTGAGATGTTAAAGCCAGTGGAGCGATACAGGCCCTTTTTGGCCTATTGTTTGATTGACAAACATAATCGGCAGAGGTACACTCAGGTGAATGTAGTTTGAAGGAGATTCGAGAGGGATGAAATCGGGTTTTGCATATTTCTTTTTAATAAATCCACAAAAAAACACCAACCCTTTTCAACCAAACGGAGAGATAAATTTTGAAATAGGAAACTGGAATTTTGCATTGAATCATCCAATAAGAGCAGCCAATGTCGATGTGAAGACACAACACAAGCAGTTGGTGGTGTACTCTAACAACAGTGAGAAGATACATTACAACTTTTACAATTTTCAATGAAATTTGCCCAATGATTAAGTATGAGAAGGTTTTTAAAGTGTTTAAAATGAAATAAGCCCCGCCCTACCACGCCCATGTGAGGGGATCAATCAAAACTCCTTTAACAATTTAAAGGGTAACCAAGGAACATCCATACCAAGTTTCATTGAAATCAGCCGAATGGTTTGGGAGAAGAAGGTATTTAAGTGAAAATAAACCATGCCAGGCCTTTTTTGGAGGTAAATCATATTGATTAAACAATTTGAGTAAAAGGTAGGGAACATTCATGTCAAGTTTCATTGAAATTGACCCAATGCTTAGGAAGGTGAAGATTGTTAAAGATTTTGGAATGAAATAAGCCGTACCCTGCCACGCCAATATAACATGCTCAATCACAACTTCTTCCTTTACAATTTACGTAAAGGGTAACCCAAGGAACATCCATGACAAGTTTCATTGAAATCAGCCAAATAGTTTGGAGAATCTATATATAAGTGAAATTAAGCCACGCCCTACCACGTCCCTTTTTGGAGGTAAATCAAATTTATTGAGCAATTTTAGTAAATGGTCAGCAAAAGTTTATCAATGCAAAGTTTCATTGAAATTGACCTAATCTCTTGGTAGGGGAAGATTTTTGAATATTTTAGAATGAAATAAGCCCTGCCCTGTCACGTCCACTTTTGGGTGTCAATAAACAAATTCTTGGATTATCCATGACAAGTTTCATTGAATCGGCCCAATGATTTAGGAGAGGATTCTTAAAGATTTCTAAATGAAAATTAGCCCTGCCCTGTCAACCTCATATTTGGGTGTTAATCAAAATATTTTTAACAATTATAGTAAAGGGTCACCATAGGAATGTCTATGCTAATTTTCATTGAAATCGGCCCTTTGATTTCGGAGGAGAAGCTTTTTAAAGACTTTTAAGTGAAAATAAAGTAGAATTAGCCCCGCCCTGCGACGTCCATATTTGAGGGACAATCAAAATTTCTTTAACAATTTAAGTAAAGGGTCACCAAAGGATTATCAATGCCATTTTTTTATTGGAATCGGCCAAGAGGTTTTGAGGAGAAGATCTTAAAAAAATAAATTGAAAATAATCCCCGCCCTGCCACACCCATATTTTGCGGGTCAATAAAAATTCTTTAACAAATCAAAATGAGGGTCATACAAGGAACATTTCTATTGAGTTTTGTTAAATTCGCGCATTGGTTTTAGGAGGAGACGATTGGTAAAGAAAAGGTTTACACACGGACGCACGGACGCACGGATTGACTGACGCACGCACCACGGACACAATGCCATTGCAATAGCTCGCTTACCTTCTGCCAGTTGAGCTTATAAAATCACTCCGTCATTCTCCCAGGGACAATGTAACTGTCACATAGAAATATAAAACCAGTGACGTGTTCCCATAATACTGGACGGTGACACTTAGAGAAACAAGATTCCAAGATCCTTTATTTTCATACTCGGAACGAAAAGAAAGCCGTCACAGCGATTTACTAAGTTTCTATAGGTTAAATAAGTCGCTATGGAAAGAGTCACCCGGGCGTCGGCGTAAAAATCGGCATCGGCGCAATGTTTTAGGTAAATTGTTACGTGCAACTGCAGGGAAAACTTGTCAATAGCTTTAAAATACAAGAGGACAATGATGGTCCTATATCGCTCAGCTGAGTAAGTCAACTCATACCATGTCAACCATGTTATAAATACCAGCTGTAGATTGTTTGATGTACATAAAGGGCGGTTTTGAAAGAAACAGATCTACTTTCGTCCTGCATAATTTTGATTTTTTTCAATTTGTAATTTTCCAACCTTTCTGTTACCAAGGCAAATGCAAATTATTAATGAAATTGAATGATTTTAATAGCTTTAGTATCTCTAAACTTAAGAACATCCCTGCCAAGTAAAATCAAAGCACTGAAAGCACTGATGGTGAACGAATCTGTTGGCATTCTAGAGTAATATATTGAATTCGTTGAGAAAAGAGAAATTATAAATGTGAAAAATAATGGAGGCAAAGTGTCTCGACAAAATTTCGGTAATTCTGGCCGAACCGTAAATTCAAAAAAGAGAAAGAGAGGGAAAGAGAGGTAGAGTGATAGACAGAGACATACAGATAGACGAGGGACAGAGAGCGATAGAGATAATAAAACAGGCAATTATAGTTTTAGACTAATGATTCTTTTCTTAACTCTAAAAATAGGTTATTCAATTTCCACATGCGGAACCCATATTTTACTAGATTAAACAGCAGTCTTTCTGCACTTTGACTATTAAACGTCATTCGCAATGGCTCTGGAACGACTTGAATAGGGTCCCCCATCCAGCGAAATAAAAGACCGCTGTTTCGTCTTCAACCAAAACGCTGCACTGACAGGCTTTCTGTCTCTTTCGGTAATATTCAGTTTTGTGAAAGGAATGATTATCTGATGCCATTGCGTCAAAAATTAAAGAAAAACAAATAGATTTACGTAGGTAGGTATTTTATAAAGCTAATAATTTGTCCAAATATAGTCGTTGTTTACATTCTATTGCTCCTTTCAAACGGCGGACAATCGTAAACCTAAGAGGTAGAAGATGGTAGCTATGTACGGATGTATGCTAATTATAGTTCTGGTGCGAGAAATACCAGATTCCATGTATAGGTGCTCCAGTCCATAGGCGATTGATTCACAATCTAAATTTGTTTTTTTTTTGTAATATTTCAAGTACTGCCGGTAAAACAAATAAATGAATGATTGGATTGACGAAATTTTAAACTCATCCGAGGGATAGAAGCGCTACTATACAGTTATAATTACTGTGTCAAGTACTTTGAAGAAAAATATTTTGTTATCCGTGAAAAGATAGGGGATAAAAATGCCGTTGGGGACTTAAACATCGCAGCTGCAGGTTAACTATTCTATAGTTACGACGTTTTAGTCTCCATTCGATGTTAAGATTTGAAATTAGGTCTATTGTGTTTTGATATTATTTGATTTTTTGTTTATTTATGTACTTTTTTAATTCAAACAACAACGACATTCATGTATTAACAGTAAATCGTACCGAGATGGCTATATCCCCTGTTTTCCGTCCTTGTTTGAAACGAAAAAAAAACCAAACAAGGAATAGGATTTTAGGAATATGATTCAAAAATACCTGTAACCGAAGATATTTAGATTACACAAGAATGCAATAACAAGGTTTAAGATATAAACGGGATTTAGGCAAGAGGTGAAAATTTGGTAGTTGAGATCATAAGTTTTCTGGTAATGGATTAGATTTTTATTTGATATCAAGGTAGGTCACGGTCAAGTGGTGCGTGTTTTTATAATGAGAAATTGGAATAAATAAGGGAACATTCCATTCGTTTGTAAACTTGACCTTTCGTAACTCATGAGTACAGATTTCATTAATAAGAAGGCAGACAAAATTCGTAGTAGGTCATCACGTGTGGTATGGCCAATCAGAGGTGTTTACAAGTTCAAGAGTTCACGACCTGAACACGTATTTTCGGCAAATTACTACAAGTTGCAGTAGCGAGGACTTAGATCAAAAACATAGTATCTTTCTAAACAACCTTTGTTTTTGCTCTAAACCCTCGACAAGCTTACGCGGCTCATTAATACGCTTCCCTAAACAATGCAACCTAATTTTGTGTTTTTAAATGGTAATTTTCATTATCTTCACTTGATGAAGAGTTTTAGTATCACGCCATTAACGAAATAAACAGTGATTTTGTGGAGAGAAGTCTTGAGATATACGAAGTTGAATCTAAAGGGGTACTGCTTTATTTTGAATCTATTAAGATCCTTCAGGATTTTCCTCACACAGTATAACACTGGTGAACGAAAATTTCGTTCACCAAAAATGATTCGCCCAATGATTTGGACGAAAATGAATTTCTTCTAAGATTTTTATTAATTTTTTGCCTTTCCATTACCACGGAAACCAGTTTTTGATTGAATTCAGTTATTTAAACAAATTTAGTAGCGCAAACCTTCAGCCAAGGAACATCCCTGCCAAGTGTCGGTTTTATTTGCCAAGTGGTCAAGGAAAAGAAGATTTTTCTAAGATTTTCGGCTATTTTCAGCCTTTTGTTACCATGGAAACCCAAGGTTTTTATGAAATCCATTTCCTTTAAAAACTTTTGAATGGCTTCATCCAAGGATCATCTCTGCTAAGTTTCAGCTTGATTGGCTTGATGTTTTAGAAAGAGAAGATTTTTTCTTAGTTTCTCATCAATTTTCGGCCATTTTTCAGCCTTTCCATTACAATGGAAACCAGAGCTTTTGATGAATTTATTTCTTTTCACAACTTTTGAAGAGCTTCACCTAAAAATAATACCTGGCAAGTTTCAGCTTGATTGTAAATTTGGTGGAGAAGAATTTTTTCTAAAATTTTCGGCAATTTTCGACCTATCTGTTACCATGGCAAACATAGTTTTTGAAAGATTTAAAATTTGTTTAACAATCTATAAAGAGCTACACTCAAGGAACATCCCTGCCAAGTTTCAGCTTGATAGGCCCAGTGGTTAAGAGTGGTAGATGCTTAAAGAAATTGTGGACGGACGGACGGACCGACGGACGGACAAACGGACGGACGAACGGACGGTCAGACAGACGGACGATGGACGGAAGGTGACCGATCACAATAACTTACCTTGAGCACTTTGTGCTCAGGTGAGCTCAAAAGTAAATAACCAATACATTTATCTCGTGTTTACTTCTCTTGATCCATATAATTATGCATTAACCCATGCAAGTTTTTTCTTAGTATATCTACGTTCGTCTTTAAAAATGAGTGGTTTTCTGAATATGTATTTTATAAACACACACATAGATCTTTTAAAGATAAGGACTGCAATTATAATTAAAATCGTATTTCAAGCGCTATTGAAATTGCGTCGTTGAATAAGTTTTTGTGACACGTTCGGGCTCGCCGCACAAAATAATATTTATCGGTACCCTTAATGACCAACTATAACGAGAGATGCAGTTTCAACCCATTACAAGACGAAATACATTCCAACTTAGATTCAATTAGGTAGAAAACTTTACTTTATAACTTATGTGTCTTTTAATTGCTGTCATCTTGAAAATCATTGAACATAACCTAAACGGAAATTGCTTAATGAAGTCATAACTTGTCTATTTGTCAAAATTAACCTTTTTGTCTGTCAGCAAAATTTTGTACCATATTTGATATTCATAAATGATAGCGCATTACTTTTATCCTTAGCTTAACCCTTTGCTGTTTCATCCCTGCTTTTTACGTGCCTGTGATTTTATGATTGAGAAAACATTATGAGAAAAGAAGAAATTGCTTCTGACAAGCAATTTCTTCTTTATCCACACTATTTTCTACCCTACTGAATGGTTATTTTTCAAATTAAATCCACTTTTATTTTTCGTCTGCAAAACCTTTGAATTTGGACAGGTCCGAAATTTAGTAAAACAGGAAAGGGTTAAGTAGTTTATTGGAAAATACGGAATTTACTATAGGACAAATCAATAAACGATGGTACAACTCACTGCGTTGTGTTTTTACCAGAATCCGACCCTGATATTATCAAAACTAGAGATATTAATCCACAAAAACGAGTCCAGAACCGAAATCCACCATATGTGACCATTGGCGATCGATTTTATTCTACGCATAATCAAGTTGGAAAACCCGTATCTATTACTGGTAACATACGGGTTTTTCAATCGGTGTTTACATACACCCGGTATAAATATAATGATTGATAAATGAGCTTGTGCATATCCAATAATTTGATATTTACGTGAATGGCCAACATCAAGCCACTTTGCCTGCCATGTAGTATAATAAATCTTTGTCTGACTGTCTAAAGATGCTTTGGGACCTTATCTTTCTACAAAGCACAAAGTGAAGACCTTGGTTAGATTGTGCAGATGCAGAGGCTGGCCACAGCCTTTGCTTGGTGCACATTTGGAATTGTTGGAAATGTCACGCACGGGCTCATATGCAACTTAAGAAATAGGGAGTCGATTCAATGAACAATTTAATCAAAATAATCCTATAAACGTTGATAACTATATGATATTTGGTCTAGTTTGGAAAATAATGTTTACCTTAAAAATAAAACGGCTGACAAAAGCAATATTTAAAGGCACTTCGCTCGACCTTTTCCTTCTTTAAAACTTCTGTTAAAACGTGATTTTGTAGAAATATATGTGTTATTTCGATTTTTGAAAGGAAAATTCAGTGTTTTTTTTTCTCAGAGCAGTTTGAAAATAGGGGCATTAGACATTGAGTGTTTTTTTTCTATTTTATTTTGTTTATTTATTTTTTTATTTTTCATTTTTTTCTCAGGATTTTTCTATAAATAACACTTTTTTACTTAAAGTTATCACTTTAAGGAAATTTTAAGTTCAGACGTCCGTTGTTTTACATTCTGATAAAAAAACATCTTTATTCGTAATAGTACTCACAAAAATGGAAGTTTAATGATGCTTTAGGCAAACATGACATCTTAACTCTGCCTTTGTCATAAAAATGGAGAGCTTTCATTACAGGTTGTTAGGAAAATAAATGAATTTCTACTATTAAACGTTTTCCTAACTCTTAAAATTAAATTTGTGACAATTTGAAAATCATATTTATATAAGGAAAATGGGCCCCCTATTTGTTTTACATATTTTGGCATATTTGTAAAGGGAGGTGATTCATAAAAAATCGTTCAAATCCAAAACGTATTTTTTAAGTTTTTTAAGTATTTTTTTATTGGTAATTTGGTTCAGAAAGATAGGCAGTGGTTCATTTTACTACTTCATTTTTTTATTGACTTCCTCTCCTAAAACAGACTAGCGTAAATGTTAAGAACGTGCTTGCTGTTGGTTTCTCTACAAACACAAAAAATGGAGAAAAATGCCCCCAAACATTCGCGAAAAAAACCAAAAACAATAATGATAATACCGGGATGGAATGGTATTCGACACCGGCTTTTGGTATTGTGCATGTATCCGCAAAAGTTAAGCATGTCGCTCTCGTTTATTTGTGACTTTGAAAGCAGTTTCAGCCTCATTTAAGAACAGTACCACAATTTCGGCGTACTTCGCGTTCACTTCATGTTGTTGAGCATAGGCAAAAATATTTCGAATGCTCGGTAGGGAAAAAAACGCTATGTACCGTTGAATTTTTTTTTGGTCGGGGGAGAACCTCTTTAGAAATTGCATCTCTCTCAAGACTAATCAGAAACGTCTGCCACAATTGTCTCATCCGAGACAATTTGACCTTTTCATTTGGGGAAACTTCCGAAATGGTATGACAAACGGCCATTGACTGGAACCTGTAGAAGAAAAAAATGTGTGATTTAGAGAGAAACAGTCATTCCATTTGCCAGGGGACACGGTGAATTATTAATTCAAGATAAAGTTATGACGTCGTTATTGTCCAAATTTGACGTCATGTTAAAAATCCCAAAAACTTCGGCCTCACACTGGATTGAAACCATCAGAGGAACTAACACAAATTATATATCAATCAAAATTCCATTCTGTCTGCGAACTAGATGCTCACTTACGCAAGTTATCTGATTAGTTATACCAGAACTTTAACGGTTTAGAATAAGGACAGATACTATGAAACTCCCCGTATATCAATAGATCTCCAAATACAATACAATTACAATGCAATTCATTTTATTGGCAATATAGGTCACTGGCCCACGACACAAGTATGTTATATCAATTACACAACATGGAAGGGGTGCTAACATGATAAACGTGAAAATGATATTTAATTGATGGCTAAATGTAAAAAGAAACTTATTCTGCAGTCGAAACAAGACTGCGTTGCTTTCAAAGAACATATAAAGAAGCCAATCATAATAAATTAAATTAATGTATAAAGGTCTACCGATCACCTTCTATTTAGAACCAAGATCGGGAATAAAGAGCAATACGCAATTCTAGTTTCGTCTCAGCACGAAAAAACATATTTTAGCGTATGTTTCGAAACGCAATAGGTTTAAGAAATTAGATTTTTAGGGTGGTTGTGGGTGGGCGTGTGAGCCTGGAGGGAGTTTGGTGATGAATGAAATCATGACCAAATTTCACCTTACTAAGGTAAGTCTCATTTAATCATTTGATTTCATCCATCACATAAATTCCCTCTCAGGCCCCACAGATTAGTTCAGAGTTAATTTCTTGAAATATTGCGTAGGCAATGAAGAACAAGCCTAGTTACGAGCGTTTCCAAAACCTAAGCTCTGAGACAATATTTCTAACATTTAATCCACGAAAGCCCACATATCATACATATTAAAGATATATCATACACAATATATATATTAACTATGTCCAATAACTCAACATTCCGTTGTATTATTATATCAAGCAGTATTACTCTTCAGGTATAGAAATGCATTGCTGTTTGCAATAACATTTTTCCCGTATCCGTACACGAAACCATTCGTTTAATTAATTATCATTATTATTACTATAATTTTTTCATCAAAATATATTTCAGTGTACTGCAGTTTAATAAGGTTGCGTATTTCAAGCAAAGCATTACATCTATGTATTTAATGCCATTTATAATATCATGTCTGTGGATAAATATTCCGATTTGATTAATCATATTTGATATTTGATTATCTCTTTAAGAGGAATATCTTCGCAGTAATTATAGGAAATGACCTATATATAGGCTATAAGGAATATAAACATATATAAACTTTTTTTTGTTTTTTTTTTATGAAAATGAGTACTGTAGCTTGGAAAACTATCCTGGTTCCGACTGATCCCTGGTTGCAACTAAAAATTACTATTCCGCATTTGTAATATATATATTAAATTGCTACAGCTCGATAATTTGTTTCAACTTGCAGTTCACAAGGTTTCAGAATTATTTCCCTATATCTTTTGACATTGTATGATGATTGACTGCTCATGATGGAACAGTGCCTTGCTAATTTGAAAATGAAAAAACCGTAGCATTATTTGTCATACTACTTCCAACAAATGCCTGATTCGACATTAAAGTAAATGCAGGAATGTACACAGTCTGAAAGTTTAACTAATTGAAGTACTGGTTTGACGCTGTCAACTCTATATGATCTGAATGTGTAATAGTCTTGTAATCGTTCTGGATTCTGTGTTGCTCTATTGATGTATTGTCACACAAATTAAAGCACTTATTCCTACATGCCTTGTTTGTCATCGTTCGCCTTGTAAAAGAGCAACCCATTTTACACTGACTCTATGTCACATGTATGCAATATCGTAATCACATACAATTTTTATTTTGGGTACAAATCAATGTATCCCGGGGAGGCGTGTTCTCAAATTTACCAATATGTGTTTATATCTTTAATATACAAATTCCCGCTGTAAGAAATACATGTCGAGTAAGTTAAGCAGTATGAATAAGCAATATGAGGATCATATCCAGGAGTGTAGTTGTACTTTACCCTCTCCCCCCCTTTCTCTGAGAGGTGAGCGGCCTTACGTATTTTGAGGAGATAATCTGCTATTTGTCGATTTGTTGCGTACATGTAATTATCTCAGTTTTTCCTGTCATTCCATTCAAGATACATAGACGAGGTAGCCAGGCCATGCTGGACCTCAGTGCACAAGATTTCGAACGTATCCAAAAGACAACAACGCTCTAGCCCAGTCCCTTGGCTTCAGCTAAAGAAATACCTTTGACGTTAGGCTATTGCTCAGGTGAGGGTCATAAGAGCTGCCTGTTTATTTTGAATGGGTTAGAGACATCCCCCCCATTGCCAATTTTGAGAAATTAGTGAATATCAAAGATGGTCTGCCTATGAACCCTACCAATATTTTCTACCGGTTTTCACATCGGTCAAGATTACTTCCCTAGATAAGGGTTTCATATCCTGGCTGACCTGGTTGATATGCCTAATTACACTGTGTGCTAGAGGTCATTTAAGTTTATCTTCGGAAAGCCTTCATATAAACCTGTCACTGTCTGCCTTAAATTTGATAGCGCCATCCCAGAGAACTGAAATTTATGGCTATGGAATGTAAAGCAGGTTAGCCATTTCCTCCACTGCGATAGTACATACTTGAGCCGTTGAGGATTGTTGGGAGGTGAACATTGATTCATCTATATCACTACCGTAAATTGTCACTAGTAGGCTACCATTTGTCATTCATCATTATCAATACTATCAATATCCTTGTCATGAAATCATCATTATCCCCACAGCCAAAGATACAACTATCTGTTGTTTGTGTTATATGATTGAATATCATCATCATATGTTTATTCTTATCACTATAAGCCTTACTTTGCTATGACAATTATTATTATAGGTAAGAATGGTCTATTCATACAGGTAGTTTCCAGTGAATTAGAGGCCCTAAATAGGGCCTCTGAGAAACGTCAAATTCATTAGCAATCACAATAATGACCTCTTATCTGCAGGGGTCAAGATCTCTCGATGTACTATAAAATTATCTGGTCAAGGCCATGCTTGACATGTCTGTGTATTGTCTCAAAAACCAGTATATACGATGTTATGCACCTGCAAACTTAATGATGGCCTTTCAAGGGCTTCCACAGAATCTTTCTCTCTTTCCATACATATATATCATCTGTAATCGGGCAATAGTAGAACCTGATTTAAATTACCTATCCTCCTACAAATACAATTATTTATGTTAAGTTGTTTTGTGTGCATCTTTTAAGGTGTATAACTTCCAAAGAAATTATGCCCATGTCATTCCAATGTAATGACCAATCAGTTGCACTATAAGTAAGCATTGTAATATTTCCTGCAACACTGTATATTTGATGATTTATACATAGAATGCATGTATTTAATGTTCGTGTTAATGATGGTGTACATTGTGTCCACCAGCTCAGCTGCAGCTAATCAAAGAAAATCGTAAGTGTCATAGATATCTATTAAAGAAATGACTGTCAATACAAATATCTCATCTTACATAATATTTGTGTAATATGGATAAACAACCTACAAGATATCTTGAAACTTGAAAAATTATTCACTATTACAAAGTTGAGAATACCGTTTCCTTCAATGGCTGGACTTAAGTGATATGCCTTTATTCAATGTTTAAGCAATCAAACAATCTAGCATGAAAGTGTAAAAGCTTCTAAATTTCCATATGATTTAAAGAAATTGGAACAATTTGATATAGTAGCACTAGCTTAAATAGGTTGTGAGACCATGTGGGGTGTTGTTAAAGGCAGCTATTTAACTTAATGTACACACATATACAAATTATCTACGTCAAAAAGTGAAAGAAATATTGTTTTAACTTAATTCGCTACATTATGCATTACAATTCACCATCTTTACGAGAAATACGAGTGTGATTTTCACAATGCCATTTGGATTAAGTTGATCATTTCAAGTAATTCAATCGTTACTCCATAATTGAAATTTCCTTTGAACAATGTTGGTAAATAAAAGAAATTTAGTATCCTTTAATAGCAATACATCTTTTCGACTGTTTAGCTTATTAATTTTATTATGTGTAACTGATTTGTTGCCGTGGAGAATAATGTTGTGTTTTATTCACGGAATCATTGACATTAGCAGAAAATAAAACAACAGTAATAAGTGGAAGTGTTTAAGTGTAACACGGATTTATTTGACTTAGAAGTGAGACATGGCGATTAAGGTAGGATCTATTTTGTTATTTCATTTAAACAGTGAGGGTATCAATAACACTCACCCTGCATAACATTACCGTTGGAATGATGAAAGGGATACAACTTTAATACCAACAACGGTGTAGGGTCAATTCAAGGATATCACTTTGACCCATTTGTAATACTGATCTGTTGTTATGTAACTGTTGGAATAATGAGGAGGATAACACTTCTCACCAACGATGATGTAGGGTCATTGGAAGGATATCACTTCCAACCCACATACAGTTATGATCTTTCTATACGTAACCGCTGGAATGATGGGAAGGATAACACTTCTCACCAGCGATGACGTCGGGTCATGGAAAGGATACCACTTTCGACCCACGTATAATAATGATCTATCTTTACGTAACCGTTGGAATGGTGGAAAGGATAACACTTCTCACCAACGATGCCCTCAGGTGAAATTATGACCAAATTTCACCTTACCAAGGTAAGTCTCATTTAATCATTTAATTAAAACTCAAAGCTTAATGCTGGTTTTCTTTCAAGTGAAATGGTCGTTTTGAACGATTGACTTTCAACAGATACATGTATACAATAAATACAAAGTTACATCTTTAGAAGCGATTCAGATCGAATTTAAAATGCAATTTCTAAGAATTTAGCTTTTTTCGAAACTTCAGATTCATTTGATCTATTAAGACTTCTATTAAATGAGTCTGGAACTCCTCAACGTCCTGGGTACAGTGACATTCGTCTCCAATTTCGAATACATTTTCATGGGTATTAAAAGGGCAGTACCGTTCGTGTTTTGGTTAAGATATGTGTCTAGCTTTTCGATCATCAGTTCGTGTTAAAAACGATTGAAATCTTCGTAAATTTTACGTACATTAGATGGACGAAACGCACATGAATATAACTCTGGATTCAACAATGATTTAAATTGTCGATAATGATCGCCTTTTTCAGAAAAAAAGTTAAACTACGAAATTACTGTTGAACATAATCTTTTATGCGAGTTTTGAAAGTATTAAGGAATAGATTGTAATTACCTACGTCCTTAGAAGTGTACCCATATCCAACGCCCTGAGAATATATAAGCTTTATCACTCATGATGAAAATTTTTCCTCACCGACATGTCTATGCCATTACGCATAAGATAAAATTGCTTTGGAAATCATAAGTTTTCAATATGTATAAGTTATAGCCAAAATTTGATTCAATTTGGTATCTTGTGAAGGCATAGACAAAGGCACATCCTCCCAAAGTGAAAAAAATTGCAGTATTGCAAAACATGATATGAGAACTTTATACTATTTAACTATATACTCAGCAAGGAAAGTATCCACTTTTCTTTTGTCTCTATCTTTTACATCTGTATCATCAAATAAACAATTAAGATACGAATATGTTTGCAGTGAATTTATTTCTAGTGCTCACATCATCTTTCACCCAAACAACATGTCTTTTTTGGTGTTTGTCAAGCAATGGCGAATTCTCTGTTTTATAGGGCGACGTACGTCACGTTTTCAATCTTGAGTTTCTTCTGAAATGATTTAACCTCTAAAGCTCTGTGGTTAAGAAAACCAAACTGTACAACACAGTCTTGTAACGAGTCAGTTGGCCACATGCGTAATCAAATCTCTTCAAACGTTTGAGTAAATTTTAAGGAATTTAGTTGGAAGAGAAGAACAATAAAGATGTGCGCTGACCATTTTCGGTAGAGTAGTATTGTTATTCGCATTCTTCATCTCAGTAGGGCTACTAGGATGACGTCACGCCAAATTTTTTTTTTCATGGTGACTCGATTACTTCCATGCTTCCTTATCACCATTTTAAAACGGAAGTGAAATGAACGTCATAACCTTTAAAACCGCCAAACACTAAAACCAAGCCAATTTCCATTTAAGTCTTAACGGATGTAAAGCGAACATCTTCCATGATATTCATACAAGCCTCTCCAGTGAGCAAAAGGAAACCGGGATTGGTTTGCTTGACAAGGAACGTGTAGACAGACTTTTGTAAATTTGAACATTGGATTTGCGTTAATGTTTTATGCTTGTTTGTGTTCATTTGGCGTTTGATTGGAAGGAATCAGCTAAATGTATCAAGTTATCTTGTCAATCCAGGATACCTAACGCACTAATATGGCATTTGGCAAGCATAGAAATTGTCAGAAAAATGAGGTAAAAATTTAATTGAGACTTCGCGATTTTTGAAAAAGACCCCTTGCTACGTTAACGACGACATTTCGGTGGCGGCTTCTTAGAATCACATTATACTATTCAATCTAACTTTGTCAGGGCGTAATTTGCAATATATTTCATATCTGTGTGTAATTTTAAAGAAATCCGAAGTTTTATTGGGTGGCTACTTTTTATTTTAGCTTAGTATAAATATAAGCGAAAATTGGAGAACCGAAGCAAAATAAAAGCCTGAAAGTGGTATCAAAAATGTTAAAAGCGTCTTATGTACCAAGTCGGTCGAATGATCTTTGAAATCGAAAAATATAATAAATGATTTGATAGATTATAATGTTAACATTCGCATATTCTACTTAAAGTAATTGTTGGAGTTAGATATAGACAAAGATACTTGTTGAATGATACCATTTTTATTTTATATACCATTTCTCAGATTATTTTATTGCTCCTTAATTTCTCAATACAATTACGTAAGACTTGTTGCGGATCAATTGCATCTTTGTTGATTTAATAAATTCCTCGACAACATTTATTTCCCTTGTAAAAACGACACTGTCGGGGAGAAAATTTCAACGTCACAAACAAACAACAGGACATATAACTCGGTTACATAAATTCATTGGTTACAATTCTTTTTGAACAATAAAATATGGTCATTTGAAAAAAGGGAAAAGGTAATCGTACTGTTGACACATCCTTGTCTAGTTCCCGTTAAACAACTGAAATATGTTGTTAGCGAATCTTCAATTTTAAAAATAGATATGACTTTTCAAATACATTGATCTAGAAATAATGTTAAATTTCTCAGGCATGATGTTTTTGCAAAGACGTCCCACGGTTCTGGTGTTGGATGTTGTCGAATGCCTTGGAAAATCAATGAAAAATAAATAAAAACTTCCTTCCCTTTTTGATAAATAATTTTGAACTAATTCGATTAAAAGTAAACCTTTTGTACGTAATCGAATACCATTTTCGAAACCAAGCATGTGATTCGTGTTTAAAACTGTAATAATCACACTATAGACTTATTCTTTTGGATAGATATGCATAAAAACTTTACAAAGACTTTCGAACAAATAGATTTTTTATTATAATCAGGATTCGTTAATGCACCGGAATCGTGAATTGGAGTAATAATGACTGTAACAAATATATATGATAAAAAAGAATATGAATGTATGAAAATGGTGAAAGTATGGTTTATAAAAACAGTGCAATACATGTACATAATCCGTCCGGAACCGGAGCCCGACTATTTTTCAACGGAATTCAAACCATGGATATAGTCTTTTTGACTTCTATAAAAACCAACGTTTTTATCAATTACACAAAAAACATTAGTAAGAATGTTTTGTTCGGTAAGATCTTAATTTAAGATTAATAACATTCCAAAAATAATTTTATTTTTAAATAAAACTGTTTCAAAAAAAAAAAAAAAATTGTTTATCTAGTTAATGTTTATAATTTCGCTTTTTTCACTCTTAAGGTAGCAATGGACACATGGCGTCATTTTTTCTGCCCAATGATTTTTTTCTTTTCACATACGTTGTAGATTAACATTGTATAATCATTATATATCAAAATTTGAAGGTACCTTTCCATGGTCGTTTTTATGCTAGAGTTATATGCCCTTGAGTGGTACTTGCCATTTTTCAGTAAATAGATATATTCGTATTATAGCCTCAGTGACAGCTGATAGCTATAAAACACATACATGTTGATAGACCTTATGCATTTACACAATGGATGTTGCCACGGAAATTTCTTTTAGATCAAGTGCATTTGCATGATGTACCTTCAAAAATTAAAAATGAACTATTTTTTGTAATTTTAAGGGGGGAAATTACACTAAAACCGAATTGTTGAAGAAATCGCCCAATGAATTTTTCTTATGTTCTGATATGTTTCAAAACTATATTTTTCCTTTATTTGGTAAAAAATTCAGCATACCTTTCCATGCAAATAAGAAAGTTTCTCGTTATTATAAAGTGACCCCTCCAGATTTAATGACACTTATAAAGTATTTTTTATTGTTAAATTAAATGAACCTGTCATTTAAATGATATCAAATGTTGAAAAAAGCGAAGTTATGAAATTTTACAATTATTATTCTACGTTATTTCCATAAGTGGCATCTTATAAAAACCGCTCTTTTCAACAACGCGCAAAAAGAGTCGTAAAAATAAACGAAAACCCACTTCCGGTTTATAGAATCGGGAGGCCGCTGTCCATTGCCACCTTAAATACGAGGGGTGGAGAAGGCTGTTTAATAGTAAAAAAATGTAAACATATAGTATCTTTAAACATGTGGTTTAACATTAAACTGTTGACACAATGATTGATACCTTATTTGGACGTGCTTAATAAAATATTCGGGATTATTCGGTGATTGATTTCTGGATGATCTAACTACCACAGACACTGATGGCTACTTGATTCTCAATTTTTGTATTCATGTGAGTCAATAATATAGAGAATAATCGTTCGTTTCAGTGTAAGATCGATTTATATATCATTGAGTGAACAACAAAAGCTTTATTTTTGCGAGTGAAAATATAGCTTTTGCTGTTCACGAAATGAAATCTTAATTTATCTTACTCGAAAACAAACGATTATTCTATTTCTTTTATGCAAAAATGAGACAAAATGTTAAATTTCTAGGATATATTTTCGTAAAGCGCGTCATTTTGCACGTGATTGCTATGCAACGTTCATTGTGACTTCATTTATTTCGCCTCGCATCGATGACGTCAGATAGGATGTAATGCACAAAATGCACAAAAATGCACAGGGTGTTGGTTTTTGATAATTTCACTGCTTTTGTGGTGAGATTATCAAGTGATAATCTTGGTTTAAACCTATTCATTTTACATCGATTGGGAAACAAGTTCTTACAACTTAGATTAATCCCTCTCGATTCTGCTTCCTAGAAAATTCACCAGTACTCGCGCCGATTGTGTGGGCCAATGAAAGAACCAAGATCGATAGCCGCTCCCGGGAATCGAACTCAGGACCTTTGGGTCTAGAGGCCGACGCTCTACCTCTAGAACACGGACACCAAGTGATAATCTACGGATATATCTCGTTAAACCACCAAAAAGCATTAAAGAATAATTTATCGTACAAGGACTTGCTTTCTTATTGGCCGCTATAGCCTGATTAATGAAAGGTATATGCAAGCCTGCGTCTTCGCACACTCTCTAGAAAATCCTCGCTCGTCCTAACTTTGTCACCATCATCAGACACATTAGTTTCGCGTGTATCTTTCTGCTTCAGCTTATATGGTTTTAAAACAGTTTCTTTGGCATTGAAGAAAGAAAATTTACAATTTAACTTTGGTTTCATGGTAAGTGATGGACCCCTTCAATTTGAATTTACTCTCATCAATATTCAGTTACAGTAAACAACATCGTGAACTTGACAACGTGAATGATGTAATGATGTTGGAATGATTTAGGAATGAAATTAAATGAGTGTGTGGAGCGAGTTATGAGTGCATTTAATGGGAGGTAATTCTATATTGCAAATTTTGTTCAGGATGAATAATATTAGCATATATTGTTTACCTCCCTTTAATAAAATATACATACAAGTTCTATAAATAGCTTCCTTTTTCTTCAAGAACCTTTGAGACACTAACAATTTGAATAATGTCAGTGAAATCGCGATTGTTGTCTATCAATATTTATTTTTGAATGACGTTGTTGATTCTATATTTTTAATGGGTTTGAGCGTTTTTAAATGGTTTGAGTGATTGTTTGGAATGAATTAATGGAACGCTGAGTGAGTGATTTAGAATGGTTTTCATTGGACTGAATGTCAATTTCACGATGTAACTCATTGTAATCTTTTATATACTGTCAAACATTCTCCTCTGATTCCTCCCATGATTTTCCTTCCGTCTCAGGGAGACCGAATAGTCTAGGGTTTTGTCGTCTTGATTTCGCTTCGAGTCATATTTTTTGTTAAACGGTATTTGAAATAGACTTTAAAGCATATCAACCATTTGGAGCAATGCATTATGACTTTATTATACTGCAAAGATAATTCTAGCATTTTCATTGGTTAATGCTGACCTGACAAACATTGATAGCTACGGCCGCTCCGGTATTACCTCTAATGTTTCCTTTAAGGCGCCTCGACGTGAACATAGGCAAAAAATCGAAACGGTAATGGCAGCCATGTTTCTCTCGCTTCGCTGATAACACGACCCGAATATACACACTAGGATACAGTTGAAAACGATGTCAGTTAATAATGTCCAAATAAAAAATGATATAGATGTCAATAAATACCTTAAATTTGTACAAATCTGTCCATCTAAAGTGCCAAGTTTCTCGCAGTTTCAGCCAACAAACGCTTACATATCACAATAGCACAGAGTGTAGTAGTGTGACGTCACAACTATATATGACGTCACTTTGTACATGTTTTCTTTTCATAGGGGCGCATTAAGGGAAATTGGTGGTTTAAAAGAAATCGGTTTAAACGAACGCCTAAAATAGGCAAAAGACAGATATTTGGCCCTAAAACTTTGAAGTATAATAAATTCGTAATACGGTTTCTTGCCTGGGTATATGACGATTTATTCCCGGCAGTAAAAATGATGTCAACCCTCGCCTACGGCTCGGGTGACATCATTTTTCCAGCCGGGAATAAATCGTCATATACCCCGGCAAGAAACCGTATAACTAATAATGTTACCGATTCTCTCGTTTTATTCCTTTCAATGTTTCAGACATTTTATCAATCTTTTTGTCCATTCGTATACATCTTTTTATGTCTGGTAAAAAACGAATAGATTACACATTGTTTACTATTGGTATCGCGTTCTGCTTCTGCATAGACACCACCGGAGGCAGATTGCTTACATGAAATCGAACGTGAAGGTTTTGATGTAAGCGAATCATCGGGAATCAGATTTTGATTGTTTGTGGATTAAAATTTGACTTACAGTTTGTACTTGATCATTACATGTACTGGTCACTTATCTTTTCTTCTTATCTAAAGCTCTATTATTGCCAGTTATTTTTCTATCGATTTTCCTCCCCTACCACTACCACGCTCTTATGTCCATTTGATCCAGGCTGCATTTCCACATATTGACATGCCAAAAGAATGAATAAGAAATATCATATGGATAACGCGATATCTGCTTTGAAACAACCAATGCCTGTATTATGCAACGTGGGTTTTTGTTTATTAAGCTGGTTAAAGTACCCGATTCTAGCCATCAACAAAGCTAAGAGTAAGATAAATTTGTGCGGTGAGCCGTGGAATCTACTTTTAACCTTTGGATTCCCGAGCCGTTTTTTCGATTAAGATTAAACAGGTTTAAACAACACCTTAAAAACGTAACAATTAACCTTTCAAATGAAAGTTTTTGATTGTTTAAATCGTAAGGTTTACTCATACATGTACTTTTAAAATTGGAGCCAATTGATAAGGTAAATACACAGAGAGATAATACGCAGTATTGTAGCGAGAATACAACGTTATCCATGTAGTATTCAAGTATAAGTCTTCTATTTTACTTATTTTGCCTCAACAAAACAACATCTACTTTGTTTGCCGATAGCGAGACGCACCTGCTATGGGTTTAATTTGGTACCAATACATTTCCACATAAAAAAACCCAAGACGAATCCAAAAAGTTATTTTATAGATGAACGAAAAAAGCGATATGTTTGACCTCTCTTCAATAGAAAATGCATAATATTATATGCTCTATTTTTGCACGAAATGTGCGTTTACCGATCGCCCTATTTTTTACGCCAATGAAAGGCCGCTATTTCGTTTGAAATTCAAAAAATATATCCCATAACCTGATGATCTGCTCGAATAAGTGAGCTACGTGACTTTAAGTAATAATGGGCGGAGACTACATTCAAAACCAGACAGTGACGTCTTAATCTTGTCCCGAAAGACCTTTACTTTAATCGAGTATTTACAAAAAAATGGTTTTTTGAATGTTCTTTTGAAGTTATGGTGATACTCAATTACTCATTAAAGGGGGGAAAATTCTTGAATAATTTGTCTGTATGTTTATCGAGGAATTTAGCGGATAATTCAATGATTCTGTATAACATATTAATCTACATGGTATACAGCAGTAAAAATAACATCGACGAGGTTGCTCCTACCGAGCCTTTCCACATCTTCACATTGACATAAAAAAGAAAAGACGACAGGATTGAAAAGATATAAAATATTAAATCTTTTTTAAAATGAATACTTCGGATCTTTTGGACGACATTTTAATTTAGTAGTTCTGAAAATGTCCAAATCTTTACAAAATGATTTCAAATGTTCCTATGAAAGGTACTTGTATGCAAAATAATTGTACAAAAATACAAAATGCCTACTTATAGGATTCTAGGGATATAAATATTTGCAAAAAGAAAGTGATTCGAAGCATGTTATGCCTGACCCGTTTAACTGTGACGTATCGGTTTGGAACCAAAACTTTGTAGCTAGAGCTTGTCATTGCACGTTGAATGTTTTCTACTAACGTTTTGTTGCAAACTTAATATAATTGGTAATGAATATGCCGTGCTTTTGTTTGTTTCTATGGGGTTTAACACCGTTTTCAACAGTCCTTCAATTACTTAGCGGCGACTGGAGTACCTTACAATGAATTCCTTGTATTTCTTACACCAGTTCTATCGTTCCTTTTCTAGTCTCGAGCTTCTATCCCACATATGTCTACGATTATCAACCCATAGGTGGGAGACAATTAGTCGGAAAGGATGAGTTCTACCATCGGGGATTGAACCCGGGGACAATTTGAATGATTGTCCGACGAGCTAACACTGCCGAGCTTTATATGCCGTGATAGATAACTGTTTTTCTAAAAATACAAAATCCCTAAAGGGAGGCAAAATGTCCGCCCAAAAAAACTTAAATAAAAGGAATACAAAATCCACTAGCAGCAATCACAAGGTTTTATTCACCGAACGTACTCAACTGATATTGTCTCGTCAAATGACGAAATAATTACAGAAACCCGATGGTCATTAAATTCGCTCCTCCCACTTCTTGTTTACCTCGATTTGATTCAAGAATGTATGACGCAACAAAAATGAATGACATCACTGATTGACGTGAAACTCAATATAACAAGCGTTATTTGATGAAAAAATAAGTTGATCGGTAAACAGTTATAGTTCGTATTCTGACAATTTACGCGTATAACCTTGCGCTCCGCTAACGCTCCGCTTAGGTTATATTGCGTAAATTGTCAGAAATGAACTATAACTATTACTTAAGGGTTGTTATGGGCATACGTTGACGGAGAAAACCCGGGCGTTTATAGGGGAAAACGTGGATTAATCAGTTAATTCATTCGCCGTTATCTCCCGTTGGTTTACTTAAATATCCTCGATTTTGGACATATACAGCTTATCCATGATACTTATCTTTCTCTGCAACATTTGTTGACTTCAAAAATATACATTAATGCAATGTGTTAATGATTAGCCAAAGGTTCGTATTTGAAGAGTATACATATTGAAAGGTATATGCATCTAACGTATTCGTATTTAACGTTAATTTAGAACGTACCTAAAGACGTTGATTTAATTCCCGCGTTTAATTTTGTGATGTTATGAAATTAGCCAAGCAATGGCGGTATAAACAAAAGTGACTGTGCAATGCATGACGCAATTTTACCGGCGTTTTCGTAGGTTTGTGGCTCATTCTCATGCATTTCTATGAATTATCTCCTAATTTCCGCTGAATAATAATCTTGCCTTTCTTTTATGCAATATTAGCATCATTTCACGCTTCGGAATCCAGCGTTTAACAATTTTCCGGGTCTCTGCAAATGTTAACGCTCTCAAAAGCGTCAATTAACTCTATATATGTAGATTTCTATTTCTTCAAGAAACTATTAGACACTTAAAATTTGAAAAAATGTCAGTGAAATTGCTATATTTTTTCTAGCTTAATTTTTCTTGATAGACCTGGTTGATTTTTTTTAGTCAGTTAGTAGCGTTTTGGAATTGTTTGAGTGAGTGTTTGGAACGCTTGAGTTGAGCGTTCAGCGGTGAATTGGAATGGTTTCGATCGAGATGAATGTAAATTTCACGATTTTGTTAACTGACCAAAGTACAAGGATACAAATTATAATACTTCGATTACTTTTAGTCGTATTTTGTGGGTAAACAGATAAAACAAGATAAAGGGGGAATTTTATAGACTAATTCTCAAAACCTAACATGTCTGTAGATTTAAAAAAGAATATTACCCCCCCCCCCCCCTACACACACACAATACTCAATAGTCCGTTTGACTTCTATTTAGACCAACAATTAGCCAAAACTTTCAAATATGAATTGGTGAAAACTAAATTTTGCAAATCATATGAATTTTTCCATATAATACCATGAAGAGTTATGTTTTTCAGAATTTTTGAAAGTTAAATAATGATTTTGTCCGTCCGTCTACATATTAACTCCCGGCCTTTCATACCTAGTTTTTTTTAATAATAAACGGAATACCGAATTGTCTCTCCAAAAATATGTAAGATTTGCATAGGGGTCAAATCAAAAGTGGACAGTTTTAGTGAGCCGTTTTGTACAAAATATATTAAATAAATTTTGTCCGTGTAATGTACGTGTTAGGGATATTCAAATGACTTGATCCTGTCTATGTACAAAAACTATTTAACCAGATATTGATAATAATCTTTATCTATTTTGAGATGAACCCCATACTTCCTTATTCAGACCAATAAAAATGGATATTTTAAACTGTTGAAAGAAACTGTTAACATTATCTGAAAAGACAAAATCATTTTTTAAAAAACCTTTTCATTCTCAAAATTTAATTTTGGGAATGGTACATGTATTAAGCCAAAATCAAGATATTGCCAAATATAAAAAAAAATGCCAAAGTATTTTTGTGTTATTGATGAAAACTTTGGTCCATATAGAAGTCAAACGGACTATACCAAACAACTTCGAATCGTTACACTTAGATTATCTTAAGCCCTTTGTTTGATATAATGCTGCGTTTCCACTATGTTTCCGGCGACCAAAACATGGCACGCCGTGGAACTTTGGTCATTTATTTTTCTGTTAACAAGTATGGCGTTTACTGATTGAGAACTCTAACTAGAATGAAGCTGATCTCCGAATTTCATCTTTTTTTCTCAGCACGCTTGCGCCGTGACGATCGTATCATAACTAAACACATCTTAGCAGGACGTATCAAACGACCTCACACCCCTTGGTAGGGGAGACCGGGGCAAAGTGTTACATTTTTCAAAAAATTCACAAATTTTCCGACACCCAAACTCTTTTGAATTTTTTTAATACATATATCGAAAGTTTAATGTATTTCCAACTAAAAAATACTTTAATCAAACAAATTCATCATATTGTATAAATTTTATACGCAGACAAAAACATCGGTAAATGTAACACATTGCCCCGGGCTTTTGGGACAAAGTGCTACACCTACCGGGGCAAAGTGTTACATGTTATGGCAGTCGCCACCAAAACTACTTCTTTTGCTTTTTTAATACCGGGATAAACATGAAAGGCTTATAGGCCAAATATTATTCCAAATCAGACTGCAAGTTTCGCACACACTGACTTAGTCACCCATGTCAAAATATGCCGTTCTCGCGCCATACCACATGTTTCAAAATGAAATCTAAGGGTATTTGTGACTACTGGGATCTATTGAAGCTTGAAACGAGTTTCCAACGACAGAACTTAATAATGACTTAATTGCATTAATTACTCCTATTAAGTCTCTTAAACTCTACATTTATGAAATTATATTTATATAAAAAAACTGTAATTTACCACAAACATTTAGTAATTAGGCCATTGGACCACCAAATCATCAGTTCAACATGTCCGATTACATAGCGCACGAAACATTTTGAGAAAAGGTAGTTACTCTAGCAACAGGAAATTTATCTTTTTCGTACACCGGTTTCTATTGAATATAAGTACGTGTTGAATGATTAACAGAAACGTTAAAATTTCGCCTGAAGCTTCTTTGTAATTTGTTTCATTCTAAATCTTATTATCTGGAAAATGAATACTGGTGTTTTATTTATTGGGCAAAATGTTACACTGTAACACTTTGCCCCATGTCTTGTGTAACACTTTGCCCCAATCGCAACTTTTCGGAAAATATACACGTGGAAAGAAAAGAAGGGGTAATGATACAATAATTTGTACACATTATGCAGCTTCTGGATCAGAGTATCCCAAAAACACATATCTTTCCTATTTGTTGTACTTTTATATACGACGATGCGGATATTTACGAAGATGGTACTTTTGGGTCACAAAAATCGTTTTCTTATTCTTCTTAAGTGGACATTCCTATTGGATGTCTCTAACATACAGCAAATTATGCATAATCAAAAAGCCCTTTTGTAAGAAATAACACCTGGGTCATATATCAATTCTAAAAGAAAATATTTCAAACGTAACACATTGCCCCGTGTAACACTTTGCCCCGGTCTCCCCTACGCCATAACTCAACGCAGCACAACGTGTCAAGTTAACCTTAGCATGCCGTTAAGAACGGGATGAGACGTGAGACATCCGTGGCAAAACACAATAAAACGTAAAGCAAACGTGGCTTGCCGGGCTGCAAACAAGCTTCCCGTTTCGCTTCCGATCTCTTCCAAGTTTCGCAACGAGTTGTTGCGTGCAGTCACGGTTTTGTTGCGTTCATCCCGTTTTTTTCACGTTTCTCATTTCCGACGGGATTGCCTTGCGATTTTTTGACAGTTTAAAAATTTGCCCGAGCGGCCACGGCAGTTCTGTTACGTTTGCTAATCCCGTCGTCCTGTGTTGCCCCACGTTCGTCCCGTTTAAGCCAGGGTTGTCTGAAACGGGGCCGTCGTGGTCGCCGGGAACAAAGTGGAAACGCAGCATAAACAAATTTTACAAAATGGATTGGTAAAGAAAACTAGAGCTTCCAAATCATCATTCAACATATCCTTATTTAAGATACCAAACCACTTTTTACTTTGGACCTCTAACTTATTTGAACCTCACACTGTGGGTAACCAGATTTTATATACAGATAATGAAGGTAAACTTTAATAGGAGTTTTCGTTAAAACCTTAAGGATATTTAAAAGGAAACGAGATTCTTTTTTGTTGTTTACGAGGGAAATTTTACTTAAGCAGAAAATAAATGAAAAGTTATGCCCATACATCAACTTAAATTCTAAGTTTGAGACGATTTTCAGTTGAGAACGAGAACAGTTTTATAATCTCGGTCCCAGATTCTGAGGGATGACTGGTGGATAGCAGCCCTCATCAAATCGCTGTCATGACACGCATCTCAAATACGTATTTAAAGATATTGCGAAATTGTGTAATAGTGTAAAGTATCCCCGCCTGTCGATTCGATTCCCCGTTGGAGAGCAATTATTTATTAGCTCACCTGAGCACAAAGTGCTCAAGGTGAGCTATTGTGATCACTCACTGTCCGTCGTCCGTCCGTCGTCCGTCCGTCCGTCTGTCCGTCTGTCCGTCCGTCCGTCTGTCCGTCCGTCAACAATTTCTTTAAACATCTTCTCCTCCTAAACCACTGGGCCAATCAAGCCGAAACTTGGCAGGGATGCTCCTTGGGTGAAGCTCTTTAAAAGTTGTTAAAAGAATTTAATTTCATAAAAAACTCTGGTTGCCATGGTTACATAATAGCCCAAAATGGCTGAAAATATTAGAAAAAATTCTTCTCCTCCTAAACCACTGGGCCAATCAAGCTAAAACTTTGCAGGGATGTTCCTTGGGGGAAGGTCTTCAAAAGTTGTTAAAAGAATTTAATTTCATCAAAAACTCTAGTTTCCATGGTTACGGAAAATCTGAAAAATGGCCGAAAATGGCTGAAAATATTAGAAAAAAATCTTCTCCTCCTAAACCACTGGGCCAATCAAGCTGAAACTTGGCAAGGATGTTCCTGGGGTGAAGGTCTTCAAAAGTTGTTAAAAGAATTTAATTTCATCAAAAAGTCTAGTTTCCATGGTAACGGAAAATCTGAAAAATGGCTGAAAATATTAGAAAAAATTCTTCTCCTTCTAAACCACTGGGCCAATCAAGCTGAAACTTGGCAGGGATGTTCCTTTGGTGAAGGTCTTCAAAAGCTGTTAAAAGAATACGCCATTATAAGAGAAAAGTTGAAAATTTACGAAACTTAAAAAAAATCAAGTTGCAATAGGACGAATTTTAACCAACCTTAATGTACATCAAACAAATTCTGGTTTTCATAACATGGTTGACAATTTATGAGTGACATACTCAGGTGAGCGATATAGGACCATCATGGTCCTCTTGTGTATTTTTTGGCTGGTGTGGATTTTAAACTGTCTGATTGGTCCATGAAGACGCGCAAACAGAAAAGTACGAATATTTCATCAAAGGTAGGTAATGAATACCGCTAATTTTGTTCATCTTGAACAGAATGATTGGTTTTAGATTACCTCCCTTGAATTTCACACAAAACTCGCTCCACACACACATTCAATCTCAATCAAAATCATTCATATTGTCAATTTCACGATGGTCTTAACTGAATATAAAGGCGTATAGGTAGAAAATTTACAGTAAGCGACAAGAAACAAAGTGAAAATTGTTGTCCATGCTGTAGTTTCGATATTTAAGCCGTCGACCAACGATCATGTTTGAAACAAATTGAAAATGTCACAGTCCAACAAACATCTCGTTAAAAATAAGTGTGTGGATTTTTCAAAAGAAATTTTGATTGATAGAAGCGGTCTGTTAATTCATATCGTATTAAAAAGATGTTTGTTTTTTGCTGTCACTGCTTTCACGTACACGGTCAATGACAATGTGAAATCGACAAGGTGAATGATTGTAAAGCAAATGTGTAATGAATCTAAATGAGTGGAAGGGGCGAGTTTAAATGAAAATAAAGGGAGGTAATATAAATTTCTTATTTTGTACAAATCTTATTACCTCACTTAAATAATGTATGCGTAGTTTGAGAATCTCAATGGTTGAAACGGACAATTAAAGATCCACACCAACCAGATAAAAAGGTAGAATGAGTTTTGTTTTAAATGAACTTGCTGTTCGTTTTGAACGATTTAACTGTGTTTCCGAATGATTTCGGAGCATTTTTGCCTCATTTGTGTGAGTGTTTTGAATGAATGAATATTTTCAAAAGAACTACTTTGAAAGGAATGACTATCAATTTCATGATTTTCTTAACTGTTGATTAACATGATAAGCTTTTGAAAGTCTTTTCATCGCAGAAACTTTTTGATGGATTTCAATGAACTCTGACAGGAAGGCTTTTTAGATGAAAAGCAAAGATGTCTAGACCATTGCTAATATTTCAAATCTCAATATATCGGAAAAAAAATATTCTCAGAACATATCTTGATTAAAAGATGAATACTATAACTCGAATACGCTATTGTGACTTGTGATTCCAATACATTTGTATGCAATCGACGAGTCACAATAGGATTTCTACTTATTTGAGACTTTAATGTGATTTAACGACTTAAATTCGTTGTGTGGATGCCGAAAATCGTACATTTCAAATAATATCGAGAAAATGAAAAGGTGCATGATAATACAATGTCGCAAAATTGACTCAAACATTGAATTTTCCATTAAATTGGCAAATAATCCTTTTCGAGGTAAAAGGTAACCTTTTAAAGTAAATAAATTGATTAAGAAACGCATTCTTTTTATTGACAATTTTGGCTACAGTTTATGAGATCGTGAAATTGACATTCATCGTAACCAAAACAATTCGAAATCGTTTACTCAGAACTCCATTCATTTATTCCAAACACTCATTCAAACCATTCAAAATCGCCCCAACAACACTAAAATGATAAAATCAACAACTAAATTCAAATTATATATATCTTGGAAAAATTGTAAGCGACAGCTTGGTTGTTTAAGAAGTATAAAGCTTTTTATCGAACTTGTTTGCCATTTTTTAAAAGGAGGTTATAAATATCACCAACTTGTTCATCCTGAACAAAATAGGGTATATAGGATGACCTCCCTTCAATGCCACTCAAAACGCACTCATCGCATTCATTTAATTTCATTCCATTATCTTTCAACTTGATAATTTCACGATGTTTGTGTGACTTCGTGGACCAATCAGACACTTTTAAAGCTATGCCAGCCATTAAAATCGTAGATGAATATGATCGATTTGAATTAAATGTTGATCGTCTTGAACGGTTTCGAAATTCGAACGGTTTTCAAATGATTTTGGAACGTTTCTGATCGATTTGAGTAGTGTTTGGAATGAATAAAAGAAGCACTGCGTGATCGATTTTGAATGATTTTGATTGGATTGATGATCAATTTCACGATGTTACTAAATGTAAAATAATATTACTTAAGGTTTTTACAGATACCGTCTTGATTCAGAACGATATCACCCGACTGATGGCATCGCAAAATCTACTAAGAACAGTGAAATTTCTTTTCAATTGACATGTATACAGTTAAAAACATCGTAAAATTGACATTCATCTCGATCAAAACCAAATACCTCGCTCAGCGCTCCATTCATTCATTCCAAATACTCACTCAAACCATTCAAAAACGCTCAAAACTCACTGGAAAACATATAATCAACAAGGTCATTTAAAATAAATACAGCGCTTTCACTGACATAATTGGAATTGAAAGCGTCTGATAGGTTTTTGAAGAAATAAGACGCTATTTATAGAACTTTTTTGCATATTTTATTAAAGGGGGGGGGGGGTTAATGAATATCGCTTATTTTGTTAATTGCTAATTGCGATATAGGATTACCTCCCATTAAATTCACTTAAACTCGCTCCACACACTCATTCACTTTCATTCCTAAATCATTCAAAAATCGTTCAAATTGTCAATTTCACGATGTTAGCTGTATCTTTTGGACAAATTGTAATTTATAACATTGAAGTCAATAAAATGAAAAGGGGACGCATTCGTTTTATTTGACGATTTTGGCTGATTGGACTTTTTTTTTCGATTTAGGGATAAAGGTAGAGTTCAGGTGTACCACTGATAAGCGCCATATTTTAAACTATATTGACCCAAACACAGGAAGTTTGACAAATATGTGTGCTTCTTTTGGAAATTTATTCAGGGATATTTACATTGTTTTGTTTCGGAACTGAATCTGTTTTAATGTATTTGAAAACATTTCAAAACACAATGACAAGAAGAGCCGAAGTTGTGTTGTTTCTAATCGCCATGTATTTTAAAATTCATTCGGCGAGTTTTGTTACATGTAAGTAATCGATATTAGAGGGAATTTTGATATGTGTTAAGTCGAATGGGGTTTTCTCAGTGCATAAAGTGTCGACCCCTGGCAGACTGCTACTTTTGGCAGAGGGGCTAAGGTAGAAACCTTTCGAACTTTAGTCAATTTACATTGCGGGTTACAGCCTTTGAAGTTTGGTAATCGGTTGACCTCTACTTGAAACTATCTCTTTTTTCAGCTATTAATTTTGCGTGATGGATTTCACACATTAATGGGTTCGATTAGGTAAAGCTTTGGTGAATTTTTAGCTTACCAGAACACCAAGTATTTACGTAAGCATAATTAGAGGAAATTGAATAAGTGGACATTGAACACCGAACTTATCAAACTTGTCATCATTAACTTATTAAAACTCGGCGCAGCTTCCTTTTCGTATATGTTTATAGATGACTCGTTTAATAAATTCGGTATCAAATGAGCAGAAATATGATATTCTATTCATAATATGCCATCATTCATTCATACATCCATCATACGGTCTTTCGTTCGTTCTTTCATTCATTCATTCATTCATTCATTCATTCATTCATTCATTCATTCATTCATTCATTCATTCATTTTTATTCATTTATTCATTCAATCCAAACAGTCACTATAACAATTCAAAAACGCTCTGATTATGAAAATACGTTTCGAACTCGTTAAAACAATCGTCTTTTCATTCGAATTGATGAAATTTTCCAGAGTTTTTATTTACCCATTCATCTTGTTCTGACTGTAACATCAAAAATTTAAAAATTCACCTGTCTGTGTTAGGGCTAAGGAAACAAATATTTTCGATTTTTAGCTTATCTCTCACAATACTTGAAACTATCTTAAGATAGTGGGGTAAGTACAAATCTATTACAAAACTATCATAAGCGCTTATATTTTTAAGGACACTTAACACTAGATTGCACCGAACCCTCAAAATTATATGACAAAGATAGAGCTATTATGCCAAATTTTGTATATTCAAATTTGTACTGGGGAAGTCCTCTTTGTATGTTCTTTCTATGCCTGATAATCTTCGCGTATATATAGACTTGTAGGGAAATTCTACTAACAAGTCACGTGTTTAAAGGTTTAGTAAATATTTTATGAGATTTTTTAGGGCTAGGCTTACCGACCATTTTATCGTTTGAAAAGTAAACAATGTAAAACTGTGACACAAATATTAACCTATCAAGCTGAATATAAACCATGACAGAGTAACAGTAAAATCAAAAGGCTGATTTCAAAGTACAGTTAAAAACATCGTGAAACAGGCAAGGTGAATGATTTTGGAATGATTTAGGAATGAAATTGAATGAGTGTGTGGATCGAGTTTTGATTGAATTTAATGGGAGGTAATCCTATATCGGAATTTTTTTTCAGGATGAACAAAATTGGCGATATTGATAACCTTCCTTAAATAAAATATGCATACAAGTTCTATACGTAGCTTCCTTTTTTCCTAGAACCTATGAGACGCTGACAATTTGAATTATGTCTGACAATTCGCGATTTCTCTCTATCAAAATCTATTTTGAATGACGTTGTTGATTCTATTTTTTTCATTGGGTTTGAGCGTTTTTAAATGGTTTGAGTGTGTGTTTAGAATGAGTGAATTGAGCGCTGAGTAAGCGATTTAGAATGATTATAATTGAGGTAAACGTCAATTTCACAATGTTATGAACTATACCGGAAGCACTATTTAATTGTCGAAATTCATTAAACAAGAGGACCATGATGGTCCTAGATAGCTCACCTGAGTCTCTTTGACCCCTGGGACATCACATTAACTAAATAGGAAGATGTCAAAACGGAGATCGTTTCTACATAGGATCAATATCATGGAATATTTTCAGCAAAGAGCAAGAAGGATGTGCCTTTTCATGCTTAGATGAGCTAAAAGGGATGCGCCGGCATGGAGCCCAAATATGACCCCAAGGTCTTGATTTGAACAGACTTGAAAGGGGCCCACTAGATAATGCTACATACCAAATATAAACTCTGAGTGGCCTCTGGTTTCAGATTTTTAAAGATTTTCACTCTTTCATTCTATGTAAAAAGGGTTGCACCCGGGTGGAGCCCAAATATGATCCCAGGGTCTTGATATGAACAAACTTGGTAGAATTCCACTAGATGATGCTACATACAAAATATGAAAGCTACATGTATTTGCCTTCTGGTTTCAGAGAAGAATATTTTTGAAATTTTTTCTTTTTCTACCCTTCGTGCTCAGAAGAACTAAAAGGGATGCGCCTGGGAAAAGCCCAAATGTGCACCGAGGGTCTTAATATGAACAAACTTGGTAAAGGCCCACTAGATGATGCTACATACCAAATATGAAAGCTGTCTGCCCTCTGGTTTCAGAGCAGAAGATTTTAAAAGATTTTCGCTTTTTGATTCTTTGTAAAAAGGGTTGCGCCCGGGCAAAGCCCAAATATGACCCAAGAGTCTTGATATGAACAAACTTGGTAGAGGTTCACTAGATCATGCTGCATACCAAATATGAAAGCTGTCTGACTTCTGGTTTCAGAGAAGAATATTTTTTTAAAAAAAATCATTTTTTCACCCTTTTTGATAAGAGTGAAGGAAAAGTTAAGAGTGGATTTCATTTATTTGAACAACTTTGGTAGAGCTTGACCCAAGGAATACCCCTGTCAAGTTTCATCAAGATTGGTCCACTGGTTTAGGAGGAGAAGATGTTTAAAGAAATTGTTGACGACGCACGACGCACGACTGACGACGGACATTTTACGATCACAATAGCTCACCTTGAGCACTTCGTGCTCAGGTGAGCTGAAAAAGATATTACTCCGTCTTCTGTAGTTCAACCGCGATTTTATAGCATTAAATATAATAAATGGAATGTTTGCATCTATCATAAATAACGGTTAATAACCTCGTAGAATTGACAATAACTCCGATCAAAATCGCCCACTCAGCGCTCCATTCATTCATTGCAATCGTCTGATTGGTTCTTAAGATAGAGAAAGCTATTTATAGAACTTGACTGCATATTTTCATTACAGGGAGGTAATAAAATTCGCCATTCTTGTTCAGCCTGTACAATATTCGCGATATTGGATTTTCTCCTTTAATTTTACTCAAAGGTTTGTCCTCCCGCTTATTCAATTCCATCCCAAAATTATTCCAAAGTTATTCAATTTTACGGTATTGTTTACTGTAGATATTGAATCTTAAAAATGTTTTGTACTTTTCTATATGAACAGCCAGATTACATGTAAGTCTTATATTTCCATATTCATATCTGTATAAAAGTATAAATTTTACGAATAGCCAAGTTTATTGTCTAGTTTGTAAATAAATCATAAAGTAATAAGTTGATATGAAGTTTCTTACTTCAAATCTTTTACTAATAGAAGCTGTGTTTATCAATATTTTTGTTGCTTTGTCAACTAAAATTAGTATCTTAAAAATAAAGATTTTTCTTCGCCAATTAATGCTTTAAAAAAAAAAACCTCTGCAGTAAGGTAAAGCATTCCCTGCAGCAAAGTATCAAAATTGTTTTCAGCAAGTTAAAAATAAAACGAGGTATGAATTTACGCCCACAACGAGGTGAATACTTTTTCCGCAGTCCCGTTTCTTTTCCTCTCAGCGAGGTTAAAAGATCCATACACCGAGGTAAAAAAAAAGTCCGCACGTTGAAGTTATATAATTTCACTAGCGCGGTAAAAATATTTCGCTAAAGTCAGGTAATAGTTTTCCCAAAACATCAAGGTAAAAGATTTGACCCGCAACCAGGTTTAAATTTTCCCCCGCATTATGGTAAAAGATTTTCACCACAATGTGGTAAGATCCTTAAAGATCGTTATTTTATTCGAAGCAAGGTAAGACTTTCCCGGCAGCAACGTATTCTTTAGTATAACATTGAAAACATTTTCTACAGCAAGGTAGCAAAATTGTACAAAAAGCAAGGTGAAAGTATTTTCCGAATCAAGATAAAGAAATTAGGGAAAAAAAAGTAAAAGGAGCAAGGTATGATATTTTTTATAGCAAAACTATTTGAACAAAAGGATAAATATATTTCCCGCGGTAAAGTAAAGTTTTAACCCTTAAGGAGGTGATTTTTTCTTCGTAACGAGAGAAAAAAAATATGAAAAAGATAAAGAAATGCCGAAAGAAATACAAGAAAATTACATGAACCATGTTAAAAGTTTCCCCACTGCAAGATTTAAAAAAATCTGCACAAGGTAAAAGAAATCTCCACAGCAAGGTTTTCCCCACAGCCAGGAAAAAGTCCTCATATCAATATAAAATGTTTTATCCGATTAAAGGTAAAATGGGTCTGGTAGAGGGCAAAATATTTTCCTTCGTAGCTTGGTAAGGATTTTTCCATGCATGAAAGTAAAAATAATACATAAGCAAGGTAAATAAAATTCCTACAGCAAGTTAAAGATTTTTTCCAGCATCAAGGTGAAAGAAAAAAAAGCCATATGCACTCAGAGAAGTAAAAAAAAGTCCCTTGGAGTGGTAAAGACTTTCTCCAAGGAAAATTACAGACTTTTTCCGCAACATTAAAGTACACCTGCATTGTGTGAACAAATTCTCCTTAGCGGGTTAAATAATTTTCTCGAAGACAAGTAAATATTATTCTAGCAGAGTGGAAAAATCCATACACGAATGTAAAAGATCCCCGTAGAAAGGTAATACCTTTTGTCAACACAAAAACAACAACAACAATAAAAGTTCTGAAGCGAACTAGAAAAAATGCCCTGCAGCGTGTGAAAAATTCCTCGCCCCCCTAGGCCCCCAGGTAGGTGAAGAAAATTTTCCCGCAGCGTGTTAAAAAATCCTCGCAGTATTATGTTGAAAATTCCCCACCCTTCCAGGTATGTAAGGCAAATTTCCCCCAGTAAGTTGAAAAGAATTCCGCAAAACGGTACCCGTACAGAATATTACCAGTAAAAATATTTCGTACAAGGTAAAATGTTTTCCAAATAGAAAGATAACAAATATACTAATGGACAAAAGTCTTGTCCGGTTTCACGAATATGCAAATAAGGCAAAACCGATTTGATGATGAATAGAACACGAATGAATGTTTCATTATTTTAAAGTAGACGGTTAAACCTTTCAATCTACGTTAGTTTTGTAAAACTTTGATTTTCGGTCTTAGAATAAAACGTCGGATTAACAAGAACGTAAGATAGTCTAATTACGACTCGGTCTAATCCAAGCCTGGGCAAAATTTAATGAACAAAAATAAGGAAACTTGTACTCAGCATTCATCTTAATGCCATCGCGCATACATTTCCTTAAAAAATGAAAGGGGTCAACAAAGCGTTGTTTCAATTTTTCTGACTAACGTCATTAAAACGCGGCCTGATTAACCCTGAAATTCAGAAAGACGTTGTCATGCTTCATAAACAACGTATAACTAGTTAAATGCGTGTTTAATTTATCCAAAAATGACAGAAACGTCTTTATATCCTAATCCAATAACAAAACCATAAAAACACAAAACGTTTGCAAAATTGAAAATGGCGTTTCTGAAAGGCAATCAATTTTCTTCCAACTTTTTAGTGTTTTCCCATTTGATCATCAATACAGAAATGCTCTCATTCAAAATTTGACTTTGCTATTTCATATGCAGCTTGGAAAAATTAAAACGTCAAAAACGGCGTTGGGAAGAAACCAACGTCATTTGTGATCCGTCATTTGTGCCGGTGAAAACAGTCCCTATGATTTGAAGATAGGGCCGACATTGCTGAGCAATAGTTTTGAAATTTTATCCTTGGAATTAAAAGCTTTATTGAACAAAACTTAACGGGACAGAACTTTTGTCCTTAAGTATATATCCTGCAGCTGGTAATAACGTTTCCACGCAGCAAGGTTAATTTTTTCCCTTAAGAAAGTTTTCATCTTAATTTACGAGTCATTAAAGATGATGAAAGTGAAAAAAATGCCGATAAAAGTGCTTGAAAATTCTACGAAGTTTGGTTAAAACTTTCTGAACTTCAAGATAATTTTTTTTCCGCAGCCAGATTTAAAATAAAAGAGAAGAAAATCACCAGGCGAGGTAAAGATTTTTCACGCAAAGGGAAATAATCAAATGAACATCCGCGCAGTGTTCCTGAAAATTTTCTTCGTAGCAAAGTAAGAAATTTACCCCTCAGCGGGTAAACAATTTCCCTAGTTTTCCCCGCAGATAGGTTAAAATTTCTTTGTAATGAGGAAGAAATAATTAAACTTTAGCATGAGCAATTATTCCAATCTTTGCGTGGTATACAAATTTAAAAGGTTCTAGCAGTGTTTGTAAAAACCAACGCATCAAGGTAAAAAATCCCACAGCAGGGTAACACCTTTTGCCGACAGCAAAGTAAAAAGTGAGCGTGTCAAAAAATACCTGCAGCATATCAAAAATGCCCCCCCCCCCGGTAGGTTAAGAAAAAAATCACAGAGTAAGGAAAAAGGAATTACCACAAGGTATAAAGAATCCCAGCAGTCTTTTTAAATCTTTTCCGGCGGCAAGTTTAAATCTTTTCCCGAAGTAAGGTTAGAATTTCCCCGCAGCAAGGTATTTTTTCAGCGGAATAAGGTCAAACAATTTCTTACAGAAAATGAACATTTTTTCCATACAGCAAAGTAGAAAATATTTCACGCGGTAAGGAAAAATCCTTATAAGTAGGTTAAAAACTCCAGGCGGCAAGGTCTTTTTTCAGGAGCAAGGTAAAAATATCTCCGTCAGCAAGGTAAAAAAAATGTCCTTACATTAAGTTGAAAAATATGTCCCTGGGTAAGGTAAAAAAAATCCTCAAAAGAGGTAGTCAGTTTTCACCTCAACGAGTCGGAAATGATGAAAAGGGGGGAAATGCCAACAAAATTGCTAGAGAATTCCACGAAAAATAGAAAAACGTTTCCCAACTGCAAGCTTTAAGTTTTTCATGTAGCACGGTGAAAAATCAAGAACGAGGCAAACGACCTCTCCACAGCAAGGTTAAACATTTTCCCCGCAGCGACGAAAAAATCATCACAGCCAAGTAAAAAATATAAGCTTTCAAGGTTATGCACTAAAGTCAAAGGTCAAAATTAGCTCAAATCAGCTTGTCAAGTGCATTACTAATTTGATTATTATTTGATTTTAAAAAAAATTGGCACGCTTGTTACCCTTGACATGAAATTTTGTGATATGTTCAAGTTAAAGGTCAAAAAAGGTCAATTCCGAAAATAAAAGTAGTATATGCTAAAAGGTGTATAAATACCATCTTATATAGAAAGTCCTAAAATGAATTGACATAAGCTCTTTACATTTTCAGTAAAAGTGCAAGAAAAAAAGAGAAATATCTAGGCTCACATCAAGTCTAAAGGTCAAAATAAACACAATTCAGCTTGACAAGTTCATTTTTAATTGATTTTTTGACATGTTTTTAAACTATTTGGCACATCTTTTATCAACCACAAGTACGAAAATAACTCCAAAATTAGTGAACTGATTTCTGAAGAAAAAATAACAAAAACTTGTTTGCAAACAATAAAAGAAATTTGATATTCAATGCTATTTGTAAACGCGTTGTGCAAACCCGCTAAGTTGATAGGAAATAAAACAAACAACTTGCCTTTAGATAAAAAAAAGGGGAGATAATCAAAATGGAAAATATGATGTGTCAAAATTAATTCCGGTTATCAACTAAGGTTCATTGGCATTTTGTGTTGCAGCCTCAAACTGAAAATCAATTTATTTGGGTAATATAAAAGTTTTAAAATGAAACTCAAGTTCATAGTAAACTATCCCACCCACTTTTCACTCAAGGCACCGCTAGAACCAATAAGTTAGTAAGTTAATATTTTGTCAGTAGACGCAGATTATATCATATTATGTATAAGTAATAAGAAATATATTCTAGCCATGAAAAGGCTCTTAAGCAGACCCCTCCTTTGGACAATGAGGTAATATGCCTTATGTCTGTAATAAAACATGCGTTATGCAAGTTACTTTTCACCCGCCTGATTCTCATTTACCTAAGCATATCACATTGAAAGGTACCGATCATCTGATCTGTATTTGTTTTTGCATAGGCATATATAGTTTCTCATAAAAGCTCATTTTCTAAGAATACCCCAGCTCGAAGTAAAGATATTTATTTAAGATGCCACAGGTTAGTTCAACCATTGTGAAAATTGGTTAGTATTCTTTCATTTCATCGTGAAATTGAAGTTCATCTTAATCAAACCCATTCCAAATCGCTCACTCAGTGCTCCATACATTCATCCCAATAATTCAATCCAACCAATCAAAAACGCTCAAAATTACTAAAAGATATAAGATCAACAACCACCTTCAAAATGTTTAAAGAAAGAGTCAAATCGCGAATTCACTTACATTATTGAAATTAATGCGCCTGATTTGTTCTTGAAGAAATTTTAGACATTTTATGCATATTTTATTAAAGAAAGGTAATACATATCGATAATTCTGTTCATCATGAACAGAATTAGCGATATTGGATTAACCTTCCTCAAATTTCACCCAAAACTCGCTCCTCTCACTCATTCAATATTATTCCCAAATCATTCCAAAATCGTTTAACTTGTCTATTTCATGATGTTATTAACTGTATTTTGATTAAGGGTTTTTATTTAGGCACATTCTATTTTCAGACACAGGAGACGAAATCTGCAGCAAGACGGTACATCTTAACAGAGAAACATTTGCCATACAAATAAACTATTATCCATACAGCCACAGACATTGTACGGCGTACATTAAACCACAGTTTCCTTATTCCGCTGTGTTGAGACTGAAGTCAATCAACGGCAGGTGCGATTCATTCCTTACAATTAACGACCAAGAAACACTTAATTACATCTCGTTCTGTGAATACTATTTTCCCATTGATCAGTTTATCGACCCTAACAATCAGGTTTCACTTTACGTAAACCATTCAGCAGTCGCTGCGTATGAGGACCAGTTTGAAATGGTCGTATATGCCTATCTTGATTACGACCAAAGGTGTGACACGCCGTGGTATAGATGTACGTATGGACGATGTATCCAGAGAGAATTGTACTGTGACACCGATTTCAGTTATTGCGGAGATGGACGTTATCAGAAATGTTACAATGATTTCACAGAGACGACTCCTCCGAGCTCTTTCGGAAATATTGTCGGTGTACTAGCTTTGGTTATAACATTGATTATTGTGATAGTCGTTGTGTTTTATTTTTGTTGTTGTCGAGTGAGAAGAAGGTTCAATCAAAGCAACAGAAATACTGATAGACCACAGACAGCGCGTGATGTGTACATCATACCTACTACACATGATAACCCGGATAGCGTTGATTACGTCATAGACTATCAGAAGTTCGCGGAACCGCCAGCTTACGAAACTCTTGAAATGACAGTATTTAGTGGTCCTTCTACTCACGAATGCGCTAATGAAACATCTCATTCAAATACTTCACAAACAAATGGCTCTGATAATAATTTTGCAACAAACCATGGTTTTGTTGGCGATAGCGCTGAGAATGAAACAAATAGTGAAATAATTATTGAAAGACAAATAATTGAAGTATCGACGGCGGTGGATAATTCTCAAGAAGAAGCTATTTCTGACCTTCGAGCCGACGAAACAAATGATTCTAGTGCTGTGAACGAAGCATTTGTTTCAACCGAGGATGAATTACCCACATATACTGATGTGTTATCAAACAGAGAGCGATTTAGAGTTGTCTGAAAATATTGTTTTTTTATTCTTGAATGGTTTCTCTACCGTCCTGTACAATCATTATTGAAATTCGAATTTTCGTCGACTACCAAGGGAACGGATGACTTTTTCAAATATCAGTTTCAGGGAAATTTTAGATTGCCCCTTGTCGCACGAGAGGTTATGCATGGATTTACTTTTTATACGCCGCTGAAGGTGGACGTATACTGGTATCATCTCCGTCTGTCCGTCCTAGTGTCATAACGTATTTATGTAGGTACGTTTGTACGCATGTCCGTCCGTACGTCACTACCTTGTGAACACAACGCCTTCTCCATTTATTAACCAATTTGCATGAACGTTCAGAAATAGTTCCTAGTCACCCGATCCCGCTCATATTGTCGCGGTTTGTTGAATTTCAGCCGTGTCATGGCCTTCATGTAGACATCCTTGTGAACGCAACTCCTCCATTTATGGACTTTTTTAATGAAACATTCACAAAATGTTCCTTGACACCTGACCTTGAGCTTATTGTTACTGTACTGTTTGTTGAAATTCAGCGGCCTCGTGTAAAATGCGGCCTTAATGTCAAATTTCTTGCGAATGAAAGCAACTCATCCATCATTTTTGGACCGACATTGATGAAGCTTTAATATAATTTTCCTTGTTACCTGACATTGAAATGCAGCCGCGTCATGGAAGATAGGGCATTTATGTCAATTTCTTGTGAACGCCTTACTACTCCTTCATATATAGATTAATTTTGATGGAACTTTCACAAAATGTTCCAATTCACCTCATTTTGCGTATGTTGTCCGGGTTTTGTGAATTCTTCCCTGTCAGACAAAATGGGGGCCTTCGTTTCATTTTTTGTGTATGCCTCTACGACCACATCTTTAGAATGTTCCTAGTCACCTGGCATTGTAATATGGTAAGGATTTGTTGTGTCACAGAAGAAGGCTGTTATACGAATTTTCTTTTAAAGGCAATTCCTCTTTTAACTGGATCATGGATCCACGACTCACATATTGCTTTCATATGGCCATGTGAGTATTGTCCTGATTTAGTGAGCTATGTCATATAATGGAAAAGGTTACTTCATTGTAAATTATCTTTTATAACACAAATTGAACATTTTAGATATAAGGATACATCTCTGCATTTAAAGATTTAATTGGTTGATAACTTCAAAGGTTATTCTTCATCTATTAAACAGGATCATAATTCCGCCCTTCATTCTTATGATGCACCACTGCAAAAAAGGGGGCTTTTATTTTAATGATAATCCTTTGGGCGGCGTATCTTGTGTCAACGACACTTTTGTTGAGTTTAATGTCAAATTCCTCATGTCTATAGTATATGATGCTGCTATGGATATTGATTTGTTGGCTTGAGAGATATATATATATATATATATATATATATATATATATATATATATATATATATATATATATATATATATATATATATATATATATATATATATATATATATATATATATATATATATATATATATATATATATATATATATATATATACACTGCCCTCCAAAAGTTTCTTCATATATATATATATATATATATATATATATATATATATATATATATATATATATATATATATATATACACTGCCCTCCAAAAGTTTCTTCACACACACTTCTTTTAACGATCTTTAGCTTAAGTAATTTAAAACAAAGTTTTATATTATTTTTATTAATAAAATTTATACTTTATATCTTTATTGCAATGTATCAATTAAGAAGCAACACCAGAAATGGCAAAATCATGTAAAACGACAAAATCAGAATAGTTCACCATTTTGCCAAATTTTCTATCAAGGGGATCAACTTCTGTCAATATTTAGTGTAGCCTCCATTAGCAGGTAAGACAGCCTGAACATGCATCTAGGCATGCTATTTACAAGTCTCTCACAACGTTCCACTGATAATCAGCATTTTCTCCTTTTGTCTCAATATTTTCTGTTATACATTGTTCTAAAATAGTATCTTTATCAACAGTCATTTTGTCGTCTAAAGTAGCGTTCAAATGGGAATAATCAGATTTTAAGTAAAAAGACTTATCTATAACTTTGTTTAAAAATATTAAAGCTGAAAATCTTATAAATGAAATGTGTGTGAAGGATCTTTTGGAGGGCAGCGTTTATATATATAAAACGGCATAAAAGGTTTTTTTTTTCATTTTCAGTCTTTTGCATTGTCTTTCCTAAGGTACCCATTTTCTCTGAAAATTTCAAAAAATTCAATCAAAAGTTCATAAAGGGCCAAACTATCATCACGTCAAAATTTAACTTAATGACGATTTCGGGAGTTCGTTCTTGCGCAACGTCTTTGCGCATCGAACTCTTCAAAAAGGAGTATGCGCTTCAAACTTGCATTTATCTCGAACGTAACAAAACACTACAAACCCCATTAAATTGCTATATTTCGTGGGAAATGCTTTCATGAAGACGATTAACTAATCCTATCACTAAAAAACATAATCATATAAATTATCGCAGCCATTTTATTATATAGAATAAAGGATATGACGTCAGCGTCGTTTTTGTAGATGTTTGTGACGTTAACGTTCCCGCGCATAATCAGACGCAAAACAACGTTATCAGTCGTATATCCGATACCTACATGTAACAGTCACATTTCGGTTTTGACGGGGTTAATTTTTGAAAGGTTGACCTTGATAAACGATCCTGTCGTTGTCAAATGATCTTATCAGATTTTTAATTTTTAGCAGACCTGGGTTTATTTGAAATTTTATTAGGGGATGGGGTGATGGCGAGATAGATGACCTTGATCTCATCATATGACTTCCATCAGGGAATTTGATGATGCTTATTGACAAGATCAATTATTATTCCATATGTGAGTATTCTATCTTCAGCAGGCTTGAAGATTTTTGAAAATACTAGATTTTTGCGTGATTTATGTAACGTTGGCCTTGATATATGACCTTGACCTTTTCATATGATTTGACCTTGGGATTCATTGACGCAAAACAAAGAAATACCCTAATTGTTGAGGATTTCAACTCCATAATCGATTAATTTAAGAAGGATTGAATATCATTGATTGTGTACATAATATTGGCAAGAGAAAAAGAATCTTGAGTGATTTTTTTCTTTGCGTCAAAACTTGGTGACCTAGAATTTAGCATTTTTTCTCAAAAATTAGCACGGTGACCATACCTTTTTTATATCAATATCACACGAATATATAATTATCTACAAAATATAGAAAAAATAAAATTTTCTATCTCAGATTTTTTGAGAAATTTGATCAAAAGTAATAAATTTTGAAAATATTCTGGTTCATTTTTGATAGATCAGTTTTTTACGCATTGGGAAAAAAAACGTTAAAAATCATTATTTTTCCTTTCAATCGACAATTGTGTATTAGATTCAGTGCAAATAACTTCCTTTCTATGAAATTGAAATAAAATTGATGTGAGTTGTTTGATTAGATTTGATTGCGTTATGGTTTTATGCCATTACCAAGAAATGAAAATCGGCGAAAAAATCGGACAAAAATTTACTCGATACCTATGACATTCTATGACGTTTTACGAAAAATCTGATTCGGTGACCCCCTTTTTTCTTTCCATTTTTGCAATCGGCATACTTTAATCTACAAAATATGAAAAAATTAAACAATTCTATCTCAGAAAATTAATTCTAGCAATCGTCCTTAATTACAAAGTTTATATAGTGACGTTTTTTTAAGTCCTGGACAGAGTCTGTTTGAGTCAATGCTCGAAAACGCAAATGCTGAATTGACAGCTAAGAACTAAACGTACTTTTCCACAGACTTGGATTTATGAAGACTTCAAAATGACAAGACTGAAATCGACGTCGGTACATCAATGGCTTTTAAATGCTGCAATGACGTTATCATGATCGTTAAGTCCACTATGCTGAGCTGCGTTCAGTATGAAAAACAGCTTTTCAATTATGCCTCGCTTTTGCACGCAAGTGCACGTGGAAAGCGGGGAAAAATCGGAAAACTGTTTGCGCCGTTTAAGGAACCTGAACGAGGGCTGACCTTTCGGCGGTATTTGACTAGAATTATTTCGCTGTTTTTGCATCATGACCTCCGGTAACAGCTTACATAGAATGAACATTATCGTGAATCACATGAACAAAGAAATGGAATTGACACGACTTTCATGCGCGCACGCTTCCGTCCGACAATGACATTTGTGCTATCAATACCCGAGTCAGAAAGATATCCGGTGCACGCCAACACAATTTGTTTTGTGGTAAAAGGCATTTTAAATTAAAGCCCCTGTCTGTGTCCGTGAGCATTTCCAAAACGCAAGGTAATGATCTCAGACGACTTATTACAAAAAAATTAGACTTTTATTTCCAAAGATAAGCTTGAATTTGTCATTCCAATATTCGGTAATGCAAATGATTATGACGCAATGATCTAAATATAGGCCAAATTTGATGAACATTTATGACCCGCAACAATTTGAACTCCAATTTGAATACCGCTCCTGCATGGGGCGTATTTCATGTGACCAAAATCTCATATACCTATATTACTTTACACTTCAGATCATACGTTTCACGAAAAAGCCCCCGTTTGTCGATTAATTTGTATTCTATGTAACTCATCTTTCATAAGACTAAATCAAGAAAAGATATTCAAAGAATATTCACGAAAGAGCATATATTTTTACTCTAAACGCAGACTGGGGCTTTAAACATACTTGGACCTTACCTATTTAGCAAAGCAAGAATGTTTTTAAGATGCGGTCTTTTCACGTACCTATTCGTTGCAGGATTTGTAGAAACTAATAATACATTGATTGGTGAGTAATTGTATAAAAGTCAGAAAATGTCATGCAAGTTTACTCTGCGCTGATAACAAACAAAAAAGTGACTTAACTTTTTCAACCGATTATTTTTCTTAAAATAGTTTTTTTTTGCTCCTTTGTTTTTGTTTTTGTTTCATTGTTGTGAATATAGAGGGTTTGTTTCTGTGAAAGACCGATTCATCTTTCATTATTTAAACTACAAAAGCTATATTTCCACCAGTGACGAAGGCACAAGTGAAAGGTAAGCTTTTGTTATCGAGGAAATAAAAAATTGTCTTTCTTTCACTAAATACAAATGATTATTGTATTTATTGAATGTAAATAAACAAAACGTAACATAAGCATATCAGCTCATTGTCCAAGATAAGCAGATAACAATTCATTTTTGCAAAACATAGTTACAAAAAATAAAAATTAACAACGTCATTGTTTAGAGTTTTTGAATAGAATTCAGGTTGTTATATGAAATACTAATTTTCAGGAGAATAGAAATTCCGTCTCTTTTGAAAAGCGTTTGGGTGAAAAGATGAAATAAAGATGGAACAAAATTTTAATTTTTCGAGAAAAAAATACTTAAAGTGCGTCGTTTTGCGCGTGATCGCTTAGAAACGTCATGGCGTCATTTTTTTACGCTTAGATAATGTCAAATAGGGTGAAATGAACAAAAGCAGGTTTTTTTTTTTCATTTAATTTCACTGGTTTGGCGGTGAGGGTATCAAGTGATTACATACCATTATTCCTCAAATATCTACCGGTATGAAAAGATATTTTCCATAACATATTATTTATGAAATAATTTCATTTTCGCTATGATGTGTCGATGAATAAGGTCTATTTGAGGAGGAGTAATATGCAAAAGGTAAAATCCGAGGGCGGAGCCCCAGGATTTTTGTTTGCATATAACTCCTCCCCATCAGATTTTATTCATCGACACATTTCTTTCTTTCTTTACTTAATCCCATACGCACTCGCGGACATTCTAGGCATGTTGCGCTGTCGAGCTGTCATAGCGAAAATGAAATCATATCTATTATATACCCTTTTCTGGATTTAATTTGTATAAAACATTTTTCTGGAAGTAAAATAAATGAAAAACTAATAATTATTATATTGACGTTTGGAGAATTTCGCAGAAAGGAAAAAGCATCATTTAATATGTGGATTATATGACGTCAAAATGATAAAAGTTCGCGCTAAAGATGGCGTTGTGTAAAAATTTGGCGGAGCTATATATCTGTGTACACAGTTAAAATACATTACCTATGATTTTTTTGCGAATTAAGTTCTATGTAATTTTCTCTTATTTCATATATGCTTTTTACGCCATCGTGTTATAATTAAGAGAGCGTTTACACTGTATGTTTAAGCAGATGTGAAAAAGCACATGTGTAAAAGCGTATCTGTCTTTTTGCGTTTACACTGTATGCTTTTACATATCTGCTTCAGTTGACCTCGGTCATTGCTGTCAGTCATTTGCAAGACTAAATAGTGTATTGTATTACTGGAATGATGAGGGAATATTCTATCGCTCACCGAAACCAAATGTATATTTCAATATTTAATTTTATTTTTGTCCATTAATATTCGTATGTTCTGATTGGCTTAAAATTGGTTTCATTGTGCAATGAAAGAAATTTTGGGTATGCAACTATTTTGTAAGCTTTTGCGAAGAGAATATTTCTGAATTTCATGGAGGCATGAAACAAAAAAAGTTCCTTTTCACACTCATACATGAATCCGCTTTGCATATTTATACAGTGTGATTATGTTTTTAGTTTAACACCACAATGAAATCAACAAATAGTCTCATCTCTTAAATGATAATAAAGATAAAAAATATAGTTCAATTAATTTATTTGAATCTTTTTCTCCTGTATAAGTTGTCTTAAACCTTGAAAATGGCCACAGAATTTTCTGTTTCTGTAATAAATCATTTGAACTCTTTTCTGAACCTTAGTTTCTCAAAATATTTTATTTTTAATTTAATGCGAGTCTTAAAGTGACAAAAATCCGAATTACTCTTCACATTTTAATACTTGATATATAACCAACAAATTTTCATCGCGTCGCTGAGCACTTGTCTCTCGATTGAGAGGAGCCAGGAGAAATTTGATTCCTGAAAATGCCATTGGTCTAGCTTCATTCTCTTACTTATCCGTAACATTTGGTGTTAGTATTTGAGGATTTCACAAGAAGTAGAATCGAGGGGGAGTTATAAGAACGTGAACCTCGATTGATGTTTATCATGTAAATTGAATAGGCGTAAACAAACTAACTTAAAGGTAGAGAATAATATTATAGGTGATCAGACTAGATAATTAAGTACAGTAGAATGACAATTCTAAATCAAGTTGGGTCACCAATATTCCTGACATATAGACTGACTGTGGTCAATATGTTCTGCAATTTCCTGAAAGGATAGTAAATTGCAATGGGTATTTAAACATATTATTATTCAGTTTTATTATTATAATTATTTTTCAATATACTAGGTACCACTGGAAGAACTTATCTATTATATGGTAATAGGTGAAATTTTCTCCCTGTTCATTGAAGGAATTATATTTCAAAAAATATGTCTATCTGACAGGCTACTTGAAAGAGCTGACCAGAAATTGTTTATTTTATCAGCTTATCAGCAGGTCATCAGAGGTATCAATGGTCATTTCAGTTTTGAAAAGCAGACGGAAATAGAACATGTTCTATTCCGTATGTTTTGCAGATCTGTTAGCAGATCGCTCATTATCTGGGGGTTTACACTGCATGTTTTGACATATATGAAAAAGCAGATATGAAAAAACATGCAGTCTAAACCCCCTCTAATACTTTAATATCATAAAAGAAAACTCATTTCTTATACCATTGATTTATTTTATATTCATGTATGTTTAGGTCCTGCAAAGGTCAAAATCGCATTCACAAAAGACCTATTTGAGTTTTCTACCAATTTTCTTCGGACATCTTCTACAGTTAACAACATCGTGAAATTGACAAGATGATTTTGGAATGATTTTGAAATAAATTTGAATGAGTGTGTGGAACGAGATTTGAGTGAAATTAAAGGGAGATAATTAGAATGATTTCACAACGAAATTAAATGAGTGGGGCGGGCAAGTTTTGAATAGAATTGAAGGTAGATAAAACATTACTGCTAGTTCGTCCAAATCGGACGAGATTCGCGATAACTTATTACCTTCCTTCAAAAATATCTACATTCTTTCCAATTTGTAAGTCTTCGTCTACAAATCGGACGCTTTGTTACCTACAACTGCAGATAGAAATCGTGGAATGATTTGATCGATTTCAATGAATGCTGATCGTTTTGGACGATTTCATTTTTTCTGAATTCTGAGCGTTTTTTGGGTGATGGGAATGAATGTTTTGAATGAATAATTGGAGCGACTTTCTCCCCAAACCTCGCAACTACAACTTCATACAAGCTGCAGTTACATTGTTTTGGAAGAAAACTGATGGTATACTATTTGAAATAATAATTGTAGACTTTCTTTCAATATGCTGTAGGCTGTATATGGTCTCTATGTGTTAAATATAATCCAGTATGTTTTATCTGTTCGCAATCTTTACAGAGCTTTGAAACCTGACTTCCATCTGAAAAAAAAAAAAAAAATCAAACTTCATGATACTCGGATATAAAATATGATTGTCATTGATTTAAGGTAGCATTTGACACATGGGGTCATTTTTCCACCCAATGATTTTTTCTTGTTCACATACTTATTTTGTATATTACCATTGTATAGTCATTATATCAAAATTAGAAGGTACCTTTCCGTGCTCATTTTCAAGCTAGAGATATCTGTCCGTAGATGGTGACGGCTATTTTTTCAGTAAAATGTTTGTATTCGCTTTAGGTCTTGTATAAGCTCAATGCCAGCTGATAGCTAAAAACACATAACTTTAAAAAGACCTTAAACATATACACAATGCATTTTGCTACTGAAATTTCTTTTTGGTCATTTACATTTGCTTAATATGTTTTCAAATGTTAAAATTATACCATTTTTTGTTATTTTAAAGGTGGAAAATGCCACTAAAATCTATGTTTTGAAGAAATTCCAAAATGATTTGTTCTTATTTTCCAATATGCTTTAAGAACATGTTATTGCTTTCTTGGGTAAAAATATCAGCATACCTTTCCATGCAAATAAGAAATGTTATGGTCAATTTGTAAAGACCCCCCCCCCAATTAAATGATGTTTTAAGATAGTTTTATTGTTAAGTTCAATGGTTTAGTCATTTATTTGATATCTAATATTAAAAAAGTAGCTAGGTTGAGATATCTTCATCATTTCCACGTTATTTCCTAAAGCAGAATCCTATGAAACACGGTTTATTTAAACAACGCACAAAAAAAGCCGCAAAATAAACAAATACCGGCTTCTGGTTGAAAGAGAGGTCAGAACCCACCCATTTTTGGCCTTCTTCGCTTCTATGAAATTGCTCAACTTTCAGGTGTTGCAGCGCATTCCACCACGAAATTCTTATATATGACGTCTTAAGGGCTTCATCTTCATTCTTACATCTATCTTTTGAGGCTAAAAAAGAACTGGGTCAATCAGGTTCTATTTTTCGGTTATTCAAGCCAGAGTAAAGGAACCTTTTTTTTCCAGATATGAAGAGGACAGTTAGTTCGAGTACGCTCTCGTCCCTTATCGTCCTTCCGGAAAGGAAATCGTGCACAAAAAAAAGAAGAAAAGAAAATCGAACCAAGCAATATATTAAAGAAGAGATGCAAAACTAGCAGAACATCAAATAAATGTGCACACGGATCACTGTTCTCCCCTTCAAAATGCCATTTTCAAGCCCACTATTTTTTCATTAAGATCTACTTTTATCATACAACGACCTCCGAAGGTAAATTCCAGTGAGGTCACTTCAGTCCCAACGACCTCCGGAAGTAAATTCCAGTAAGGTCACCCAAGTCCGGCTACCAGTTTGAAAGCGATGGCCATCTCTATCTTAAGACACCTTAAATTCATTGGAGTTTATAAAAACAATTTTAATGATTTCCTCGAATTCGCTATTTTTTACCCTTCTTTCAAAGGAACTTCTCATCTCTTAACGTGGCATTTGAAACCAATCAAATTTTTGAAATCTTAACCAGCCAATTAAATCGTTGAATTATTTTGATTTTTCGGATGAAATGATGCTCGTATCGAACGATTTGAGTTTTTTTAACGATTTCCGAGCGCATCTCGGCGCTTTTCATTGATTGAATTGATCGATGTGAATGATTTGTTCATATTTTTAATGTGAAAGTGAATTTAAACGATTTGAATTCGTGATGGAGTGTTTGGAATGAATGAATGGAGAGCCGAGTGACTGATATTGAATGGTTTGATAGAAATGAGTGTCAATTTCACGATGTTATTACATGAATGTGTGTCTACTTTCTTGGTTTCTCAACTGAACTTACCCGAACATTGTGGACAAAAAAATACAGCCTCATTCTGCCAACAGTGATCACACAGTTTGTCACGTGGTCGAACCGCCGTCACGTGGCTGTCACATGCAGGATGGAACCGTTTATGACAGGCTTTACACATTGACATACCTCCTAGAGGAGAAAAAAATACACACAAAAGTAATACAAATATATATTTATGGCGCCAAAAGAAATACCTCTTTGGAACTCCGTATAATAAATATTTGAAAAGGAGATTTGTTCCAGTAAGTTCCAATGAATGACGTCCCAACTGTAAAGCCCATACAGTTAAAACATCGTGAAATTGACAAGATGAATGCTTTTGGAATGGAATTGGATGAGTGCGATGAGTTAGTCTCGAGTGTAATCCAATATCGCTAATTTTGTTCAGGATGATAGCGATATTGATCACCTCCCTTAGATAAAATATACGTACAGTTTCTCTAAATAGCTCCCAATTTCTTCAAGAAAAAAATGTCGCTTATAATTCCAATTATAGAAGTAAAAGAGTATTTTTTCTATTTATATTCATTTTGAATGCAGCTGTTGACTATATCTAATTTGATCATTTTGGAGCATTTTTGAGCGGTTTGAGTGAGTGGTTGGAATGAATGAATGGAGTGCTGGGTGAGCAATTTAAAATTGTTTTGCTTGATATGAATGTCAATTTCACGATGTAACTAACTTTACGACCCCATAGACCAATATTCTACACTTTTTTATATTGACCAGTCTATGGGGTCGTAGTTAACCACATCGTGAAATTGACATTCATCTCGTTCAAAACCATTCAAAATCGCTCACTCAGCGCTCAAGTCATTCATTCATAACACTCACTCCAATCACTCAAAACCAATCACTTTAAATCGCTTCGAAATCGTTCAAGACGATCAACTTTCATTCAAACCGATCAAATTATTTTACGATTTTATGGACTAGTGTGGATTTTAGAGTAATTAATTTGTCCGCATATTACATAAAAATCGAGAAAGTACTAAGATTTCATCTAAACGGAGGGAATAAATATCGCTAATTTTGTTCATTTTGAACAAAATTAGTGACATTGGATAACCTTCCTTTAATTTCACTCAAAACTCGCTCCACACACTCATTCAATTTCATTCCAAAATCATTCTAAACTTATTCATCCTTGTCAATTTCACGCTGTTGTTAGCTGTAGGGGTAAAAATCGGGAGCTCTTTGTGTACAATCGGACGTTCCATAATGCGGCGCATCAACGATTTCTGTGAAGCAGGAACATGTATATTTATTTTGTTTGAATGGGATTTAACACCGCTTTAAAAATCTCCCAGTTATATCTCGGCGGATTGAGCACCTAAGAATGGAGCCCTGGTATTTCTCTGTACAGTCAGTTACATCGTTAAATTGACTTTCATCTCGATCAAAACCATTTAAAATCACTCCCATAACTGCTCCATTCATTCATTATTAACACTCACTCATACCATTCAAAAACGCTAAAAAATCACTAATAAAATAAGACCAACAACTACAAGAAACCGCTAGAAAGAAATCCAATATTTTCCTGATTTAATTTAATTTTGTAAGCGAATGGGACAAAGAAAGCTATTTAAAGAACCTCTCTGAATATTTATTATTAAAGGGATGTAATAATTATCGCGAATCTTGTTAATCTTGAACAAAATAAGCGATAATTGATTACCTCCCATGAAATTCACTCAAAACTCCCACACCCCCATTCAATCAATTCCATTCCAAATTCATTCTAAAATCAATCACCTTATCAATTTCACGATGTTGTTAACTTTACCAACATTACATCCTTTCCTACCCTCCAACTGCTATTCCACCTAGGTCTACGACAACCCATTGGAGGAAGACAAATAGTCGGAAAGAATGGGTGCCGGGACCCATAGATTTATAGTCCGACGCGCTACCAACTGCGCTATGATATATAAACATAAAAGTAGTGAGTCGTTTTCCGATGATTTTTTTCAAATAAATTTATCCATGAAAATGAATTGAAAGAGCTAAAGAGATGGTTCCTTTGACATCCCCAGTCCCTCTTAATCCGCCATTGCCGGGCAATTTATGATATTTTACAGTCACGTAAAATGATCATTATAATTCAGAAAATTGGTCAATTGCAAAAAGTTTGACATTTGTAGACCCTTCATAGATTTGTTCCCTTGTTTCCTGGCGGATCAAAATTGTTCAGAATTTTACCATAAATGTAACCCGTCACGCAGAAAGGGACCATCTTGGTAGTGCGTAAAGTGTCGAGCCTAGTAAGACTGCGCGGACGGCGCAGACTGACTATGGTTGAATTTTTTCTCACTTTGCTAATTCTCAGAATCTAGAATTATTTATCTACGCTCCTGTGAAAGAATATTTGAAATGCGACCTCTGGTTGGCCTGTTCTGGAACCGATCTCTTTCTGAAATATTTATTTTGCGAAGTTCCAAGATGGTCCCTTTTCGCGTGACGGCTCTCAAATAAACAATTTTAAATTGACAAAGTTAACGATTTAGGAATTATTTAAAAATTACCTTGTTTGAGTGGAAGGAACGAGTTATGAATGAGATTCTTCGGAGGTAATACTCTATTGCTTATTTCGTTCATATTTGACAAAAATATTTTTTTGTTACCCTCCTTTAATAAAAAAACCCTCGAATGATTCTATTATCTCGTCGGGGACCCACCAGACGCTTTTAAATCAACGTCAGCCAAGTGATCTTCAGAACATCGTGAAATTGATAAGCTGAATGATATTGGAATAATTTCAGAATGAAATTGAATGAGTGCGATATGTGACTTTTGAATGAAATTAAAGAGATGTAATTAAATATCGCTAATTTTGTTCAAGATGAACGAAATTAGCAATATTTATTACCTCCTTTTAATAAACTATGCATACGTGTTCTATGAATAGCATTTATGTCTTTAAGAACCTATTATTCGCTCACAAACTTCAATAAAGTCAGTGAAATGGCGTATTTTTTCTATGGATTTTTATTTTGAATGTAGTTTTTATCTTATCATTTTTAGTAAATTTGGAGCGTTATTGAATGGTTTGAGAGAGTGTTTGGAATGAATGTTCGGGGCGCTGAGTGAGAGATATAGAATGAGTTTGATCGGAATGATAATCAATTCCACGAGGTTATTAAATGTTAAATCTACGAATATTTTTCCTTAATCGACATGAATGAGTTTGATGGTCCTGTTGAACGTGTTTATATAAAATACGATTTTGGGTCGTGTTTTGGGTGATTGGTGTTTAAGTTATTAACCTCATGAAATTGACTCTAATTCCGATTAAAATCATTCTAAATAATTAACTCCATTCCTTTACTCCAAACACTCACTCAAATCGATCAAAAATGCCCCGAAATCTTCAGTAACATTTCGAAATCGTTTTAGGCGATCAATATTTAATTTAAATCGAGGGACACTTCCAGTTAAGCGCCCCCCCTAAAAAAATAAATAAATAAATAAAAATAAAAATTTAGGCACATCAGCCAAAACAATTGTTTTGTCTTTCAATAGATTTAAAATTATGGTTATCGCTCACACTCCCATTTGTTTAGTCATGTCGATTCCGTTCTTTTTGAATATATTTGCACTTACTCTTAGTTATAGTTATATTGTCCGGAGACAGCCAAAATGGAATCTACCCGTCGATACGCTCTGGGACGTCTTCTATCCTATCTGAATACATCATTTAACTAATCGTAAAATAAAATAACAAACCTGGTGTAATTTTTTCACACAATATTATCTGTGCTGTAGGAGAGCGAACGTAACAACGCTTACAGGCGAGGCGGTCTTCTTCCGTCATTTTTCACGTCAATACTTTCCAACGTCAGTGTTTTTATGACGTCATTTCCGTCAAATCACGCTAATTACGTTTTCGCGCATTTTAACGTAAGTTGTGTTACAAATTCTAAGGACGTTTAATGGAGATCCCTTAGATTATAGATAAATAAGATTAAGTGAATGGTGAAACTGAAAGACTAATTCTGTCTCTATCTGTATAGACAAACTTTATTTTTAAAAACCCTCTTCTACAGTTAACAACATCGTGAAATTGACAGGTTGAACGATTTTGGAATGATTTTGGAATGAAATTGAATGAGTGCAAGGAGCGAGTTTTAAGTGAATTTAATTGGAGGTAATCCTATATCACAAATTTTGTTCAGGATGAACAAAATTAGCGATATTAATTACCTCCCTTTAATAAAAATGTATAAAAGTTATATACATAGCTTCCTATTTCTTCTAGAACCTATGAGACGTTAACAATTTGAATCATGTCAGTGAAAACGCGTTTTTTCTTTATCAAAATTTATCTTGAATGACGTTGTTGATTCAACATTTTTCAATGGGTTTGATCGTTTTTGAATGGTTTGAGTAAGTGTTTGGAATGAATGAACGGAGCGCTGATTGAGCGATTTAGAATGGTTTTTATTGAGGTAAATGTCAATTTCACGATGTAACTAACGGTATATATCTGGTGTTTTGTCTTTTTTTAATAGAATATTATCTCGACACTTTAGTAGAAAAATGAATATGCTACGCAGGTCTTGTACTTGTGTAAGGGGAAAATATTGATAATGATGAGTGCTGGGTGAAGGTTTCGAGAGATTTTTATGAAAAATAACTCTGTCAGTATCACTTTGAAATTATAAACAGTTGTTTCCCGTGTCGTCTTATTTACACATTTTGCGTTCTTTTGACATTCTTCCAATGTACGTTTTCGGAAAATAGTGTTTGCGTTATTTATAAAATCATCAGTAATCTTTGGTCTATGGTTCGATCTCACACGTGTCAATAATTTTCCTCTATTCGAATTAAAAGTCAAATTGCTTTTTTTTTGGCTCTCGTAGTGTAAAAATGAAATTGTTTACTAAAGAAACCGCGAAAAAAAAAAAGACAAAAAAAAAAAAAAAAAAAAAAAAAATACAACAACATTGAAACAATTATATTATTCTATTCGAATTAAAAGGAGCCCAAATGCGTTTAAATTGTCTCTCATCAAGTAAAAATTGAAATAATTTACAAAAGAAACCGCGAAGTTAAATAAAACATCAACAACAACAAAATATTGAAACAATAATTTTACTCTATTCGTATTAAAAAGAGTCATATTGCGTTTTAATTGTGTCTCATTAAGTAAAAATTGAAACTACATACAGACCGCGAAATTAAAAACAACAACAATAACAACAACAACAAAAAAAACAAATAAAAAAAAACAAAACAAAAAAACACACAATGAAACATTAATTATACTCTATTCGAATGAAAAGGGGTCAAATTGTGATTTAATCATCTTTCATTAAGTAAAACTTGAAATTATACACTTAAGAAACCGCGGAATAAAAAAAATATCGACGATCGCTCAGGGCCTAATTCAGACCATTCCTGTGAGTCTTTAAAAACCTTAAAAAGATACGAATTTTTTCTAAAAAGGGTTCTTAAATCGTTCAAAACATTTCACATCATTCAATCAAGTGGTGAAAAAAAATGTTTATGGTTGCTGTTGTTTTTTTGATGATCCATAAATCTATTTGTAGAAAAGATCGAAGATTTTACTAAAAAGGGGAGGTATATCATATAGCTTATTTCGTTGATGATGAACTAAATTAGCGTTATCATATTCCCTCCTTTAAATTTCGTACAAATTCGCACTTCCCATACGTTCAGTTGTATTCCAAAGTCATTTTAAAATCACACAATCTTTCAATATTATAATGGGGATGAGTGTATTTTTCACTGTTTTATTGAAGTATTAAATGCAATTACATTAGCGCGCGGTACATAGCGCCTTATTCCATCGTGTCACGAAACCAAATCTTCAACCAATCAGAATTCACGAATATTGCTGGGCACAAATCCATGAACCCATCGTACGCTTAAAAAATTCAATCTTGTAAGTGAAATCGTGGATTTTATCTCGATTTTTATTTTGAATGAAGTTGTTTATCGTATCATTTCTAAATATTTCGGAGCATTTTGAGAGGTTTGAGCGCTGAGTTAGCGATTCAGAATCGAGCTGAACGTCAATTTCACTGAGAAACTTTAATGGTAAATCGGCAAGTTGCCTTTGACCATTTACAATACAAATTAACATAGATTATGGTCAAGACAGTACATAATACAAATAACATACATGCATGTATATATTATTACAAGGCATTTCAAACAGAAAGTAATTGGATATACATTTTCTTAAGAAGCAGCATCAGAATTTATAATATCATTTCTTTTTTTGAATGCATGGTCGATAAAAGCAGACATTCTTTTGATAGTTAAAGGATTTTCCGACATCATTAATGAATTTAATTTTGCTATGCTAGGCCAGCTTGCTCTGATCTCATACTTTCGTCTGAGATCAGAATAAGCCGGGCAGCATAACATAAAATGATATTCTGATTCGCACATATTTTGGGAACAGCATTTACATATTCTTTCATGTCTCCCAATTCTTTCATATCTGCCTGTTTCTATATTAAGACTATGTGAGCTTAATCGAAGTCTAGACATTTCACATCGCTGTTTATCATTTTTCAATATTTCTAGATATTTTTCAAATTTGAAATCAGTTTTAAATAATCTGTAATAGTCTAATTTTGGTTGCTGCGAAATTTTGTCAAACCACGTTTGTGCATATTGATCTTTAATTCTTTGAGTCAGAACTGGTTTGTAATTTGTGTAGATGTCAAAATTTGTATAAATATCACCAAAACCAAGTTGATCTAGGATGCGCTTTATTGATGAACAATAAGAATTTTGTAGATAATTATTTCGATTCTGCAATAGGTTGAATTGTTGAAGGTATACATCATGCATCATTGAAGTCTCATTTTGTTTTATTTTCACCCAGTAACTTAATGATCTAATTTTACTTAAAACTGAAAAAAGGAAATCTACCGAGTTCGCCTAACACTGCTGCGCTTGGTGTTTGTGGCTTAACGCCTAAAACATACATACAAAATCTTAAATGGATTTTATCTACTTCTTGATAGTCATAAACACCCCAAATTTCGGACGCGTAAAGTATAATTGGCGCTACAAGAGAGTCAAATAAAGATAGTTTGGTTTTGATGTCTAAATGGATGCGGCTAAAAATAGATAATAGATGGTTGTAGGCTTTCAGTGCTTGATCATTGAGCGCTATAACTGCATATCTTAAAGAACCAGTATAGTGGAATTTAACTCCTAAATAACAAAAATCTTCTACGACTTCTAAATGTTCATCGGCAATTTGCCAAGTAAAATCATTCCGACTTTTTCGTTTCTCAAAAATACAGATTTTTGTCTTGTTCGTGTTGATCTTAAGACCCCATTTTAACGAGTAAGATTGGATTGCATCTAATTGGTTTTGAAGACTGACCGGATCTGTTGTAAAAAGGGCTATGTCTTCAGCGAAGAGGAGTAGAAACACGTTAAGAAGTCTTAAGTCAGACTCTTTTAAATTACTCACGTCAAGAATACTTTTGACGTCATTTATGAACAAAATGAATAATAAAGGTGATAGCGGCTCACCCTGCTTTAAACCTAGAGTGACGTCATAGAATTCTGAATTCGTCAAATTTGAGGAACATTTAATACATGACTTTACATTACTATATATAACTTGCATCATTTTTATCATTTTACAGCTCATACCAGATTCTATCAATTTTATCTAAAGAGCTTCATGTTGTATAGTGTCGAATGCTTTCACTATATAACTAACTGTATGACAATTGAGTTCAGGTGGAATAATAAGAAAAGACAAGAGGAAAAAGGTAACAGATATAATTATTATTTTGTGTTGATAATGATGATGATGATGATAATAATAATAATGATAATAATAATAATAATAATAATAATAATAATAATAATAATAATAATAATAATAATAATAATAATAATAATAATAATAATAATAATAACAATAATAATAACAATAATAATAATAATTATTATATTATTATAATTATTAATATAATAATAAAAACTAGAATGTCCCAAAGCGGACTTATACCCTCTTCAAGTATTTGTCCAAAATGAAATGCCAATTTCATTCAAAAGGGCCATAACTCTGTCAAAAGTCCTTGGACCACAATAAAACATCTCAACTTGATATCGATCATATCTGTGAATTTTCAATGGAATCTTTCCATAAATAACTGAAATGGGCGGAGGGGGAGTATAATACAGTAAACAACATTGTAAGATTGACAAGGCGAATGTTTTTAGGAATTACTTTT